>JAZDUH010000425.1:10615000-11815000 GCA_036419115.1 Scarus forsteni
GGGTTGTGGGACAGCTCACAGTGGGCTTCCCTTATTTTCAAAGACAAAACTTGAAAGGTAAGCATTCTCCTGCGGACTCTGATACGTACGAGCTCGGCTACGCGCACCGAGTCTGTGCACGCCGGGAAAATGCACGCATAGTAGGCGGGCAGTATGGCGACAGGATTTGATTGGTTTAAAAACAGGTGTCCCGGCATGATTTTTGGTTGGGGTTCTCCCTGTTTACTCCTGCTGTAGTTAGCGGATATTTTTCGCTCCGTTTTAAGAACACATTATGAGTTGATTACCATCGGGTCATAAAGACCATTTTAACGAGAATTAAAAAAAAGTGTATCTAAATCAAATCGCAGACCCTAGCTTTAAGTGACCAGCAGGTGTTGTTGTGCCTAAATGATGCCATCAATCATCCCTTAATGTCCAAGTGATCCATACATGGATGATGATACTTAAATGATACTTCAAATTTTCATTTTTATCTTGAATCATGAAAAACACATCAATGGTATCAAATCAAAAATATATTTGTTTTTTCCATTTGAATGAATTATGATTCAACCCAGTAGGCCTATTTATCCTATCTGAGTCAGCACTGACCTCTATTGATGTTTTAATCAGTTTTATGATCATCTAAATACCGAATAAACAGGCACATCTTGTCAAAAATAACTATAAAAAACTAAAAAATTAAATACAAATATTGGACTACACTGATTGGGCAAGAATTTTTGCTGAAATGATGTCACTTTGCTGAAGCAGCCTAAGCATCTGGCGTACCAGGGATGTTAATCTTGCTTATTTCATAAAAGTCATCTCTGAAAGAAGTATTAATGCTGAATTTTACACTGTAGGTTTAATGGCACGCTCATGAATCGCATTAGTTTCGGGCACATTTTTGTTACAAATAGATAGAAAAAAAAATAGAAACTAAACACATAATGCCTTCTATCTGTAAGTTACATACAAGTAACTGAGGGGGCTTTCGGTGGCATGTGCAGCATCTATGCTCCACCAGCAGAGGTCGTACTTCACCAACATCAACTTTCTAGGATGTTCAGATGGTGCCTCTGTGTTTAAGTTGAAGGTCTAAGCTGTTTTCTGCATTCACGTCAGTTATGATCAAGCAATGTTGTACGTTGCCGCATAGCAGATCGGCTGTTTATCTCTGTACTGTGTATCACTTGCGTTGATTTGGAATAAATGCAGGCAGTGCACTGTGCGTCTGGTTCTCTAAGCCTGCCAGAGAAGGAGTTTTACTGTGAAGGGCACAGCACTGTCGGGCTTCAAAGCCCCGCCCACCAACAAAATGAATATATGGAGTGGAATTTTCATTTTTTGGGGTGAAAACGAAAAAAAAAAAAAAAAAGGGCCGTTCCTTGTTTTTTGTTTTTTGCACAAAACGGAAAAATGGAAAAACAGCTTGATTTCTTGTTTCTGCTTGTGTCTTTTATATCCAGGACACAGACTGATAAAACATACCTTGGTCCCAAACGTCTTCCTTTCATTGTCTGTTAACTTTTCCTATTCAGGGTCAATGCTGTCAAGACACACATCCCATCTGATTTGATGAGTATCTCACCTGTTTCCACTTCACCTGTTCACCTGGAATGTACCAAACTGATTAATTAATCAGTGTTTCGGTCTTTTGCTGCCCCCGTCTCAGCTTTTTTGGGATATGTGACCCACTTCAAACTCAGCATGAGAGAAACGTAGACATTTACGTAGACATTACTTTACATATATTGCAGATTATAGGACATTTTCAAGATTTTTCTTTTTTACATTTTAGTTTTTATTTATTATTCTCAACTCTGTGGAAGAGTAAAAAGGCCATGTTAGAAGGGGAAAATAATATTGGGAAAATCTAATCTAATAATTTGACTTTTATCACTAAAAGGTATTTCAACTTTAATTTTGCCATTTCAACTTTTATGTTGTCATTTGGACTTTTATCTGAAAATTTTGACTTAATTGTCGTCATTTCGACTTTAATCTCAAACTGTCAAAAAAATTTTTTTTCGTCTAGAATGGCCCTAATAGTCTTCCGTACAACTCTCCATCTTCTAGGCTTTTGCCAAGCAGATAAAACGTTCTGACTGTTATGATCGAGTTGCTCTTTTCAGAGCTTCACCTCATCTGCAGATTCACCGTCATGACGTCACTGTGACGGCCCAATCAGCGCAGAGTGTGCGCTCTCTTCCTGTTTGTGAGCAGGTGAGACACAACTTAAGGAGAGGCACAAACATAAGTCGCGCACTGGTCGGATCCGTTTTCCTTTTCAACGAGTTTTCGACAAAGTTTTCTTCTTCACCGGCTCTCCTTCAGGCGTTTCCGGTGCTCGGTGAGTGCGCGTTGAGTGCGTGCGCGAAACAGCGCGAGCGTCAGGGGTGGTAAACTTTTCTTGGTTATTTATTGAAGTTAAAATGCTCCGAGCCTGCTCTGCCTCCTCCTCCCCTCTCTTGCTGCTGCCCCTCCTTCTCCTTCTCCTCTCGCGCGCTGCCGCAGCGGCAGATGACGCAGAGTGCCGCGCAGAGTTCCGCGCCGGTAAAGCAAACTTCGTGCTGGACGCGGAGGACGCGATATCGCAGGGAGCGGCGCTGCTGGCCACCGCGCTCGTGAGCTCCGCGGAGTCCTGCCAGCGCATGTGCTGCAAGGATCCGCGTTGTAACCTGGCGCTGCTAGAGTCGCGCGGCGGCGAAGCGGCAGAAAGCCGCACCTGCGTCACCGTCAACTGCATCCACAGGAACCGCTTCGTGTGCAGGTTCGTGAACAAGGAGGGGTACCAGAGCTTCATCCTCCAGCAGGTGTACATGAAACACCTGCGGGGGCCCAAAGGTGAGTCTGAGCCTCGATTATTCAGTTCATAAACGGGATTTCAATGGGTGGTTCTGGACCCAGTGGTGGTCCTACCATAAGTTGAAGAGGACATAATGTAAATCTGCATCAAGAGCGCACAGTATATTTCCAAACATCAAATAATAGGATTGTTGAAGTTCAGTGAGTGCTTTGACAAATGTTTGTACATGACCAAACTTATTTTCATTAATCTTTAACCTCTACAGCCCCAGCCTCTTTTTTATCCTTCTGCTCAAAAAATCACATAGTGATAAAGAAAAGAGTGCATCTCTGCAACCACAAGGTCTACTTGAGTTATTTTGGTGTCATAATAAAAGTATCACTTGATTTATCGGGATGTGTCATTATAAGAGTATGTGCTACTGGAACAGAGTAAATGAAGATAGAAGTCAGAATAATTTGAAATTTCATCCTCTCCCAGTTGTAAAAAACAGTTTTTTGTTATTCTGAATATCTCTTGGAAATGATGCTGGAGTGGCAGTAAAACTCTAAAAATGAATAATAAAATATTTTTACATCGTCTCTGCAAAGGACTTTTGTTATGAAGTGATGCAGAGCAAAATTAGAGAAGTTTTATAACAATATGGTCAGGCGAGGAATTTGAAAAATAGTGCACTTTTTCTTATGTTTTTGTTGGAGAGCGTACAAGCATTCCCAAAAAAGGGTACTTTGGGGCTGTAGAGGTTAAATGAAGGAAACAGAGGAAAAGCAATGACTTTCAAAAGAAGAATGGAGGCCTCTCCTTTTCCGCCGAGTGCCCTGTTCTCTGCTTTCAGCACTGTTGAACTCTGCTTGTGCAAACTATTAAAGTGAGGAAGTATTTAAACTGGTGAAGTTAAAACATTTCAACAGTAAAATCAATAGAAATCATTATGAATTAATCTTTTATATACACTCATAGTCCATATTATAAGGTACACTTTGCTAATAACTGGTTCAACTCAGTTTTTTTAAAAGCCTTGTTGCTAATGTGAGCACAGGTGCGAGCATGACATGAATCCCAGACATGGGATTCACATGGACACATTATTAGGTACATCTACTTGACTGGACCCTCCTAGACTTAAGAAGGTGCTGGAACTTTCCTCAGAGATGTTGCTCCACATCCTTGATGAAAATCTGCTGCTCCACCACCTCCCAAGCTTGTTCTGTTGGAGATCTGGTGACTGTGGAGGCCACTGGAGTTCAGTGAGGTCATCGTGATGTTGAAGAAACCAGTTTGAGATGATTTGAGCTTTTTGGTATTTGTTGACCTCATAGTGGGCTCCAGGTGCACTTTAGCTGAGTAATGTAAACTTAACAGTATTTTTTACACAATATTTACAGTAGTTGACTGTTAATGGCATAAAGGTTGTGGAAAAAACATGCTGATTTCTGTAAATTTAGCTGCATTTTACCAAAGTCCTATGGTTACCTACTGATAAAGGAGTAGTGTGTAGAAGTTGGCAGCATTTCACCAAAGAAAACGGTAAATATAGGATATAATGTTTTTATTTGTATTTAAAGTCTGTAAAAATAAGTGTACAATCATCCTCATAAAACTTTGGTTTTCTTTTTATTAAGTTAGAAAAAGATTTTTATATCTATGTTCCGTGGGTCTCCCCTCTGTAGAGGCTGACATAATTTTTGAAAGTGGTCTGCAGAAGTTTACAAAACCTATAATCATCACCTCAACTGATCTATAATCTATGGAAATGTGAGTTACAAATATGAATGTAAACCCCTCACCTGGTAACTGTTGTAAATGATGCCCTGTTCTCGATCCTATTTGGTCTTTACCGCATCTCGCGTCTACAATTACAGACATGACACATAGATGGACTTTTTATTAGGAACATTCCATTCCCATTATCATTATAGCTGTTCATGTAGATATTAGCATGATCTCCATATCCATGGTTGATATATCTATAGTATCTATTTTTTATTACCACATAGGCATAGGGTCCCTCTGAAAATGGGATGTCACATCTCAAGAGGCCTTTAACACATTTATACTTAACAGAGACAAATATGGTTGGGATGCACTTGTGGTCTGGGCACCCATGAGTTCGTCACTACCATAAATTCTTATTTTCAGTAAGAATATCATCGATTATACTTCTATAAAATGATCACCACAACCATTCAGACATGAGGACCCTCCTGAAAATGAGATGTAGCATCTCAAGAGGCTAACCTCTAATAAATCAGACGACAGGTCTATGGTTCATGGATCTGTCACTAACTTTAGTTCTTATTCTAGTCCACTTGTCTCCTCTTACCTCCCTTCCTTTGCCCTCACACCCAACACAGCATGGTGTGGATTTGCTGTTCATCATGAGACTGGGATCCACATTCAAGATTTCCTGCTGCTTAACAGAAGGTTTTTTTCTTGCCGTCATGATGGAGGGATTCATGATTGGCTATATGGATTCATGTTGGGTGTTGGATGTATATATTTGTATATGTGTATCTTTATATGTATATATGTATTTATTAGGGATGTCCCGATCCGATATTGATATCGGATATCGGTCAAAAAAACAAATATCAGATTATATTGGCCTGCATCCTAAATCTCCGATATCAGCACTCCGATACAAGAAGTCCATTCTAATATATTTATTTTTTATTTTATTCAGTTGTAGAATATGCTTATGTTTAAGTTCAACACAGTGGTTATTTTGCAATTGGTGAAATATGTTTTTGTTTGATTTATTGAGGTCACTTTTTAGGGTCTTCTGATATTTTTTATTCATGTTGTTTTAATTGTAATTTATTTAACCTATTGGTTAATAACAAATGGGTCAGTTTTTCTCATACCTACTATTGCTGACTACTGTTCTCTGTTTGAGTAATCTGACCTGATCAAGCCTTTTCTTACAGTCCATACTACAAAATAGGTAATAAAAGTCTGTATGATTCCTGCTGATATCGTATCGGATTGATATCGGTATCGGCCAATACTCAAGCCTGCAATATCGGTATCGTATCGGAGGTGAAATAGTTGTATCGGGACACCCTAGTATCTATGCATATATGTGTATCCACAAAATGAAGAGTTCTTGCTCTATTAAGTGTCTTGAGATAACACTTGTTATGAATTGGCACTATACAAATAAAGATTGATTGATTGATTGATTGATCTCGTCGCTTACTGATGTGATGCTTTAGTAATGGACGGGCTCATTCCACAATCTGAACACTAGATGTCGCTAAAATGCCAATTCCTAAACACTGCACCTTTAACTTAAAATGTCTGGATAGAAAATTAGTGAAAAGGGAAATAAATCAAGACAAAATTTCATGTTCCATTGAAAACTGACCATTAGCTGCCAAATTTCTTTTGGGAGATACTTAAGTTTGTGTTTTCCTAAATTATATATTGCCAATAAATTAACTGGAAAATGATTGAAGTAAAGTAACAAAAACTAAAACAGAGCAAGTTTAATGTAATTTATAATGCATTAAAAAGTTACAGTGAAATACAGTATGAAAAACTGTAAATATGCTTTTTTGAAAGAAAATAACTTCAACATCCTGATACAGCCTTGAACTTAAGTAAAGTAACAAAGCTTTTATAGAAAATGAAGTAACAATGTTTTAAGTCAAAGGGGAGTTATGCTACTCTGAAGTCATTTACAGTAATTTACTGACTTCTTGTTGTTGGTAAGTTACTGTAAAATTTACAACAACCTTTTAACATTGTGGCCATAAAGGTTTGGGCATGGCCAGCAACAATGCTCACGCAGTATATTTACACAGTAAATTACTGTAATGAGGCTTTTGTAGAACATGATGGTTAAATATTTGTAAGATTACTGTATTTCATTTTGGCATGCACTGTATAGTCGCAGGAGATTACTGGTTACTGAGTTGCGATAATTACACAACAGTGACTATTGTGAGCACAATACGGCATCATACTGTAATTTCACAATAGCACTGTGATTATACAGACGTGTGTGTTGGGATTACTGGTACAGTCAGATAATAGTCAAGTGTTGTAAATTCACAGTATGTTGTTGTGAATCCACTGTACTCAGTAGGAATTTTACAGTCAGTTGTTTTGTGTCACTGTCACGTCTTATAAAACCACAGTATTGTACTGCAAGATGCTTCAATATAACTGTGACTCACAACAATTTACTGTAACTGTAGAATATTCATGGAAGATCTGTGCATTTTTCAGTTAAAGATTCAATTTGATTCAAAATCATGATGTATGACAGTGTGTAGTATCCTTCATTTTGCATATTACTGCACCCAACTACTTCTTAAATAAAAATACAAGCAGTTAGATGTATATGAACTCGCTTTATTTATTAGAAATTGCCTCAAGATCAACCGCGGCAAAATTTATTCTCATTGCACAGCAAAATAATACATTTTACAAGTCTCACCTTCATATACTTTAATCTAAATCAATCAGTCTTCGTATTTATAACCCCAATTCATAACAAGTTGTATCTCAAGGTGCTTTAAAGAGGAGCAGGCTGAAGACAAAACTCTCTGGATCTTTTATGGATGCACACATATTTTATTTTTTATTAACTGGATAGGGATGGTGCAGTTTAACGTAGTTAAATTAATAGTTGAGCATGAGTCTTATGTGCTGCACAGAGAGTTTATTGTAAATGCTAATTTTGAACTCTTGTCCCTAGTTGGGACTTTGAATGAATCAAATCATAAAATGTACATTATTTAACAGGATAGAATAACCCAAAGGTTTACAGAATAACAGTAACATACAAGTTCACATTAAAAGAAATAGTGGGGTGCTGGTTTGGCCTAGTGGTTAGCACCCCATGTACTTGCTTCTGCCGGTCCAGGTTCGACTCCCGCCTGTGACCAGTTTGCAGAGTGTCTTCCCCTACTCTCTCACCCCCTTTCACAAGCCTATCCACTGTCTCTCTCCTATCTATAAAGGCACAAAATGCCCAAAAATATACATTTGAAAAAAAAAAATAAAAAAATAGTAATTCTACAAACCAGTACAAAATAAATAAAAAACATGGAAAACTAGAAAAGCACTCGGAGAGCGCAGACCTCCGCCAGCGCCACAGTCCTGACCCATATTATGATTCTGACCATAATTATTAGTCCTACCTTTATTTCATCTAAATATTTAGACTCCTTGACCATGAAAAAATACCATAAGCAACTGGATTCTTAATGATATCTATTTTAGTTCAGTAGTTATTCACGAAAATCGCATTTTTTGTCATGGTGGATCCAGACAGTGATCCAGATCAACACCAAAATCGAATCATTTGTTTCTTGTTTTAATCCCGAAATTTCCTGAAAATTTCATCAAAATCCACTCTCTCACACTTTTATATGCTACAGTTTTCATTCACCATGTTTCTGTTCTGTGTGTGTATATATATATATATGTATGTATATATATATATATATATATATATATATATATATATATATATATATATATACATATATATATATATATATATATACATATGAAAAAAAATATAAATATAAATTCCCACCCCTACCCCATGATGGCTTCATACCCTCGACCGTTTGAGTTTTCCGAAAGCTTCAATCACATCTTCTTTGTTCCAAAACATGAATTAAAACAATGATTAAAATAATGGAGCTTGTGGAAGTGAGCATAAATGTTTTTATTTTGCTGACATAGTTTTGTGTTTCCAGGTGAGAACGCTCCGCCCATCGCCATTGCAGGCAGTGATGTCCTCATTCAGCCTGGACAGCCGGTGATACTGAATGGCATCGAGAGCCTGGCATTGGGTGATGCCACGATCGAGCGCTATCGCTGGACTCAGGACAGCGGAGAAGAGGTTGTCAAGATGGAGGTACACGCTACGGAGTCACAAGGGGCAGGGCTTAACGTGGCTAAATGTAGCCGGTCTGGTTTCGCTGGACTCTGCGCTGTTAGCATTAAACTGTGTTACATTAAGCCATCCTTACAGCAGCTCCTGTCTGTGATTATTTCATGGTTGTCATTCATGCTGACTGCCTCTGCTGAAAGTGTAACTCCTTGATTTGATGTCGGTAAAAAGTATCTGCCCCCTTTCTTATTCCTGATTATTTTGCATAACTATCAGACTTAAATTTTTTGAATCATCAAACCAATTTTAATGTCTCACAAAGGTAATGCAAGTAAATAAAAAATGCAGTTTTTAGATGATGGTTTATTTTATTAACTGAACTAAAGCGTTTGCATTACTGTTCAATTATACTTGTAACTGAGGTATAATGTGAAATAAAACAAGGTAATAATGGCTCTACATTTTTTATTTTTGGCCTTGCAATAAAATCCAATATTTGTTTTTTTGCTGATATCAGACTGATATCAATATCAGTATCAGATCGGGAAATCCTTACTACCTTGTCATGGACTTTGGAGTTAGGCAAGACACAGAAAGACCAAAAAAGTTAGTGTATCCCTTTCAGGACCATCTTTTATTCTTGTAAATCCCAGGTTTTTTCACATTTATCCCCATAAATTCCAGGAGATTTTCCAAATTTGATAAATCTTTGAATTTGCAGTTCTTAATGTGACTAAAAGGACCATATCAGAAATATTTTGGGTAACACTTAAGAATAACGATCATTTGACATTTATGAGCTATTAGTAGATGTTAGTGAATAGTTAAGTAATCATAAACAAACCACTTATATACATTTATAGATGATTATTAAGTCATTTATAATTTAAATTACAAGACATGTAAAAGCTATCAGTAGATATTGAACTAATTATGAATTAACTACTTATATACATTTGTAAATATTATTAAATATTGTATGAATGATTATTAGATCATTTACAACTTAAGTTACAAGACATCTATAAGCTGTTAGTAGATATTGAAATATTTATGAATGAACTACATATATACATTTGTAAATGATTATTAAATCATTTATGAATGATCATGAAATCATAAGGGTTAGGGTTAGTTAACCCTTAATTTTTCATGATTGGTATCTATCTACTAATACCTATTAATAGCTTATAGATGTCTTGTAATTGAAGTTGTAAATGATTTAATAATCATTTATATGTATGTAGTTTGTTCTTGATTAATTAACTATTTACTAGGCCTGTCACGATAATCAATTAACTGATAAATTAACGCAGTGAATAAAAACATCCTCGTTAAGTTGACATGAGCATGCATATTTGTTTTCCTCCTCTTTTTCTACCAAGCAGGCTGGATGAGAAGATGGCTCACTATGCAACTTTCTCAACACCTGAGTGCGTTGGTTGGTTCTATAGCTGATTTAGCGGATTTATCCCCGAGTAAGCATCTGCCATTCATTCAATCTTTGTGGGGGAGGCGGGGCCGCTCGTGCGTACACACACACAGAGCTGAAGTGGGCGTCCCGAGGAGTAACAAGGAAACAAACACTAATATGAATGATGGCACGACAGCTAGGGTTCCTAAGCCGGCTGCCACAGCCCCAGTGTGGGAATATTTTGGTTTTAAACAGAATGAACAAGGTGTTAGCCCATGGTCACCGACGAGCCGATATGTCGTATTTGTTTGAAAGTAGTGATGACAAAGAAGGGGAGGTGCAGCGGAGCCTTCATCCTGACAGGCAGCGCTTACTGAAGTGTTTGGTCGGCAATGATAAATAAAGCAGCGCAACTTGGTGCGCACTCACAGACAGTGCCGTTCAACACTACCTGTACACGTACATGTCACAAACAATTCTGGAACTGTAAAAACTCCATTTTATTTAGTGTTTTTATTGTTGTGTGTGTTTTTATTGGAGTTTTGTTTTTATCTTTAGAGAGACATGGTCTGTTTTTTATTGTTATGATTAGTATGATTATTTTATTAACATGCAATTTTCCCAAAAGAGAGTCCATTTCATTTTCATTGTTTTTTTTCCTCTTTTTTTGTTAAATTTCTTATATTGTTTGTTTAATTTATTTTAATAAAAAGCTCTTGACCTTCCAATTACAGTTAAACCCTAAAGAAATTCAAGTTTATTGCTTTTGATATGGTGTACTCAATTTATTTGGACATATATTATAATTACATTAATGAAAAAATTATGTTAAAAACAATATTGACAATAATCTCTTTTATCGGAAATACATTTTTGGACAGTTATCGTCCAGAAAAATGTTATCTTGACAGGCCTGCTATCTACTAATATCTACTAATACCTTATAAATGGCTTACAAATTATCGTTATTCTAAAGTGTTACAATATATTTTATTGATTATAATATCTAAGTGGTACTTTCAATGTACAGTTTTGATATTTGAATTTATTTCTGATGTTACTCTACAGAAGACAGAATTCCCGGACCAGGTGAAACTCTCCAACCTGCTGTCAGGCTCCTACGTCTTCCAGCTGACCGTCACCGACTCCAACGACCAATCACAGTCCACCAAAGCCAAAGTGGTCGTCCTCAGCTCGGAGCAAACCAGCCGTGAGTGCTCATGGTGTTTTATCTCTTCACAGTACGGTGCAGGAGCTGATAATCTGACTTGATTATCGATCAGTTGAATCAGTTTATTCTGAAGCCTAGATCCCCAGTGAGATCTTCAGAGTGTTGGAGTAATCAGTGTTTGTGTTTGGTGATCCACGCCTTCACAGAACTGGTCTGACTGGAAATCCTCAAACACCCACACGCACAACGGCATGACCTGAGCGATCAGTTTCAGGTTATTAAACCGTTGAGCAACGTGAGAATGTTTGAAGGGCTCACAAATGGAAAAAAACATGTGCTGTGGTAACAGAGTGTCGACAGGACCACTCCCTAATATCGCCCCCCTCTGTTACCTTATATAAACACTCTGCTCATAGATGTAAAGTCTGAAATCCCTCAAGAGATCTTAATAATTCATCAAGTGTAAAATCTGTAAATGTGTTCTTTGTGTAAGCAATCAAGATCAGGATTAACCCTTTCATGCATGAATTTTTAAATCACATACTTCGTTCAGTGTTTGTTTTTACTTTCAAACAAGTTAAAAATCATGTAAATTTTTTTCAGTGTTATATTTTGAGGGAGTTATTTCATCTGTCCACTTCACAGCAGCCATATTTGGCCATTTCATTAGGAACACTCCATTCCCATTATCATTGTAACTGTTAATGTAGATATTACCATGATCTCCATATCCATGGTTGATACATCTACAGTATCTATCTTTTATTACCACATAGGCATGGGGTCCCTCTTGAAAATGGGATGTCACATCTCAAGAGGCCTTTAACACATTTATATTTAATGGAGACAAATATGGTTGGGATGCACTTGTGGTCTGGGCACCCATGAGTTTGTCACTACCATAAATTCTTATTTTCAGTAAGAATATCTAAGATTATACTTCTAGAAAATGATCACCACAACCATTCAGACATGAGGACCCTCCTGAAAATGAGATGTAGCATCTCAAGAGGCTAACCTCTAATAAATCAGACGACAGGTCTATGGTTCATGGATCTGTCACTAACTTCAGTTCTTACTTTAGTCCACTTGTCTCCTCTTATCTCCCTTCCTTCACCCTCACACCAACACAGCATCGTGTGGATTTGCTGTTCATCATGAGAGAGAGAGAGAGAGAGTGATAGAGCCCAATGTGACAGATCCCCCCCCGGCAGTCTAGGCCTATTGCATCTTAACTATGAGTGTACTTTATGAACTAATTTATAAACTATAAGCTGGTCCCTAACTGAAAGCTTTATCAAAGAGGAATGTTTTAAGTCTGACCTTAAAGGTAGAGAGGGAGTCTGACTCCCGAACTGTGGTCGGTAAATTGTTCCAGAGAAGAGGAGCCTGGTAACTGAAGGCTCTACCTCCCATACTACTTTTGGAGATCGATGGTACCACAAGTAGGCCAGCATTTTGGGAGCGTAAAATAAAAATACAAACTTGTGTAAATTCTTAATACAGGTGTAATGCCAAATTTGCCCTTCGTGGGCTGTTTTGGATTTATGATGTAATATCTGAATATGGTCAAAAAAAAAAAAGTGCCAAGTTAATATTTTTTGAAACTTAAGACAAGTGTGTGGGAGTTCATCACCTCATCATTGGGCATTGTGCTGCAACCTAAAAGGTATAAAATTTACTTCAAATATGTGTCTTCTGTAGCGGACACCATGCATTCATGAAAGGGTTAAAACTCTGAAGTCACAGACTAATCCAGCCCTGATTCTGTCAGAGTGTGGGCATGCTGAGGCTTGAAACATAACATCCTGTATACTCAATAAGGACTGAGCGATATAGAATAAAGAAATTTAAATAAAAACCCCACTGTCAATCAATCAATCAACAAATCAAACTTTATTTGTATTGCACTTTTCATACAAAAATTTGCTTTACATGAGAAATAAGATAAAATAACAATACATGACATAAAATAAAATAAAAATAAAAGACACCATCCATCCTCAGAATTCACAATCAACACACACACTAAATTAATCAAACACACAAAAATATAATGAGGAATTTTAAACAGAAAACAGAATTAAAAGACTGGGGAAATGGTATCTTTAAAAGTGAAAAAAATACTGGAATAAAACTTAAATTATGGTTAAATATCATAATAAATTAGATTTAAAAAGTGGCCATATTATTAGACACACCTGGTGCAGAGATGTTGGTCCATATGTCCATGATAGAATCACACAGTTGCTGCAGATTTGTCACCCATGATCAGAATCTCCTGATCCACCACATCCCAAAGTTCCTCTATTAGAGTGAGATCCGATGACTATGGAGGCCACTGGAGTATAGTACTGTGAAGAAAAAAGTTTATTTTTTTAGTTCATCTCAAAGGTAAAAACAACAAAAAAAAAGAAGAATTAACAATTAGTCAAGGCAACATTAAACGGAAGTACATCAGACATCTGAATATGTCAACAACTAAACTTATACATGTGAGTACAAACACAATTATGTCACACGATACTCTGTTTGAGAAGAGACAGAATTAAGCTAAGAGCTTATCCAGTCCTACCCCTTCCTTACTAATCAGATCCATTGAGGAAACAAAAGATACAAAACCCCAAACCAGTTAAGTTGGCACGTTGTGTAAATCGTGAATAAAAACCGAATACAATGATTTGCAAATCCTTTTCAACTTATATTCAATTGAATACACTGCAAAGACAAAATATTTAATGTTTGAACTGAGAAACGTTATTTTCTTTTGCAAATAATTATCAACTTAGAATTTAATGGCAGCAACACGTTGAAAAAAGTTGTCACAGGGTCATTTTTACCACTGTGTTACATCGCCTTTCCTTTTAACAACACTCAGTAAATGTTTGGGAACTGAGGAGACCAATTTTTGAAGCTTTTCAGGTAGAATTCTTTTCCATTCTTGCTTGATGTACAGCTTAAGTTGTCCAACAGTCTGGGGTCTCCGTTGTTTTATTTTACGCTTCATAATGCACCACACATTTTCAATGGGGGACAGGTCTGGACTACAGGCAGGCCAGTCTAGTACCCTCACTCTTTTACTACGAAGCCACGCTGTTGTAACACGTGCAGAATGTGGCTTGGCATTGTCATGCTGAAATAAGCAGGGGCGTCCATGAAAAAGACGTTGCTTGGATGGCAACATATGTCGCTCCAAAACCTGTATGTACCTTTCAGCATTAATGGTGCCTTCACTGATGTGTAAGTTACCCATGCCTTGGGCACTAATAGTTTTAACTTGCACTTACAGATGTAGCGACGAACTGTAGTTACTGACAGTGGTTTTCTGAAGTGTTCCTGAGCCCATGTGGTGATATCCTTTACACGGTGATGCCGGTTTTTGATGCAGTACCGCCTGAGGGATCGAAGGTCACAGGCATTCAATGTTGGTTTTGGGCCTTGCCGCTTACGTGCAGTAATTTCTCCAGATTCTCTGAACCTTTTCATGATATTACGGACCATAGATGATGAAATCCCTAAATTCCTTGCAATAGTTGGTTGAGAAATGTTGCTCTTAAACTGTTGGACAATTTGCTCACGCATTTGTTCACAAAGTGGTGACCCTCGCCCCATCCTTGTTTGTGAATGACTGAGCATTTCAGGGAAGCTGCTTTTATACCCAATCATGGCACCCACCTGTTCCCAATTAGCCCGTTCACCTGTGGGATGTTCCAAATAAGTGTTTGATGAGCATTCCTCAACTTTCTCAGTCTTTTTTGACACTTGTGCCAGCTTTTTAGAAACATGTTGCAGGCATCAAATTCCAAATGAGCTAATATTTGCAAAAAAAACAAAGTTTACCAGTTCGAACATTAAGTATCTTGTCTTTGCTGTGTATTCAATTGAATATAGGTTGAAAGGGATTTGCAAATCATTGTATTCTGTTTTTATTTACCATTTACAGAACGTGCCAACTTCACTGGTCTTGGGTTTTGTATTACAACATTTTTTCATTATTATTGTTGTTATTTAATTGATAATTTGCAAGCCCCTCTGAAAGCATTACTGTACATTAAACATATATCTATACTGATCTATACATCATACAAATATTATATATAGTACAGTCACACATATTTAAATATCCTCTTTAAGGTTTGCATGAATACTTATTTAAATGCACACTCACACATATCTCCTAGGTAAGTATATACAAACAATAAGCTTCTCCACAAAATATCTGCCCTAAACTTAAAATTAAGGTTTTACAATAATTAATTGCATTTGTTAATGATGATCAGTGTTAACAAATATATTTTAAAAAATTAACTGTATGGAAATGAATACCTCCCTTTTACTCCCTTGCAACTTGCACAATTTCTGTAATGTTTTTATTGTATTTTATTACAATTACTTGCACCTTATCATCTACTTATTCTTCACAGTGGACTTGAAAGTTGCTAACTGTAGCCTATGCAATGAAATCTCTTTCTGTATAGACCTGCAGCATCCTGAAGTATAATAAAGTCTGTCCAAGTCTCTTAGTCTAAGTCTAGACAAATTATAAAGGTATAAAACCAAGTTACTGTGCAATTACTCGTATGAATCTAATAATACCTGTCTATAATGTAATTTAAATATTTGCCTGTTATGGACATTTTAAAGTGACATCCAGGCTGTTTCAGAGTTTGACTCCACAGACAGAAATGCACATACTTTTAAGAATTGTGTGGACCATCTGACAAATAAAATTATGTTCACCCCTTAAATGGTAGCCCCCCTCTCTGGCCTTGAACATCTTTAATAAATTACCAGCTAAATTGGACTAAATGGTAAATGGACTTGAGCTTATATAGCGCTTTTCTAGTCTTGGACTACTCAAAGCTGCTTTACACCGCAGGTCACACCTACCCTTTCACACCCATTCGCTCTCACATTCACTCACTGATGGTTCAGAGTTTCTATGTTAGTTATCCATCAGTATTTCTAACACATTCACGCCCTTTCATGCCCATTTACACGCCACTGACACAGCAATGGGAGCTACTTGGGGTTAAGTGTCTTGCCCAAGGACACATCGCCATGTGTCGCCCGGAGCTGGGCTTGAACCTGCAACCTCCCGATCACTGACCAAGCGCACTATCCAACTGCGCCACCGACGCTAACAATTTTCTAATTGCTTTATTTAGCACTTGTGCTGTTTGCAGTTTTATAATGTCATAAAATTTTAACAATGTGGAAGTTAAAAACAGAGGAATGGTGTGATCTCTATATCCAGCGTGATTTATGGTCAGGGTAACTCTTTTGTAATGTGCAGATCTTTTTTTAGATTGCACTTGTACGTGTTTCCCCAGACTTCTACGCAGTAAGAGAGGTATGGTAGGATCATGGAGCAATACAGTGTGAATAATGATCTATAATCTATTAGGGATGTCCTGATCCGATATTGATATCGGATATCGGTCAAAAAAACAAATATCGGATTATATCGGCCTGCATCCTAAATCTCCAATATCAGCACTCCGATACAAGCAGTCCATTCTAATATATTTATTTTTTATTTTATTCAGTTGTAGAATATGCTTATGTTTAAGTTCAACACAGGGCAATTGGTGATATATGTTTTTGTTTGATTTATTGAGGTCACTTTTCAGGGTCTTCTAATATTTTTTATTCATGTTGTTTTAATTGTAGTATATTCTTATGTTTAAGGTTAAAATTTATTTAACCTATTGGTTAATAACAAATGGGTCAGTTTTTCTCATACCTACTATTGCTGACTACTGTTCTCTGTTTGAGTAATCTGACCTGATCAAGCCTTTTCTTACAGTCCATACTACAAAATAGGCAATAAAAAGCTGTATGATTCCTGCTGATATCGTATCAGATTGATATCAGTATCGGCCAGTACTCAAGGCTGCAATATCGGTATCGTATGTGTAGCGATTATTTTCTGGATATTATTGAATATTCATTAAATCAATTAATATTCATTTAACAACCAGGTTTGCTCTCGTTAGTTAAAGGGGCACCATCCTTTTTATACAAAAAAGGCAAAATTAACTTAATTAATTGATTTATTAATTATTTTATTTAAATTAGAAAAATCAATTAAGTCAAACTTTATTAGTTTAATCAATTAAGTCAAACTTATCAGTTTAATCAATCTCAAATCTAAAGACAGAACTCTCATGCAGTGATGTCAATCTTCCAAATAGAATACCAACAGACAGAACTTTAAATATAAGGGTGATTTATTAAAATGAATATAGAAGACAAAATAAAATAAAATAAACACTTAAGAAGGAATAAATGTCAGAGATATACTAAATCAATGATGCTGTCAATCAGGAAAGAAGATATGAACCCTCAAGGAACATTTAAGCATATGGAGTGGTTATAAAGGATTAATTTCCGAATTAACCTACTTGTAAAAGGTCAAATCAAGGGGAAATTATTAGAGAATTGAACCAAGACACGCTCAAGCCCATCTGAAAGAAGATAGAACCACGCCTTACTTTGTGAAGCTTTTATGATCGGATCTCAGACTGGTCCTGGGGCTACTGGAGATTCTGAAGGACTTTTCTGGTTCTGAAGTCCACACACTCTACCCAGCGCGATGGATCCAGTGGAGGATGTTCTGATGTAAGCTGATCTGTTCCAGATTCCCTGGGAGAGAAGTCTTAGATTGGACTGGCAGGTTGGACTGGCAGGTTGGACCGGCAGGTTCTTCAAGGTGAAGCTGGAGCTTGGACGTTGGTGTTGGCTTATAAAGAAAGAATCGGCGGGCTACAAAGCTTAGATAAAAAGTGCAGGAAAAATATGTGGAGCCGAAAATCAAAGGTGGTGACGAAGACGAGGAGGAAGAAGGAGACGGACAAGAGTAAGCAGATAAGAGCTTACAAGAGAAGAGAAGAGGCGAGAGAAGAGGAAGAGAGCAAGACCCCATGTCTTGCTCTGTTTTAACTCCTGATGAGGATCTCAGAGGAGGAGGGCCTTCTGTGGTGATCAAAACTTTTATCAACTAATATTTGGCCAATATTAAGTTGTATTTTGATTAAACATCCAATATAAGCACTACAACTGGATAGGAAATCTCATGGTGATCAATTTGATACCAAATACTGTATATTTAAAGTATAAGAAAGAATTAAACAATTCAAATCTTATTAAACAGTCAATTAAACACAATAGAGGTGGTTAACATAAGAAATACAAGTCAACATGTCCTTAGGTTGATTTGCAACCAAAACTTAAGGTGTAGAAATCCTATTATAAGCATTCTTCAATGAAACAGAGTGATAACCCAACTTTCTCCTAACTTGGGGATTTTTAGGGCTAAAAACACACAAGTCACATCATTAGAAAGCATTTTTCATGACAGGACAAAATATTACATTATTACACATGTCCATTATTTCATTTAAACAGTTTGAAAGTTTTGTGGTTTTCTGTGCTAGACAGAGACCACATCTGGAGTGGATGAGGGGTCCAAGATGTCCAGGGAGGTCCAAGGTCAACTTAGGTGCCACCGAAGAATTGTTTATGACTTTGGGAACGGACTCTCTTCGAACATACTATCTGGTCTCAGCCAATCGCTGTTTAGGAAGAAAAGTAAACAGTCTCTTGCATCCACATCAATGTCTGTTCATGGTAGTTCGGAGGGGGCGAAACAGATTTAATGGCAACACATGTTTTAGGTGATTTACAGTCATGAGGCACAGAGTCAGAGAGGAATGTTCTTTGTCCTTTTAGAGTTTCCTTAAAGTTGATCAGTTTGATATCGCTACATATCGGAGGTGAAATAGTTGTATCGGGACACCCCTATAATCTATTATCATTTTGATTAGACTTATATTATGGTCCTTATATGTCTGTATGAATTGTTTTAATGCTGAAACTAGAAACAGGAAATGAGAAATCAAGACAAAAGTCCTGTTTCTCTTTTGTGGTCAGAATGAGACTGGTTGAGTCGATGTTTCTACCTGTACTGGATTATGTTGTTGTGTTGTACATGAATGCTTCTGCTCAGAGTCTGCAGATGGACAGTGCTTATCATGGAGCTCTGAGGTTCATCCAGTGTTGGGGAAGTTACTTATAAAAAGTAGTGTTTGCTCGTTACTCATTACTTCTGAAAAAAGTAACATGTTACTTTACTTAGTTACCCTCTACGAAAAGTAACTTTTCACGTTACTTGTTACTTTTCATGTTACTTCTTACATTGCTCGACCTTGGACAGAACCCCATATCTGTTCCTAAATGTGAAGGCCTACAAAAAGTTCTACTACAGAGAACATAACAGTTATTTCTTTTGTGCTCTTTATTTTACAAAATGTCACATACCCTGTGGAATGAGAGCTCCTGCCCAGTGTTTCCACATTTTGTTTCTGAAAGAAGCAACCTGATCAATAAAAATAAGCCCAATATCAGTAACCTCCAGCTATTTCCTTTCCTAATGTGATATACTACTTTTTAAAAGAGAAATCTACATAGTGTGTTAATTTTCCTCTACATTACATTTCATTATCCCCGTATAAAGATCATCTATTCAAGAAAAGACCATCGCTTGTAATAAGCAGACCTGGCAACTTTGGCTCTGGAGCATGCGCCATGTGCGTGAGTGTGTTTTGGGGTGTGCAGGATAACCAGGAAACGAGGAAGTGGACAAACTGCCTACCGCAGTCATGTTTTGCTTTATTGTTAGGAACTGGAAGGTAAACCGGGGGATTAAGGCCCTCCTCACACGAGGACGGCACCGTATTGTCTTGGCATCGGCATCAAAACATGGATCACTGTTTACACATCGTATTGTAGATAGGCTTGTGTATTTACTTGAGAACGCAAAATCCACGCCGGGACGTACCTGTGGGTTTCCACGCATGCTCCCAACCCATGTTGCATGCTGGGTAATGTAGTTCTTGGGTTACTACACTCATAACATCACAGTTCTGCTACGAGGTGGATTCCACATCAACAAGTGCTCATGCTTGCGTAACATGCTTATTCTCTGCGTGAGACCTTGTTGCTGTTGTTAACGAAGGTGGTCTTGTTTGTGTTCTGTGAGCAAATGTTGGTATAAAAGTCGTAGCAATATTTATAGCTGCTGGAACAAGATCAGAATCAGCCCGGCTGCCGCCATTGTTGTTGTTGTTGTTGGAGTGTGTGACAGCGTGGGTTGGGGGGCCGGGAGGAGGAGGGGTGCTAAGAGGTCACCGTCTTTTCCGGACTTCTCTGTTTATACCAACTACGGCATGAAGACGAATACGCAGATATCCACCTGCAAACCCGCTTTTAAAAAAGATGCGGAGTCATGGACAAATACGCGTCTCCATGTGTCAATATCACCAGATCGATAGTTTATTTTACCGGAGTCTTACAAATTCGTACTCGTGTAAAGCCCACCTAACACTGACAAAAGAGCCCCAAGAAGCAACTTCACGCTTAGAAACAAGCCCAAAAACAGCAACCTGCAGCCGTGACTCACAAGATTTGCGGCCCTTAGACGCTTACAACGAGCAGACTTGGCAACGCTTCTCGTGTCTGTGCGAGCAGCTGGGAGGGCAGCACTGGTGTCACATCTGTCTGTGGGAAAAGTAACGTCGCGCTGCATTAAAAAAGGAACTACATTTCTTTACCAGATTTTCAGTAGTAGCACGTTACATTACTTTTTAGCTGAAAAAGTAGTTATCATACACAACACACAACACTGGGTTCATCACAAACTGTGGATTTCTTACTCACTATTGTACCTTATACTCTAAGGTCAACTGGACTTCTTTAAACCACACATGTCGCTGTGGGCATTGGTGTGTCTTTATCTACAGGATGGATTACATAATTGAGGCTCATTTGACTTTGTGATGTTCGTTGTTCCAAAAGTCTGAACTGAGCTGGTAAAGAAGGCCTTTAAGTTTTTCTTTCCTTTTTTGCGTGGAACAATCTACAGACTGAGTTTAAATTACAGAACTTTGTGCCTCTGAGTGTTTTTAAATCTTTTGTGTAAACTCTTGAAATAGAACTGTCTGCCTCTGTCGGATATTTGAAAGGGTTTAATCTGCATTTCGACCCAGGTCAACTGACCCTGCAAGCGACACAGGTGTATATTTTGTATTTTATTTTTAAGTAACTTCAATAAATGCAAATATATATATATATATATATATATATATATATATATATATATATATATATATATATATATATATATATATATATATATATATATATATATATATATATATATATATATATATATATATATATATATATATATATATATATATATATTTATATATATATATATATATATATATATATATATATTAAATTACAAAATAACCACTGTGTTTAATTTAAACATAAGCATATTCTACAACTGAATTAAATGCATAAAAAATAAATTAGAATGGACTGCTTGTATCAGAGTGTTTATATCGGAGATTTTAGATACAGGCCGATATAATCCGATAATTGTTTTTTTGCTGATATCAGACCAATGTCCGATATCTAATATCTGTATAGATTACCGTAGTGCTCTTCCTTCTGGTCTTCCACAAAAAAAATCTACCATCTTCAGCTCCTGCAGAACTCAGCTGCTCGGATGCAGACAGGGACCAGAAAGAGCTCATATTACACCGGTTTTAAGGTCTCTGCTATGGCTACCTGTTTGTTGTAGGATAGATTTTTAGTTCTTTTACTGTTTTTTAAAGCTCTTAATGGTCTTAGTCCTTCTTATTTATCTGATTTGCTTTTACCGTATGAGCCCATTAGAGCCCTCAGGTCTTCAGGAAGTTCTCTGTTAACAGTTCCCAAAGTTTTTTTTTTTGTTTTAAATGTATATTTTTGGGCATTTTGTGCCTTTATTGATAGGAGAGAGACAGTGGATAGGCTTGTGAAAGGGGGAGAGAGAGCAGGGGAAGACACTCTGCAAACTGGTCACAGGTGGGATTTGAACCTGGACCAGCAGAAGCAACTACATGGGGTGCTAACCACTACGCCAAACCAGCACCCCCAACAGTTTCCAAAGTTAAAACAAAAACTTACAGTGAGGCATCTTTTTACTAATATGGCCCCCGCTTATGGAACAGCCTAACTGTAGACCTGAGGGCTGCACCTAAAGTTAATGTCTTTAAAAACAAACTGAAAACCTACTTTTTAGTCTAGCTTTTACCTGTATTACCTTTTAGTGGTTTTATTTATTCTAACTAAAGCACACTTTTATTATTATTTTATCTTATCTTATTTTTTTTTTATCGTTTCTATCCTCGCTTATTTTATTTTCCAGTTTTTCTATTTATTTTTTGCTTAATTTCAATTTATTATTCATTTTAAATTTTTTTATTTATTTTTCTTATTTTATTTTATGATATATTTAATTTTACACTTTAACCTTACCCTCAGTGTTTTCTCATTTTTATGTTAATTTCTTTATTATAAATTTTCACACATAACATTCAAAGCACAGGGTTGGACAGTCAAGAACAATAACCCCCCCCCCTTTCCCTTTCGGGTTCCCACACCAGAATAAATACACCTAACTTCCCACAAAAATTACAATAAAAATACCAACAAACATACTCATCCACACTCACACACATACCCACGCACACCAGCCAAAATAAATACGTAAATAAATTGGATATTGAGGGCGTACACCTGGCTTAACTTTGCTGCAATCTAGAAGACAGGATGTCAGTGCACCCCATAAGCTTTCTAACATCAGGTGCACATCCACCAAACCCACCGAGTACAGTCATTTCAACATATATATATATTTTTGTTGTCATTGCAATCATCAAGGTAAAGAGCTGTTTGGAAGGTCCACCATATATTGCACAAAAGAAGACCAGATGTCATCAAATTTGTCAGATGCCCCATGCGTACTATATCTAACTTTTTCCATATTTATGAAGTAAACCATTTCTTGTAACCATTGACTAACAGAAGGGGGGTGTTTAGCTTTCCAATTGTTAAGAATGCATCGCCTTGCCACCAGAGTGGCAAATGCAACTGCCCCTTTGTGTGAACATGATAGGCCTTCCTCAGACATGGCTACTCCAAAAATGGCTGTTATGGGGTTACCGTGAAGCTCTATACCACAAAGTAGAGCTGAAACGATTCCTCGAATATTCGCGAGTACTCGATTACAAAATATCCTCGAATTAAATTTTGTGCCTCGAAGCCTCGTTTAATATATAACTATACATATAAATATATATCTGGACTACCATACAGTGCACGGTGTTTGACACGGACGGTCATTTCTGTGGCACAACGCGCCTGCTACCTCCGCTGCTGCGCGGCTTGTACAATCATGAAGGAAGAGAAAAGAGAGGGACAGAAAGGAGAGAGTCCGCAGAAGAAACGGCAGAGAGTGTCCCAAGTGTGTGGTCACTACAAGAAGGGACGAAAAGAAAACACAGTGCAGTGTGTCTGATGTCAAACAGAGTTAGCTTAGCACGTAGCTTAGCATGATAGCACGTTGTTAGGGCTGCAACTATTACTATTACAGCATTTTAAATATGCTCATCACAGACATGCGTCCTCTTTCCATGGTGGAGGACATAGGATTTAAGAACATGATCAAGGATTTCAATCCAAACTACACAATGCCCTCCAGAACACACTTCACAAATATAATTGCAGAATTATATTACTGCTTTGTAAATCAGTATTGTATTGGCTTTGTTTTAAGCCAGTACTGGTTTAAACTTTGAAAGTTGTTAAAATGAAAACCCTTTTCTGAGGAATGTACGGCATTTGGTTGCTCATTTTGATTTATATATACAATTGATTTATTGGTTTAAAAACAAAAAAGTATATTTTGTTAGAGTACTCGAGTACGTGAAGAAATAATTGACAGAGTACTCGATTTCAAAAATACTCGATAGTTGCAGCTCTACCACAAATCGATGACATACTTTTAAATACAAATGACCAGAATTTTTTCAGATGGTGGCAAGACCAGAACATATGTCCTAAGGACACAGACAGCTGACATCTAGGACAGACAGGGTGAACTGTGGTGTACATCTTGGCCAGTTTATCATTAGACAGATGGAGTCTATGAAAAACCTTAAACTGAATTAAATTCATTTTAATACAAAAAGAGGAAGAGTTGATTAATACTATAGACTTTTTCCAAATCTGATCTGGGATATGAGTTTCTAAGTCTCCCTCCCACTTAATTTTGGTGTTTACCCATGAATCAGGGCATATATTTTGTATGAGTTCATAAATGGATGAACTGACTGCATTTTTAAAAGGATTTAGTTTTAGGATTTTTTCAACATGATCCATCTGATTTAACCCAGAACGTGATACATAGTTCTTTGCAGCAAATGTCCGAACTTGCAGATAGCGAATATAATGTTGTTTAGGCAGATTAAACTTTATACACAACAAAGATAGCAGCGTTTGATCTTCATACAGATCTTCAAGGAAGATCAGTCCACAACCATGCCAAGCTTTAAATGCAAGATCCAACTGTGAAGGTGGAAAAAAAGGGTTAAAATTTAGGGGGGAAAGGGATAATATTTACACAAACTTAAAATGTTGTCTAAATTTAACCCATGTCTTTACTGAGTGAAATACCACTGGGTTTAAGTTGTAGTTATGCAGTTTAACTGGTAATGGTGCTGACAGTAGAGCAATAGGAGAAACCGGAAGACTTGATTTGGTTTCCATGAGTGCCCACAAGGGACCTTTTCCCTCGCAGAATGCAGTCATCCAGTATGTTAATTTTACTATATTTGCTGACCAGTAGTAATATCGAAAGTCGGGCAGGCCTAACCCGCCTTCAGACTTGGATCTTTCAAGGCTTGACTTTTTGATTCGTGAGGGAGATTTGTTCCACACAAATGTTAAAATAATTTTATCCAGTTCTTTAAAGAAACAGTTTGGAAGATATATTGGAACCATCTGCATTACATATAGGCACTTAGGTAGAATTGTCATTTTTATACAATTAATCCGGCCTGCCATTGTAAAGGGCAGGCCAGACCACCGGGACAGATCTCCCTTTACATTATCCAAAAGTATTTTAAAATTATTTTTGTATAAAGCTTTAAAAGATGATGATACCCTTATTCCAAGATACAAAAAGCTATCATATTCTACTTTAAATGGAAATTGGTTATATACACCTTGTCTTGCTACTATATTAATAGGAAATAACAGACTTTTTGAATAGTTTAATTTATATCCTGATAACTTCTTAAATAATTCAAGAAGGTCTAGAATATGGGGAATGCTACTATTTGGATTCATGACATATAAAAGCACGTCGTCGGCATATAATGACACTTTATGAGTGTAGCCAATAGCCATATCTGGTTATTCCCAGAATCTCCTGATGGGAACGAATGGAAATGGCAAGTGGTTCCATAACAATGTTAAAAAGAAAAGGGGACAGACAACATCCTTGGCGGGTCCCACGATATAAGCAGAAATACTCAAAAATTATATTGTTTGTTCGCACAGCAGCTTTTGGATTCAAATATAAAATTTTAATCCACCTCAAGAATGTCTGTCCGAAACCAAAACTTTCAAGAGCACAAAAAAGGTATTTCCATTCAATCCTATCATAAGCCTTCTCTGCGTCTAGTGATAATACAATTTCAGCTTCAATATCAGAGCTTGGGAAATAAATAATATTAAAAAGTCGCCTCATGTTAAAAAATGATTGCCTTCCAGAAATAAATCCTGACTGATCATGATGGATAATTGAGGAAATCACTTCCTGTAATCAGCCTGAGAGAATTTTAGTCAGTATCTTATAATCACAGCAGAGAAGGCTTATTGGTCTATATGAACTGCACTCTAAAGGATTTTTGTCTTTTTTTAATATAACCGATATATACGCCTCTGAAAAAGAATTGGGCAGGTGTCCCTCAGAGAGAGCTTTGTCAAAAACTTGTTTCAAAATAGGAACAAGCTTTGAATAGAACACTTTATAAAACTCTGTGGGTAGCTCATCTGGGCCTGGGGCCTTTCCTTCTTGCATGGATTGAATTGCATTTATAATTTCAGTTTCAGAGATAGGACTATCCAAAAAGCTTTTTTCCTCTTCACTTAATTTAGGGATATCTAGCGACTTGAAGAATTGTTTTATCTGTGCAACATCTGCCCCATCTTCTGACTGGTACAAATCATTATAATAGTTTTTAAAATGGTCATTGATTAACTGTGATTCACATGTTGTGATACCTGGGCCGGTTTGTAATTCAGTGATAATATAGCTAGCAGATTGGCGTTTTAGTTGATGTGCTAATAATTTTCCTGCTTTTTCTCCATGTTCATATTGTGTTTGTTTGGATTGCAGCAGTAGCCTTTGAGATTCTTGAATAGAGAGGTTATTGAATTCAGCTTGTAAATTTAGTTTTGTTTTGAATAAATCAGGAGATGGATTTATTGCATACGTATTGTCTATTTCAGATATTTGTCTTAGTAGTTCACTTGTCCTTTCAAGTTTCTTTTTCCTATTAAATGCTCTGTATGAAATGATTTCACCTCTTAGGTAGGCCTTACATGCATCCCAGATTATGTTTAGTGATGTACCATTAGTATTATTAATTTCCCAAAACATATCAATTTGTTTATTTACAAAAGAAATAAAGTCTAACTCTAGAAGCAGCGCTATATCTAAACGCCAACTTTTGCACTTGGAAACCTGATTGGAAATCGCTAGATCAATCTCTACAGGACCGTGGTCGGATATAGCTATGGTATGATAATGGGTTTTACAAATATTAGACAGTAGTCTTCCATCAATTAAAAAATAATCTATTCTAGAAGAGGTATGATGCACTTGGGAAAAATATGAGTATTGCTTACTATTTGGGTTTGTTTTCCTCCATGGATCTGATCATTTATACATATTTAAGAATGATTTGAGTACTTTAACAGATTTTGAAAGGCATGAGTTGGACTTTGGTCTAGATCGGTCCAAATCTTCATGGAGAACACAGTTAAAATCCCCACCTAATACTAGCATATTCGAGTTGAGATCAGGAAGTTTTGCAATAAATTTTGAGAAGAACAAAGGGTTGTCCCAATTGGGACCGTATAAATTGGCAAGAATCACCCTTTTACCGTACAGTTTACCGGTCACAATTATGTACCGCCCATTTATATCTGACTCTACATGGGTAGTTTCAAAAGAAATACCTTTTTTGATCAAAATAGCTGTCCCCCTGCTTTTATAATTAAACCTGGAGTGGAAAATCTGGCCAATCCAATTGACTTTCAGTTTAGTCTGACCTCTTAGATCCAAATGGGTCTCTTGCAGATATATGATATCTGGTCTTAATGATTTCAAATGACTAAATATTCTACTTCTCTTAATTATATTACTATTTGTTTTCTCATTTTTAAACCCTTAAGATGGCGTTTCCTCAGTACGTTCTGGGTACAGCAGTGTGCTTTATTATTGTCTTTTATTTATGATGCTTTTTATCAACGCTGTGTTTGGATTACTGTGTGGGTGGGTTCATGGGCTGGGTGGGTTTGGGTCATAAATCCTTCATTTTAATTCATCTGTTTGTAAAGCACTTTGTGCTGCATTTTTTTGTATGAAAAGTGCTATATACATAATGTTTGATTGATTGATCAATATCAGATTGGGACTTCCCTACTAATTATGAACTTAAGCTTTCAGATATCTGTAACAGATTACAAAAGTAAGTCAAGTGGCCTAATTAACCTGCTCACTTTCTGTCAAAATTGAACTAAATAACAGAATTTGAGGGAATGAATTTAGTTTTGTTATGTGACCTGGTACAAGAGTAAAATAATAATACAAGTTTTATCAGCACAGTGCCGGGATATGAAGGGCCCCCATGTTGGGTTTACCTTTGGCCCCCATGTGAGTAAATACGCCCCTGATTAGAAATAAAGATATCATGAAATATATTTCTGAACTGTTTATTTGATTAAGATTCTGATATTTTTCATCAAGAGCAATCAATCAATAGCAATCTTTACCATATGAAAACTGACTTGTTGCTTTCATTGTATGTTTGTGTGAGGTACAGATGCAAAACAAGAAAAACATTTAACTCTTAAAAAAACTTTATTTTCAAATGTACCCATGCAGTTGGATTAAGGTGAAGCATCCTTCATACTACTGTCAGTATGTGGCTGATGCGTTTAGCCAATTTATCGGATCAAAAATGTCAATAACTGCCAATACTGATATTAGTTAGAGGTGTAGTCTATTACAAATTAAACCCATTATATCTTACTATTTTCACCTAAACACTCACCATTCTTTATCAAAGCAGACAAAGATCTTATTTTTGTTGTTGTTGCCTGTTTCAAAGTGTAAACCCTCTCCTCTTAAAAGGGTATGATCATTACTTTTGTTATATATTTATGCTTTGGACAGGGCGAGTCAATTGAACATTTAGCACAATAATGTTTGGTGTGTTCATGCTGCAACATGTTTTTTTGGTTTTTCCAAAGCTGCCCAGAGGAGAATGCTCCCTGCCCTACCTCTACTTATTGTTGTCTTTTTTAATTCAGTTTATTTGGGGCTTTTTATGCCTTTATTTGAGTGGCAGGACAGCGGGGAAAGACATGGAAACTGGATGAAGGGAGTGGAGTAAAGGAGCCACAGGCCACATTTTAACCAGGCCAGTCACTTTATAAAAAGCACAGCTAACTTTTCAGCTAACCCAACCAACAATGAGGCAACAATGATTGAATGAAATCTGAGGAGGCCCCATTTTAGCGTCCTTTCAGAGGCCTGGCCAAGTGTGTGGGCAGGTGATGATTGATGTTTAACTGACTCATATAAACATGGCTTGTTAATGATTCTCAGAAAAGTCCTCATGAATGTTGATAAAAGCACAAACATTTTGACATTGTAGTGGTTGAATTAATGTAATAATTCTCTCTCCCTCTCTTTCAGTGTACTGTCGGGCCCCCATGAAGGTCGGCCCGTGTCGGGCTGCCTTCCCTCGCTGGTATTACAACGCTTCATCTGCTGTATGTGAACAGTTTACTTATGGAGGATGTAAACAAAACGAGAACAACTACCTGTCCAAAACGGAGTGTTTGTCAGCGTGTGGTGGTGTTGTAGGTAAGCAGACCAGACCTTCACAAACACTTTAACCCTTGTGCATCCCTAGGGGTATTTTTTACTTTTTGTACACTCTTTTGTGGATAACTTTGGTTGTGTTGATGTAAATGGCATCAAATTTGGTCAGGTTGTGTATTTTCTGAAGCTTTTTGATATTTCAGCAGTTATTATTTTTTTAAGTCTTTAATACACTTTAAAAATAAAAAAGCCCCACAGAAGTCCCTAAGGGTATTTTTTAACGCATTGACTCCCATTCAAACCACAGTTTTTTAATACACTGCAATTGCAGTATGATATTTTATTATTAGTGTTATTTTCATTCCTTGGTGTTGATAACCCTTCAAAATATTTATCTTTTTGTTCCACACGAGATAGTGTTATTTTCTCAGATATTGTATATCAAAGACTGAGAGCTCATGACAGCGTATTTCCCTTATTGTATGAAATCATGCCCTGAAAAGCCAATTCAGTAAACATTTACAATTATTTTGATTTGGTTGTGTTCTAGGGATGTCATAGTGTGGTGTGCATGTGTATGTTGACAAAATTTTGTGCATATGTGTGAATATGGGCGGAGCCAAAATGCAGCCCTCTAATTATGGTCATTTCAATGTAAAATGATAAAATCGTTTTTTCAGTGTTTACAATATAGTTGAAGCTGATGCGGGTATGTGTGTGCATGGGTGTTTTTTGTGTATGTGGGGGTGTGTTGGTGTGTGTTTGTGTGTTTGCATGTGTGTGTGTGTGGGTGGGTAGGGTAGGGGCTTGGAGGGGGGCATCTACATATGCTTACTTTTTCATTCAGGCTAAAAGTTTGACCTCAGCATGTAGCCACTCACAGACCCATTTTTACACATGCTCTTTGTCCAATACTAAAAACATCTTGCTTCCTAAACTTCAAAAGCTGACCCCCAGCGACCCCAAACAACAGCCTGAAAAAGTTTACCTTTGTCTGCACAAAGATAAACACATTTATATGTGTCCATCAGTTTGGGTCTAATTTCATTCTGTCTGGTCAAGTTGAGCAGACACAGCGACAGCACTGCTGAAGTCCATAACCTCCTCGGACTGGGAGATGAGGAAGACCCTCTGACGAAGGCAGCTCAGATGGAGACACAGAGGATGATGTGGACCAGAGGACACAGCATGTGGTCCATTATTTAGATGGGAGTCAAGGACTAGGATAACTTAGTCCCCCACAAATACAGACATGGCCTGCTGCAGCCAGCTGGGAGTCTTTGTCAATCCATCAATCAATCTATCAACCAATCAGTCAATCTATCAATCTATAAACCAATCTATCAATCAATCAATAAACCAATCAGTCCATCAATCAATCAGTCTTTATCTTTATAGCACCGTTTCATAACAAGCGTTATCTCAAAACACTGTACAATCGAGCAGGCTGAAGACAAACTCTTTGTCAGGATTTTGTCCCTTCGCAATTCTAAAAGCTCAGTATAACTTTCACGGTTCGTACCAAAAACCCCTGACATAACTAAAAATGAAGAACAATGAGACAGCTGAAGGCAAAAAGATGGGATTTAATTAACGGCCGGAGATACAAACATTCAACAAGAAGCTGGATGTTGATCTGAAGAGATGTTATGTTTTCTCTCTTTTATGAGAGTGTCAAGGAAGGTGTGTGTATGTAGTGACCTCGGTACATCACTATCTTGGAACGAGCCAGACTGAGCTGGTATGGAGGATGTCCCTCAAACTTGATAAAGGGCGCGAGACAGCCTCCATACGAGGTTACGTACGGAGGTCACATTATCAGTAATGAATCAGTGTGTAAGGTATGTGTGTGTGTCTGTGTCAGAAGTATGCAAAAGCTAGACAATGATTAAAAACATGATTATATTACAGGATAAAGAATCAAATACATGAAAAGATTATATACAATATGTACAAAAGTTGAATATATAAAATATGTACAAAGGTCAAATTATTCTTCACATTCCCCGCTGTTTTTCATTTATTTGAACTGATAATTATTAATATAATTAATTGTAGGCAAAGACAAATAGTAATACAAAATCAGTTTGTGGATGTGTACCCATAACATCTGGAACAGTGAAGAAATCAGCACACATGACCCCAGGTGGTTTATTAGTGTCATTGTAACTATTGAAACCATTCCTCAAGCAGGGCATATGAACACCAGAGCAATACCTTGGATCAACAGTATCCATGGGGATGGATGTAAAATTAAAAGGATTATTTTATTGAAAAGAAAACAGTCAAATTGAATGTCATTGGTTAGATGCACTGGAATATAAATTGGAGTGTTTTTGGTATCAGTAGTACTCAGGAAGTGTGTGAAATCTAACATACTCACGTTCACTCCAGGCCCTGAAATCATAGACCAGTATGTTTGGTTCAGGAACTTAGCTGCAAGAGAAGAGCTGAGAACATGTGGAAACAAAGAGCTGACATTTGTGACAGATTTAGGTATGATATGTGGATTTCTAGAGGCAATTGGCATTCTAGTACACACAGCAGTTCGTTTGATTTCGGGATTTCGCCAAGAACTGTGCATATCGGTACCAAGTGTTCAGTTCGAAGGACGACGAGAAGTTGAAAACCTTGGTGTACCAGTCCAGGGAGCTGTGATCTCGCTTTTTCAGAACATGTCTGCCAGAGGGAGCCAGAAACCGTTCAGTCCCAGTCCAGATGATGAAGCCACACAACACTGCAGTCAGGAGATGGACAGTTGGTTTTGGAGGCATTTTCCTGGGGCACACTGGGGCGGGATCGCCGCGATGGATTCTTCACGGGTTTGAGACGTGACGGGGCTAGTCCTCCGCCCCCCTTTGTAGCCCGTCTGGATCACCAGTGTACCTTAACAGTCTTGATGAAGCCTCTCCTCCTCACACCTCAGAAGTTTGCAGTGACTCAAGTGTATCCACGGCGGCCTTTCAGCCAGTTTCAGTGCTGTGGGTGTGGCCAGGAGAACCTGGTACGGCCCAGTCCAACGTGGAGACGACCACTTCGGTCTCTGATGGGCCTTGATGAAAATCAGGTCTCCCGGATGGACAGGCTGGACAGGCGTCGGCTTTGGCTCTGGCTCCGGCTTTGGTTCTCCTCCTTGGGACACAGAAACAGACTTGGCAGCATCAATTTGTTCTTTCACTTTAAAACATTGTTCCAAATGTGTCACAAAGTCAGAGTGTTTCACAGGTTGAATAATTGTCAGCTCAGCTCAGGCAGCTGCTAAGGTCTATGGAATAAAAATAGAAGTTTTAACCAGGTGTAAACAAGCAGGCCATGGTTTTCCTGTTGTTCCCATTGCTTTGATTAGTTGTTGTTTAACAGTACCATTATCTGAATAAATAATTTCAGGTATTTCAAATCTGTAGAAAATACTCTCTTTCAGCACTTTAAATGTAAAATCTGCATCAGCATGTGTAGTTGGGTGTATTTCAGTCCAATTACTGTAGTGTCACATAACAACTGAACAAAACCTTTTATTCTAACATTTATCTAATTCAATGTAATTCAAACTCAAAACTTAAAAAGGTGATGTTGGTTCTGGAAATGAACCTTGTCTTGTTCGTATGCCCCCTTGAACATTATTCTTTAGTCATATTAAACAATTTTTTAAACATGATCATGTGCTGCTTTTTGGAAATTTGGAGCATAAAAACATTTTTTTTGTACCCCCCTAGCATTTGTGTACTCCCCCTAACATCCCCGCTGTTGTCACATGACAAGGTCAATGGGACACTTGGCACGCCCAGGGATATAAGGAAGGAGGCAACCAAAGTAAAGTAATATCTGGGTAATAATAATAAAAAAAGGTCATCCTCATGTGTTAAGAATAACACACAAGCATGGCATGGTGTTAGTGATCATGCAAAATGTAATCAGAATCAACAGTTATTAGAGCAATAAAGATTGGAGTTGCAGGTTCACCACGAGCTAAAGCTTGAGCAGCAGAGTCAGCTAGGGCATTTCCACATGAAAAAAAAATCATTTTTCTGTGTATGAGCAGGGATATGGACAATAACCAAAGCTGAGGAAAGTTTAAGAGCCTTAGTCAAGGTCTTAAAGGAACACATGTTTAACTTCAGATCCAAATGATGTTTTAAAGTCTCTAAGGTGCCACTGGGCACAGTAATAATGACAAGATGAATAAACATATTTAGAATCAGTGATAATAGTAACAGAGAAATCTGCACAACAGTGTAAGGCAGAAATAACAGCTTTCAGTTCAGCTGTGCAGATTATGTCATCAGCACAGAGTCAGAGTAGTTACAGCTTAAGCAGAGTGAGTTTTGCCATAAGAATCTTTCAAAGAGCTGCCATCAGTAAAAAATCAAATTGAATCAGAAATATGTTTGTCTATCAAATCAGGTCTGGGCAGAAATGTCTAAAGAGAATATTCTATGTAGTCATGATCATCACATGCATTTGCAACAGGTGGTCTAAGAGTTGCATGGTTTAACCCGATAAATCCAATTGTATCATATTTGATACATAGTATTATAATACCTCTATCAACTCAATATAATCAACAAATTACAAAAAACATCTGAAAACAATCCGATAAATGATAAAAATGTCCTCAAATGGATTATCAGTTGCCAAAAACACCTAATGTATCAAATGAGATACAAAAAGTCTATTTGTTGAATTTTATGGACGTCTTGATTCTTATGGATATTAGCAGAAAGTGAAACAAACATTTCAGCTCCAAAAAATAATAATTTTCTGACTATAATCTATGGTCTTGGGCCTTTAAGGGTTAAAACTGTGCAGTGCACTATTTCTAAGTGTGGCTGAGACAGGAGTACAGTCATACAGAGCAGATGTCTAGCAGGCGAGAGGAAATTAATCTTATCTTGTTGTAGCAGTGCATAAACATCATTGTTGACATGCAAAGTCAAAGGATGGAAAAGAACGACATCAGCACTGGATGAGACTGTGACTGCCATAACACAAGGAGGGAGGCCTTGTGCTACAGGGTCAAGCTTTTTAGAGTAGTGGGCTATAGGTTGGTAAGTTTTTGTTTCTTTCTGTGCCAGTACTGCAGACATGTGACCACCTTAAGAGTGGCAGAAAAGATTAAATGATTTATCATAGTCAGGTAGTTTTCATGACAGGGACTGATGTACTGCCTTTTTAAGTAATCACAGAGGTTTTTATTCTCTATAGTTGGTGGAAAAACTGTCTCTTTTGATGTTAACAGCAATTACAGCAGTCCTCATATAGCACAGAAATTTGGAATCCATTAACTGCAGTAGTTAAGAGTTCCTAAGAACGCCATAAAGTCTTTAGGTTGAGAAATAATGTGTCCTTGGAATTTAACCAATGATTCTATCAAACAAAGAGAAAATGGATTATTTTCACTAAACAGGAGCCATAAAGCAGACAGACAGACAATCTGGACCAAACGTCAAGGTCCGAGATACGCTGCTGCTAGGAGACGGTGCTATCAGTGGCCTTAACCATAGAAGAATTTAAACATGCTGCTATCCTAGTGCCACCATCTCTGAAATAACAACACTCCTCCTAGAAGTTTTGTCAACACACCGAGGAGTCAAACAGCTGATCGCCCACGTGGGTGCAGTGGACATCAGAAAGGAACAGACTGAAGTCTTGAAAGGGGATTTTACTACATGCCCTTATTCAGCTAAATGATTTAAGCAATGCCAATGAATCTTTGCAGCATATAATTTCATCATCTGAGGCGAGAAGGATATCATTTAAATACAAAAGAATTTGTAAACCACAAGGTGGGTTAAATTTAGAAAGATTTGCAGTCATAGCCTGAGAAAACATGGTTGGTGAATCAGTGAAGCCTTGAGGAAGGCAGGTATAAGTATACCTTTTTATTTTAAAAGTAAATGCAAACCAAAATTGAGATTTTTATCTGCAGGTATAGAAAAAGAAATGCATTTACTAGATCCACAACTGTGAAATGTTTTTCTGTGGCCATAAGTTAGCGAGTAATGTATGTGGATCAGGCACAAGTGGTACACTTGTTTAAACAGCTCTTTTTACAGCTCGTAAACCCTTTACCATTCTGAATCCTGTACTGGGTAGAGCTTTCATTACAGGAGAAATAGGTTTATTTACAGGTGAGTCTTCACATGGTATTAGGACTCCAGCTTGTAATAAGTCTTATATTATTGAATCACAGGCATAATACCTGCTAGTGCACCAGGCTTTGCTAAATATTATCTCTATATAGGCATGTGTTCATTTATTCCCTTTAATCCTTGAGGCACCCCAAAAAGAAAAATAATAAAACTAAATTAATTAATTGATTAATGCATTCTAAAGTCACTTGTTTGCCAAAACAGTTCCTCTCATTAATGTAATAAAAGCGATATCTCAATACATTCCTTTTAGTTTCATTGCATTAAACCTTTTTAACAACTTTTGACTTAAGTATAGATATAACATTTTTCATTATTATTAAAGTTTTTGTTCTTTAATGTACTTTTTGTTATGAAACTTTTGTGTGTTCTTTTTCAATAGGAAAAAACCTTAAATCTTGAATTTATTTTGTTTGCAAAGTGGAATTTTTTTGGTGTGAGGTTATTGCAGTCTTAATAAGGTCATTAAATCACAAATAAATTGATTTTGATGCATTATTTGTTTTGAAGCAATTAGAGCTCACTTAAGAATTTAACATTAAAGTACCTCTAACTTTAATTTAAAGAGAATTCTTTTTAAGTCTTAGAATAAGAATGAGAGAGATGGAGGGGTTCCTCGGTTTCAGGGACCTCTTCTGATATCTGGTCTCTTGAATCCGGTTTTCTTTGTCTTTCTTTAGGTGTTAGAGCTTGCTCCGTTACACCCTTATCTTGTTTAAACAAATGCCATGTCATCATATCATATTCTAATTGATTCTGTTTTTGTTGTTCTAATATATCTTTTTCCTTTATATTGCTGTGCTCCTTTTTCTTTTCAGCATTTACTGCTGCTTGCGACTGGGTCATTCTCAGAGTACCGTGACAAACATGTCCCTGCATATTCCAGACAAACAATATATAGATATATTTATATAAATAAAACAATAGTAATAATGAATATAATAAAACTTTGTCTCCTTAAAAAAAAAATTATCATCCAGATTAAACAAATTATGTAATTAGAAACCATTTTAAATGAAGGTAATTTCAGTTTATTTAGGGTAGCAATTTTATTAATATTATTATTATCATTATCATAATTCAGTATTAATTCCCTTTGTATCTAAAAGAACACTTGTCCCGCTGCCATGATTCAATTCTATTGGACTGTGTTTAAAATGTTTCCTCATTTTTATGTGAATATATGTATATATGACAATTGGTCAATTATGTAAAATCACTTGGTTTAATATATGAGTAAAATTAAAACTTAAGTGGCAATTTAATAATTTAACATCAACATCACTGGTGTTACTGGTATGACAGACCTTATTTCTTAAATGTCAAGAATATGTAAGAGAACCCCTAGGGTCATATATCATTAGACATTATTTAAGATTTTATCAATTATGTCATTGCAATTTAGCTCTTATCCAAATATATCTTAACTTCATCCGTGATGAATGTCAGTAATTTTATCAGCATATTTTATCCTTTATCAACAGTACACATATATGAATTTTGTAATGATAACCTAAAGTGTGGTTACATTAATGACAGAAAACTAGGTACGTCTTTTTAAAAAAAAAAACAAAGAAAATGTTCTAGTTGTCTATTATTGTTGGTAACATAATCAATGTGCTTATAAAACCTTCCCATTAACTTAACTTTGTAAAAACTGAATTGAACTTTTTTTCTTTTAACTTGGAACGTCACCGTATTTTGGTAATGACCATAGTTATCTTGTCTTTTCTTATTGGCTTCTTTAACTGTTCACATCAAATCCATACTCCTTATTCTATTACTTGGTTTACTGTTTCTCTTCCCCATTGCACAAAGTGTATATCATACACTAATCAATATAGATCAGCCACCATCAGAAAAAGATCGTCCACTGCATCAACCTTCTACTGTAAACTAAATTTACAGCGGATGTAGCCGTCTTTATCTGCAGCTTCTCTATTTGACCAGTGTCACGCACACACACACACACAGCCTCTCAATTTAGAACCGAGAACCACTGCAGCCAATAGTGTCACACACACAACATACATACAATTGTCACATAATTGACAACTGTCTTCACTCCTGAGACTGCCTTCTGTCGCAGTTAAAAACACTTAGGAGTGGTATCCTAGTTTAGGGACAATTAGATAGCTGTACACACTACCTCTAGTTCATCCTAAACTCTTAGTGTAAGGCATTAGCAGGTTACAAATCTGCTCTGAATCATCCTACACTGAAAACCAGCGGTTTGTAAGGCCGCTCAGAGATCTCCTATACCATAAACAGCGGGTGGTAAATCGGCTCTGAAGCTTCCTTCCTATACTACTCTTTAGATAGTAAAGGGTACACAAAAGATCTATGCTCACCCATTTGCAGTCAGCTGTGTCTCATGTGGATCCTCGTCACTGGGCCCCAGTCGAGTGCGGAGACCACCGAACCCTCAAGACGGGCTGTTCAATGCTGGAAATCTTTTCCCAGGCCGTGCACGGACTTTCGCGATGGCCTCCCCCTCTCCCAGGGTCACAGCTGTGAGGAGCGACTCGAAGGACCAATTTATGTCAGGATTTTGTCCCTTCGCAATTCTAAAAGCTCAGTATAACTTTCACGGTTCGTACCAAAAACCCCTGACATAACTAAAAATGAAGAACAATGAGACAGCTGAAGGCAAAAAGATGGGATTTAATTAACGGCCGGAGATACAAACATTCAACAAGAAGCTGGATGTTGATCTGAAGAGATGTTATGTTTTCTCTCTTTTATGAGAGTGTCAAGGAAGGTGTGTGTATGTAGTGACCTCGGTACATCACTATCTTGGAACGAGCCAGACTGAGCTGGTATGGAGGATGTCCCTCAAACTTGATAAAGGGCGCGAGACAGCCTCCATACGAGGTTACGTACGGAGGTCACATTATCAGTAATGAATCAGTGTGTAAGGTATGTGTGTGTGTCTGTGTCAGAAGTATGCAAAAGCTAGACAATGATTAAAAACATGATTATATTACAGGATAAAGAATCAAATACATGAAAAGATTATATACAATATGTACAAAAGTTGAATACATAAAATATGTACAAAGGTCAAATTATTCTTCACACTCTTTGTTTTACGGATACACACATACACACCTGTATAAATATAAAATACACATATGCTCATATTTCCAAAGTCCAACAGGAATCATTCATGAGCAGCACTGGGCCAACTTAACTACAGGAAGGTGTTTCTTTAGAGAGTTTACAGTAACAGTAGCAAAAATAAACCTGTTTAAGACCTGGAGATCGTGAGCAGATCCAGTCTCATGTTGGGTATGTGATCGTAAAAAGGGAGGTGAGCAGAAAGAAGTGAACAAAAGCAAGAATTGAAGGTACTGACAGATCCGTGGGCCAATCATAGACCTGTCCTTGTCATATTTGTCTCTGATGAATATAATTTTATGAAAGATTAGCCCCTTGAGGCGTGTGATCTTGTTTTCAAGAGGGCCCTCATGTCTATGTGGTTGTAAAGAAATTTACTGTCCATGAAAATCATTACAACCACAGATAGAGAAATCAGTCTGATGTTAACATTAAGATCATTAATGAATTTAATCCAGATAAGACTGATGTTAATTAATATATCAGCATCTAGCTGAACTACCATTAAAATGAGTTATCTGATCTAAAACTGATTAAATGATGGCGTTTCAGTTGGTGGCTGATGCGAGATAGAGCACATCAGATCGAGCAGGTCCACAGCCACAGGTCATCCATAATTGTTCGTCAAGGTCATACTAATATAACCTTTTGCTGTTTTGTGGGAACAAATATGTATTTACTTTTGTTGCTCTCTCTAAAGTTAATATCAAATATCTCTAAAGTCCTGGCATTACACACTATGTGGCCCTTAGGATGGAAAATAATTAATTTGTGGGGGTTTTTTGTATTTTTTAAAAGTCAACATTTTCACAAAACTGGCATATAAGAAGTTAACACTCTGGAACAAAATAAAAATGTGTTATGTTTAGTTACAGCTTAAGTAACTGAGAGTGGTTATGTAAAAACAAATGAGTGTTATATTCATGTATACATTTTTTATGGCAGTTTTTCTTGGCTGATGTATTTTAACCATAGGGACATATTTGGGTTATTTTATACAACATCTGACCCTGCATGAAAAAAATTAACATCCATCCAAATTAATTTAAATGCCAATTTTGACACTCCCAGGCTCTGATAAAATCATTCAAAACATTTTAAATGCAATTTAATGAAAAATAAAATCACTTTTTCTGTTTTTCAGTATTTTTAGAAGTGGACTTTTTTCACCAAAACTGGCATTGAAGGGGTTAAAACTTTGAAACAACTTAAAAATTGTTATGTGTGGTTACAGCTGAACCTCCTGAAGGTGTCCATGTAAAAAAAATCCAAAGATACATTTATTCATAATTTATTTTTGGCTGTTTTTCTGAGCTGATAAATTTTACCTTAGGGACTTATTTGGTGCTTTTTATACAAAATGTGACTTTACACAAACAATAAACATGCATCCAAATAAATTTTTCTACCAATCTTTGACACTCCCAGGCTCTGATAATCACCCAGAACACATGACATTTTTAAAGCAATGGACTAAAAATATTTCACTTTTTGTGTTTTTTTGTATTTTTTAAAAGTGGACTTTTTTCACCAAAACTGGCATTGAAGGGGTTAAAACTTTGAAACAACATAAAAATTTGTTATGTATGGTTACAGCTGAACCTCCTGAAGGTGTCCATGTAAAAAAAAGTGGAATGATACATTTATTCATTATTTATTTATGGCTGTTTTTCTGAGCTGATAAATTTTACCTTAGGGACTTATTTGGTGCCTTTTATACAAAATGTGACTTTACACAAACAATAAACATGCATCCAAATAAATTTTTCTACCAATCTTTGACACTCCCAGGCTCTGATAATCACCCAGAACACATGACATTTTTAATGCAATAGACTAAAAATATTTCACTTTTGGTGTTTTTTTGTATTTTTTAAAAGTGGACTTTTATCACCAAAACTGGCATTGAAGGGGTTAAAACTTTGAAACAACATAAAAATGTGCTATGTATGGTTACAGCTGAACCTCCTGAAGGTGTCCATGTAAAAAAAAGTGGAATGATACATTTATTCATTTTTTATTTATGGATGTTTTTCTGAGCTGATAAATTTTACCTTAGGGACTTATTTGGTGCCTTTGTTAAAGGGATGCACAAGGGTTAAAACACACTGCTTCATTGTGAATACAGAGTCAATAGGACATGACTAAACGGCATGTCCGTGGAGGATTTCTGCATGTCTCCCAGTTTCCCAGCACTGATTTCCGGTCAGGAGAAGAGCAAAAACATGATTTTTGCAAGACAAGCTCAAGTGACGTTCTTTCCTAATCTTTTGAAGAAAAGTTGAGTCAATTTTTGATAAAAAACCTGCATCTCCCCAACTACCAAACTAACTTTTAGGTATGCTTGAAACAAAAAGAAGAGACTCCAAGGCACTCTCTTTATACTATTAAAATGCCTTTATTTTATGGTCATGTAGTCCTTAAAAAACATCAAGCATCAAGCCAAACAGATGTAATGCAAACAGATGTTAGGCTGCAGTAGGCCCTTTTTAAAGGGGTGCTCAACCAATAAGAAACTGCCACATGGACTTAAAGGCAAGGTCTGCAGGTAGTGACAACCAGCCAGTAGGCTTCAAAAAAGTTTCCATCCTCAGAAAACCTGCATGATATCACAAAAAGCAGATACAATTAGTTAAAAAACACATCAGAATTCTGGTTAACAAAATTTTTACAAAGTGGTCTGTACATTTAGAGACTTTAACTCAGTGTTTAGACAACAAAATTCCTCTACAAGAACACAGTATAATCTTGCTCTTCATTTAGTCCAGGATATTTTGTGGCTTGTAGTTTGTCAATCCAGAATGTCTCCTTTTGGTTCAGTTTTCTTTGTCTGTCACCTCTTCTGATGGTCAGTGGGATGTGGTTGATGCCTGTGGTTTGTAATGAAGTTGGGTTGCTGTTATGGAATTCCAGATAATGTTTGGCGATGGGGTAGTTAATGTTACCAGTTCGTATTGCATATTTGTGTTCTGCAAGTCTGTCCTTTTTTTTGTTCTGCCAATGTAAAAAACTTTGCAAATGGAGCATTCCAGCCTGTATATAACAAGAGTGACCTTGCAGTTAATAAAGTGTTTGATTTTGTACTCCTTTTGAGATGTTGAGTCCAGAAATGTCTTTGTCTGTGAATAAGACCATCTGCTGGTGGGTCTGCTGGTTGTCACTACCTGCAGACCTTGCCTTTAAGTCCATGTGGCAGTTTCTTATTGGTTGAGCACCCCTTTAAAAGGGCCTATTGCAGCCTAACATCTGTTAGCATGACTTCCTGATGAAGGCTTGATGCCGAAACGTGTCAAAGCTTGTTTTAAGGTCTACATGACCATGCCGTTAAAATAAAGGCATTTTAATAGTATAAAGAGAGTGCCTTGGGGTCTCTTCTTTTTGTTTCAAGGACTGTTTGAATCCCTTTCCAAAGAGCACCTCCAACAAACTCTGTCAAGTCCAGGTAGCACTCCTTTTGTTTGTCTTCTCAACTTTTAGGTATGTTTGGATCATGACTTGAACAGGCCACCCTTGAGCCCAAGCTCTTAAAGACTGAGCTACTCTGCCCGGTCAACTTTGAGAACTGAGGAGGCCTTCTGGCAAAATGATAAATCTGTGTTGTATAATTTAATATAAGTCTTTCATTTTTACTCAACTTGAACCTAATCTTTGTTTAATAGACACCCAATACTTGACGTTAACAAACACACCAGGACCCATATTCCTGAAGATTCTGAGAATCCTCTCAGAGAGATCCTAACTTAGCCTAAAAATTCCCAGCAAGGAGTTTTAGCTTAGGAGTGATTGGAATCTAATCTTATGAAGACTGTGTAATTGTAAATAACATATCACATTAAAGAAAATACATGTTAAATGAATAGTAAACTGTACTATAAAATAATCCAGCTGAATGCCCACATATTCACATAGTGATGGTTATTGTTGCGGCTTCCAACATTTTACCTTAGCCGCCAGAGAGTGTGATGTTGGATCCTTATTTGCATGACGCGCTTTAGTTTATGGTGACACATAACGCTCAGATCCAAAAATGCTTTTCGGGCATTTATTGTGCAAAAAACATCAGGCTATCACAGCGCTACAAGTTGGATATGTGGAAGGCACGAAAACCAGGGGATTTAACTGAAAAAAGGGGTGATGAGTGAGTGAATGAAATGGCAAAAGCGGTCAACAAAAATTACGGCTGCCAACCCTGACTCTCTGTCTCTCATCTGTACCACCCAGTGAAAGCGCACTTTTACGCACACACACACACACACACACACCCGCCTACTCCCGTGGGAACCACCCCCAACTCACATACACTCAAACACCGTGATCCTCAGCCTCTATATGTCTCTAATGCTACGGCCACACCGGATGCGAATTGGCGAATTTTAACGCGTGTAAAGCCTGTAACGCGCCGCGCTTAACGCCCGAAGCTGGACGCTGGACATTTTGACAAGCTGTGGGACGACGTGCGTCCGGGCGCATGCGCAGTAGAGAGCCGGAGCCGGTAGGACTCAGTGATGACCCTTGCAGGCAAATCCAGCTGGAAACGAATATTTACAGAACTTACCTTCAAAACCTGTCTCCTCAGCGACTTTCACCCAAGCCTGCTCCTTTTGTTCCAGTCTCTGTAGAGTACACACGCCGAGTAGTTTAGCTCCAGATGATAGCAAACAGCGCAGATAAACCTCCCCTTCATCTTTGAGAGGGGGTTTAAGCAGGAGCAGGAGGCCAGGGCGTCACAGATCATTAAATCAAACCTGTCTCCTCAGCGACTTTCACCCAAGCCTGCTCCTTTTTGTTCCGGTCTCTGTAGAGTATACACGCCGAATAGTATAGCTCCGAACGATAGCAAACAGTGCCGATAAACCTCTCCTCCATCTTTGAGAGGGGCTTGAGCGGGAGCAGGGGGCCGCGGACCGTCACACGTCATCCAATCAATGACGTCGGGGGGGAATGTCATCGCTGATTGGCTGCCGCCGCGAACTGGCGTCGAAAGTTCAATATTTTCAACTCGAGCGTCGAGGCGTTTGGGGCGTCAAAACGCCTCGACGCTCCAAACGCGCCGCGCCAAACGCGTCCAACGCGCCGCCCGGGGCGAATTTGCGTCAAGACGCATGTTTGCATAGACTTTGTATGTAATCTCGACGCGCGTCCAGGTGAATTTGCGTCCGGTGTGGCCGTAGCATTACAGTTATATTAATTTGCTTTTATTAATTGCATGCTTTTGTACTTACAACTATCAACATCTAAACTTAATTTGGTATTAACGAGTGTAACACAGCACAGCTTTTATCAATGTCCTTGGTGGATAAGAAGTAGGCTTGTGTGGCTTTTACATCTGCTACAAACTAGTGAACAACAATGGAGAAAAAAAGAACAGGAAAACCCAACTGGACTGAGGAACAGTGTTTGCTTTTGGCTCAGTTGATCAATGAGCATTAAAGTGTTTTGAGGGGTAAATTTAGCCCCAGTGTCACAGTGCAAGCCAAGAAGCGAGCCTGGGACACTATAGCACAACAGATAAAACTCCTTTCCATTGGTTGTGCACACAAGTGAGGATTGCGAGAAGCGGTGGTATGTGTTACAGTCAAAAGCAAAAGAGGAGATTGCGGCACAAAAACGTGAACAATATCTCTCCTGCCTCTTCCCTCCGCCATTTTGTCATGTTCTCGGGGAACTCCTAAGCTGCTTAAAAGTCCTCTTCTCTGCTCCTAATAGATCTCACCTTAGGAGCACTCTTAGGAGCTAGGATTCTTTTGGAATAGCTTTTATCTTTACTTGGGTCTACTCTTAATTTTTAGGAGAAATTCGAAGAAAACACCAAGATTCTAAGAATTTTCTTAGAATTTGGCCACTAGGAGCAACTCTTTGCACTAAGAATCTTTAGGAATACGGGCCCAGGACCTTTAACTCTGTGCTGCGCAGACAGACATTGTGAATATTAGCAGTGAGCCTGAGAGTCTGAGCCCAGGGCACTGAAACCATCAGTGCAGGTATTTGTGGATCTATGACAGCAGCAGTCAGGTGTTAACAGCTAACCACAGAGTGTGGAAATATGTGACAAAGACTGACTGATACTAGCCGCCTGGTTACTCAAGAGGGATTTAAAATCCAGTCAGCAACAGCCCACATGTGAGGAGTGATTGCAGCAACATGTTGTATTTTCACCACAACAAGCTAAAGGTAGCGAACCAGGTCAAATTCAGTACTGGCAATGTGTACCTAATAAAGCGGCCAGTGAGTGTGTATTTTGGATTTTGCTCCACAACTGAATGAAAGAATATTGTATTGTCCTGAACAAAAAATAGTTTTTCGAAATTTAATTTGGTCATAAGTAAAACCCACCCAACATAAAGATGATCAATACGCTGAAAAAAAGTGATGATCCAGAAAAGGAAGATTTGTAATGTAGGAGTGGACACAACACTACCTTCAGTCATTCCCATACACACTATGTTGCTCAAAGTATTTCCTCAACCATTCAAATCATTTAATGCAGTGATTCATTCCAGTCACTTCCATGTCCAAAAGTGAATGTATGAAGCTCCTCAGCATACGGACTGCTTCTACAAACATTTGTGAAAGAACGGGTCACTTTTAAGAGCTCAGTAAACTCCAGCAGAGTTTCCTGGAAAAGTCCACCTGGATGTCCTCTGAGAAATAAGTCCAGTTGAGAAATTTCTTCACAACTTAGTATTCCACTGTCAACTGTTCGTTGAGTTATAACCAGTGTTTTGTGTAGCGCGTTACAAAGTAACTACTTGGGGTAAAAAGTAAAGTAATGCACTTTTTCTGAAAGTTTGGTAACGAGCCTTAGTTCCTTTTTTAATGCAGCGTGACGTTACTTTTCCCCAGGACAACTCTGTCCAGAGCTGCCAGCATTAGACACGAGCAGCGTTGCCAAGTCTGCTCATTATCAGCTTCTAAGGACCACAAATCTCGTTTGTCACACTCACGCACGTGGCGCATGCTCCAGAGCCAAAGTTGCCAGGTCCGCTTATTATAAGCGACAATCTTTTCTGGAGTAGATGCTTGGCACTGTGATATTGAAATGTAACGTAAACGAAAATGTAGTATATGCACATAAGAAAAGAAAATAGCTGGGGGTTTCTTATTTCGGGCTTGTTTTTATCTACCTGGTTGCTTATTAAATATGGAAACACTGGACAGGAGCTCTGATTCCACAGGGTATGTGACATTTTGTAAAATAAAGAGCACAAAAGAAATAACTGTTATGTTCTCTGTCATAGAACCCTTTGAGGCCTTCACATTTAGAAACAGATATGGGGCTCTGTCCAGGGTTGAGCAATGTAAAAGTAACGTGTAACGTGAAAAGTTACTTTTCATAGATGGTAACTAAGTAAAGTAACAAGTTACTTTTTTCTGAAGTAACAGGCAAACACGACTTTTTAAAAGTAACTTCCCCAACACTGGTTATAACAAATAAAAAAAAAATGATTGGGAACAACAACAAACTCAGCCACAATTATCTGACTCAGGTCAGATTATGGTGCGGGGGTGTTTTTCAGGAGCTGGGCTTGGCCCCTTCGTTCCAGCCAAAGGAACTCTGAATGTTTCAGCACACCAAGACATTTTGGACAATTCCATGCTCCAACTTTGTGGGAACAGTTTGGAGCTGGCCCCTTCCTCTTCCAACATGACTGTGCACCAGAGCACAAAGCAGGTCCATAAAGACATGGAGGACAGAGTCTGGTGTGGATCAACTTGGCTGGCCTGCGTAAAGTCTTGACCTCGACCCAATGGAACATCTTTTGGTTGAATTAGAGCAGAGACTGAGAGCCAGGCCTTCTCGTCCAACATCAGTGTGTGAAGCTCACAAATGCTCTTCTGGAAGAATGGTCAAAAATTCCCATAAACACTCCTAAACCTTGTGGACAGCCTTCCCAGAAGAGTTGAAGCTGTTATAGCCGCAAAGTGGCAAACATCATATTAAATCCTCTGGATTAGGAATGGGGGATCACTCAAATTGATTTGTGTGTGAGGCAGACAAATAGACAAGTAGGTATGGGAATTGATAAGATTTTATCAATACCAATGCTGTTAACGATCCTGCTAATTGATCCAAGTCTTTAACGATTCCCTTATTGATTCCAGCAAATTTTGCTATAGGTAACTGCTTCTGCAAGTTGCTGGTGTTTCCACTCACTTAAGGTTGTGCAGTAGGTTTAATTAAAGTTAAGCCACAATTCTGATGCTTCTGAACCCTGTCAGTTGAATGGAACTGGTAAGGGAATTTATTAGCAAAAAGATTAATGATATCAATTCTTTGATGGAGCTGTTATGGATTCTTAAATGGAATTGGTTTTCGATTCCCATCCCCATAGACAAGTGTATCAGTGTTGGCTAAAATAAGTTTGTAACTATTGTCCATTGAGACATCAGCAGCATTTCCGATATCATGCCAATTCCTCACATCATCCTCTTTTGCAGTGTTCATTTTGACAACACTTTTTAATTTAGTTTTAGGCCGTTGTCTAAAATTTCTTTGAGTTTTAGTCATAATTTAGTCATTTGAATAGTTTTTATTTTAGTCTAGTTTTAGTTGATTAATTTAACAAAACTTTGGACGATGAAATATGCTTTAAATTTAGTCGACTAAAATATGAAGTGTAAAGTGTTGGGCATTTTTTATGTTTCCTCGAATTTCTGAAGTCATGTTTCACATTTGGATAAAATGAAACATCTAATAACCCTCTTTTGAATGCTAGTAAAGTTTGAAGAAGCAAATGTTCCTTCTGTGTGAAATGCAGTCACCTTTATTTAGGCTACCTGGCAGAGCATCTCAGTTACAATACCAGAACTGACAACAAACAGTGAACCTGCTCTACATGAATTTATCAATTCATAAAGAGAGCAGCTCTGATTGGATCGCTCCACAACTTAACCCACCACCACCAAGCTAAGGCAGCTGTGATTGGATGTCCCTCTGAACTCATCCAACCTTTAACACAACCAAAGTAGCTGTGATTGGATAGATTCATCACTTGTCTCTACTTCCTACATGACCAAATTAGGTCTGATTGGATTAAGTCTGTCAGACATTTTAGTCTAGTTTTTATTTGTTGATGAAAATGTCATTAGATTTATTTTTTGTTTTTGCCCATGTGCACTTGTTTTTATAAGTTACTGTCTAGTTTTAGTTGGGATAAAAAATGTTGTTGATGAAAATAGTAAGTCAACAAAATTAACACTGTTCTTTTATTGTTGTTTTTGTTCACAGCATCAGAGAGGAGTGTTTCCATACCTGCAGCTGGTCAGTCCCATAATGTACCTCTTGTCATCATCACATCTTCTAGTTGAAGTATATGGGATTAACCTTTGTTTGCATGTGTGTGTGTGTATATGTGTGTTCAGAGCAGTGTGGTGTAACGTGTAGTTCCCGTCAGCTCACCTGTGCCAACGGCTGCTGTGTGGACCAAAGTCTGGAGTGTGACGGCAAGAACCACTGCAGCGATGGATCGGACGAGGAGCACTGCAGCAAACGTAACAGACAGTCATATCTGGTCACATGATCAAACTGTGTTACAGGGCTCTCTTGTCATTCAGATTCATTATCCTGTTTACATTAAGCATTAACACCAGACGTTCAGGCGCCAAATAAAAATCCACAAAGCACAGTGTGGACGCATCGCCATGAGCAATGTAAACGAATATCCAATTGGCTTTGAGATTAGGCAAAATTCAGACAGACGCTGATACCCTGATCAGCTTATTGTGGCCTCTACGATCTTTTCGTGAGATCTGCTGATGTTGATCATGTCTCCTGTTTGCTTCCTAACCCACATCTTTCCAGTCTCATGAGCGGTGTTGGGAGTTTCAACTCTTTTTAGTGATCCAGATCTTTTGGATCATCGTCCATCCATTATCTGTGCTGCTTATTCCTTTCACTAGGGGTTAAGGAATAAGCAGGGTTTGGAGCCTATCCCAGCTGACATTGGGCAGCAGGAGGGTGCACCCTGAATCAGTCGGCAGCCGTTACAGGGCCACATAGAGACGGACAACCATTCATACTCACACTTACTTGAACAAAAGGCAGTTTAGAGTCAACCAAATGGGCATACACTATATTGCCACAAGTATTCGCTCACCTGCCGTGACTCTCATATGAACTTCAGTGACATCCCATTCCTAATCATAGGGTTCAATATGACGTCGGTCCACCCTTTGCAGCTATAACAGCTTCAACTCTTCTGGGAAGGCTGTCCACAAGGTTTAGGAGTGTTTATGGGAATTTTTGACCATTCTTCCAGAAGAGCATTTGTGAGGTCACACACTGATGTTGGACGAGAAGGCCTGAGGACTTGAGGTCAGGACTCTGTGCAGGCCAGTCAAGTTGATCCACACCAGACTCTGTCCTCCATGTCTTTATGGACCTGCTTTGTGCACTGGCGCTAAGTCATGTTGGAAGAGGAAGGGGCCAGCTCCAAACTGTTCCCACAAAGTTGGAGCATGGAATTGTCCAAAATGTTTTGGTGTGCTGAAGCATTCAGAGTTCCTTTGGCTGGAACTAAGGGGCCAAGCCCAGCTCCTGAAAAACACCCCCACAACATAATCCCCCCTCCGCCAAACTTCAGTCCCACAAGTATGGTTCTCCTGGTGACCATCAAACCCAGACTGGTCCATCAGATTGTCAGATGGAGAAGTGTGATTGGTCACTCCAGAGAACGCGTCTCCACTGCTCTAGAGTTCAGTGGCGGCGTGCTTTACACCACTGCATCCACGCTTTGCATTGCACTTGGTGATGTGAGGCTTGGATGCAGCTGCTCGGCCATGGAAACCCATCCATGAAGCTCTCTGCACTGTTCTTGAGCTAATCTGAAGGCCACATGAAAACTCTCACTTGCACAGGGAGAACATGCAAACTACACACAGAAAGGATCTGACTGACACAAGGGTTAAACCAGTAACCTACTTGCTGTGGAGCACTTGTACTACCTGCTGCACCATCGTGCTGCTCATGTTTTGGATCAGCTCAACGATAATAGACGTTTTTCACCGCTCACGTTTTTCAAGTCTTTAAGCATTGTTCTCTCTCATAACTGCTGCTGTGTACCTTCTGCTGTCTTGTCTGCCTCTCTGTCCTTGACACATGCACAGGCGTGGTAATCTGGGTCGGCCATGATGTCGCCAGAAGAGTTAGTAAACAGTATCATAGCTAAACAGCAACAGAGCTCGAAAGTTTTGGAGCATTATACCAAAACCAAAGAGAAGAATGTGCAATGAAAAATCTGCAAGCGGAACTTACTGACGAAGAGAGACAGTCATCTCAATAAAGGAAACGGCTAGTTAGCTTCGAACATTAGCGTCAACAGTGTGATGATCAGGCGTCCCTGATTTCCAGGGACAGTCCCTGTTTTAGATGACCTGTCCCCGGTTAAAGCTGTCCCAGAAAATGTGCCTGATTTCAGTGTTTTACTATTGTGAGTCTACTAGAACAAAGGTTATTCCTACAGCCGTGTAGGAAGCAGAAAGCGTGAGGGAGCAGGCTGAGCGCAGACTGAGACAACAGTTATTGTGTTGCCAAGTCCGCTCATTAAAGTGACTTTGGCTTGCTCTTCTACTTGTGTGAATCCCACATAATTATCACCCAGCCACCACTACATAGCAAGACATAAGTGTGGTTGGTAGTTTATCCTCATCCTGGTTATCACGCCCACAGGAATCAACCCAGCACACCCCCAAACACACTCACACATGTGGCGCACACACAACTACGCAGGCGCTATAGTTGCCAGGTCTGCTTATTATAAGCAATTTGGTGCACCAGCTGTCGACTAATTGCAAAAATAGTCGTTGACTAAATTTGCGGGGCATCATTAATGGTTAGCATGTTTACAGCCAGCATTATTTTTTTGTTTGTTTGATTGCAAGATTATGCAAAATGGAATGTAACTTGTTGGAATTTTCAGGAGATGTCGGTAATGGTAACTTAAAATGATCAGATATTGGATGTGATCCAGATAATCGCCATTAGCGAATGATCGTTTTATTCCGTAACTGTCTAACAAATAATGATATCAACATGATTCTGAGTGCTAGGTGAGGGTTTACAGGAATCACATCATGATTTATCATTGAATTTCCCTTTAAAGCAAATGTAAACAGAGTTCCTCTGTCTTAATCTCTTTCTCTCTCTGTTCTTCTCTTACCCTCCGCCCCCTCAGTGAATCAGACTTTCAACCGCCTGCTGAACATCGACGTGAACCAGAGGAAAGGTCAGTCCCCCCCCCGGAGCACCTGCAAACACATTAAGCTAACATGCAACATGCTAACAATATCCCCCTTTTCCACCCCAGCTCGGTGCTCAGAGCCCCCTCTCACCGGTCCATGTCGGGCGAGTTTCAACCACTGGTACTACGAACCCCTGGACAAGAAGTGCTACCGCTTCACCTACGGCGGCTGCAACGGAAATGAGAACAACTTTGAGGCGGAAGAGAAGTGCATTGAGACGTGCGAGGGCGTGACCGGTAATAACAACATTACTAGTACACGAGTTGGACTTGGAATTAAGATTATTTTGCCATTTTCTAGTCACTCTGACCACTAAATCAGTCATTATTTGGATAGCGGCAGTTAATTTCAAAGCACTTTACCATGGAGCAGGCTTAAGACGAACTCTTTATTTATAGGTAGACAGATATGCATATGTACAAATAATAATAATACATATAATAACTATTTATGTACACACATACATATTTTTTTTTAATGTATGTCTCAATGGCCACGGTTACATGATCTTTTTTAATTCTGAATCAGTATTCAGAATTAAATAATTTGGAATTAAAGTTTTCTCCTTCGTGTTTACACGGAAATAATTCTGAATAAAGGTTTACATGGAAAGGATGTTAATTCACCTTTATTCAAGGCCTAGCGGTTGGGAATGGTTCTGATTGGACAGGGGGCAGACGTGACATATTTACGTATTTGCGTATTTACGTCTAATGGAAAAAAAATTCCACTAGCAACCTCGTCCAACTTGGATGCTATAGCTTTAAAAAGGTCCCCATTTTAATGCTTTTGTCCATCCACACTTTGATTACTTCCAAATCTTCTAAGACTCTAATTAAATAAACTGAAACCTTGAAAGAGGATTTAGGTTTTATTCAGAATTTAAGGGGAATTAAAGTTTTCATGTAAACGGGATAACTAACAGCATATGATGCAGATTTTATTTATTCTTTTCTCCAGCCAAGGAGGTTATGTTTTGGGGAGAGTTTGTTTGTCCGTCCGTCCGTCTGTGAACAAAATAACTTAAAAAGTTACAGATAGATTTTGATGAAATTTTCAGGAAATGTTCAGCATGGGAAAAGGAAGAAGTGATTCGATTTTGGTGTTGATCCGGATCACTGTCTGGGTCCGCCATGACGAAAAAGGCGATTTTCGTGAATAACTACTGAACTAAAATAGATATCATTATGAATCCAGTTGCTAATGGTATTGTTTTATGGTCAAGGAATCTAAATATTTACATGAAATAAAGGCAGGACTAATATTTGTTGTGAAATTCACGATATGATTGAGAACTGTGGTGCTGGCGGAGGTCTGCGCTCTCCGAGTGCTTTTCTAGTTTTAATTATCTTTTATTAGGGAAATGTTGCATACAAAATTATATGTATATACACAACATATTCAGTATTATTCAGCATTATTTTACAGCATCCATTTTTTCTCCTTTTATTTTTAACAAACCTACAAAAACTCACGAACCAAGGCAGCTTACACAGTATACAAACAGAAAAAAGAAATGAGATTAAATTTAGTTGTATTTACAACATTCATTTTGTGTCAGGGTAATAAAATCAATCCATTCTGCCCAAATTTGATCAAACTTAATGTTTTGAATTATCAGGCAGTAAGTAAATTTTTCCATTGTGTGTATCTCAAAAAGAATTTCAAACTATTTCTTCAGTGTGGGAGGTGATGGATTTAACTGGCTTCTTGTGATTGCTTTTTTACTAGCTGCAAGAAGAGCCTGTACTAGTTTTACATCTTTCCCTCGATTCATTAGTTGAGTTCAACCAAGATATCGAGTCTCTAAGTTGATAGGTAGATTGGTTTTAAACACAGTACTCAATGTTTTTTTTTTTTTTATCTCCCTCCAGTATGGTGTTAGCTTCGCAGAATACATGAAAGTTGTTTGCCTCCCTTGAGCCGCATCATCTCCAGCAGGATACGTTGGTGTTTTTATATTTTTCCTGGAGTGGAGTCTTAAAGCATCTCATGACGCAGATTTTAAAAACAGAAAGTAAACTGGTTTCATAGTCGTTATGTCAATATGTACTGTAAGTACTCCACACGTTCAACAGATTGATGCTTGATGTTCCCTGGACAAAGACTAAATTTGGTAAAGCTACATTTAGTTCCTCTGCAACATCCTCCTGGAGCATCCTGCAACACTCACTGAAACTCAACAAAATGGTTTCTATTTGTAACTTAAAAACTACCATTATTGACTACTTACCTTTAAATGTAACTGTTTTAAATGGTGTCTATTGATTGTTTATTGGCTTGTTTTTCTTGTCATTTTTTTATTGTTATGCTCTCGACATCGTTGTAAATGAGGACTCTCCTTCAATGATTCTTTGAGATTTAAATAAAGGTTAAATAAAGTTTTTTAAAAATATATCTGTTAATAAAACCACAACTATGATTTTTGCCATAATCAAGCAGGCCTGCCTGCACTATAGGATAATGGATTACAGCATGAAAAAAACAATATATCAATGAAGATCATTAATTAGCTGTAGTCTATCACAAGAAACTAGTAGATATGCTTTTCTGATATATTATTAGTTTATTTATGGAACTTACACCTCGTGTAAAAATACACCGAAGAAAGGAAAATAAAGACTACTATTTGAGAAAACATTAAAAACATTTCACTGAAGGTGAAAAACATTTTGTACAAAGAACATATTTAAAAAAACATGAACATTTCTACATTTTTTAACATTTATTTGCTTTCATTTAATATTTTAGGTTGACTTTATGGGCAGCTGTATTTATCTCTGTTTAAATAATATTTTATAAAATGTAAAATAAGTTTTAAAACAGCGGAGTTGATCCAGCTGTTGTGCTCTGCTGCCCTCTGGTGGTCAAACTTTTGTCACCGAACCTTTAATTCAAATTTTAGTCAAATATTTCAGAGGCAGAGAGGCGGCTGATGGATTCACCTCATGAGCACAGACACTGTGATGCACGTCTACACATGCACATGATGTCCTGATGTGTGTTTGTGTTTCTGTGTGCAGAGCGGAGTGTGTTTTTCAGAGGGATGTTTGATCGTTTCGAGAAAGAAGACGAGGAAGGGGAAGAGGAATCTGACTCAGGTGAGGACTTAAATCTACAAATTTTAAGAAATTGTAATTATATTTAATGCGTTTAATTTAATGGGTGCAGCATGGTGGCGCGGCAGGTAGTGCACGTGCCTTATAGCAATAATAATAATAATGATAATAATAATTAGGGGTGTAATGGTACACAAAAATGACGGTTTGGTACGTACTTTGGTTTTGGGGTCATGGTTCGGTACATTTTCTGTACAGTATGGGAGCAATGCAAAACCATTTGCTTGTTTAGCACGTTCATTAAATCCCAAATTTTTAAATAAAATAACAAATATATGAAATTAAAAATAACGAGTTTCTTTTTAAATTTCTGGCTTATATGTGAGGACTGGGTACTTTATACCGGGGCTCAGTCACCTTTAGCAAGTGTTTAAAACCAGCATTTTCCACAACTGAATATGGTCTTAGATCCGATCCTATAAAAACGCTGATGGATGCCGTTATCGCTTTGGCCCGATCTAAACTGTCAGGGAGAGGCTGCTTGAATGCAGACAGCAGTTGAATTTGCGTTACAGTGTTTTTTTTTTCCTTACCGAGGAAATCTTTGCACTTGATTGGTGCCGTTTCAGGTGAGCTGGCATGTTTGACGTGCTGTTGGAAAAATACCCGACTTCAGTTGAACAGTATCGGCACACCGCAGTCGTTTTATCTACCTGACTTTCTCCGTTGCAACATTTCACCAGGAAGCCAGAGAGTTCCCAAACAGGAGATTTCAGCGACGGGGGAGGGTCTCCAAGCTCCGGTTGGTCGCTAGCAGTAGCCATGATGCACAATTCAGACACAAGTTTTTGTGGTTACAGAAGCTCTTTGATATTCGTCTTCTGATTGACTCGCCTTGGGATGTCACATCCACATGATATGCACATGATTGCAAGAGCACCAATCACAGACCACTTTCCTCATTGATATTATAAAGCTTTCTCCAACCACACCAATCGTAGATGAGTACCCCTGTGAATATTAAAGAGCCATGTGCAGCAGCTAACGTAAACTCACTGAACCAAACATCCTTTTCGAGCGGTTCGGCACAGATACATATACTGTTACACCTCTAATAATAGTAATATAGTTTATTTAAAGGCGCCTTACACGACACTCAAGATCACTTTACAAAAGATAAAAAGTGCATTGAAAGAGACTTAAAAACAGGTCTAAAAAAACAAAAACAATACAATAGACAGTGCAAAATACCAGAGGGAGTAGGAGAGCTTGAAAAGATGAGTTTTGAGTCGAGTTTTAAAGAGGGGTGAGAACTTTGTGTTGCAGTGGTCATGGGGGGAGAGAGTTCCATAACTGGGGAGCTGTGCGTCTGAATGCTCGACCCCCCCATGGTGATGAGACAAGAAAAGGGGAAGGACAGATGGACAGAGGAAGAGGATAAAAGAAGGTTGGTTCAATCCCCAAATTGGGCAGGGCCTTTCTGTGAGGGGTTTGCACGCTCCTACGGGCCGTCGGTGGCTCAGTTGGATAGTGCGCTTGGCCTATGATCGGGAGGTTGCAGGTTCAAGCCCAGCTCCGGGTGAGACCAAGTTGCTCCCACTGCTGCGTCAGTGGCGTATAAATGGGCATGAAAGGGCGTGAATGTGTTAGAGATACTGATGGATAACTAACATAGAAACTCTGAGGGAATGTGAGAGCGAATGGGTGTGAATGGGTAGGTGTGACCTGCGGTGTAATGCCGGGCGGACACTGTGCGATTTCGAGGGGATTTCACCACGATTTTGCCATCGCAGACCACGCTGCGTCATCGTGGAAACATCGTAGCTTCGGGATGTCCGGTCGGGAGGTCGTAAGCCGTACAGTGTGAGAACACTCACGAGGAAGGATTAATTGCTGCTACGTTCTAACGATAATGCTGCGACCTCCCGATCAAACTTCTGGCATGTCAGAAATTTTCGCCGTAGCTCGTACAGTGTGAGTGGTGTTACGTCACGATTCTACGTTCATTCCACTTCATCATAACATTATCGGCTACAGATGAGGAATTTGCCGGGGCAGTATGGTGTTTAAAAGCAACATTGGCTGGCTAATGCTAACGTGAAACTATCATAGCTACTGTAAAACAACGTTACCTGAAGCTCCTGATGAAGGACGGACATCCCATACCGACCACGTCTCCTCAGCCATTCACGTACCCAAATCCTTTTCTTTTTTTTTTTTAGTTTCAGCGCACAAGATAGCGCACACAACTGCAACAACTTGCTGCCTGCCCGCCATCTTGTTGTCAAGCACGCTGTGGTTGTCATAGGAACTAGGAACCTTTGTTTTTCGTTGTTTACACTCGAGCACGTCGTGCCGTCACACGCCGACTGACGCCGACAAGTAGTCGTGGTTGTCAATGATCGTGGCTGACAGCAGTCGTACAGTATGAGTACACATGTCGTAGGGTCAAATAGAGTACGAGTGACAAACCCGGTTGTGCAGTGGGAGCATTTCCCCGACAGTCAGATTTCTAAAATCGCACAGTGTCCGCCCGGCATAAAGCAGCTTTGGGTAGTCCAAGACTAGACAAGTGCTATATAAGCTCAAGTCCATTTACCATTCCTACTTTGCATGCGTGGGCACTCCAGCTTCCTCCCATTGCCCTTAGGTATGAGTGTGAACGTCTCTCTAGGTTGCCCTAGGATTGGCTACGGTGGACTCATCTGGGGCACCCTTCACCATAGCTGGGAACTTTAATCCCAGCTATGGTGAGACTTAAAAGAAGTTTGCGCAGTACATGCAGTGTCCCACTCAATATTGTTATCTCCTGTTTACAATTTAAAAAGTGATCTACCTGAGCTAAAACCTTCTTCTGATGCACTAATGAGGACTCTGGGACTGAAAGGCAGTTGTGAAGAGACAGAGTTCATAATTCATCTATATATTTACATTTTAAATAAGGTTATTTCTTTAATTTTGCAGGAACTGACTGCAGTTTTGCCCACTATTTTATTTCGTACTTGAAAGTTTTTTTCTCTTGAAAGTTGCAGAGTAGAAAAATAAAAGAGGTTTATGTAAAGAATGTTGTTGCTTCCCTCTCATAATGACCTGTTTACAACTTTTTAAAACTTGTTCTTTCTGCACTATGACCTATCTTCTTATTTTTTATAAGAGTTATAAGATAAAGAGTGACTCTTTTAAGGTTACATAGGTAATTTCCCAGAGGTTTGATGCATTTCTTCAAGTTTTTGGACTTGAAAATTCCTCTGTTTTGTAAAGTTAATCAATAACTTAGGGATAAAGTATTATAAAAGAGTAAAATGTTCTCCTTGATATTCATAAATTCATTGTTGTAAGTGCTATGGGACCAATTTTTTAAAAATAAATTATTACCTCTGCCAGGAGGTTATGTTTTCGGGAGTTTGTTTGTCTGTCTGTGAACAAAATAACTCAAAAAGTAATGGATGGATTTTCATGAAATTTTCAGAAATTGTTCAGCATGGGAAAAGGAAGAAGTGATTCTATTTTGGTGTTGATCCAGATCAGCGTCTGGATCCGCCATGACGAAAAATGTGATTTTCGTGAATAACTACTGAACTAAAATAGATATCATTATGAATCCAATAGCTAATGGTATGTTTTCATGGTCAAGGAATCTAAATAGTTAGATGAAATAAAGATAGGACTAATATTGTGGTAAAAATCACAATATGGGTGAGTATTGTGGTGCTCTCCAAATGCTTTTCTAGTTTTTTTTTTTTTTTACTTAATCGACTGATTAAAGCTGGTGTCTACGATTTGAAACCGCAGCCTGCCCCTCCTTCCCTCACGCCTCCCCTCCGTGTTCCAAGATCCCGCCCCCAGCTCGTGTCGCCTCATATAAGCCCCCTCCGGCAGAGCTACGAGCGACTAGCACAATATATCAGCAACAAACTCATTCAAAAACAGCTCAGCTCAACTGAAAGTATCAAACACGACAGACATCCCCCTTGTAACACACAGCAGTAGCCATTTCAACTGGACCGGCGGCAATGCGGGTCTGGCGCCGCCAGAGCGGAGCCGAGTGTGGGGGAGGATTTATCTTTCTCAGCCTGTCCTCCCCAGCTCAGCTTACAGTGCTAACGATTAGCGGCTAACAGGCTAACCCGCTCCCCTACAAGTTATTAGCCCGTGCAGGCACAAACTAACCAGTAATATTCAGCAGACATCTCCCACTGTAGTAAACAAAGCCATTACCTGATCAACCAGGGGCGAAACGGCCGATGCTGAAGGTCTGACGGCCGACTGAGGCTATACGTTAGCCGTTAGCCCGCTAACAGGGGCAGAGCTCCGTTGGGCCCGCGGGAGAGGGAGGCGGATTCCCGGGTTCGGCGCTAGGCTTTTCCGGCTCCATGATAGTTCAGTAGCTAACGCTGCTAGCTGCTCACCGGAGGTAGAGGGGAGGAGACGGGACCATGGGCAAGACGCTGCGTAGTGAGGGAGACGAGGATTGGATGGACTCATGGACTAACTCACGGACCAATTAGTAGTTGCAGGTTCTTAGGCTTGATTGGTCAGCTAGTATGCAGCTTTTCAGCGGATATACTGAATGGATTTTTTTCGTTCTTTTGGTCTTTATACTGTGTAGATAGGACCATAGGACCATAACAGCCTTATAAACGGTGTTATTAATATGTACAAAGCTTCCAAATCGTAGACCATAGCTTTAACTGGTGTATCAGTATTTTTTCTGCCAAAAATTGGCTTCAAAAATCCATATTGGTCGGGCCCTAATTTTCAGGAGATGTTGGTAATGGCTCAAATTAACAATAATTAGATTTTGGTGGTGATCCAGATAAAGTGAATTATTGTTTTTGCTTAATAAATGTCTAACTAATATTGATATCAACAAGATTCTGAGTGCTAGCTGAGGTTTTTCAGGGTCATGAATCATATTATGATGGTAGTAAAATTTGCTGGGTTTTTTTTTCTGACACAGAATATTCGGTGGCCTCATAATGCAAAAAAAGCTATATTTGGCCTTCGGTGGATGAGGTAATAGCAAGGCCGAAATAGTACCGTGTGATGCAGTGATGAAATCAACTACGTCATTGTGTGTGACTGTGGCAAAGCGGCATCCACTTCAATGCACTTTAGTTTCTTTTTTTAATGCATGTTATGTTTTGTTTGAAGGCCTTATATGAATGAAAAACTTTGCTGTGCCTTTTTTGAAAAGCAAAGGCTACTGAAATATTAAAAAATGTCATTATTTTCGATAAACAATTACTTTTTAGAACATGTCCAAAAATGTATTCTAAGCTATTCATGCACGATTAAAAAATATAGTGAACTGCTTAGCCTCCGCATTGGATATTCGGTATTCGGCCAAGCATTTATTTTATTCGGCTTCAGCTTCGGCCACAAATTTTCATTTCGGTGCATCCCTAGTGATCATCTTTTTCACTGTAATCATGTTTTCATCTGAAGTGTTCTAACAGGAAGTTTTCTCTCTGTCTCCACAGCAAAAATAGGATTCAGCGTCCTGTTAGCTGTGGGCATCTTGGCTGTGCTGGCGGGTTGTATTTACCTGTTTCTCAAGAAAAGGAAGGAGCGCGCACTGCAAGCCCAGGTGCTATAGTTCACGCTCATCTTCAACATCATCACTGCTGTCCCCACACGGCACACCAGCATCAAACTTCACGTCATATAACCCGGCACTGAGAGCTCGCTGTTCACACCAACTGTAAAATATCCATGTCACTGCTTCATGACTTTCTTTTTTCTAAAGTGCTTTTATTTTGAAGGTGGGGAAACAGAAGTGCGTCTACAATGGTCGCCAGGTCGTTTTTTAGTACGAGCATAACATGTGAACCACAGACACGGAGTGAGTGAGAGAAGCAGGAGAAGAACAAGAATCTACACTCACTGGCCACTTTATTAGGTACACCTTACTCCATGATAGCATCACTTAGCTGCTGCAGATTTGTCAGCTTCACATCCATGATCCAACCACGTCTCCACTACGTCCCTAAGGTCCTCTACTGGATTTAGATCTGGTGACTGTTTCATGTTCAGGAAAGCAGTGTGAGATGATTTGTGGCACGGAGCTGAAAGTGTCCATCAGAGGGTGACTACCAGTGGTCATAAAGTGATGGCAACAATATTTTGGTATGTTTTGGTGCTTTTGAGGCCGATGTGTGCAAAGAAATTCTCCCCCCATCATCACACCACCACCATTTTTGGCCGTTAATACAAGTCTGGATGGACTCATAGCCTCAAATTCCTGTCCTTAGCAGACAGGAGTGACACCTGGTGTGGTCTGCCAGTCTGTGTATTCAGAAATGGTCTTCTGCTGACCTCAGTTGTAATGATTGATCATCTGAGTTAATGTTGCCTTTCTATCATCTCAAACTGGCTGTTCTGGCTATTCTGCATACCGCATTCTCTCTCTTTTTCAGACCATTCTCTGTAAACTCTTTAGGTGGTTGCGCATAAATAACACAGCGAATTAGCAGTCTGTGAAATTCTCAGACCTGCTTGTGCAACACTACCCAACTATGCTACACTCAAGGTCACTTACATCCCCTTTCTTCTCCACTCTGATGCTCAATTTGAGCTTCAGCGGGTCGTCTTGATGATGTCCACGTGCCTAAATACACTGAGTTGCTGTCATGTGATTAGTTGGTTAACTTTTTGCATTAATTAGCAGTTAAACAGGTGTACCTCTTAAAGTGGCAGGTGAGTGTGCATTGAATACGTCATCATTCTTCAAAGTGTTTTACTAAATTAAGCCTCTGTGTTTCTGATCCCCTGATTGGTCAAAACCAACAACAGTCGAGTTTTAAAATAATCCACCTCCTCTGCAGCGTGAGCACACACAGACATAAACAATTCTGACTAAAATCATTCATCAAATCATTCTGTAAATGTGTTTAATTCTGCTGTAAAAATGTACATTTTAACATGGAGTGTGTATGTGACCGCCTCTGCTTCTGCTCACAGCCTCTAGTGGACACTCAGGGAACTGCAGCCTGGTTTCATCTTCATGGGCAGACGTTTCCGTTTGTCGTGCAGTGTTAAAACACTTGGTAAATAATTGTGAAGGATTTCATGCTGATGCTCTCTCATGCTGTCAGGTCATATTTCAAACCCTCTTTATTTTAGCTCGGATTTTATTTCTTGTGTTTGTTTCTTAAAGTGTGTCGGGTTTAACTTTAATATATTTTATCATCCTGTGTTTGGATCTCAAGTCTTGTGAGTGTCATAAGTTAAATGGTTGGTTGTATTAAGAATGTTTTTAATAATTTCTGTTTTCTCAGGGTGCTTTTTTTCTGCTGCCAAATTTGTTCAGTTGTTATTATTCTGCACTTTGTTGATAAAGTCTATAGAAACCACAAAAGCACATGTTTTAAGTATTTTTAAATAAACACGTTAATGTCATAATGTTGAAATGGTTAATAAAATGTATTAAATGCTGTTTTCAAATGTTTGGTTGGTGTGTTTTTTTCACATTAACATTCAAATATTTTAATAAATATTAAACAAAAAATACAGATTTTATATGACAGTTTCCCTTTAAAACTATATACTCATATGTTGGCATTATACATATTTCAATTAGAGGTTATAATTTAAACATTATGTTTTTTTTTTTTGTTAAACACAATTTGAATATCTTTTCATTTTTTGTCCAATACATTATTCAGCATAAAAGATCTAGTATATGTTGCTCGTTGACTTTATTTTAGTTGAATTAAATGTTGAATTTCTGTTTTATAGCTTATTGATGAAGATAAATCCAGAACTAATTTGGATCCTTTTTAGTCTAATTCAAAAAAACTTTCTATTCACTCAACCCTCAAATGCAAGAACACTGCTGTGATGGATGTAAGATACGGAAGCCCTAAAAGGCCATGGTTTTTCCACGTTTTTTTAGCACCGTTTTCTCGTGATAACGACTTAATTTCAGTTGTTTTCCCGAGATCTCAAGTTATTTATGTCGTTATCTTAGGATAACAACGCTTGTTTTCTCGAGATCTCAACATAAATAAGTCATTATCACGGGATAACGACATAAATAAGTCGAGATCTCGGGAAAACAACTGAAATTAAGTCGTTATCATGAGAAAACGGTGCTAAAAAAACATGGAAAAACCATGGCCTTTTAGGGCTTCTGTAGTAAGAGAATCTATAACACAAATATTTTTTAACCCTTTCATGCACACGTCAGCTGCAGTGGGAAAATCTTTAAATACATTTTACACCATTTTGGCTGCAGCACCACATCCCAACTACCAGATGAACACCAAAACCACGTTGTCACATTTCATAAAAATATGGTCTTTGTGTCTTTTTGGTCATTTTCAGAAATTACATTACAAAGATGTCTGACAAAGAAGTGCATGAACTACACCTTTCATGAATAAGTGTTCAATTCTTCTATTCTCAAAAAAACTGTCAGTTACAAAAATACACTCTAGTTTAATGAGATGTTAGGAACATTTTTATGCAGATATTGAAAATACTTTCCTTGTTTATTGTCATCTGGGACCAAAAATTAATCCAGAGGACGTTAATACAGTGAAGAGTACAATCTGTGTATTATGCCTGTATTCAGATTAAATCTAATTTTGTATTTTTATTTTTAATTTTGTTGAAATCCACAGCAACAACAGCATCCAACAGCAATATTAGACATACTTCAGACTCTGCATTTTATTTACTTATTTTAATAAATGTTTGAAACAAATATCTGTTAATGGATCTTTACAGTTCCATTGAATTATTTTTTATTCTGTTCATGCATGGTGTCCACTGTGGAGGCTAGAAGCACAACCCCCCTCAAAATATAACATGTTGAAAAAAAGCCCATCATTTAAACTTGTTTAAAAGGAAAAAAAAGAAAAAAAATTGAAAACCATTTGTGATTTTTAAAAATTCATTCACATCCACGTTTCAATCAATCAAACTTTGTTTGTGTCAAACTTTTCATACAAAATTTTGTAGCACAAAGTGCTTCACACAGAAATTAAGAAAATAAAATTAAAATAATCTGAGGTAAAAAAAAAATTAAATACAATGAAAAATACAACCTCCCCTCCCCTCCCTCACCCCCACTCTTGCAATCCACATACAGCACACACACTCACACACACACATGTACAAAGACATGAAGAGGAGATTCTAACAGAAAACAGAGAAAGAGGACTGAGGAAACAATCTTTCATTAAAAAATGAGGGACCACTGGAAGTAAGACCAAAATAATAATAAAAAAAGAATAAATAAATAAATAAGATGAAATAAAAACTTGATAAGAAATAGATTAAAACAAATAAATTCAATTTCAACTTCAACTTTATTTCATTTATATGGCACTTCTCATGCGTTTTGCAACACAAAGTGCCTCACAGAGGATAAAAACAAAAACAAAACAAAAGGCAAATCCCATAAAAACCCCAAACCTCCCACCCCCACAAATATACACACCCGTGCACATACATAGACATACGCACACACATACATACACACAGGCTGTTGCTGAGGAGACATGGCTGGGCACCAAGATCTGAGGTGAGGAAAAAGCCCCCTTTGGGGGCCGTGCAGACCGGGAGGAGCCATGGTCCATGGCTGAAGGGGGCGCCACCACAGGGACCACCCCAGCCCAGGCAGACAGGAGGCTCCACACCAAGGTGTAGAGCTCTCTAGCCACCAGCGCCGGAGCCATCCACGGGACAGCGCCCCAATCAGTGGACCAGAATCAGCTCCCGGTGTGACAGGCCCCCAGGAGGAAACACTGGGAAACCGAGGGGCTAAAATAGTAAAATGTGATAAAAGGTATAGAAGCTAAAACTGAGGGAATAAAACAGTATTCTTAAGATAGATTAAATAGATAATGTGATATAAAATAAATCTAAAACATCAAAATAAAACAATAACATAATATAACAGGATAGACTAAGCTAAATAAGTAAATAAAATAGTAATAATGATACTAATATAAAATAAAGTAATGATAAAAAGTGTAAAAATATGGGTAAGCATAAAAGGATTAGGAGGAGTTAAATTAGTCAGTTAAAAGCCTGATTAAAAGATGGGTCTTGAGCCTCTTTTAAAAATATCAAATATGAAAATAAACAGGTAGATAAAATGCATTTTAAATAGCAATATGGTAAAATTAGATAAAATGCACTAAAGTGGAAAGAAAATCAATAAACAGATAATAAATTTCCAAACAATAGTTCTGAACTAAATGGAATAATAAAGTATATTACGGGGGTTAAAATACATACATAAATAAGATTAAATAATAGTAACGATAATAATGATGATAATAATAACAATAATAATAATAAATATAATCAGCAAAAAGCTAGACTAAAAATGCTTATTTATACTTATATTTTCATATATTCAGACATAGCTGCACATAATTAAATCAGTTATTTTTGAAGGTTATGATGCCTTATTTGAGTGCCACCAGTTCTTGTCATAATGAATTTTGAGACTAATACCAACGTGTCAAATATTATTTCTTAATTCTTCATGGTGTTCACTTTAGACAATTTGAATTGTTTTTCAACATTTTGTCATATTTAATGCAAAACTTCTATCGACATAGTTGGCACGTGGAGACATTTTGCTTTGTAACTATGAACAATAGTTTGAACAGCGACTTTACAGAACATAATGATTTAGTCTCGCCCTGTTTATATGTCATTAAACCATATGTTGTGAAAACATGCTGAAGTCCATTAATAGATCATTGTTCTGACAGAAAAGCCTTTCAGTTTGAGTGAGTCATTGAAAACCACACCATGGTTTCCAGGAGGGGCTGTATTATTGAGCAATAAGTATAGAAATTATTTTGAGTAGACATTAAACTTAATGACCAACATGGTCATAAGACTTCCTGTGTACTGCTGTTTAGTCTGGCAGCTGTTTCTGAACATGTTTGCTATTGTTTCCATCAACATCTTAAATTAACTGAAGCATAATGAGCTAAAATATCAAACCATGTTTGTTAACTTTAGACACTAAGAACCTGCCCTAATTTAAGGCAGACAAACACCCTGCCTGATCAACAGAAGGTATGATTATTAAATAATGAGACTACTCTTATAAGAATAAAACCACAAGATTCTGAGTCAACAGATTGTTCAAATGATCGATGACTCCGCCTGGTTTATCAACAGAGCTGTCTCCTTATTTAATAGTCCTACATGGTATTTTTAAACTCAAATACTTACATTAAAGGAGACATATCATGCTTGTTTCTCCTGTTCACTATACCAGACTAGGATGCCTGTAAAGCATTTCTGCCCTCAGTACAAGTCATTTAGTTCTTTCATTGCCCCACAATAGCGTTCTCAAAATCCTCATTTTAGGCCATTAACAAGCTCTCGTTGAAACACTCAGATCTCAGGATGACCTACAGTTACCTTGCAACGTCACAGCCCTTTGTGCTCTGATTGGTCAGTTCTATCGGGGATAGAGCCAGCCTGTCCTTCTTCTTCTACTGTATTTTCCGGCAGGCTCAAAGCAGCGACCGCGTATTGAGTCCCCCTACAGGCCAGAGCTGGTAATGAGTGAGTGTGAGCTAGGGATCTATATACTGCTGCTGGTGGATGTGTTCCTCGGTGACGGTTTTGCGGCTAACGGACATCACAGAGGAGGAAGTGTTTTATCAGATTACTCCAATAAAAAGAAAGGTCCCTCGTGTTGTCTTGATGATTTAAATCTCGCGGACATCTCGCAATGACTTATTTTCAGAGGCATCAAATCTCGTTCTAGGATATCAGAAAAAATACAATATCTCATTTTTTGAAAATTAAGGGAGTGTAAGGTCTTGTTTTCAAATTTATTAAATTATATGTAAGTATTAAATCATGCATCAGCATGATAGGTCTCCTTTAACATTTGATCTATTGAGCCAAACACTGACAGTTATAAAGTATTAGCAGGTTCTTCAGGAGTATTTTACAAATATTTTTATTTCTCTGTCTGCAAACGCACAAGAGTTGGGAAGAAACAAACACAGCTTTACTTTTTTTTTTAACAAAACACATTTTAATTATGTGGTTCCTTGAACATACCTTGACAGACTATAACCATAACAGAATAAGGCAGTTAAACCACTTCCTGAATGATCAGTTGTGGTTAAATTTACTTCTGAACACATTTAAATGTATTCACATCAGCAGTGATAAAAGAATATTTGAACTAGCTTGTTTAAAAAGCAGAAATATTTTTATTTTAACATGTAAAATTAGCAAAAATATATGTTTACATCTGAGAGTATGATCTGAATATTTACCACTTTAGGTAGCCACCCTGCATTTTTCAGAATCTCTATTTTATGAAGAAAAAAATCAACTCACATCCAAAACATATGCATTTTATTTTATTTTTTTTATCTTTTGTTGATTTATCACTATTTTCATGACTGATTGTGGGCCACCTGCCCATCCCGGACTAAATATTGAAATATTTTGACTTTAATCTCAAAGCCCATGTGGAAAATACTTTCCTCTTTCTGATAATAATCCCTCCTTTCTGGTTGAGGGGTCCCTGGATGCAGCCTCTTGCAGCACAGGGGCCTCAGTGCCAAGACCTTCAGCACAGTCATTCTTTCAGACGAGGCGCATGCGCAGTGTGTCGGAGAGTACCAGCAGCTCCGCACACAGACACACAAACACCACACACACACACTTTGGCACAGAGTTTGGAGTGGATGCAGCTGATGAAGAGGACGGAAGTGATTTAATCAAAAACTTCTTTAAGGTCAGTCAGACTTTATTTCTTCATTAATTCTCTGCACTGATGTGTGTGTGTGATTATTGACAATTGGATGGATCCAGCACACACACACTGTGAGCTGACTACACGGAAGTGTCTCAGCCTCACTCTGCTCACATTTGCAGAGTTATTTACTCAGAAACTTTCATCTTTTTCTGAATTAAACCAGCTTTAAATCAGCATCAATGTCGGTGCTATGGGGTGGACATAGTGTCAAGTTTGAAGTCCGTGCAGAACTCCGTCTAAAAATGATAAATTTAAAAGAAAACTCGCTTGCATTTTAAATATCAGTACTTTTATCTTGTCAAATTATGTTTTTACATCCAGAGAGGCTCGTTTATATCATTCGGGACTCATATTTTCCTCGTAAAAGTAAGTTAAATCAGCTTTGCCGGTTTATTTATCCAGCACTTCGTCTCCAAACACGCCCTAAAGTTATGGACCCAGCGCCGAGTAACACCGAGAGACAAGTCTGAACTCTTCTCTGATTTCATCACAGGCTGAGATATTTCAGGTGAATATCAGAGCCGAGGGAAAAACAATGTTTAACCGAGGCAGAGGAAAGTGAGAAGAAGATTGAACAATGTTTGCAGTTTTACCGAATAAGGAAAATCCTGAAATTCTGTTTTTTTTCGATGGGACACGTTTTTGGAAAGAGAATGGAAACCAAGTTTTACATCAACTTTCTGTTTACTTGAAGTTGTTTTTTTTTATTTGTTGTTGGTTATGTTGTTGTTGTTGAAGGAGAGTTTGGTGGTTTATTGTGCAGCACAGGTAGTTATTTACCTGGGGCTTCTTTCAACCCAAAGACATACTCATTACAGGTGAGCACAAACATAACTCCAAAATTACTAAACATCAGTGGTTCTCAACTGGTGGGTCGGGACCCAAATCAGGATGTTTTGAGTTGCTTGTTGATATTCGCCTTAAAAAAAAATTAATGTACTTATAAATGTTTGAAGTATAGAAGACATAATCCGTCTTAAATACGATTTATTTTCTCCTTTTTGCAGTTTTAGTGTGTTTTTCGTGGTTACTTAAGATCCTACACCAACAAGCCACTTTTTAAGATACACCTGTTCAACTATGCATTGACTCATAAAGCTTATCGACCAATCACATGACAGCAAGTCAATGCATTTACACATACACACCTGGACTAAATTGTTGGTACCCTTCTTTTAAAGATAGAAAAACCCACAATGGGCACTGAAATAACTTGAAACTGTCAAAAGTAGAGCTGGGTTTAAAAAAATCAATTTCCCTTTAAATGGTTCATAATTGATCCATAAAATCTAAAGATCGATCTTTTAACTTGGGTAGTTTTTTTTCATTGGACGTGTAGAGAAGCAGCCTGTGGTATCAACCCAGCGAGTATTGCGTGATCTGCGTTTAGCGCTGCTTTAGACTGAACAAGATCTCATGAGATGTTACTGCAAGTAATCTAACAAACACGGCAGAAGCAAACAGCACTATGAGGGCACCACCAGACAGTTTAAAGGCTGAAGTATGGACGTATTTTGGATTTTACAAGCACGAAGGAAAAGAGGACAGAAAACCAGTAATATGCAGAATACGCATTAATGTATATAATTAATATAAGATTAATGCAACTGCTTTGGGTTCATTTCTTAATGTAAAAACAATTTTAATAATGCACCAGGTCAAAAGTCACTTTTTAAGTTTACAGTATTGTTTTAACTGAGATATCCCAGACTGAATAAATATCTTATTGTATCATGAATCGAATCGATTTGAGACCTGGTAATATCGAATCGATCCAGAAAATCTGAATTGATACCCAGCCCTAGTCAAAAGTAATAATAACTAAAAATTTCGTGCTTCAGAAACTGCTTATCTAGTCGGATTGCTATACACAGTAGTCACTAGACTTTAGAGGGAATGGTCTGAAAAAGAGACAGTATCATGTGAGCACAAACGCTCTTTGATGCTAGAGATCAGGAGTATAATCAGAGTGAGTCAAGCCGATAAAAAGCCAACAGTAACTCGAAGAATCTCCCACTATAACCAAGGAATGAAGGCTGTTTCTGAATGCTCAACATGTTGAGTCTTGAAGCAGATTGGCAACAACAGCAGGAGACCAAACTGGGAAAAAACTCCTGTCAACTAAGACCAGGAAAATGAGCTTACAATCCTCACAGGCTCACCAAAGTTGGACCAAAGATGTTTGGATTAGTCTGGAATGGATCTTTGCTGCCATGTTCAGATGGTGGGGTCAGAGTTTGGCATAACAACATGAAGCCTGGATCCATCCTGTATCATCAGTTTAGGCTGTCAGTGTTGGAGTGAAGTAACCTGACAAGCCAGATGTACAGCTCCATATATCTGCCACAGAAATATTTCACTAGTCCATCTGGGTAGGAGCCCTTTAAATTTGTTTTCAAGGGCAGAACGTTAAAAAAAAAAACACAAGCTTGTGATTGGACAATCGTTTGGCTTGTCACATTTATCACAGACCAATTCACATCAAGCAGGGTTGCCTCCTATAATGTAGTATACATAGCGGCTAATGCAGCAGCTAATGGCTAACAACAGTTAATGACCGTTAGCCGCTAACTTAGCTGCTAACAGCTAACGGCCTTATACTATCCTCTTGCACTAAATTGTACCACACAGATGATTCATTTAAAGGAGACATATCATGCTGATGCATGATTTAATACTTACATATAATTTGATAAATTTGAAAACAAGACCTTACACCCCCTTAATTTTCAAAAAATGAGATATTGTATTTTTTCTGATATCCTAGAACGAGATTTGATGCCTCTGAAAATAGGTCATTGCGAGATGTCCGCGAGATTTCAAACATCCTGACGAGACGAGGTACCTTTCTTTTTATTGGAGTAATCTGATAAAACACTTCCTCCTCTGTGATGTCTGTTAGCCACAAAACCATCACCGAGGAACACATCCACTAGCAGCAGTATACAGATCCCTAGCTCACACTCACTCATTACCAGCTCTGGCCTGTAGGGGGACTCAATATGCGGTCGCTGCTTTGAGCCTGCCGGAAAATACAGTAGAAGAAGAAGGACAGGCTGGCTGTACCCCTGATAGAACTGACCAATCAGAGCACAAAGGGCTGTGACGTTGCGAGGTAATTGTAGGTCATCCTGAGATCCTCGTGTTTCAACGAGAGCTTGATAACGGCCTAAAATGAGGATTTTGAGAACGCTATTGTGGGGCAATGAAGGAACTAAATGACTTGTACTGAGGGCAGAAATGCTTTACAGGCATCGTAGTCTGGCATAGTGAAAAGGAGAAACAAGCATGATATGTCTCATTAAACACTTCTATGTGACATGAACCTCGTCAAAGACAATCCCTTCAAGTAAACTTCTGAGGAGGGCAGATTTCGCCAAGTTTCATTGATTAGCCATGAGGACAATAGGCTAATCGGCATGTCCGTTCTCAACTTCCGGTTGTCGTCAGGTCCGCATTCTGCAGCTCCCGCCTCTCTTCCTTGATTGGGCCGTTATGAATTCAGCCGAGTGAATTCGTTGAACAACGGAGGCTGGCAAGACGGACCTGCAGGATTTCAGAATCAGGCAGGTCTGTCTGCTCTGCAAGGCTAGGAGTGAAGGTGTGAGGACTGTTTTCTTAGCTCATTTTGGCCTCTTTGGTCCATCTGAGGATGGTTTGGACTAGGGCTGAAGGATTTGAGAAAATAATCTAATTGCGATTTTTTTTTTTCCCCCTATATTGCGATTTACTCTGCAATTGTTTTAATGTTCCTCATCTTATGTATTCTTAAAAAAACATGAGCAGTAGATCTTTTTATAGTAAAACCAATATGACATTGAATTAATCTAAGGATTAAAGATTTGAGAAAAAGTGGAGAAGTGAAGAACAGAAGCAAAATAGGTATGAAATTGTAAAAACTGGGTAAAAATTATATGAAAGCGGAAAAAGGTTAATAAATAGGTGCAAAATAGGTATGAAATTGAAAAAAAAATGGGGGAAAATTGGCAAAAAAATCCAAAAGTGGCTTAGGAAAATTGATATGACAGCAAAATTAGAAATTAAATTTGAAATTAGATTTCAAAAACCATGTAAAAATTCCAAAAATGGTTCTGACAGTGGCCAAAAAAAGATGAATGGGGGCAAAATAGGCATAAAGTTTTACAGGGCCCTGTAAAATCTACAATCACGAAATAATATACAGAAACACAGAATTGGACCGTAAAAAGTTAAACTCTTGTCTTGGTTTTAAATGTACAACCCTGTGACCCAGCAGACATACTGATGGACATGGAGCGATATTTTAACTTTCAGACTTCTGTCCAAATTAATTTGACTGCAGGGCAGAGCCATAACATATGAAACAGATTTCCTATTTGTCCACATTTATGCCAACAAAGATTTGAAGCACTTGGGTCATTCATTCTTTCACTTAAATTCAATTTAAAAAGTCTAGAGGGAGTAATATAGGCTCTTATTAGCTGTTTATTGAATCTCTTTTTATCCACTTTACCTCATTTGTTCAGTTCATCACAATTTGAATTAGAAGGCCCTGAAAAGTAACCTCTATAAATCCAATAAAACAAAAACATATATTTTTAAACTGCATAATAACCACTGTGTGTAACTTAAACATGTTAAGTATATTCCACACTGGAATTAATAAATAAAATATAAATTAGCATGGACTGCTTTTATCAGAGTGCTTAGATGCAGGCAGATATAATCCAACAAATCTGCAGCAACTTTTTGATGCAATCACGTCAATATGGGCGTAAATCTCTGAGGAATGTTTCACAGCTTGTTGAATGTAATCAGACAAAATGGGTCCAACTTGGTTTAAGCAAGGCGTACCTAATGAAATGGCCAGTCAGTGTACTGTTGCATGATTTCTTGCAAATCATCGATGTCCACAGTCCAGTTTTTTTGTGGCTTTAATGGACCATGTTTCATATCCTGCTCTCTGATTCTCAGTTCTTGCTCAGAAAGTTCTCGGTACAAAAACCTCAGACTTTCAGCTGGGCTGCAGAAGCACGAGCTGTCTGGTTCTCCTTAGACGATGATGATTACGATGATGAAGCAGACTCTCTTTCTGCTGTGTGTTTGCGAGCCGGTCTGTCTGGTCTTCTCGTCGATCTCACAGGGTTTGTTTTGCCCTCATCACAGTGAGCAGATACACACAGCTGATAAACATCACCTGAGAGATAAAACACACACACACACACAATGGCACAGGAACAGTGTGAATGTGTGTTCGTGTGGTCACATTGCACAAACCCGTCCCATTCAGACTAAAACACTCTCAGCTGCTTAGAGAACAACCGCAGTAAAATCAAACCAGACAGAGGAGCAGCATTTTCTGTTTTCGTCCTTCAGAGATGGACCAAGAGATGGTTTGGGTTTGTTTATAAATCTAAGAAGCTAAGTGTGTGAAAAACGTGATGATAAAGCAGCGTGAGCGATAAAGAGAGTAAACTGATGGCTCTGATCCACCTTTAAATCAACAATGTTATCACTGCGCTAATGTCACTTTTGGAAGAGCGTCAGTAGTCGTGTGATTCTATTTATATTTGTGTACTGTTAGTCTTACTTAAAATTCGTGGCTTCTTCACCACATGTAGTTCCCTACTCTCTCCACCCAATTTAAGATTTTATCCTCTGTCCATCAGTCTGTAATTCTTACCTTTGTGATGTTTGTAAAAGAGGAACAGCATCTATGTCAGTTTTCCTTGGATCAGTAAAGTATCCATCCATACAGCTGTCTGTCGGTCAAGCCATCTGTTCATCCATCCATCTGTCAAGCTATCTGTCCATTCATTTATCTTTCCATCCATCCAACCATCCATCCATCTGTATGGCTTTCAGTCAAGCCATTGGCCAATCCATCCATCCATCTATCCTTCCATCCATCAAACCATCCATTTGTCTATCTGTTAAGCCAACTGTCCGTCTATCCATTCAGCAATAAGTTTACCAACCGTTATCCATCCAACTGTCTGTCTTTACATCTGTCAAGCCATCTTTCTATCCATCCATCCATCCATGTATCTGTCAGTAAAGCCATCTTTCCATCCACCCATCTATCCATCCATCCATCCATCCATCCATCCAACTGTCTATCAAGTCATCTGTCAATCCATCTGTTAACTTATCTGTCCATCCATCCATCCATCCCTGCATTTGTCAAGCCATCTTTCCATCCATCCATCCATCCATCCATCTGTCTGTCAAGTCTTCTGTCCATCCATTTGCCTGTCAAGCCATCTGTCCATCCATCCATCCATCCATCCATTTGTCAAGCCATCTTTCCATCCATCCATCTATCCATCCATCCATCCATCTGTCTGTCTGTCAAGTCTTCTGTCCATCCATCTGTTAAATTATTTGTCCATCCATCCATCCATCCATCCATCCATCTGTCTGTCTGTCAGTTCATCTGTCCATCCATCCGTCTGTCTGTCAAGCCATCTTTCCATCCACTCATCCATCTATCTATCTATCAATGAAGTCATCTGTGCATCCATCCATCCATTTGTCAAGCTATCTTTTCATCCATCTATATCCATCCATCCTTCTGTCTGTCAAGTCATCTGTCCATCCATCTGTTAAGTTATCCATCCATCCATCCATCCATCAATTCCATCCAACTGTCTGTCAGTCAAGCCATCTTTCCATCCATTATGACATCTTATAATTTGTCCACCCTTCTGTCCATTTATCCATTCAACAATTACTTTATCAATCATATTCTATCCATCTTTCTGTCTGTCTGTCAGTTGGCCTGTCACTCTTGCCATCCATCCCTCCATCCATCTCTCTTATCATTCTTCCAGCCATCTTATAAATTGCCCATTCATCTCGCCATCAGGCTATTTGTCCATATATCCATCCATCCATCCATTTGTTAAATAATCCATCCATCTTCTCATGCATCCATCTGCCAGTCAAGCCGTCCTTGCATCAGCCCTCCTTTACCTCATCCATACACACAGTTAATTTTGTGATTAAGCACATTTAAAGCTCTGCTCAGTACCACACAAACACACAAACACAGTGACAGCATGACCTGGTTTCATGTCTACTAAACTTCCCGAGGAAGCAGCTCTTCTTCCTCTTTGGTTTGCCTTTAATGTTTCTTGTTTATTATCAAAACTTGCCTGTATATCTTGTTCAATCTGACAGTGTTTGCTATGGAGTCATTCCACAAGTTCTGTTGAAACAGACATTTTTTTTCATGGTGCATTTTGATTGTGTCAGTATATAGAATAAATGGGAACAGATCTTTTAGTGTCTGGTGATAAAATGATCAAAGTGGACAGTTTGTGACAATTCAGTCCAAATAAATCAGTCTTTATGCTGATGACACGCTTGTCATTATTGGGTGAATGTCGAGTCAGAGAAACAAAGTTCTTAGAAAACAGCTTGTAGTTAATCTCTCCATCTGTATTAATCACGTGTTTGAGCCTGTTGTTTATCCCCTGGAGACATTACTTGATGGCACCTCAAGGGAGCGCTCCACACTTTAATGAGCAAAACTTGTACAGGAATTACCAGCTGACGAAGTAAAAGTTTAGAGTGGAAATGTCAGACATCAGCGTGAAGAAAAGTACAGTGAAGGATGCACGGTACACTTCGGCTTCTGCAACATTGAGACAGACAAAATAGATTGTTGTGGGATATTGTTACGTTGTTGTTTTGCAATTAATTGATTATTTCAGAATTTGCTGCATTGTGGTTGTATTGTTATCGTGGACCATGTATCAGGTATTGTATTTACTGTAATGTGTTTTGTTACTGGAACAAAAGTCTTAGATTCTTTCATATTTATGATAATGACATGCTTGTTTTCTTTTAGTTTCTTTTAATAAATGGGAATGTCATCCAAGAGTTTAGTTTTCCATGTTTTATTGTTTCGGAAGCACGTAATGCCTCACACCATATATGAAAGAGCTTGATGTGTGCATGTTAGATAGTCTCTACATTTCATTTCGTTTATTTTATCGTGTGTGTGTGTGTAGGTGGTGGTGTGATGCCCGAAGAATCTCACAGCTCCTCCCATGACGTCCCCATGGATGACGGTAAGCTCTCCTCTTTTGATTCGCTGTTGTTTTTTCTGTAAGCTTGTGGTTCAGGGCTACATGTCGACGTGTCCTTGGGCAAGACAGCCCATGTTGCTCCTGCTGAAGGGCCAGACAGGAGTGGCACCTGACGTGGTCTCCTGCTAATGTTCTTCATCTGCTTCAAGTTTTGGAGTGTTGTGTTTTCAGAAATTCTTCTCTATATGTCTTGGTTATTTGAGTTTCTTTTTGACTTTACATTATCTTGAGCCAGTTTTGCATTCTCCTCTAAGAGAGCCACAACTCACTGGATATTTTCTCTTTTTGGAACTATTATTTTGGGCCTCATAGATGGCTACACATTAAAGTTGTCTATACCAACAAACATGCCGCATTCACAGTCACTTAAAACATCCTTTCTCTCCATTTAATTTTTTTTTTAGTTTCCTTTTTGGGCAGTTTTTTTTGCCTTTGTTGATAGGTGAAGGAGACACTCTGCAAACTGACCACAGGTCGATTCAAACCCAGTTTGGCGTAAGCATGTTTCTGGGATATGCCTGTTGCTTACCACTCCACTAAACCTTCACCTTCTTCCCCATTCTGATTCCCAGTACAGCCTTGAGTGGATCGTCTTAACTGTGTCTGGATGCCTTAATGCATAGAGTTGCTGCCATGTGATTGGCTGGTGAGTTATTTGTGAGAAGTAAGTAGCTGGTGTACCTTATAAAACGGCTGGTGAGCATATAAGATAAAGAAGAATTGATGTTTTGGTTTTGAAGGTGTCGTGTGTAGAAATTGGCAGCATGTTTCTATTTTTAAGTAAAGTCTATCGAAATCATCTTCATAAAACTTTATTTTTCTTTTATTAAGTTATAAAAAGCTTTTTATGTCTATGTACCGCAGGTCCCCCCTCTGTAGAGGCTGACATAACGATCCAACATGATGTCTACGGGTGGGCTTTGGGGACGGGCTGTTCATGGTTCTTTTTGGTCTTCACTATCTCCCGTTGCTTAGTGTTGTAATGGACGGCTAATTCCAAAATCTGAACACTAGGTGTTGCTAAAATGCCAATTTCTAGACCCTGCACCTTTAAAGGATAACCAAGTCTCCATCCTTTTACGCTAACATCAACTCCGCCCCTTGTTTTCAACCATATTTACCTCTGCCAAGAAGGTTATGTTTATACCAGCGTATGTTTGTTTGTTTGTCTGTTTGTTAGCAAGATTACAGAAAAACTTCTGGATGGATTAACATAAAAGTTTTACCAGAGGTTTAGTTTGGTCCAAGGAAGAAATCATTAGATTTTGGTGGTGATATGGAAATGTGTCTGGATACAAAAGATTCTCAAAATTTAATAAAATTCCGAAAGTATACATTGGGCGGATTTTTAAAAAATCATGTCTCTTCCATTTCTTAATAGATTCCAATTCCCCAATTCCAACTTTACAGGCTAATAAAGGGTCCATTTCTCTATCATAAAGTTAAATTTAATCTGAATCTGATCCAGATTAGGATCACGAAAAACATTGGACTTTATAATGGGAAATCCCGTTTAGCACATTCAGTAATTCATTCATTCATTTAAAATCAAAATACTAAGTGATGTTGCCAAAACTTGTTGTGTTCATAAGGGGTGCAACGCTACACATAATTCACGGTTTTGTTCGGTTCAATACTTTTTGGATACAAAATATGAGACATTTCAATGCCTTTTTTACTTGTGGATTGTTAAAATAACCAACATTTTTTTCAACTCAGAGTACATTTTCATTAAATTAAATTAAATGTAACTCTTGCCGCTAAACCAGGCACATTCTTCAGTGCATACTTAGAATCATAAAAAAACAAAAACATCACCATGTAAAAATAAGAATGAGTAAAAAATTTTAATTACCCAATGGAAAACTCACTCATCTTATGTGGTGCATTCTTAGCAGCAGAGTGGATATTACAAAGAACGAGCTATAAGTGTATCAAGTGTCCGTACCATGTCCTGAAACCCGGCGTTATCCACAACAGAAAAGGGTCTCATGTCGACAGCACTAAAAGTAGCTATCGCCCGGTCGATTTCCTTTGCCCTCTTTGAATCATGTGCTAATGGCTGTCTAAATGACCCAGGTAAAGTCTGTAGCATGTGTGCTGCTTGTTGTTTCTGTCTGGTTCCACTTGTTTTGAACACCGGGATGATGTCAATGTTTGTTGTATTTCCACCGACGTAGTTTAGCATCGTTTTACACTTCCGACATACTGTTGTGTTTTTGCCCACGACACGCTTACCATCAGGGTCATACTTAACACGGAAGCCAAAGTAGTCCCAAACGAAAGATCTGAATGATAGTGGAGGGTCTTCAATTTCAGCTGAAGGTAAAGCACTCGTCATGTTGCAGTGCCCTAGCGGATGTAGCTTCTTCTGTGTCAGCAGCTTGGCCGAATGATTATGGGAGGAGCTGCGCGCCCAGCCCGTAGTCAAGCGCAGATTCACTGAACTTTCAGCACATAGCACCTCATCAGAAGTTGATAAAATAAATTAATAAAAAATTGCATATCGTTCGGTTCATAGGATGTACCGAACTGTCGCCACTGTATTGAACGGTTCAATACAGATACATGTATTGTTGCACCCCTAGTGTTCATACAGGATAACAACCTCCATGTATGTGCTGAGTTTGGCCCAGATCCTGGCTCTGTTCTGGATCTGGTGATCCAGAGTTGAATTTTTTACAGGGATTGTGGAAAAGCCTGTGCTGAGGTCTGTGCTCTCTGAGTGTTTTTCTAGTTTACCTTTACTGCAGGGTCAGTGTTTACTTGGCAGGAGCATAAAATAGGTAACAATTAAACGTACTGAAGGAGGAACAGCTTGACATCTGATGGTCTATTTATGGTCGTTAATGTCATCAATGTTTTACCCCCCACTGAGCTACAAACACAGCTCAGGTGCTCTCAGGTGAACTGTTTCTAATGAGGAAGTCTCCAGGATCAGTCATATAATAAAATGCTGTGTATGGACAAACACACACCTTAGAGATCAGTGTTTGCAGTCTGACTCCGATTTCACAGAGTAAACATTACATCTAACTGTAATCTGAGAGCTTCATCTTCAGCTTCATGGACGTGCAGCATTTAAAGAGCTGTGGGAAACACTGAGGTAATAAAGTCTGAGCTGACCTGCTGCTCACTCTCGCTACTGTTCAGGCTTCGTTTGTTGTGATTGCAAAGGCGACGTAAAGGATATATTTGTCACTGTAAAACTTTCTGAAGTCTCATTAACCCTTTTAATACTGTAATGATAACAGGCTCCCTGATCTTTTTTGTATTTTTGTCAATAAATGTGTCGGAAATTTCCTTTGGGTGATAAATAGTAGACGATTCTGGCATTATTATGTTCTAAATGCCTAAATCAGTGTGTAAGAAGGCTGTCAGCTTTCCTCAAAGTCAAACTTCCAACAGTTTATCCCAAAACCAAAACACATCTATACTTAGTATTTGTTCTACCTTTTCTTGTTTCATACATAAGCACTCATACTTAATTATATTTTCCCTCTCTGAGGCTCCATTCACACAAAGACAGAACGCTTAACAGTTTCAAAAACGATCGTCATAAAGACGAAGCCGTCTCAGAAAATGTGTGCTTCTATATGAATGCCCTTGATACGCATGAAAACACTATAAAACACATGCCAGACCTCTAGGGGTGCCGTAACGATAGGACGGAAACAAGTGGAAACAGACGAAAAAACAGTGGGCATGCGCACTTGTGGCAAAAGTTGTAAACAGAGATTGTGATAAAGTGATCATAAAGTGCCGTAATGTGTCCTCGATAATTGTTTGTTCGACTTGGTGGTGATTGAGAAGGAGATTTTGCTGCAACAGGGATACTAGGGTCACTAGCTTCATCAGCACACATGCTACACTGTACGCTGCCATTGTTGTTGTCGTTGCCGCGTGTGGCGCATGTGTGTCAATAAAGGTATGAAACTATGACGTAAGCGTATCTGAAAACTTGCGGAGAGCCAGTAATCACGGAGCCGCGTATACGGCATTTCAAAATCTTTCCACTCTGGAACCTGGTTTCAAAAATGATCGTTTACAGACCCCCAAAACACCATCTTTGTATGGATGATACGCAGATTCGGAAAAAAACGTATGTGTTTAGACCTCGGTTTGTCTTCGTGTGGATGGGGCTTTAGTTTAAAAAATGTTTGAATGAAAGCAAGAAGAGTGTAAGTTACTGCACAAAAATGATCTCCAGTGTTATCAAATAAACAATGGACCAGATCCACAAAGAATGGATTGCTCCTGCTAATAGCGCCATTATTTGCGCAGAATTAGCTCACGCAATCTGCTCTGTTTTAGCGCCTTAGCCTCAAAAGAATTTGCTCTAATCATGTGCCGGTGCAAACATGCCCACACAGTTTGGCATCTGAGTGCACTTTGAGCCTCTGATTGCAAAATTAATGTAGAAAATACAACTCAAATGACCAAAAAGTGGTAAAGGAAGTCTTAGGTTTTTTTTTTTTTTAAAACTGTATTTAGACAAATTATTCATGTTAACTTAAAAACGGTGGAACAGTTGGAGACGAACGCAGTAGGCTATATTACTGTCATCTTTGATATCATCTAGTAGCGCAAGGTTCATGCGGGCTGGCAACCGCTATCTGCAGATGATTTCATTTGTCTCTTAAATCAAAAAGTGATGCCCTCCTCTGATAAATCCTCTCTTGTGCGCACCTGCCATCTCGCCTGCCACAGTGCCTTTGCCCGGCTACAATCACTGCTGCCATGATTACCAGGGAATCTTGGCATGACAGCCCTTATATAGGCTCTGCTCCACAGTTACCACCAACTTAGTGCACTTTCCAAACATTTTGAGAGAGAGAGAGTGAGAGAAATAGCACAGATTTAATACACGGGTCTCACTGGCGGCAAATAGCACCGCTTTACTGCCTATGGCAATTAGCGCTGGTCTTTGTGGATTAGGTGGTATTTGCAATGAGGCTCATTTGCGTAGGAAAGGGGCAATTTTGCGCTGACTTTATGAATATTCCCTTCTTTGCGTATGCTTTGTAGATTCAATGATATTTTTTCTGTCATTTGCACAGGTTTAGTGTTCGCAAAGGCAGTGCAGTCCTTTTGAGGATCCGGCCCAGTGTCTTTAAATTTTGACAAAGAAGACCCAATGAAAAACTGATAAGTGGGCTCCAGATGTCCAACTTTATGGATTTTCTGATTAATCTTTTCTGTTGTTTGGTTGTTGGGTCTTAATATTTTAAATAAATATTTCCCCAGGTTTTGACCCAATATGACATATAAGACTTTACAAGTGAATAGGACAAATTCTTAATGCAGTTTTTATAAAATAAATCCTTGGTTTTATAAAGAACTAAGTTTTCTCTGTCTTGAAGCTCTTAAGGAAACAGCATCTGTGGTTGTTGCACATGCAAAGCTCTTGTTGCCCTCGTTGGTCAATGTTTGTGGCGTGAGGTGATAATTCGTAGGAAACAGAAGAAGAATCAGGCCTGCACACTCTCAAAAGAGTCACAGAGTAGTCTGTTGTTGTCAGATTTTATGAGCTGTAATGGTGTATAAAACCTCTGAATTTCTAACTTCTGCGATTACTGAATGCACAAATAAGAACTACAAAAAGATCTCCATTTGTCGTCTTTGTACACCCTGAAAACTACAAACAGACTTATAAAAAATGCAGACTGGTCCTTTATTTGTTTCCTGTTAATAGTACTAAAGACCTGGATCTGTGTGGTCTTTAAGGTCGTACCTGCTGGCTCATTGGAGATAATCAGACCTCATGGTGGCAGGTAACAGCCAGCAGGGGGCGTGTCACCTCTCCGCCCATCACTCTGATTGGATTAAGCCCCGCCCCCTCCCCTTAGAGCTGCAGGTAGAGGTGAACAGAGTCAGATCTGATCAGTCCTGGTTTCAGCTCCGACAGTCCTGTTCTTCTGTGTGCTGCATTCAAGGTAAGCTGGGATTTTACAGTGTTTTTCGCTGTTATTAGATTTGTTTAACTGAAGAGTACTGACTCTGTTTGTGCTTTTTGTTTTGTTTTTATATCTGAGAGGATTTTTAAGAGGCTGCAGGGTTGAACAGGAGTACAGGACAGCCAATCAGAGAGTTCAGTGCTTTAAAAACAGATTAAAAAAATATGATTGGTATTTTCAGATCAACTTGTTTCTTTAGTATGATGTTTATTTACTAGTGAGCCTGCATTATCTGATACTGTGTGTGTTTGTGTGTGTGTGTGGGTGCGTGTGTGTGTGTGTGTGTGTGTGTATGTGTGTGTGTGACTTCCTGTCTGTCTCTTCGCTTAAAGCTAATCTGAGGTCACATGACCAAAGTCTTAACACCATGAAACAGGCCGACCTTATGTGTTACGCAAGAGAGACAGTGATCAATAACAGAGTCACCCAGTTTAAGAACTGCTTTATTTTCTGCTCTGTAATGATTAATAACACTGCTTAATAACATTGCACGGATTAATAGCACAGCATTATTCTGCTTTATGTATGTTTACATTCATTTATGCTAATTTAAACTTCTTCAAACAGATTCAGACTTGTTTTTTTTATAATTTTGTACAACTTCACACAACTTAAAACACATTTAAAATATATTTTTTTCATTTGTTTGATTGTTTTTTTCTTGCTCCTCCCATGTAGTCTTTAAATTAGGTAATTAAAAACAATGGCATATCATTTTTTGCTCAAAAATATTCCATTATGATGCTTAGTGCTGGTTTGCATTGTGAATAGTTGTTAATGTTCCTTATTACGGATTTATGCTGTTTTTATAATGGTATTCATTAAATAAATTAATGATATTCATGCCACTCAAAAATACTTTATTAAAAAGAGTCTTTAAATTGTTGTATTTATTTTGCTTTTTTATTATACTTCATGATGTTTTGTAAAACTTTGTACGTCCTTAAACAGATTAAAACTTGTTTTTTATTCATTTGTACATTTTTACACAGCTTTAAACAGATTTAAAATATTACTTTATTCAGCTTGACATTTGCTACATTGTTTTTTGTTTGCTCACCCCATTTTATCTTTAAATTAGGTTATTAAAAATAGCTGCATATTAAATTGATCAAAAATAGTGCATTGTTATGGTTAGTGCTGGTTTGCATTGTTAAAAGTGGTTAATATTCCTAATTACAGATTTATGCTGTTTTTATAATGGTATTCGTCAGAGAAATTAATGTTGTTTATACCACAGAAAAATACTTTTTAAAAACATTTTTCACATTGGTGTATTTATTTTCGCTGTTTTATTATACTTTATAATGGTTTGTACTAATTTGTACTTCTTTAAACAGATTTAAACTTGTTTTTTATTCATTTGTACAACTTAGCATAACTTCAAACAGATTTAAAATAATATTTTAGAATGCTTTACATTTTTAAATTGTTTTTTTTGTCTGCTCTCTTCCTTTTATCTTTAGATTAGGTTATTAAAAATAGTGTCATATCAAATTGGTCAAAAATGGTGCATTATGGTTTGCATTGTGGTTGGCATTGTTAATAATGGTTAATATTTGTAATTACAAATTTATGCTGTTTTATAAAGGTATTCGTTGAATTAATGAAAGAATTTCATATCACTCAAAAATATGTTTTTAAAAACATTTTTCACATTGGTGTATTTATTTTTGCTGTTTTATAATTCTTTATAATGGTTTGTACTAATTTGTTCTTCTTAAAACAGATTTAAACTTGTTTTTTATTCATTTGCACAACTTCACAGAACTGCAAACAGATTTAAAGTAATATTTTAGAGTCCCTAACATTTCTTACATTGTTTTTTTTTGTTTGTTCTGTCCCTTTTATCTTTAAATAAAGTAGTTGAAAATAATGACATATCAAATTAGTCCAAAATAGTGCATTGTTATGCTAAATGCTTGTTTGCATTGTTAATAGGTTAATATTCCTTATTACAGTTTCTTTTTACTGCTTTATGCTGTTTTTATAATGGTATATAATGGTATTATAAATCCTCTCCTGTACAACCCAAGATAAATTTGACATATATATATGGAAAAAAAATAGGACACTCTTTTTATATCATAATACTGTAAGATAGTGTACCTTATAAGCATTAATTGATATATGTTTTAAGGTTTTTCTGAACTGTGAGATCATTTCACAAAACTATGATTCATCACTGAGCTCATTTTAACATTTTGTTTCAACCACAAGCAAACCTTCATCATTACATTTTCCTTCTTTTAGTTTTAAAAATAAAAGCAGAAAAGCAGTATTATTTACTGAACAAAATGATCTCAAGTGTCATTAAATAAACAATGACTTTACATTCTGACATGAAGACCCAATGAAAAACTGATTAGTGGGCCCTAGATGTCCAACATATACTATAATGATATTAGTTAAAGAAATAAATTATATTCCTACCACTCAAAAAGGATTTTTGAAAACATTTTTTAACATTGATGTATTTATTTTTGCTGTTTTGATATAGTTTATAATGATTTGTACTATTTTGTAGTGAACTATAATATTGATTTAGTTATTGGCTAATGGTGACTTAAAGTATTTGAGAATGATATGGATTTTTATGTTTTACTGTTTTTTTATTGTTTACTGGGTTCTTAGAGGCTTGGATTGTTGGTTGAAACAGTTCTTTATTACTTGTTTATTTTATTTAATAGTGGCTTATATTTGTTAAGATGGATTATTTTGGTAAACACTGGTTAAAATGCTTTAGGATAGTTTATTCTGACTATATCTGGCTGTACTGTTTTAACTATTTTATTGGTTAAAGCTGGTTAATATTGGTAAATATAGCTTTAAATTGTACATGGTTATGATGCCTTATCGTGGTTTATCATGTGTTTTATTGGTTTATGCTGTTTTAATTTGTCCAGTGCTATTGTATGCCCCTTCGTGTTTATTGGTTTGTGATTTGGCTGAGCTGCATATCTTACTTACATATTTATGCCCACTTGTGCATGTGCAGTAGTCACACCACAGTTTAATGTCAGTCATGTGACTTAAAGCCTGTCATTACTGTGCTCTGTGATGGAGACGTAAACCAGAGTCTGTGTGATATCAGCCTCAGCAGGTGATTTCTGAACAGACCATAATGTGTGCACAGTGTTTATTACCTGCGTGTTAAAGCTTGTGACAAATACCTTTAACAGTGCTGCAGTTTAACAGTTGAAAAAAGGTTTTTGTTTTTTCTTGTCTTTAGCTGTCATCTGATCATGATTATAAAAATACATGTAACATCAGTGGGTATCTAAATAAGGAGATATTATTGTGCTTTAGGAATACAGGGCTGCTCTGCTGAAGTTCACCTTGTTATATAAAAAGATAAAGCTGTGATAAACATCACAGGAGGAAACATAATTCAGTATCATTTTTACCACTATCCTGCAGCCCTAGTTTATACTACAGTTCTGGTTTTAAAGGGACTGTGAGGAGTTTCTAAGTAGTTACAAAAAGTCTCACTTTTAGATATCGAAATACACACTTTAAGATGAGTTTTATAGCATCAAAATAGGTTATCTATAAATGCTATTCCTTAGCCTTCCGGTCGGGTCGGACAGGGCTGGACTGGCCTGGATACTCAACTTCAGGAACAAGACAATTAAAACTAGAGCAAATTTATATTATTCAGACACGTCTTAGAGCACCGGGCTGTAAGTAGCGATATATAGCCGGCTACAACTACAATACTAAGTTTTCCAAAAATTGCTTGTTGTCACACATCAAAAACTAGCGCTACGTAACTAGAAAGAGATACATTACCTCGTCGCTTTGCATCCTGTAAGTTGTTGAAAAAAGAAGTTGTGAAGCAATGCAGAGTTCTGAGGAAGGTCCGAGCTGCATTTATCACAACAAACACACACTTTGGCTTGGGTCAAGTCTTCTGGTGCATTCCAGTTGTAGTCAGAAGTAGGAATTTCCAGGTTCCAAGTAGGAAACTGCAACTGGAACGTCCCCCGAAGTCTGAATTTCCTACTGGGAACTTGGTGAAACCTTGCCACTCCTGAGCTAACAACAGCTAACAATAGCCTGGTAGATCGGCATGTTTTTTTACGACTTCAACTGGAACGCCGATAAGTCGGAGATGATGTCACTCCCAGTTCCGAGGTTACTGGAACGCCGCATTATGACAGTCGCCGCACATGCTCATGGGTAGCAGAGTCTTTATGTCGCCGGTAATAGATTCTCCCCATAGCACCTTTAACTTAAAGTTCTCAAACTAAACTCTTTGTAATCTCTACTGTTCTTACACTTCTCGCACGTCTCATTGTTTTAGTCCTGTTTTACCTTCTTTTCTTGTTTTAATATACTCCCTTTTTATCATCCTCTTTCTGCCCTCTTCTTTCTGTATTCCTGATGTGATGTTGTCAACTACCAACTGTCATCAGTTTATCTATCTATCTAATAATCATTCATCTATTGTCTTGTTGTCTCTTTATCATTACAATATAAAAAGAAATACCTTCTTTTTAAAGCTACTCATCTGTACCTCCAAAGCTTCTCACCTGGCCCCCAGGAAATACAAACTCGAAATTCTAAAAAGGAACATTTAGTGGTTTTAGAAGATTCTTTTTGTCATAAAATCCCCACAAATATCCTCAAAATAATGTTTTTTATACAGTTTTATCAGGACTGACATCACATTTGACCTTCTTAGCTGTAAAATACTCTGGTTAAATGTTATTTACCTGCATTAACTCGAAGAAAAAGAATATTGGATGAAAACATAGTGATGCCAAACATGACAAAGAGAAGTCACAAAGATAAAAATGCCACCAAAGGCAAGAAGCAGCACGGAGAATATTAATTTATCTTAATTTTTATAGCACCAGTTTATAACAAGTGTTATTTTAATTATTTAGACACACATATATGATTAAACTTGAACAGCCATACATTTTAGTTTCATCCCCTTTCCTTATTTTGAAGTGGCCTCTAAATACACAAATTTTAGTTTTAACTACAGCTAATGTAATGAAGTGTTTTCTGTGTAATTTTATAGAGACTGATCTCACCTTTAAAGACAAATCATACATACAGTTCAGGAAAAATGATAATATTGAACTTATAAAATGTTAATTACAACAAATGCTTCAGATATTTTAGTGCATTTTAAAAAAACTGCCCCCCATGGCATAAAGAATAAAGCTTCAACTTAAATAAAATTATTGTTTAGAAGAGACTTAAACATGCCATAGAGTCAAACAATGCAGGACATGGACCTTTAAAGTGGTTTTGTCTAGTGGTTAGTGCTGGGTTTTGTTATTTATGTGAGTTTTCATTGGTTTATGCTGCTGTAATGTTTAATATTTAAGTTTATTTTGCTTTAAATTGGTTGAACATCAGCAGACTTATACAATGTAATGGTTTATTCCTGTTTATTGTAGTTTGATTTACATTAAAGTATTTTACTATTGTTTAACTGAGGTTGTTTGTTGTAGTTTGTGCTGCTTTACTGTAGATCAGGCTTCAATCGACCTCTGGTTTGAACCTCAGTCCACTGAAGCCTCTTTGTGTAGACCCCCCTGTGCATGCATTGGTTTCCTGCAGATACTTTGGTTTCCTCCCACAGACCAGAACTGAGCTTGTAAGGTTGATGCTTGACTCTTCATTTTCACAATGAGTGTGAAGGTGTTCGTCTCTTTACCTCAGTCCTGTGATGGCAGTAAAATAGTTTTAGTAGATGGATGAGTGTTTTTAGTTGGCTCATAATGACTTTAAGTATTTGCACTGGTCTTAATTCTTATTTGAATATTTGGTTGTGTTTCTTAACCCTTTGACTACCAGCTCAACTGTTTGGCAGAGGTCATCAGTAAATTCAGGGGTATTTAATGTTTTAAAAAAACAGAGTAAATCAAATCATTTCTGTGAACACTTAAGGGAACAGAGAGAACAACAAACAAACAAAAACAACAGATATTTTGATGGTGTGGGATTTAAAGGTTTTAAATAGGGATGCACCGTAATCAAAATTTGTGGCCGAAGCAGAATACTGAATATCCAATGGGGAGGCTAAGTAGTTCACTATATTTTTTAATAGTACAACCCCAAAACCAGTGAAGTTGGCACGTTGTGTAAATCTTAAATAAAAACAGAATACAATGATTTGCAAATCCTTTTCAACTTATATTCAATTGAATACACTGCAGAGACAAGATATTTAATGTTCGAACTAAGAAACTTTATTTTCTTTTGCAAATAATCATCAACTTAGAATTTAATGGCAGCAACACATGGCAAAAAAGTTGTCACAGGGTTATTTTTACCACTGTGTTACATCGCCTTTCCTTTTAACAACACTCAGTAAACGTTTGGGAACTGAAGAGACCAATTTTTGAAGCTTTTCAGGTGGAATTCTTTCCCATTCTTGCTTGATGTACAGCTTAAGTTGTTCAACAGTCTGGGGTCTCTAGGTTGTATCTTGCACTTCATAATGTGCCACACATTTTCAATGGGGGACGGTTCTGGACTACAGGCAGGCCAGTCTAGTACCTGCACTCTTTTACTATGAAGCCACGCTGTTGTAACACGTGCAGAATGTGGCTTGGCATTGTCTTGCTGAAATAAGCAGGGGCGTCCATGAAAAAGACGTTGCTTGGATGGCAACATATGTTGCTCCAAAACCTGTATGTACCTTTCAGCATTAATGGTGCCTTCACAGATGTGTAAGTTACCCATGCCTTGGGCACTAATACACCCCCATACCATCACAGATGCTGGTTTTTGAACTTTGCTCCGATAACAGTCCGGATGGTTCTTTTCCTCTTTGGTCCGGAGGACACGACGACCACAGTTTCCAAAACCAATTGTAAATGTGGACTGGTCAGACCACAGAACACTTTTCCACTTTGCATCAGTCCATCTTAGATGAGCTCGGGCCCAGTGAAGCCGGCAGTGTTTCTGGGTGTTGTTGATAAATGGCTTTGGCTTTGCATAGTAGAGTTTTAACTTGCACTTACAGATGTAGATGAACTGTAGTTACTGACAGTGGTTTTCTGAAGTGTTCCTGAGCCCATGTGGTGATATCCTTTACACGGTGATGCCGGTTTTTGATGCAGTACCGCCTGAGGGATCGAAGGTCACGGGCAGTCAATGTTGGTTTTTGGCCTTGCTGCTTACGTGCAGTAATTTCTCCAGATTCTCTGAACCTTTTGATGATATTACAGACCGTAGATGATGAAATCCCTAAATTCTTTGCAATAGCTCGTTGAGAAATGTTGTTCTTAAACTGTTGGACAATTTGCTCACGCATTTGTTCACAAAGTGGTGACGCTCACCCCATCCTTGTTTGTGAATGACTGAGCATTTCAGGGAAGCTGCTTTTATACCCAATCATGGCACCCACCTGTTCCCAATTAGCCTGTTCACCTGTGGGATGTTCCAAATAAGTGTTTGATGAGCATTCCTCAACTTTCTCAGTCTTTTTTGACACTTGTGCCAGCTTTTTTGAAACATGTTGCAGGCATCAAATTCCAAATGAGCTAATATTTGCAAAAAAAAATAAAGTTTCTCAGTTCAAACATTAAGTATCTTGTCTTTGCTGTGTATTCAATTGAATATAGGCTGAAAAGGATTTGTAAATCATTGTATTCTGTTTTTATTTATGATTTACACAACGTGCCAACTTCACTGGTTTTGGGGTTGTACATTAATAGCTTAGAATGCATTTTTAGGCATGTTTTTTAAAAAAAGGAATTCTTAATTGAATATTATGACATTTTTTAATATTTCAGTAGCCTGTGCTTTTCAAAAAAAGCACAACAAAGTTTTTCATTCATATTAGGCCTTCAGACAAAACAAAACATGCATCAAAAAAAGAAACTGAAGTGCATTGAAGTGGATAAACCTGCAACAAATGAATTATTGTCCTTTTGACACAAGTCTGCTTAGCCAGTGTCACACGAAATGACACATTTGATTTCGTCATTGCGTCACATGGTACTACTCGGCCTTACTGTTACCTCATTCCACCAAAGGCCGAATATTGCTTTTTTTGCAATATTCGCTCCACCGAAGGCCGAATATATTCGGCCACCGAACATTTGGTGCGTTTTCAGCTTTTTTTTTTTTAAATGTATTTTTTGGGCATTTTGTGCCTTTATTGATAGGAGAGAGACAGTGGATAGGCTTGTGAAAGAGGGTGAGAGAGTAGGGGAAGACACTCTGCAAACTGATCACAGGTGGGATTTGAACCTGGACCGGGCAGAAGCAAGTACATGGGGTGCCTTGTTGCTAACCACTCCGCCAAACCAGCACCCTGCGTTTTCAGCTTTAAAAGCTAACATATGATTACAGGGTGACATAAAAATGTACATTTTTATTGGACAAAATCAGTGAGAAAAGGCTCCAATGTTTTTGTACATAAAATAAAGTAAAATTGATGATATTAGGTTTGACAAACGCACAAAAAATTGGATGAATAAAAGATTGTGTATATATTTATATTTATTTAAATCATCTTATCAGTACATGGTTAAGCATTCAAAATAATAATGAATAGGGATGCACCGAAATGAAAATTTGTGGCTGAAGCTGAATACTGAATATCCAATGCGGAGGCTAAGTAGTTTACTATATTTTTTAATAGTGCATAAATAGCTTAGAATACATTTTTAGACATGTTTTTAAAAAGAAAGTAATTGTTTATTGAATTTTATGACATTTTTTAATATTTCAGTAGCCTTTGCTTGTCAAAAAAAGCCAAACAAAGTTTTTCATTTATATTAAGCCTTCAAAAAAAACAAAACATGCATCAAAAAAAGAAACTAAAGTGCATTGAAGCAGATTAACCCGCAACAGCACAAGTCTGCTTAGCCACAGTCACACGCAATGACGTATTTGATTTCGTCATCACGTCACATGGCACTATTCGGCCTTGCGATTACCTCACTCCACCGAAGGCCGAATATGGCTTTTTTTGTAATATTTGGCCGAATATATTCAGCCACCTAACATTCCATCGTCATTCGTTTTAAAAGCTAACATTTGATTACATGATGACATGAAAATGTTCATCTTTTGTACAAAATCAGTGAGAAAAGGCTCCAATGTTTGTAAATAAAATAAAGTAAAATTGATGATATTAGGTTTGACAAACGCACAAAAAATGGATGAATAACAGATTGTGTATATATTTATATTTATTTAAATCATCTTATCAGTAAATGGTTTAGTATTTAAAATAATAATGATGGTAATAATAATAACAATAACTTTAGAATTTTTAAACCTTCAGTTTTTTTGTAGCCTTAAATGTTTACAGAAATAAGTAATGATGTGCTATGTTTTTTTAACACATTAAGTTTCCTGCATTTATTGATCTCTACCAAACATTAGAGCAGGGAGTACAAGGTTAAAAGCTAAAGCAGATTATACTTTTCTTATGACTGTTTATTTCTTTATGGCTGTGCTGATTCATATTGTTTGATTTTTTTTGGATTTCTTCAGTTTATGATGGTTTATCTCCCTTTGTATTGTTTTTATTTATCTGGTTTTACAATGTGGACATTTGTTTGATTCGTGAGTAAATTGGTTTATTTGTTTTTAAATTGGTTTATCCATCCAGTCACAATCATTTAATCAACTAGTTAATCAATTAATCAATCAATCTGTATTTGTCCAGTGCCTGTTTATAGCCTAGTGTAGCTGTTGTGCCAAAACCTTCAGGGGTCAAAAGAGTCTAAATAAATGTTCACTTATTATAAAATAGTATTAATTTATATAAATATGAACCATTTATTCATGTAAAGAAGTTGTGTTTCTTGCTAAATTATTAAAAATAGGCATCAGTCAGTAAGTCAATGGGAGCAGCCAAACTTTAAACACCCTCTCCACCTAACTTCAGATCAACCTACTCCCAGATAGAGAGGCCTAGCAGAGGTCAGTCGTGTCTTTAAGCTGTTTTTGACTAGAAATACTTGATAAAACTTAAAACAATAACAATATTAAGAGAACAACAGAGGAAGGACGAGGACTGTGATTGTGTCCGTTGCACTTGAACGCCCTTAAAGGTGTAGTGTTTTAGAAGTTGGCAGCATTTCGCAGAACAGAAACAGTAAATATAGGATATAATGTTTCTATTTGTATGTTAAAAATGCAATGAGGAGTTTCTAAGTAATTACATAAAGGTCTCACTTTTAGATATGTGTCTGATCCAAATACACACTTTAAAGCAGCACTACGGAAGATCTCCGCTTGACCGGATAGGGAACTCAACTACCCATGAGCTCTAGTGCGCGCATACTGTGGTAAGGATACAGATCTGCCGGTCGCGTGCATTTGTTTTGTAGGCGAATCACAGAAGCCAGGACTTCGCTCAAAAGTATTCTTCTGTCTTTGGCGGCTGTTTGCGGGATGGATAGCGACGAGGTAATGTATTTATTTTTGACTAAATGACGATGTTAAAAATCGCTAAGTTCAACTTGGTTTTATTACCGTGAAGTCGCCCCCGTCCTGTTGAAGCGATAAAGTAAGTAAAAGTAAAGACAACGACGAGTTGGTGATATCACACACTTGAAAAAGGTCTAAACAAAACTACAAACTGGTACATTCTGGATTTGTTGTGCTGTAACTTCGTCATAAATTAGTCGGCCAACATACCTGATAGTAGTCGGACATCCCTCCTCATCTTTTATTTCACGCCAGCGAGTGAACGCCGAACTGATGTTTACTCTGGTCCGAGCATTCAGCTTGTTTTTCTCTCGCTTTCTTTGTTTTGTATCCTCCTCCAAAACTTTCTCTTCCTAACGTTGTTGCCTCCGCCGTGGTTAAAGCTCCGCGATTGGCTTTCGCCGAGACTTCCGTGTTGTAAATGAATCGGGGGAAGTGACGTATGCCGTAAAGCAGTCCAAACATGTAGTTTTTTAGTGTGGCAGGGTTCCCACCATCCACCTCGAAGTTACATAGCGCCAGTTAAAGGGATACAGACCACTCCAGATCACGACAGAGGTTTCATTGAACTCATTGTAAAGTGGTGGACCATCACAATGAATGTCGAAGGATTATATTATGTTTGAAAAGCTACATAGTGTTGGTTTAAGATGAGTTTTATAGCATCAAAATAGGTTATCTATAAATGCTATTCCTTAGCTTTGCTGTCAGGTCAGACAGGGCTGGACTGGCCTGGATACTCAACTTCAGGAACAAGACCATTAAAACTAGAGCAAATTTATATTATTCAGACACGTCTTAGAGCACCGGGCTGTAAGTAGAGATATATAGCCGGCTACAAAACTACTATACTAAGTTTTCCAAAAATTGCTTGTTGTCACACATCAAAAACTACCACTACGTAACTATGTCGAAAAAAAAGACAATATCTAGTTAGCATATTCAAAAAGGAGTGGGACAATTATTTACAAACCAATGCAAATCCAATGCACATACTCATAAACAACTGTCCATGCACACTAATGTCTGGCTTGGAAACTGCAAACAAAATATTTCCATTAGCAACAGTATAATTTCACATCCATAAAGATGATGAGTTAGATTTTCATAAATAAGAAGAGAGATGCACATAATTCTGATACCATCATTGTTTATTAGCAGTAACCAAATACCTCTTTGAATTTCATCTTGTACATAATTTCAAACTTGTTGAATAAATAATTTAATCTTGCAAAATAAGGACTCCTGACAGTTTAGTTCATGCCATTAATTTTGTTCATTAACAGTTTTTATTTGATTAAATGTAACTTTATTCTAGATTGACTTGATTCTTGTAATTTTATGACTTTATTCGTCTTAATTCATCGTTTTGCTGAGTGCTGCCCCCTGGTGGCTGCAGATGCTGCGTCATGCATGTGCAGGTATTCTGCCTCCTGTGAAGGCAGAAGGGAAACGAGGGGTTAATCCTCCCTCAGCGAGGCATTCGAGGCACGCAGGACCTCCAAGCCTGCCCCCTCTCCGCCCTCTGAAGGTAAACAGATCCTCTTCAGGCTGAGTCACCTGCTGACACCAGATCAGCCCGACAGGAAGTGATGCGTCTCTGCGGGCGCAGACTGTCTCTTCCTGTTTGTAACAAACCAATTAGGAGTCAGCAAAGAGAGAGAAAACAGAAGAAATCAGAGCATGATCAAACTGAGCTGCCCTTAAAAACCAAAGTGTTTGGAAATTTAAAGGTTCCTGCCCAAGACTCGTACAAGAGGGAGGGTTTTATGTGTGACACCTGATTTCATGGGAAAGACTTGAGGCAGATTTTGGTCAAGTCCCAAAGTCATATGATTTAATACTGACATTCAATGCTTCAAAAAATAAAAAACGTCATGATAGACAGATTCTGGTAGGGATGTCCTGATCCGATATTATTATCAGCAAATAAACAAATATCAGATTATATCGCCTGCATCTAAAATCTCTGATATAAGCACTGCGATACAAGCAGTCCATTCTAATTTTTTTATTTATTTAATTTAGTTGTAGAACATGTTTATGTTTAAGTTATTCAGTGTTTTTTTTACAATTTAAAAATATATGTTTTGTTTTTATCGGATTTATTGAGGTTACTTGTCAGGGTCTTCTCATTTATTTATTTATTTTTTTAAAGTATACTTTTTGGGCATTTTGTGCCTTTATTGATAAGAGAGAGACAGTGGATAGGCTTGTGAAAGGGGGAGAGAGAGTAGGGGAAGACACTCTGCAAACTGGTCACAGGCGGGATTCGAACCTGGACCGGCAGAAGCAAATACATGGGGTGCTAACCACTACACCAAACCAGCACCCCTCATTTTTTTTTAATATATTTTATTTAATTATAGTATATTCTTACGTGTAAGGTCAAAATTTATTTTAATCATTGGTTAATAACAAATGGGTCAGTTTTTCTCATACCTACTGTTGCTGACTACTGTTCTCTGTTTGAGTAATCTCACCTGATCAAGCCTTTTCTTACAGTCCATATGACAAAATAAATAATAAAAGTCTGTTTGATTATCGGATCAGATCGATATCGGTATGGGCCAATACTCAACGCTGCAACATCAGTATCAGAAATGAAAAAGTTGTGTTGGGACACCCCTAGGTTTTGGCACCAACAACCATATAAGGATGTAACAGTGAGAAAATTTCATATCACGGTTATTGAGACCAAAATTGTCACAGTGCATATTTTTATCGCTGTATTGTTGCAGTGTGCTCAATATGTTCAAAAAGTCCTTTTACGGGGTGCTGGTTTGGCGGAGTGGTTAGCACCCCATGTACATGCTTCTGCCGGTCCAGGTTCAAATCCCGCCCGTGACCAGTTTGCAGAGTGTCTTCCCCTACTCTCTCTCTCCCCCTTTCACAAGCCTATCCACAGTCTCTCTACTGTCATTAAAGGCACAAAAATGCCCAAAAAATAAATTAAAAAAAAAAAAAAAAAAAAAAAAGTCCTGTTACACACACCAAAACCATAAAGTCCTTTTAATACTATAATGGTAACAGGCCACTTGGTCTTTCTGAGGTTTTTTTGTCAATAAATTAGGGCTGGGCAGTATATTGATTAAATTGATTAATTCAAATTATTTTCTGAAGGAAATTCTAAAATGAACAATCGTAAACAAAATTTTCTTGACTTACTCAACTTGTAAGTTCATGATGGTAGGCCCGGTCCAGTTTTACACATGCACTTTTATAGGATTTTTTTTTTTTTTTTAATGAGATTAAATACTAACGAGACTGTTTCGTGTTACTGTAAAAAAGCCTCAGCGTCTTGGAGTTCATGGAGACAAACCTACCTACGTTTAAACTACATAATCAACTGTTTATGATGCACACTTAAACTTTAAATTCTGTTTGGTTTTGGAATACATTTTGAAAACATGAAGGCAAAACTTGATATGTGTCGTTTTTGTGTAACTGAAAGGTTGTGATTTATTTATTTATTAATTTATTTATTTATGTTTTGAGAGGGAAAATTGATTAAATCGTAAATCAGATGTTGTGGGGAAAAAAATCAGAGGTTTTATTTACAGGCCATATTGCCTAGCCCTACAACAAATGTATCAGAAATTATCCTTTCAATAACTTTTTTCAATAAGTATTTGCCATTATTAATCTATAAATGCTTAAAGTGGTGAGTTATAACAATACAAGAAAAGAGCAGTTGTGAACTTTAAACAGGTTTCTCTTTGTAAACAATTCTAAATTAACATGTTTAAAGTTCTGAATAAAAATAAACTTCTCCTAAAGAAGCTTTAGTGCAGTAAAAGCACTAGTAAAGCTGCCAATGTGTTTTCACCCCCAGGTTAGACTTGGCTGATGCGCTTACTGTTGTATTAGCTTAAACTGTACCGTTAGCTGTTTCAATACAGTTTTTCAAGCTTGACTTAGTTTGCGGCATAAGACAATCCTTTTATCGAAGCACAGTGTCATTAATACAGCTTCAAATGGTCCATTCATTTGAGAAAAGGTTCAGAAAAAACCATAAATCTGTGATTTCTCCACACCGACAGCATTTCATTGCGTTTTCATTGCGGTCAAAAACCATGTGCCCTTCCGGGGTCAAATCACAAATACCTATTCCCAAAGCAATGTAACAGCGACACCCACGTGCACAAAATGAGAATGATTCACAACTTGACCCAAAACAAGAATATGGCTCTTACATAACATATTTTACATTAAAGCTATGGTCTACGATTTGGAAGCTTTGTACATATTAATAACACCGTTTATAAGGCTGTTATGGTCCTATGGTCCTATCTACACAGTATAAAGACCAAAAAGAACGAAAAAAATCCATTCAGTATATCCGCTGAAAAGCTGCATACTAGCTGACCAATCAAACCTTGAAGCCAGTAAGGTTCAACTGGTCCGTGAGTTGGTCCGTGAGTCCATCCAATCCCCTGTCTCCCTCACTACGCAGCGTCATGCCCATGATCCCGCCTCCTCCCCTCTACCTCTGGTGAGCAGCTAGCAGCGTTAGCTACTGAACTAGCCGGAAAAGCCTAGCGCCGAAACCGGGAAGCCGCTTCCCTCTCCCGCGGGGCCCAACGGAGCTCTCGGGTTGAGGCCTGTTAGCGGGCTAACGGCTAACGAATGGCCTCAGTCGGCCGTCAGACCTTCAGCATCGGCTGTTTTGCCCCTGGTTGATCAGGTAATGGCTTTGTTTACTACAGTGGGAGATGTCTGCTGAATAACTCTGGTTAGTCTGTGCCTGTCCTGGCTAACGACTTGTAGCGGAGCGGGTTAGCCTGTTAGCCGCTAATCGTTAGCGCTGTAAGCTGAGCTGGGGAGGACAGGCCGAGAAAGATAAATCCTCCCCCACAATCGGCTCCGCTCTGGCGGTGCCAGACCCGCATTGCCGCCGGTCCAATTGAAATGGCTACTGCTGTGTGTTACAAGGGGGATGACTGTCGTGTTTGATACTTTCAGTTGAGCTGAGCTGTTTTTGATTGAGTTTGCTGCTGATATATTATGCTAGTCGCTCGTAGCTCTGCCGGAGGGGGCTTGTTAAGAGGCGAGGCGACACGAGCTGGGGGCGGGATCTTGGAACATGGAGGGGAGAGGTGAGGGAAGGGGGGGCAGGCTGCGGTTTCAAATCGTAGACCACAGCTTTAACTCAAGCATTTTTGTTTGCCAACAACATTTAGTGTTCATGTTACAGCTCGTAATTTTAGACCATCTCCAGGCATTTTCTTTTTTTGTGTTCTATTTTACTGATGATAGTCCCCCCACTTTCCTCCCTTCCCCCTCAGGCAAAGCCTTTACCATAGTTTACTTCTTCTCAGCTCCTTAGCTTTCACAATCTGTTACAATTATTTCTATAGCGTTGATACTCAATGAGTTATGGTTTGAATCAAGCATATCTTTTTTTTTCACCGACGACTGCTTCTTATTTCAACACATTTTTGAAACTGCTCAAAAATTACTGTACATCCAAAAAGGATGTTTGGACATACAGTAATTGGTTAGTAGTTGGTTGATTGTGAAAATTGTAAATATAAACAGAATACAATGATTTGCAACCCCTTTTCTGTGTAATCAAATATAATTAAAAAAGGAAACGATAATGCCAGTTTATCATTTGACCAGAATGTGATTGGATTTGTTCTTACTTTAGGCCTTATAACTACATCTTGAAGCCTCTGGAGCACTAGGCCCCAGGCTAGAGCTTGAACTCTGCAGTTTTAGGAGCTCAGATGAGCTCTGATTTAACGCTAACCACAGTTGTTTTCTTCTTGCTCAAAGCTGATTGGTCGTCCAGAGCTGCAGCCGGAGTTTGTGTCTGTTTGTCTTTTTAATTACTTGTCTGAGATGGAAGTGTGTGGCGTCAGGATGAGACGTCGTCGCTGAAGAAGAACAGCGCTGTGTCTCCACAACAGTCGGCCATTATTCTGCCTCGTAGCCCCGCCCCCTTGAGACGCTCAGAGGCACAAACAGATGCTGCCATCAGAGAGGCCGAAGGTCGACGCAGAGGTCACTTTGACTTCTTTAACTTCTTTTTTTTTCAAGGCAGACAAAAAGTAAATATACCAACGTGATCTCTGACGCTCCCCTGAGATGGACTAAACTTTATGTAAGTGGAAAAACAGGAAAACTTTATTTACAAAGAACAGGACGGACCAACATGCAGCAAAACAGTCATAATAGTAACATAAAAAAAGATGAAGCAAAAGATAAAGTACAAGACAATAAACACGGTATAAAAAAAAATAAATCAGCCAAAGCAGAAAAGAAAACAAAATGAATGATTTAAAAATAATATTACTTCAAAACAAATGAAGTAGAACTACATAGACAAAAAACTGAACTGTCATGTCAACGTTTTATTAAGTTGATGAAGATGAGAGTCTGAAATTAGGAGAATGATATGTTGAATTTATACTAAAAGAAGAAACAAAACATTCATTACATTAGGGAAAACATAACGAGAAAATATATGGAGGGTGGCGAGCAAATCCGCTGAGTTGATTCACCTCCTGGCCAGTGGGGGGCGCTGCAGACTTTTTCAGTGTTCAAACAGAACTCTCGTGTTTTTTATATTTGTACTCCTTATGCACAAATAAGTTATTATTATTCATTTTTTTTTAATTTTCAGATGTTTTATTGCTGAAAACTGTGAGGTGACAAGTCACATATGCTCACATGGGTATAAAAATCAATGTTTAAAATTTGCTAACAGGTTATTTGTGTATTTCTACTTTTTACTGTATTGATATTAATGCATTTAAATCAATATTGAAACAGGTCGCAACCTACAAAATCTAATTCGAACAAATCATTTAGCTTTTTTTTTCAATCGCAACTATTTCATGAAGACGATGGTTTGGACACAATCAATAAAAACATGTTTATTTAATGTTTTTAAAAAACAGAACAAATCAAATAATTGTTGATTCCATTAACATATCAGGAAACAGAGAAAACTACAAACAAACTGAGTTAATTACGTGATAAAAATGCACAAATATTTGTGGGAAAATCAATTAGAAAAGGCAGAAATGTTTGTCAATAAAAACAACAATCAAAAGTACATTAAAATAGATGGGATTGAGTTTGGAAAACGCACACAAAAAATATTTTTGATGAAAAACAGATTTGTGTATGTGTATAATCCTATCGGTAAATGGTTAAGTATTTAAGATAATAATGTTGATAATATTAATAACAAAAAATAATGATAATAAAAATAGCAATAATAATAATAATTATTATTATTATAGCTTTTAGCTTTTAAAACCTTTAAATCCCAAACAATGAAAATTTCAGTTATTGTGGTTTGTTCATAGTTTATTTTATATCCTTAAACATTGACAGAAACAATGACATGGTTACTGAACACATTAAAGAGGACATATCATGCTTGTTTCTCCTTTTCACTATGCCAGACTAGGATGCCTGTAAAGCATTTCTGCCCTCAGTACAAGTCATTTAGTTCCTTCATTGCCCCACAGTAGCGTTCTCAAAATCCTCATTTTAGGCCATTATCAAGCTCTCGTTGAAACACTCGGTCTCAAGGATGACCTAAAGTTACCTCGCAACGTCACAGCCCTTTGTGCTCTGATTGGTCAGTTCTATCGGGGGTAGAGCCAGCCTGTCCTTCTTCTTCTACTGTATTTTCCGGCAGGCTCAAAGCAGCGACCGCGTATTGAGTCCCCCTACAGGCCAGAGCTGGTAATGAGGGAGTGTGAGTGAGGGAGCTTTATACCCCTGCTGGACGAATATGTTCCTCGGTGAGGGTTTGGGGCTGACGGACATCACAGAGGAGGAAGTGTTTTATCAGATTACTCCAATAAAAAGAAAGGTACCTCGTGATGTCATGACGTTTGAAATCTCGCGGACATCTCGCAATGACCTATTTTCAGAGGCATCAAATCTCGTTCTAGGATATCAGAAAAAATACAATATCTCATTTTTTGAAAATTAAGGGGGTGTAAGGTCTTGTTTTCAAATTTATTATATTATATGTAAGTGTTAAATCATGCATCAGCATGATATGTCTCCTTTAAATATTCCTGAATTGAGCTGGGAGTTAAAGAGTTAAAGTAACTTTAATCACCTTTTTTTTTACTCTGATGCTCAGTTTGAACTTCATCAGGTCGTCCTGATCATATCTACATGCCTTACTGCACGAGCTGCTGCCATGTGATTGGCTGATCTGGGTTTAGATCTTGTGTACCTTTATAAAGTTCGTTCTTATTAAATCAGTGCGTTGAGTTTGTTGAGTCTGCAGCTGAATGTTTGTTGGTCCTGACAGCAGCTCAGAGGTCTAAAATTAAATAATCCTCTTGGTTTGTTTCCTAATTTAATCAAATAACTTTGGCAGATTAATCTCTTTATGCTGATTGGAGCTTCATCAACAGCTTGTTTATAAATTGATTTGGTCTAATCAGAGATCAGCCGAGTGTTTGAGCGGTTACCTGCCTTTTCTGATCTTTGTGAACACATGACACTGTGGAGTGCTGATAGAGACGGGGCATCAGTGCTCCAGATTAAACTTTGACACACACGCAGGCCAGGTTAGGAGATAACAGACAATGTGGAAATTTACTGCACATGCACTGCTTGGTTTTAGTGTTGATATTAGGGCTTTAGATTAAATCGCAATATGGCTTGTTGTAATTTTAAAATCACGGAACGTTCAATATTTTTAGCCCAAAATGTGTTGAACATTTTGGCATTGTGATGTAGTTTTTTGCAATTTCATGCCTATTTTTTTTACCTCTATTCATACACTTTTTTCCCACTTTTGGACCATTTTTACCTTTTTTCAACCCTGTTTTTACAACTTTATGCCTATTTTGCCCTCATTCATCTTTTTTTGGCCACTGTCAGAACCACTTTGGATTTTTTTCATGGTTTTTGAAATTTAATTTCAAATTCAATTCCCAATTTTGCTGCCATAATCAATTTTTCCCTATTTTTTTGCATTTTCATACCTATTTTGCACCTATTTATTAACCTTTTTCCGCTTTCATACCATTTTTACCCAGTTTTTACAATTTCATACCTATTTTGCCTCTGGTCTTCACTTCACTTTTTCTCAAATCTTTAATCCTTAGATTGATTTAATGTCATATTGGTTGTACTATAAAAATATCAACTGCTTATGTTTTTTTTAAGAATACATAAGATGAGGAACATTAAAACAATTGCAGAGTAAATTGCAATGCTGGGGAAAAAAATCGCAATTAGATTATTTTCTTAAATCATTCAGCCCTAGTTGATATATGTATGATTTATTTGCTAAATGTACATTTTAAAGGTAAAAAAAAAGCTTTTTATCTCAAACTCTATGGTGGCGGTGATTAGGGTGATCGGAGCCCTACGTCTCATCCAGGGGAGGCTTTATCGTAGCTGGGGACTTTAATCAGCCTGTTTAAAAACGTTTGTGAAATATATGCAGTGTCCCACAGAATATTTTGATTTCCTCACGCACATTTCCTCATGTTTAAAACAAAAAAAGTGGTTCTACCTGAACTTAAACCTACTTCTGATAAACTAATGACGGCTGAAAGGCAGATTTGACAAAGAGTTCATAAATAATCTATATATTTACATCTTTGAAAAGGTTATTTTGTAGGGCTGTCAATTTAGTGCATTAATTAGATTAATTAATTACTCAGCAAATTAATGTGTCATAAAACTAGTCAAACCAAACAAAGCCCAGGTGACAACAGGAATGGCATATTTGAGGGGCCGTTTACATGACGCCGAAAACGGTCAATTCTGCAAACATTTCGTTGCGTTTTGGCCTTCCGTTTAGATGAGACCACGTTGCGTTTCCACCTAAAACGCAAACTTTTGAAACCGCTCCCCAGAGCGGAAAGATTTGATTCCGCTCCTCTATCCGGCCTCGTGTAAACACAGAGCAGAGCGTTTCAGGGTGAAACGCTGACGTCACCGCGTGCGCAGTACTCTTTCACATGGAGGCTGCGCGCACATACCAGGAACAACAGCAGCTTCCTCCGTCCACCGAGTAACGTGTGAGCGTCTTACCGTGCTCAGTTTGTTATCCAGAAAAAACTATCCAGACAGATTTGTTGTCCAAACTGATTTGTTGTCCAAAAAAGAAACTCCTGTTTCTCTGTGCATCTATTCGCCATTGTTGTTTGTGAAAGGTTTTCTTCTTCGTTCGTGTGTTGTAGCAACGCTGCCTCTCTGCAGACCTACACCGCCATCTACTGAGCCGGCATGCACACTACAGCCGATTTACAGGGGATTAACTCGTCTCCGAGCGTTGTCATCTAAACGCAGAAGAATTCGAAAACGCAAAGGAAGAATCTTTGCGTCTTCAAGTCAGGAGTTTCCATGTAAACGGCCCCTAAGACTTAGTCTTATTTTATTTTTGAATTTATTTATCTATATTTGTACTACATTCTTTAATAATGCATCAGGCCTAATTGTTTTGCTGGATGTCCTCGACCTTTTTCTTATTTTGAATTTGATTTATGAAACACACTTTAAGTGTAATTTGAGTTGTCTGATTGAGCTTAGAATTTTCTGGACAAGTTGCCCTGACTTTGGTTTTATTTAGTCACCAATAAAAATGTGGATTTACAAATCTTCACTTCTTAGTGTATTCATTTGATTAGTCCTGCACTATAATTTTATAATATCCTAGAATTCAAATTCTTTATTTGGGCACTTTAAGCAGATATGAGATTAAAATACGATTAATTAGATTTGTTAATTATAAATCCAGTTATTAGTTAGATTAATTTTTTTAATCTTCTGACAGCACTAGTTATTTGTTTTGATTTGCTGCAGTTTTGCACACCATTTATGTTTATTATGTTGTTTTTTTATTTATTTTATTTAAAAGCTCTTGACATTATATTTACAATGCTTGAGAAATTAATGTTTATTGTGTTTGATATGGCGTACTCACATTGTCATGCCATATATTATCATTACATTAAAAATGGTCAGAAAATAATGTTGACAGTATATTGTTTATTGACAATAATTTGTGGGACAATTATGGTCCAGCAAAATTTGTTAGCGTGCAGGCCTACTTCCTAGGTTTGGGGGAACAACAAGCCCAAATGTGCAACTGCACTTTAGAACAAGCTCAAAAATAGGCAACAGACGAGGTGCTGGTTTGGCAGAATGGTTAGCAACCAGGCACCCCATGTACTTGCTTCTGCCGGTGCAGGTTCGAGTCCAGCCTGTGACCAGTTTGCTGAGTGTCTTCCCTGCTCTCTTGCCCCTTTTCACAAGTCTATCCACTGTCTCTCTCCTGTCAATAAAGGCACAAAATGCCCAAAAATACATAAAAAATAGGCAACAGACGACTGCCAATATTTACAAGCAACTTTTACAAAAAAAAAAAGAAGACCAAAGTCGCTTATAATAAGCAGGCTTGGCAACTCTGCCTGCAGGCTACAGGGCTCTCGTGGAATCTTTGAGGCTCCCAGATGATTTAAAAAGTTTTGAAGCAAACCCTCTGCACGCTGTCTACTCCAGATAAGTTCCTGAACAGGTCACTTCCTGTTTCCAGTGTTGTTGCTCCCTCCTCCTCTCTTTAGTGTGAACATGTGGATCCTCCCTCTCCTTCTCCCTCTCTGTGGATCTTCAGTGTGTGCCGACCGTGGAGCATTCAGGTGTCGGTGTAGCAGTAGGAGAACTGAATGTGCCAGAATCTCCAGTCTTCATCGTGTCAGAGGAGCATTTAGGGGTTTAGATGGGGTACCAGAGAGGAGGAGGAGGGGGAGGAGGTGCTGTGGTGTGGTGCTCATGTTCAGAGGAGGAGGTGAGGATCTCCTTCAGGAGCGTCGGGGAGCAGCGTCCCCTCAGACGGGTTTTTATCCGCAGATGGTTCGGTGAGTCTGCAGAGTCTCTGGAAGGAGATGTTTGTAACTTCTCATCTTTAAAAACGAAGATGTTTGTTTCCTTCTTTTTCATAAAACCCTCACAGGAAGACTTTCTCCCTCTTTTCTAAATGCTGATTCAGAAGATGAAGCTGTCTGGTGTTTGTTTTAACGGCTGCTGAGGTCAAACTCCACGTGTGTGTTTGTTTCTGTTTGAATGAAAACTCTGAGCCATTATTGGCTCCTCTCTCTCTCCTTATCGTGCTTAAGTGGCTGGAAGCAATAAAGTCCTTCCTGCTGGGTCAGTGAACGCCTCGCTGACTTCACACTGGCAGGAAGCCAAGCAGCTAACGGACCACAAGAGTGTGTTAGTGTGTGTCAGTGTGCGTTTATGTGTGTGTTTATGTGTGTGTCCAGTCTGCAGTTTGAAATTGTTTTCATTCAAACCCTCACGGTCTCGTTTTTAAGGGAAAAATCAGACTTTAAAAAAGAGATTTTGTGTTTTTATGCTCAAAAGTGAGTTTGACAGAATCATTAAAACACAGACACTAAAGTGTAAAGTTTGTCTTTAGAAACAAGTGGACCTGAAGGCATCTGAGGAGCTTTAAAAACTTCTCATTAGTGATGTAACAATATGAAAATTTTGTATCACGGTTATTGTGACCAAAATTATCACGGTTATCATTATTTTTTTTAGTTTTTAACAATATATTTATTGAGCTTTTACACATTATTCCAGAATCAGTGCAGCAAAATACAATGATACATTTCTTAGCTGCAAGTAGGGCAAGTCTAACAAAGCAAGTATTAATTGTCATGTTTATTGGTAGAACTGACAGATCCCCCAATAATGTCAGGTATGGCTCACTGAATCTTCTCTCTCTCTCTACCTCTACAGCTCGGTCAGTTCATTTACTCGAGGAGTTATAGCCGTTTTAATCGTGCTCCTCTTTTTCTTTCGCCGCAACTTCACATTTAAACAGGGATCAGTTTCTCCTCGGCATCCTTGTAAATCCAAAATTCAACCAGACTTCAGAGTCCGTATTGAGAGGAAAAGTCTCCACTGTAGTGTCTCTAACTTTCTCCCTCAGACTCAGAGGCCAAACAAGGCAAACTGCACATGTGCGCCTCGCGTGAGGCTGCTTAATCAAGGACAGATACATAGTTCGGTCAAAGAGCAGCATCACCATGCGTTACCGAGGCAGTGTGGTGATCAAACACGGTATAACGGTAATTTTAATAGGACACGGTAATGATTATCGTGGGAAATTTTACCGCAGTTTACCATTTTACCGGTAACCGTTACATCCCCACTTCAAATATTGAGGTTTTCGCAGCTTGATCCTTTGGGAGAGTTGTTCTGATAGAAGTGGGTGTTCAGAGTTTGATTTGTTTAAAGGAACACTCCAACATTTTTGTTTTTTTTTATCTCTTGCCTCACTCCTGAGTCCATGACAAGCAGATAGACTTTGTTCTTTCAACTGTGCGTACAGTAACAAGGAAAAGAAAGAGAAATCTCGCCCACCTCTAGTTAGCTTAGCTCAACACTGGCACTCAATGGGTAGTGTTAGCCTAAATCTGCCTACAGTCATCAGATAAACTCTTCAGCAACTCGTATAGGTTCTGTGTTGTGACTCGGTTTTTACCGTATTATGTTTTCTTCTATCATCATATTATCTTCTACTCCTAATCAGAAGCTTAACTTTGTTGACCTAATTCCGTCTCTGCGATACATATGGAGTTCCCAAATGAGTCAAGTCTTTTGAACACTCTTCTAAGTGAACGATGAGAACCAATAAGCAGTTATGACTGAGCAATTTTACCTTATTACATGCAAATTGCCTACAAATTTAAAAAATGAAGGGCTCAGCGATATTACCTAATCTCAATATCACGATTAATTGAAGCTCTTACTTCAGTTACAATTAATGAGCGATTGTTTTATGCTATGCTGGAACAAATTAGTGTTGATACCAACGGTCTTCTCTGCACAGAATCCAAAATGTGCCCAACAATAGAGATGGTATTTTTCTTGGCTACAAGGTTCGCTGATGGATATCTCCTCCATGTTGGTGGTGCATCTTTCACTCTTGGCTAAAGTGAACGCAGACTGTGTGCAGGGGACCCAGTCACGTGACTTGCACAGGGAAAATAATCAAAATAATTGACATGAGTAAAATTACTTCGATTCGAGGGTCTAAATGTTGATTTAGATTATTTATCGATTAATTGCCCAGCCCTAGCTCACTCACAGATGTGAATTGGTTTCCATCGTTCACTTAAAGAGCTGTTCAAAAGACTGATCAATAATTATGATCAACAATAAATATGATGGTGGGATTGACGATTTCATTCATGTTAACAACTCTCAAGACCTGTGTTATTCTACGCATCGATGTCAGATGCCCACCTGCCAAATGTCCAAATAATTTAAACTACAGAGACATGAAAAGCCACGTAACTGATGACGACATCACGTACGTTCGTCATGAAGAGTCTGCTCGTCCGTTTTCAGAAATGACAGTGTGGAACCCAAACAGACCAAACCAGATGTGCACAATGTACCAAAAACACGGACCTTGGTCTGGACTTTCAGGTGTAAAACACCCTGAATTAATGTTTCTTTTTTTAAATTAAGTTTGATTTTAAGGCACAAAACCCTCTTTTCCATGACCCACTTGTGGGTCCCGACTAAGGCCAAATGGTTTCAGGAAAAAATCTAATCTTGATTTTTCTGGCAAATACTGTACTCGTACTGCATACGATTCACAATCCTCTTCAAATCAAGCATAAGTACAATTTTCACAATATGTACAGTAGCATTCACGAACATGACAGAAAATTGTATCATGCCATCAAACATTAAAAGCTAAACTCAATGGCAAGGATGAAAACTAAAGGTAAGAATTGTTTCGTAATGTATTTATTAACAAGAAACATGCACATACACTTTTTTAAGTCCTGGACCAGCAGCAATTATATAATTAAAGTATTAAAAGAGCATCTATGACTGTCTTAACTTTAAAAAGTAGTGCAAAAAATCCTTAATTGTGTTAAGTAAAAAAAAATTAAATGCAAAAAGACAAAAGAATAAAAAACAATGTTAAATAAGTAATAAGAAGGGAAACAAAATGAAACAATTGCAGTAAATGAAAAAAGCCAGACATGCCAAACCAGCATGTCAGCCTTTGGTGGTTTTGGACTTGAGTGCTGACATGTGACAGCACCTCTACTAACAAATATTTGACACAAGGGATGCTGAGTCAGTGTTTCGGCAATCACATGATCACATTGTCTGAAATTGCGATTTTGTTTTTTTTTTTCAGAAACTGATAAATCATTCAGCCCAAGCACCAACCCACCTCTTGAGAACCACTTCTTCATGATGTTAATGTTTATTTTCTGTGTTTGAATCTCTCTGAATGTTTGCTGGTTGTTTTTCTGTCTCAGGGCGGCGCTCCATGTCTCTGCTGCTCAGATTATTAATTAAACCCTTGGAGGATGCATTAGCCGGTATGTTAGCTAACAACACATCACATGACGGCCATTTTGTACAGCGAGGGTGGAAAATTTTATTCCTTTCTAGCATTTTCTCTCCTCATTGAAAAGTAGATCTACTCCTGCAGTTTTTTGCCTACATGAGTAAAACAAAAACCCTGTGAGGGGTCAAAAAGGACTTGGTTTGAATTCTTAACGACAAAGGTCAGGGATGGAGATCAGGATCCAGGTCGTACCTGATAATGCTGCTCTAAAACCCCAAATTCAATGACCCTTAAGCTTATCCACTTACTGGCTACCTTATCAGGTACACTGCTTCAGGTCAGGTCAGGTTTGGGAGCACACGCCAGGACAGGACTTCGCCAAACTTCATTCCTAACGCCACCCTACCCCCGAGTCCCCAGAGTGACGCCAACTCCTTCAGCAGCGTAATCAACAGCATTAACCAGAGGCGATGCCCCAGGAAGTTGGCCTACATCCCCAGATACCAAAACAACTTCAATGTATGCTTCAATTGGGACTGTTAAAGGTGTAGTGTGTAGAAGTTGGCAGCATTTCGCCAAACACAAGCGGTAAATATACAATAGGATATAATGTTTCTATTTGTATGTAAAGTCTGTTGAGATAGGTTTACAATCATCCCCCTCAACTTTGGGAACAAGACAATTAAAACTAGAGCAAATTTATATTATTCGGACACGTCTTAGGTCTGTAAGTAGTGACATATAGCCGGCTACAAAACTACAATACTAAGTTTTCCAAAAATTGCTTGTTGTCACACATCAAAAACTACCACTACATACCTTGGGTCACGTCTTTTGATGTGTTCCAGTTGTAGTCAGAAGTAGGAATTTCCGAGTTCTGATCAGGAAACTGCAACTGGAACGCCTGCCGAAGTCGGAATTTCCTACTGGGAACTCGGTGAAACCTCGCCACCCAGAGTTGACAATGGAAGATGGATGCCCCCAGTGTGAACAGTTATTTAGCTCCTGTAATAATCCATTTATTTGCACTTCTGACTGGGGTGTGTCGCTCTAGATCAGCTGTATACATAGTATTGTTAGACTTATATTTACAAAAATACTGCCATAGTGAAAATCACATTCTTCATGGGGTATTTGTGAACAACAACGCAGGGCGTGCTAACAACAGCTAACAATAGCCTGGTAGATCGGCATGTTTTTTTCTGACTTCAAATTTAAAAATCAGCACCTAAAAATTGGAAAGCTAGAAAAGCGTAGCCATCTAACAGCCTACGGTCTACTGGTGGGTTTTGGGGACAAAAAGAGTGAAATGTGATTTCTGAATTTGAGTCTATGAAAGTTTGGTCAAGAGGACCTGCTAAAGTTCAAACCAAGAAAGATGATTTGAGTGATTTTGAACATGGCATGACTGTTTCAAAAACCTGCTGATCTCAGAGAATGGCCTGAAAAGAGAAAATATCCAGAGTGTCTTGTTGATGCCAGAGATCAGTGAAGAATGGCAGGAGTTAATGAAGAATATGTAGTCATTTTAAAAGACGTTTAACTTCTCTGATAGTTTGTTTAAACCACCCCTTTGCTCAGTTTCCTACCATAAGCATTCAAAATGGCCGTCATGTGAATATAAAAAAGTCGATGACAGAATGAATCCCAGCATGCTGAAAAAAACAACCAATGAAAAATCAGTCGCTGGTCATGATTTGATCAGTTATACCATGTGATCAAGTGGGGTAAGTCTGATTGGGTGGAGGAAATCACCTCTCTGGGTGTGATTGGCTGATCAAAAACCAATCAAAAATTGATGAAATGCATTTTTTTACTTTAAGAAATGTAAGAGTTTGCATGAATAGGGCTTGTCTACAATGTTTCAAGTGCATTTCTAAATGTTTAAAAGATGAAGGTGGAGGAATGAAAATGTTTCTGAAACTATGGAGGAGTCTGGCTGAGCAGGTTTAAAGATTGTTGAGTGGAGAAAAGTGTTCCATCAGTCATTTGTGCCCATTTTGACGGAAATCTTGTGAGCTGGGTTGGAAAATGGTTGAAGTCCCACTTGAACCATGTTTGAAAGTTGCTGGAGAGGTGCCTTTGACTTGGGCAAGGCACCCCAAAACTGCTCTGTAGTGCTTCATCGGGAGCAACAAGCCATCTGCCATCTTCCCACTAATGCACCTGTCTGTGTTTCAGTGTTTACTCTGACTTTTTCCTTTATTTTATAGTATTTTGCCTAAGATATATTCTAGTTTTAGTCATAATTTAGTCATCTAAATAGTTTTAACCCTTTAAGGCCCAAGACCATAGATTATAGCCAGAAAATTCTTATTTTTTGGAGCTGAAATGTTTGTTTCATTTTCTGCTAAAATCCATAAAAATCTAAATATTAACAAAATTCAACATATAGATTTTTTTGTATCTCATTTGATACATTAGATGTTTTTGGCAACTGATAATCCATTTGAGGACGTTTTGTATCATTTTTCTGATTGTATTCAGATGTTTTTTTGTAATTTGTTGATCATATTGAGTAGAAAGGTATTATAAAAGTATGTATCAAATATGATACAATTGGCTTCATAGGGTTAATTTTTAGTCCGGTTTTAGGCTGTGTTTACTCGATAACGTTTCAGCCTTGACGGAGAGCTTTCATTGCATTTTCACCTCCTGTTTACACGAGAATGGTGCCTGTAGTGCCTGAATCTGCACATTTTTAAAGCCAGGGTCCAGAGTGAAAAGTTTAAAAAATGTATCAGTGTCGGGCTTCATGTTGTCGAGATTCTGCCTTTCAAAAAGTACTCTTTCAGTACTCTTTAACACGAAGGGTGTGCGTGTACTAGAGCGTGACACAGGAGCGGATTTTCACTCCCGTCCCGTCCCACTCCCAAAGAAAAAATCCCTTTCCATCCCAATCCCAGGCCGGAGTTAATAAAAATAATCCCGTCCTGTCCCACTCCCGTAGAATGACTCCCACTCCCATCCTGCTCCCACTCAAAATTACACCCACTCCTGTCCCATTCCCGTTTGAATAAAACCAAACACATTGAAAAATGTTGCATTTTTATTTTAGGTAAAAGTGCAGTGCATATAAAAGGCATTGCGTTCAAGTTTTTTTTAACTTTGTGCTGCAGCTCTCTTATAGACGTGTTGTCTTCTCCCTCCATGTTGTTTTGTTATGTGTGTCCCCGGCAGCGCTCCAAGTCGCTTTTCTCTTCCAGTGGTGACAGGAAGTCAAACCACTTTTGTAGTTCTTTTGTGTTGCTAGCGCGGTCAAGCGTGTTGGCTCTCACTGAGAGATGACTACAAAAATGGACGCATCTGTTCATCTGGTTGTTTAACACGGCTGAAAACGGACATCTATCAATGTCGCTTCCGCTCCTGCCCGCTCCCATTGCTTTTTTTCCCGTTCCGTCCCGATCATGGGATTCATTGAAAAAAGACTCCCATACCGTGGGATTCCCGCTGGAATCACGTGACCCACGGGAATTCCCGAAAAATGTCATCCTCTAGCGTGTACCAGGAACAACAACAGCTTCGACCATTTACTGAGTAACATGAGTGCTGCTTACCGTGCTCGGTTTGTTATTCAGATAAAACTAACCAGACAGATTTGTCATCCTGACAAGAAACTCCTACATCTTTATGTGCCCACTCGCCACAGCTGTTTGTGAAAAGTTTGTCTTCTTCATACGTGTGTTGTAATAGCGCTGTTTCTAGACAAACCTACATCGCCATCTACTGGCCTGTCATGCACACTACAGCGTTTTCAGACGTTCTCATGTCTCCATGTGGACATGGATAATTTTAGTTAATGAATTTCACAACATTTTAGTCGATAAAATCTACTGTAAATTTAGCTGACTAAAATATGAAGTGTAAAGACTAAGACATTTTTTATGTTTCCTTGAATTTCTGAAGTCATGTTCACATTTGGATAAAATGAAACATCTAATAACCCTCTTTTGAATGCTAGTAAAGTTTGAAGAAACAAATGTTCCTTTTATGTGAAATGCAGTCACCTTTATTTAGGCTACCTGGCAGAGCATCTCAGTTCCAATACCAGAACTGACAACAAACAGTGAACCTGCTCTACATGAATATATCAATTCATAAAGAGAGCAGCTCTGATTGGATCGCTCCACAACTTATCCCACCACCATCAAGCTAAGGCAGCTGTGATTGGATGTCCCTCTGAAATCATCCAACCTTTAACACAACCAAAGTAGCTGTGATTGGATAGATTCCTAACCTGTCTCTACTTTCTACATAACCAAATTAGGTCTGATTGGATTAAGTCTGTCAGACATTTTCGTCTGGTTTTATTTGTTGATGAAAATGTGAGTTAACTTAGTTTTAGTTTTCATCCATGTGCACTTGTTTTTATTAGTTACTGTCCATTTTTCGTCAGGGGAAAAACGGTTGTGGACCAAAACTATGATGAAAATAATTAGTCAACAAAATTAACACTGGTGTATTTTAGCTTATGTAGCATGTTTCAGCAACAGGGTGTAAAGAATTGAATTCCTCCAGGAGGGATTAATAAAGCAAAGAATGACCCAAAGACCTTGACTTACAGCCTGTGCCCCTCTAAATCTAACCTGTTCATCTTTAAATCCAACTGGTCATGTGGTCAAAGTTTAAAGAAAACCCCAGGAAGACTTTATAGATATTATATTAACAAGGCAGTAACAGATGGAGAACCTGAAAACATTATTCAGCCCAGCCTCTGCTGTCAGAAGCTTAAGAGGTTATGTTCGTCATTCCCGTAAATCAGTGGCTGAACTTCCTGTGCCGTTAGCGATGCTCGTAGACTTCTGAAGGAGCATGACGGACGCAGTGATGAAATGACCATGAATGATTTTGTGTTTGGGGGTCCGTGCTGACACTGAGCTGCAGACAAAGACGAGTCAGAGACGAGGTTGTTGGTGATGTGTCTGTTTGTGTCTGAGAGTCTTTGTTCTGCTCTGTCTGCACAGAGGAGGATGATGTGCAACAGAGAGGCTCCAGTGTGACACAACAGTTGTGTTTACATAAGACCGTTTTCTTGAGTCTGATCGAATCATTCTGGGAGTTTAAACATGGATGTTTGAATAAGTGATCCCATCATGATGAGTTTACAAGCACCAAGTGGGCTAATATGTCAGACAGAGAAGCACAAGTAGCTGTTTAGGCTAGAGTTGTTCCGATTGCTCTGATACTGCTGAAAATGCTGGTATTGGTATGAGCCAGTACTGCAGTCCAGGCACTATCGGATACCATGTAATTTATTTAATTAGTTTAAGTACCTCGGGGTCTTGTTCACGAGCGGAGGAAGGATGGATCGGGAGATCGATAGGCGGATCGGTGCGGCGTCAGCAGTGACGCGGGCTCTGCACCGGTTTGTCGTGGTAAAAAGGGAACTGAGCTGAAAGGCGAAGCTCTCGATTTACCAGTCGATCTTCACCCCTATGCTCATATATGGTCACGAGATGTGGGTCGTGACCGAACAAACAAGATCGCGAGTACAAGCGGCAGAAATGAGCTTCCTTAGAAATAGGGTGGGAAGTTCGGTCATCCTGGAGGGGCTCGGAGTAGAGCCACTGCTCCTTCCCGTTGAGAGGAGTCAGATGAGGTGGTTTGGGCATCTGGTCTAGATGCCTCCTGGATGCCTCCCTGGGGAGATGTTTCAGGCACGTCCCACCTGTTTAGCACCTGCAGCCTGCAGGAACCTGGATGAATGGATCACGTAACACGGACACAACAGACACACGAGTGTCAGAGCTGGTTGACGCGAGGCTTGGCGCTAAGCTAACGAGCATGATCATGCTGCATCATTGCCGCGTTTATTCATGTTTTCCAAAGATCTAACCTGAGCCAGGCCTTACCACAATGATAATCATATCACAGTCATGCAGGCTTGATTTTCTGCGTTTATATGGATTTCTGCTTTAAATGCTCAATTCTGTGATTCCATCCACGATTCTGTGCTCGTAGATTTTATAGAGCCCTAAACAGGTGCTTCAGAGACGACTGGATCTATCAACGGTCAAACTATCCTCTGCAGACTGTCAAGATTGTAAAACAATGGAAAGTTTTAGGACCGTTAAACCAACACTTCATAGTTTTCTCCACCCTAATATAACATATTATATATTTGTATATAATATATTTTTTGGAGGAGACGAGAAAAGGAAAGCAGGAGATTAAAAAGCTAAATGCCTGGACGCTGGCGTGAGCAGAAAGACGAGTAGGGATGTCCGACTGATGCTGATTTTGCCCTATTATTGTTGGACTTGTAAGTACTTGATGATGTATTCAAACAGAAACATGATCGGACTGTACATTATCAGTCCACATGGTTTATTTGTGTCCCGGGATGTCCTGTTGGCTCGTTTCTCCTCCCTCTGTATGTCAACAAATGCACGTGGGTGTACGACAGAGCAGTTACTCTCAACAACCACAGAGGGCACTAGAGAGCTAAAAGCTGTAATTATACTTAGTGCTGCTTTAAGATGTGGCTCTCTTCTCTCTGAGGTAGATTTTAATTGGACAGATGATCTGCATATTTTGGCTGCTATGAATAAATAAAATGACAGATTTGTTATGTGATATCACTAAGTGTTTTTGGGCCCTGTTTATAGTTTCATTTTTACTTTTTCTTCCATCATACGGGAGTTGATATAGATCAAAGATTCTGCTAGTTACAACCTACTTACTTAATTTTTGTTCTGCTCTTATCTATTTTAATGTCTTTATCTGTTATTCCTTTTGCTATGCTGTGTATAAGACCAACTGGAACAACCAAAGTTCAGGTCCTTTTTCTGTTTAATTGGACATTTCATCAATCACAGGGCTCACACTCACCCTCAGTCGTCTGTTCCTTGAAGTCTCAGCAGAAATGTCCCAGAGTTTCTCATTTCTTCACGTCAAATTAAAAAAACCTGCTTGGATGGATTCTTCAGATTCTTCAGATGTTTCAACACCCGAGTCTGAATTTATGACGAGTGACAGGGGCAGTTTTCCTGGTTCAGGAACAACAGAAAAACTCCCTAAGTCCAAATTTAGACCTTTAGAAAAAACATGCAGCACCTCTGTAACCCCTCTGATGTAAAAGGGCCGTTTCTCTGCTAACAGAAAAAAGTTAGTGATTGTTAATTATCTGCTCTCCTTGTTGTTTTTGGATCCATAATATGAGTGTTCTTTGAGATATGTTTAGGGACTCTTATTGTGAAAGTGTGATTGATGTAATATGTTAATCTTTAAAGTGAAATAGTTTAAGGGTTTATTTTAAGACTTTCTGTTTTAATAACTTGTGATTGCTCTAAAGAGGTTTTTATCCGGACTCTTGCTGTTAAAGTTTGACCTTGTTTGGTTTTTTATGAGGGACTTTTATTTTGAAAGTCTGACCTTTTAATAAAAATGACCGTTACTGTGGAACTACCATGTCAGAATTCATTTTTGACTCTTATTGTGAAAGTCTGATCTTGGAATTATAACCAACCATAAACCTAAAACCCCTTTTTCAGAATTTATTAAAGGATTCTTATTGTGAAAATCTGACATTGGTGTAATCTGTTGGCCTTGAAAGTGAATATGTTTGATTTATTTAAGGACACTTCCTGTTGAATAATTTGTAATTACTTTAAGAGGATGTTTATCTGGACTTTGCTGTGGACGTATAATATCAGGATTCATATCAAGACTCTTATTACGGAAAAGCTAATTTTCAGTATTTATTTTAGGACTCTTATTGTAAAAGTTATCATGTCATCATGGTAATAAGTTACCCAGAATGTGGGAGTGTTTTGTTGTAATTTGGATAGAGGCTTTTATTCTGAAAGTCTTATCTTGGTTTGAAAAGCATCCTTAAGTATGGCAGCCATATTTGAACACTGAATTGAAAATTCTTATTTTGAAAACCAGCCCTTATTGTGATAATCCATTATTTAATTTGAACGTTTTCTTTGTTCGTTTTTTTATGTTAGAACTCTTTGTGTTATAACATAAACTTTTTTTTTTAGTTAATACTTTATTGAACATTTGAACAAACACTGCCACATCAAAGTCTATAAACCTCATGGTCTGTTCAACGTTTTTATGAGGTTTAAAAAGATAAAGGAATCAATAATACATTTTAAATACAAAGGTAAAAAAATAATAAATAAAAAAGATCATGCAAAAAGAATATAAAAGTAAAATAAAAAGTAAAGACTTCATTAAATATGAAGTTAAAGACATCAGCCTTAATATAAATATATTCACTTTAACACGTCTTAAACACATAAAATGTTAAAATAATGTATGTGTATCTGTTCCTTAATCAGCAAGCACCATAACTATTCATTTATTCAAGGTTAATTCATCATTGTGTACAATATATAATATTCAGCTTAAGCCCTTGCCTTAGCATCAATGTATTTTGGTTAATCTCCCCACTTTACGAAGTATTTCTCAGTCCTGTTGTTGCACCTAAAAGATATTTTTTCATATGATGCCACTTTTGCCAGTTCTGTGTACCACTACTGAAAAGATGGTTCACTCCAGTTTCTCATTATAATTTGTTTTCCAACCATTATGCTTGTCTGAATAAAGTCACCTGCTCTGTAGTTAGACGTCAACTGTGGATCACTAAGAAAATATAATCTCGGACAAAAGTCAAAGTTTATCTGAGTTATAATATAAACTTTAATTTTAAAGTGTTCTGCCAGGATTGATACTAGGACTCTTATTTTGAAAATCTAGCTTAAGCATAATGCAGGAACCTTTAATGTAAAAGTATTCTCTTTGGATTTTTTAAGTACTTTTATTGTGAAAAATCTGCTCTCAGTGTTTTAATTGATCCTTGCTGTGACTATTTCAGACTTTCATTGTGAAAACTGCCCTCTGTGTTATTATATGATCCTTTATGTGAAATTCTATCAGGATTTATATTAAGACTCTTATTTTGAAGTTCCCTGTGAATTGACAGTGTAGTATTTTGATAAGATTCTTATTTAAGACTTTTGTTGTGGAAGTCTTTTTTTCCCTCTGTGGACTCTTTGTGTGACAGTGCACACACAGACTTTTTTGGGCTCTTATTGTGAAAGTTTTTCTCAAGTTATAACAGGAGTTTTATTTTGAAAATCAGACTTTGGTGACTTTTGGAGAACTTTTCCCCTTCAAAGTAAAATGGGGCTCTTATTGTGAAAGTGGTCACTTGATATTGCTCCTTTTTGAATATAGTGTTCCTGGTGAGATGAACCTTTCAAAATAAAAGCGCTCACACACTACATTTCTCTGAACTCTGATTCTCCACCCTCACAGAGTCGCCCCGCCTCTCCACCGCCTCCATCTGCAGCAATGAGCGCTCTCCGTCGGCCACGCCCTCAGACTCCTCGGAGGCCCGTCCGCTCAGCCTGATCTCCACCCTGTCCTCGGGATCTGGATCCTCACGAGACGACAGCCCCGCCCCCCCACACACCGACCCCACCCTTGACGTGGACCTGGACCACAGCCCTGCTGGGGGGTCTGGCAGGAAGGGGCAGAGCCTCGACATCATAAACAACAACAAGAACAAACAGGCGTCAATCATGGCACCGCAGCTGACCTACCTGGACCGCGTGGTCATGGAGATCATCGAGACGGAGAGGATGTACGTCAGGGACCTACGAATGATCGTGGAGGTGAGTCATCCTCATCGTCACCTTCATCACGCATTCGTATTAAAGAAAAACAATACTTCTTTATTAATAACACTAAAATACAAAACACGTAAATGGTTTAAAACTGTTGACTATGGTGAAAAATGTGCTCATGTTGATGAGCTTTGTCGAAAGGAGTTCCCCAAGGATCTACTCTAGGTCCCATTTTAATTTAAAAGATAATCATTCCTATATAAATGTTCCTGATGCAGCGTTATGGGTATCAGTGCTGAATCAGTGACATCTTTTAAATTGCATCTTAAAACACCCTTCTTAGACTTCTTAGGCTTTTACATTATCCTTTTAGGGGTTTCCCAATCTGATATTGATATTGGATATCAGTCCAATATCAGCAAAACAAAAAAAAAAAAAGATTTTATTGGCCTGCAACTACAGTATCTGATAAAAGCAGTCCATTCTAATTTATTTTGTATTTATTTGAATCAGTTTTAACCCTTTAACTACCAGCTCAACTGTTTGGCAGAGGTCATCAATTAATTCAGGGACATTTAATGTTTTAAAAAATGGAAAAAATCAAATCCTTGTTTGATTCTGCTAACACTTCAGGGAACAAAGAAAACTGCAAACAAACCAAAACCCAGATATTTTTTTGGTGTGGGATTTAAAGGTTTTAAAAGGTAACAGTTATTGGGCGATGAATAAAAATGCACAAAAATCTGGAACAAAATCAATGAAATGTTTGTAAATATAATAGCAAAAATAACTTAAAATCGATTATATCAAGTTTGACAAAACACACAAAAAAAGTTTTTGATGAATAACAGATTATAAATAGACATCATCATATTCGTAAATGGTGTAGATAAGCATTTAGAATAATAATTTTGGTAATACTTGTAACTTATCTTTCTAAATCCTAAACATAGAAAATATGAGTTATGTTTATGCAGTTATTTCTGTATCCTAAATCATTGACAGAAACAATGACCTGTATTTTTTTTTTTTTTTAGCAAATTTAATATTTTTGCATTTATTGACCGCTGCTAAACAGTTGAGAAGGAAGCTAAGGGGTGAAGTTAAGCACAGTGGTTAATTTGCAATTTAAAAATATATGTTTTTGTTTTCATTGGATTTATTGAGGTTACTTTTCAGGGTCTTCTAATTTATTTTCATTTACTTTATTTAATTGTAGTATATTGTTATGTTTAAGGTTAAATGTATTGAACCCATTGGTTAATAACAAATGGGTCAGTTTTTCTCATAACTACTGTTGCTGACTACTGTTCTCTGTTTGAGTAATCTCACCTGATCAAGTCTTTACTTACCGTTCATACTACAAAATAAGAAATAAAAGTCTGTTTGATTCCTGCTGATATTGTATCAGATCAATACCAATACTCAAGGGTGCAATATCAGTATGGTATCAGAGGTGAAAAAGTTGTTTTCAGTAAAAACAAAACATATATTTGAAAATCTCAAAAAGCCACTGTGTTTAACTTAAACATAAGCATATTCTACAACTAAATTAAATTAAGTAAAAAGAATAGACTGCTTGTATCGGAGTGCCTATGTTGGATTTTTTATGCATGTTTTTTTTTTTTTCGATGTATATTTTTGGGCATTTTGTGCCTTTATTGATAGGAGAGAGACAGTGGATAGGCTTGTGAAAGGGGGTGAGAGAGTAGGGGAAGACACTCTGCAAACTGGTCACAGGTGGGATTCGAACCTGGACCGGCAGAAGTAAGTACATGGGGTGCTAACCACTACGCCAAACCAGCACCCCGGATTTTTTATGCATGTTGATATTATCCGATAATTGTTTTTTGCTGATATCAATATCGGATCAGGACACCCCTAATAATCAGGTCACAATGGTAACTCAAATCTAAGTACAGCAAGTTCACTGTAATTTAAAATGCTTGGAATAAAAAAACAATAATGATATGTAAATACAGTGCAGATGCTGTTTTTGAGTGTACAGTAATTTTGCTGTAAATTAAAATAGAGTAAGGAAACTTGGACTAAAATACAGTAGTTAAACTATTATTGCTGCAAACTGAACAGGGTGTTAAGACTGTAAAGACATTTACAGTTACTTACTGGTATTTCATTTTCAGTAAAATTTGCAGCAACCTTTTTACAGTGCAGCCCTATAACCTGATTTGAATCTAATTAAAGTGATTCTAAAACAGGTGATCTGTTTTTGTTTATTTCATGAATGAGGAGGTGAACCAGTGAAGCTGTCCACTGAGCGCGCTCCGATGTGATGACATCACAGGCTATAATTAACCCTCTAAGATGTCCTGCAGCGAGCCGATTAGCAGATTATGTAACGAGAGGATCACACAGAGAGCTGGGCCGAGGGCGGCCACAGAAAAATGATTAAAAAAAACTCTGGTCACCTTTGAAAAGAGTTTCATTTGTTTCAGTGCAGATAAACTTAATGTGCTGTACAGTAAAGGTGACGTAGTAATTCATAAATCAACAATTATTTCACCTTGAAAATATAAACATATCCTCTATTAAATAATAAACTCTATTCATAAGACGTGACCTTATGTTTGTTTTATTTTTATATCTGTAACTTTGATTTAAAGGTCAGTTTCAGTTCCTTTTTTGTGGCCAAATATGATTATTTCTGTTTTGTTAGGGTTCAGTTTTAGATCATGTGTTATGGCCGTGGGATTATGTCAATTAATGTTTGAAGTTGTTATTTCGAAAGAACTTATAAACTAATGATAATAATCTATGAAGAAAATTACTGCCCTTGGAGAATTTTCTATTGAAAAATATGTGTTTTTCAGATTTATATTTTAGACCTAGATATTTTCTTTTAATGTTTATACTCTATACTTCATACTTAACTTTACTGTCATTGTCAAAAATAACAGCAGTTATGAATAACGAGATTACGTTGTGAGCATGCGGAAACTGGCAAAGATTTTTTTTCTTTGGATATCAAATTTACATCAAATTATTCACATGTTTGTGTCCTCCTAAGATGTCAAATTAGATCCCTAGCACGTGTATATTTATATATTTTCCTAGGGTCTTGAGATAACATGAGATTGTGATGAATTGTACCAGACAACAAGTAAATTAATGATTAGAATATTTACTGTAGAAAAAATTAGAATAAATTTCAAATAATATGAATTTTTCAATTTATGTTTCCACTTAATTCAAAACAGCCTTGAGAGAGTTTCAATAATTCTACACTACATTACGTACATTAATGTGTGAATTAAAATGGATTTGTTTGAAATGTATAAAGAATCACACTTACTCTGATAAAACAGAAAACACAAATATGTGAATAAGAAGGTGCAGAAAAAGCATGTTGCAGAAAAAGAATCATACATAACTGATCTGTATAAATATTTTCATGTATTTCCGTGTAATTATTTAGGGATATTTACAACACTATTTCTCTTCTCATGATTCTAATTATATATTTAGTCTCTTAAAAATTTCTGATAAATGAACATGTCTGATGTTTCCTTAATTATCTTAAATAATTTTTGTTTTGTTTTTATTAATTTGTAGGACTTTTTGTTTATTCCTATTTCTTGAAGAAAGAAATAATGAAAAAATGTTGATTTTAAAAAATCTAATCTTTGAACAGTCGGGTCAGACCGCCCCCTGCTGGACAAACAAAGACACAACCAGAACAAAACAAACTACTTTTTTTTTTAATTGTTCTTTTTTAAGGCTTTTTTCATGTAGAAACAATTAGATGCTGCTTAACATATTTACCCAAAACCTCCCTCAGAAATCAAATAAGGAGAATGTTAAGACAGATTGAAAACAGGGATTTAAATATCATTTTTAAGAGCAAACTCAAAACCTTCCTTTTTAATCTCGGTAATTTTGACAATTTAACATACTTAATTAAATCATATATTTAAGCTTTGTTTGTTTCATCATTCTTACCAAGCCTTAGTTTGTTATTGATCTAATCTATTTATTTATTTATTTTATTTTATTACGTAGATTCTTCTTTTCTTATTTTGATCTTATGATGGCGTTTCCACAGCTCCTTGTTCATTCACACACAGTTCTGTGCAGTTATTATCTTTAATATGCATATATGTTTATATATATTTATGTGTGTTTGTGTTAATGTTTGTATATGTATGATGTAGGGCTGGGCGATATGGCCTAGAGATAAAATCCCTTTTTTTTCACAACTCTCGATTTACGATTCTAATCGATTTTTTCCTTCCTAAAAGAAACAAAACTCCTGGTGATATAAAAATGAAACAAATCAAGTTTTGCCTTTATGTTGTCTAAATGTTTCCCTCTTAAAGTCAAAGTCTGGGTCATGAAAGGTTGATTATGTAGTATAAACGTAGGCAGGTTTGTCTACATAAACACTAAAAGGCTGAGGTATTTTTACAGTATTAGCATGAAACTCTCTGATCAATATTTAATCTACTTAAAGAGACTGTGAGGAGTTTTTAAGTAATTACAAAAAAGTCTCACTTTTAGATGTATGCCTGATGGAAATACACACTTTAAGATGAGTTTTATAGCATCTAAATAGGTCATCTATAAATGCTATTCTTTAGCCTCCTGGTCGGGTCAGACAGGGCTGGACTGGCCTGGATACTCAACTTCAGGAACAAGACAATTAAAACTAGAGCAAATTTATATTATTTTATTATTTATATTACACGTTTGAGAGCGCCGGGCTATAAGTAGCGATATATAGCCGTCTACAACTATGATAATAACTTTTCCCCGCATTGCTTGTCGTCACACATCAAAAACTACCGCTACGTAACTAGAAAGAGATACATTACCTCGTGGCTTTGCATCCTGTAAGTTGTTGAAAAAGAAGTTGTAAAGCAATGCAGAGTTCTGAGGAAGGTCCGAGCTGCATTTACCACAACAAACACACACGTCTCCGATGCGTTCAAGTTGTAGTCAGAAGTAGGAATTTCTGGGTTCCGAGTGGAAAACTACAACTGGAATGTCCCCCGAAGTCTGAATTTCCTACTGGGAACTCGGTGAAACCTCGCCACCCCAAGGTGTCAATGGAAGATGGATGCCCCCAGTGTGAACAGTTATTTAGCTCCTGTAATAATTTATCTGCACTTCTGACTGGGGTGTGTCGCTCTAGATCAGCTGTATACATAGTATTGTTCGACTTATATTTACAAAAATGCTGCCATAGTGATAATCACATTCTTCATACAACAACGCAGGGCGTGCTAACAACAGCTAACAATAGCCTGGTAGATCGGTATGTTTTTTTCCGACTTCAACTGGAACGACGATAAGTCAGAGATGATGTCTCTCCCATTTCCGAGGTTACAGGAACGCAGCATTACGACAGCGATAAATTCTCCTCATAGCAGCTTTAAATAACAAATACAAGGCTATAAAAGTGCTTGTGCAAACCCTACAAGGCCGACCATCATGAAAATTGTATTTTTTTTTTCAAAAATTGCAGCTATTTACAATTGGACTAAGGCAAGAAAAAAAATCCCGATTTTAAATTTTTTAAATCTTCTGCAGAAAATAATTTGAATTACTTGATTTAAGCAATTTTTTGCCCAGCTCTAGTATGTATGTATATTTTTGAATTCTTCTTCTTTTTATATTGTATTAAAAGTGCTGTTCAAATAGAGTTTGATTGATTGATTGATTGATTGATAATAAACAAGATAAAATAAATGAAATGTTTAGAAAATATTGAGTGGTTAGTTCAAATACCTGTCAAAAATTTGGTGATTAGCTGAAGCCCCTTAAAATAATATTTAATTAGCAAAAAACAACGTTGAAGACAAGGAGACACACATGTCTTTTAGACATTTATCCAGGTGCAGAGGACGAATGTTTCAGTTCATGCTGCATCTTTATTAGAGTAAAAAACTCTTTATTTAACAATGTTCTGACCATTATAAATACTTGCCTTACTGGGTCTTTCTCATTGTACTTTGCTGCTATGTAAATATTTTTGGATAAATATTTTATTCTTTTATTTTTTTTTATTTTTTTTGTTCTGGAGTCACTGAACAAGACGTCGTTCTGATAAAACTCTGCCTAGTGAACAAACTGAATGATTATGAAGAGTTTGGGTTAAACAAACAGCTTATAGTATTTAAAGCTTAAACTTCCTTTTTTCATCCACTGAGGAGTTTTTAAGACTTTCTGTCCCGCCTGTGGGGACGCTGAAGTGTCAGAGGTGATACATTCAAGTCCATATTCTGCTGAAACACGAGAGGTTCAGTTTTATCTCTAAAAGAACTTCTTATTTATTTCTTATTTCTTATTATTTCTCTCTCTCAGGACTACCTGGCTCACATCATCGATCAGTGCGACCTGTCCATCCGCCCTGAGCAGGTGTGCGCTCTGTTTGGAAACATCGAGGACATCTACGAGTTCAACAGGTAACAGGAAGTGATGTCATCACATCAACACTGAACCTGCAGGTCCTTTAAATCAAGGAAACATTTCTGCAAACAAAAGAACGGTTTATATCAAAACTATTTTTCTATTTCTGTTCAGTGTTTAAAGATTCCCTTAGTCTTCTTGTTTTTCCTTAAAACAAAAGCCATATTAGACCTAACTCCAATTAAAACACTTTAGTGGATGAAGAAGCCTTTTATTCTTATTTTATTGTGGGATATTTGTTTTGTTTGTGTGTTTTGTTGAGTATCTGAATGTCTGAGTGGCATATAGAAATATTTAAATCATAGAAAACAAATCATATATGATTTATCTGTATTAATTTTGTACATTTTGACAGATTTAAATGAACAGAGAGTAATAGGGACTAATGTTATGATAAATAAAAACCTTTTTAACCCTTAAAATGGTTAAAATATCAATGTTACCTTCTGTATGTAGATTTGATTTCCCGTAGGTTTTGTGATTTCACTTAAGGACCCTTTTCTTCATGTTTGGATTTTATCTAGGCTTTTTAACAGAATTATTTGGATAAGTATAAGTGTAAATGTTTAATTTATAGATTTATTTGCATAACAGATGAGAGATGGTGCTTTTGATAGAGCCCAACATGGTTTCTTTCATAAGGACAAACATTTCTAGGAGCAACGGTTGAAAGAAATCACTTTATTGGAGGTCAAAATATTAGAATATCAACTTTAAAATTTAACCCTTTAACTACCAGCTGAACTGCTGGGTTAACATCCAGAATTCTTGAGGAATATTAAATGTTAAAACAAAAAAAAAAAAGCATTGTTTCACCAATGTTCTAGGGGACAGAAAAAAACTGCAAGCAAACGCAAAAAAATGCTTTTTTATTTGTGAAGAATATATAGGTTTATAAAGGTAGCAGGTAACAAAAAGCAATTTAAAATACCTTAAAATTAATAATATTGACTTAACTAATTAAAATGAGAATATCTGATAACTGCTGTATAAGAAGTAGAGCTCTGTTATTCATCAAAAAATATTTTTAATAATCAAACTCAATATACTTTAAGTTTTTTTATTGTTATTTTATTTACAAGCATTTCTGCTCACACAAAGAAAATTTTACGAAGAATCACAGTTACTTTGATAAAACAAAAAGCACAAATATGTGAATAAGAAGGTGCATAAAAAGCATGTTGCAGAAAAAGATTTATAAATAACTGGTCCGTGTAAATATTTTAATGTACTGAAGTGTAATTATTTAGGGATATTTAGCACCAAGACAACAACAACTCTTAAAAACTTCTGATAAATAAACACACATCCGATGTTCCCTTAATTATCTTCAATATTTTTTTTGTTTCTGTGTTTTCGTGTTCAAACAATTAGATGCTGCTGCACATATTTACCTTAAAATTAACAATATTGACTTGACTAATAAAAATAAGAATATTTGATAACTGCTGTTTAACAAGTAGAGCTCTGTTATTCATCAAAAAATATTTTTGATAGTCAAACTCAATGTACTCTATTGTAAGTTATTTTTGATTGATATTTTATTTACAAGCATTCCTGCTTTAAACCTTTAATTCTCACACAAAAACACCTTATTTTTCATTGTAGTTTTCTCTGTACCCTGAAACGTAAAAAGAATGAAACAATGTTTTGATTAAATTGTATTTTTAAAACATTTAATATTTCTGAATTTGTTGGTGATCTCTGGCAAAGAGGTGAGCTGGAGGTTAAAGGGTTAAATCTACTGAACAGAAGAAGCATCAGATAATAAAAAATTATCCTGACAGTCAGTTTAACAACATTTGCATGTTGATCACACAGAGGTGTGCCTGTTGTCGTCATGGTAACTGTGTTTCCTGTTGACAGCGAGCTGCTTCAGGCTCTCGACCTGTGCGATAACGACCCGGTGGCCGTGGCTCGCTGCTTCGTCATGAAGGTGAGAAACGTCGGTTTAACAGCTCCAGACTTTTGTTTTGAAAGGTCAGATGAACAGTGTTAAATATTCAAGAGGAGAATTTTCTGTATTGATTATGTGCTCAAGCTTTGCAGTGCAGCTGGATCTGCCTGATTTAATGTCTGTTATCAGGCAGATCAGTGGGTCTCACACTTTTTTTTGTACCCTCTTTTAAAGATGCTATGAGGAGTTTCTAAGTAATTACAAAATAGTCTCATTTTTAGATATATGCCTGATCCAAATACACACTTTAAAGGGATAGTTCAGTTTTTTTGAAGTGGGGTTGTATGAGCTCCATATGGCCACTAAGTACATTAGATACAGTAGAAAGTTCTCTCCCTCAGTAAGACACACACTGTAACCGTCAGAGACGAGAAAAAGACGCTAACAGGAAAGTACTGTACCAAATACAAAGGTTATTTTCTCCGTCTACAAGAACTCAAATCAAAAAATATTACCACTGTTTAAGAGTACGCTCCATATGATTATTTCTAAGTGCATTAACATTTCAGAAATAGAAAGTTGATCCGGACCTAGGCCAACTCACGTCGTGTGTCCCTCCGCTAAATCACTCCGCCCCCCACTTCCGCCCTCTCAGCTGACCAAAACGTTGCAAGATAGCGGCTTCAGATGCCGGTTGTAGCTTCGTGTTACTTTTATCAAGTATCGTAATTCTTCTGTTTTGACTATTAGTGGTGTGAGGGAGAGACAAAGCAGGAAATTTAAAAAAAGGATGATTATGACAGCGCAGACGAAGTTCCATTCACTTTGGAGTTAAGAGGATACCTGTATGAACCGGAGTTTACAGAAGAAGAGTTGCGGCGGAGCGATTTAGCGGAGATGAGTTTTATAGCATCAAAATAGGTTATCTATAAATGCTATTCCTTAGCTTCGTGGTCGGGTTGGACAGGGCTGGACTGGCCTGGATACTCAACTTCGGGAACAAGACAATTAAAACTAGAGCAAATTTATATTATTCAGACACGTCTTAGAGCACCGGGCTGTAAGTAGCGATATATAGCCGGCTACAAAGCTACGATAATAAGTTTTCAAAAAAATTGCTTGTTGTCACACATCAAAAACTACCTCTACGTAACTAGAAAGAGATACATTACCTCGTCGCTTTGCATCCTGTAAGTTGTTGAAAAAAGAAGTTGTAAAGCAATGCAGAGTTCTGAGGAAGGTCCGAGCTGCATTAATTAGCATCACAACAAACACACGCTTTGGCTTGGGTCACGCCTTTACTACAGTCGCCGCGCGTGCTCATGGGTAGCAGAGTCTTTATGTCGCTGGAAATAGATTCTCCTCATAGCACCTTTAAATATTTTTCCAGCCAGCACTTCCTGATCAGCTTATAACATTTTTGGTAGGAAAAAGTGAACAGTGCTCAGCCATCGGTGTCTGATTCAATAAACAACCCTGTACCAGTGTAACTGATGAATACTCTAAAATTGTGCATATTGCAAACATTTTATGTAGAAACATCCAAAGACAAAAAAAACAAACAGAAAACAGTGACCACCACGATGGCATGAAACCAGTCAAAACTCAAATACGCTGTCTCTCTTGTAATTCTAGGAAGTAAAAACCTACATAAATAGCAAAACATGTGTTCACAAAAAGAACCTTTATTTAAAGAGGTGAGGATCTGGTCTTCTTGGGGTGTTGTTTTCCTGGGACTCCCACTTTACAGCCCGTCTTTACCTTCTCCAGTCTCATGGTCCTAAGAGCTGACACCAAATAATCCTGCAGCATTGCGTACCAGAACACCAGCTGCAGGAGATGTAGACATTTTCTAAAGGGTGCTACCCACACATTTCACTGTGCTAATCCTGACAGCTTGGACTGACTAATAAGGCTTTCCAAAAATGTGAAATAATATTCTAATTATTATAATTGAACAGGTTGAAACCTAAGTAAGACACAAACATGTGAAAGATTAACCAACTCCATTGATGCAATTTTAATATCAGCAAAAATTAAAAAAAAAAAATCCAAGCCTGAAATGGAAACCTTTAATAGAAACATTCTCCTGAAGAAAAGAGTGTGGAAACATTTCAGACAATTATGTCTCGAATTAAAATAATAGTTCAGTGAAATTGATACTGTTCTTTTTAAATACTGTCAGTGATTTTAAATGGTTGACTTTTAAAACCCACTGTTAACCAATATTCGGATTTAAATAACAGAGATTTGTGATTCTTAAGATTTACATCATCTGTCGAGTAAAAATGTTTTTAGAAGTCTATGTTTTACAATCTGTCAACCAAGTTTAAATATGATATCACTGTTTAGAGAATTTATCTTTGATTCACTTTGTTGTAAAAGTTAAAATGTAGAGATGCACAACGTTATCCGTTTGATATTGGTATCAACCGATATCTGTCTAAAAAATTAAGTATATGTATCCTTAATTTTTGCAGATATTTACAGCTGAATTATCAGCCATATATCAACTGGAATATCAAAAATTACACTTTTAAAAACAAATTACAGTGTTGATGCACCTTCTCATCACTGCACGGGTAGATTTAAAAATCTTGGGTTTTCATTTTTGCAGAATTAAAAGCTGTTTTTCTTGTTTTACATCTGTTCCTCACAAAAATATACTGTAAAACTGGATAAAAAGTACATTTTTGTTAAGTACAGAGCTTGTGCTCTTGACGAGAAATATTGGTATCAGCGATAATATGAAAAATATCAGCATATTTGATATAAACGAAAATTCAATACTGTGCATCCGTATTTAAATGGTATCATTTCTTTTTATTTCAGAGTGAATACTTTGAGATCTACACACAGTACTGCACAAACTACCCAAAGTAAGTCCTGACTGCCTGCACTCACTCTTTGAATGATTTGTTTATGATTTACAGTCTGTGGCCACTTTATTAGGCACCTTCCTATCCAGAGTTTACCTGTGTTTGCGTTCATGCTGCTTTAATTCTTTGTGGCGTTTTTCTTGCCATAGTTCGGTGGCGGCGCTGACTGAGTGCATGAGGAACAAATCTCTGGCCAAGTTTTTCCGGGAGCGCCAGGCGTCCCTGAAGTGCTCGCTGCCTCTGGGGTCGTACCTGCTCAAACCCGTCCAGAGGATCCTCAAGTACCACCTGCTGCTCCAGGTAAGATTCAGGCACACGCTGTGGTGTAACTAGCTGGGTTTCCGTTACAGTTTATCGCAAAATAAAAGCCATATTCCTAAAATTTCTACAAAGTATATTTGCGCTTTGAAAGTGTTTCCATTGAAGGTTGTTCTAGGCTGGAGCATCATAACTCTTGTGAAATATCATCCCGCGAGATTTCACTGCAGGAAGATGGACGCCCAAAGCCTGTTGTGTTCCGTTTCTATCTACCTATAACTCTCTGCATTCCTCTGTTGTTTGCTGTCTAGTATGGCAGTTGTGTTTTTCTCGAGAATAATGGCAAGAAAAGTCTCCGTCTCCTCCTCTGTCCAAACGTACCGCACCATGTTTACTCCCAGAGAAGTGATCATATGACCAGGTACATCACATCCTGTGATGTATAATTGCGAAAAAAATGTTTCCATTGCGCTTTTGCAATATATTTGAATATCGAAACGTCTGAAAAACCACCTCATGAAAGCATCAAAACTTTTTAGCGATATTTTTCTAAATTCATGTGTTTCCATTACCAGTTTTTTATTGCACAATTTACATTTTGCGCATATTAATATCCAAGGGTAATGGAAATGCACTTACTGATGATGATGATGATTCCTTATCTCATTCTGGTTTGGCTTCCTGTCAGTCCTTGAGCAGGCGTATCTACTCTCCTGGAATGTTTTGCAAACAGAGACTTGACCCCTCCCCTCCCTCTACTGCCTCATCCTGTGATCTTTGCTCTGGATCAGAAACTCTCTCCCTCTCAAGGCCGTACAGTCACCTCATCAGACAATAGAGACTTTGTAGAGTCTGAGCTAAGACAAGGTCGCAGGTTTTCCCTTCAAATCAACGCCCCCACTAGCGGCCCCCTCTTTTGACCCCATATGCTCGTCTCAGTGTTTGTTGTGATATGTTGCTCATGTGCTGAGGTGTTTTTTTTCCAATCCCACACTGGTGCCTAGTTACCTCTGCCAAGGAGGTTATGTTTTCGGGAGAGTTTGCTCGTCTGTCTGTCTGTCTGTCCGTCCGTGAACAAAATAACTCAAAAAGTAATGGAAAGATTTTGATGAAATTTTCAAGAAATGTTCAGCATGGGAAAAGGAAGAACTGCTTCGATTTTGGTGTTGATCGGGATCAGCGTCTGTCCGCCGTGACGAAAAATTTGATTTTCGTGAATAACTACTGAACTAAAATAGATATCTTTATGAAACCGGTTGCTAATGGTATGTTTTCATGGTCAAGGAATCTAAATATTTAGATGAAATTAAGGTAGGACTAATATTTATGGTTAAAATCACAATATGGGTGAGGACTGTGGCGCTGGCGGAGGTCTGCGCTCTCGAGTGCTTTTCTAGTTTGGAATAGTTTTTTCCCCTCTTCTCACCACCTGTTTTCTTTGCTGCAAGCACTTTGTTACAGTATAGGCCAAAAGTTTGGACACAACTTCTCATTCAATGTGTTTTCTTTATTTTCATCACTAATTCCATTGTAGATTCACTGCAGTAATGATGGCCACTCTATTCTCTTAACTTAGCTGATTGGTTCTTGCCATAATATTAATTCTAACAGTTGTCTAATAGGGCTGTCGGCTGTGCATCAGCCTGACTTCTGAACAACACAAATGATGGTCCCAACCCCATTAATAAGGCAAGAAATTCCATTAATTAACCCTGGAAAGGCACACCTGAGAAGAGAAAAACATTTCAGGTGACTACCTGTTGAAGCTCATAAGCAAAGGGTGGATACTTTGAAGAAACTAGAATATAAGACATGTTTTCATTTATTTCACACTTTTTGTTAAGTACATAATTCCACACATGTTCATTCATAGTTTTGACACCTTCAGAGAGAATCTACAATATAAATAGTGATGAAAATAAAGAAAACACATTGAATGATAAAGTGTGTCCAAACATTTGGCCTGTACTGTATGTGTGTTGTAGGAAAAGTGCTTTATGAATAAAGTTTGATTGATTGATTGATGATGGTCATGATGAAGGTGTCCTCCTGCAGGAGATAGCCAAACACTTCGACCCCCTTGAGGAGGGCTATGAGGTGGTCGAGGACGCCATCTACACCATGACAGGCGTGGCGTGGTACATCAACGACATGAAGAGGAAGCACGAGCACGCCGTGCGACTGCAGGTCGGTCTCGCTCACCCACTCCGTCAGACATGACCACAGAGATAAACACTTTGTCTGAACCTTCCTCCGTCTGTTTGTCTTTTTACTCCTGCAGGAGGTCCAGTCTCTGCTGCTGAACTGGAAAGGTCCGGATCTCACCACATACGGAGAGCTGGTCCTGGAGGGAACCTTCAAGGTCCACCGGGCCAAAAACGAGAGGACGCTGTTCCTGTTTGACCGCATGCTGCTGATCACCAAACGGCGAGGAGAGCACTTTGTCTACAAGACGCACATTTCTGTGAGGAGCTGTCATATAATCTCTTTAATCACCTCCACCAAGGAGATTTTGTCTTTGCCAGTGTTTGTTTGTACAGTGGCGTATTGCATTCACTTGAAAATAAAAAAAAAGCCTGCCTGTTTTATGAGATACTATCTCATAAAAACAGGATTCCCCCTGGCGCTTTGCTTCGAGACTGGCTGCTGCATTTATCAACAACGTACGTGGTCAACACAGGTAAGGTTGGCCCGCCGTACTGGTCCAACTGATCATGTACAAAAACCGCAATGTCGAGCAGATCCGAGTGGACTTTGCATCGGAACAACCGCAAATTCCAAAGTTATCTGCACAATGTGGACAAACTACCATCTAAAATACCATCTACACCGCTCAAAGACACAAGTATCTCCCAATGTTTCAAACCGAGCAAGAAATAAAACTGAATAAGGTCTAACATGCGCGACATGCTCGTTACTTTACTAAGATTCCTTAGTTTAAAAACAGGAAACTCGAAAATAAATCATTTTCTGTTTTTACGAGATAGTATCTCGTAAAAACAAGAAAATCAAAACTAAATAAATTCCTGTTTTTACGAGATAGTATCTCGTAAAAACAGGCCAATTTTTTTTATTTTCAAGTGAATGCAATACGCCTCCGTACGTTTGTGTGTTTGCAAGATTACAAAAAAAACTACAAAATGGATTTTGCTGAAACTTTCAACAGATGTTGGTTTTGACCCAACGTAACATTTTTACATTTTGGTGGTGATACGAATTGTAGTTCCCTCCAATAACAGCAAGAGTCACGAGGTCTTGATTAAAATACTGGGTGCTTTATTCTCACGCCAACCCATGAGAACTGAATCAAGAAAGGAAAATAAATAAACAATAAATTGCATGAAATGGCTGTCCTCACAATGCAACTTCCAAGCTACACACACACAACTTTATGAGTATCAGTGACGTCCCAAACAACATGATATAGACCAAGTTTAGTTTCACACTAAAGCCTGCATAATACATGCACAAAGAAAGGCATAGAAAACATTTATAATACGACATCAACATTCTCAACTGCATAGTAATTTTGGCGTGTATTCCATAACAGTTCATTCATGCTAGAAGTCTAAATCCCGATACAACGCTTGAAGCGTAAATACAAACACGTGCCTCGTAGGCTGCTTATAATTAAAGGGGCTGAATTTTGGATAGTCTTCTTTCTTCCTTTCTTCTTATTCTCTTGAAACTTATGTGTGTATAACATGAACCAGTAGCTCTCAATCGATCTTCTGTCTATCAATTAGCGCTATCTTCTGAGGTGTTCTATATTTAGATGCCATGTAAGAACTCATTAGCAAACATTAGTTCAACTTCAATGCACTTTATATAAAACAAACAAATAGATGGACAACCACAAACTTACAATGAGAATAATTCACCAATTCATAACAAGTATTATCTGAAGACACTCGAACATAAAGCTCTTCATGTTATGGATACACATATATGCATGTGTATTTTCTAGTTGTGTCTCTAACAGGAGTTATTAGAAAAGCCTCTGCTGAACTAAGTGGTGGAGGTATGCACTCTGAGTGTTCCTCTAGTTCTTTATTTTATTTGATGGACATGTTAGTGACAGATTTATGGGCTGGGCATCCATGAATTTGTCGCTGTCATGAATTTTCATGTTATTCTCCTTGTCTCTGCCCAACTTCAGACACCCACAGCAGCATAGGTCAGGATGTGAAGTGAAATTAGGAGAATAGATTTGACCTGAAGCGTCTTGACTTGGTGCTACACTAAAAAAAAAGATTGGTTTCAATGATTAAATGGGAAACGTTTGTTCTCAAAAAATAATCAGACAAGAAAATGACTGATCCAGAAAACATAAAGGACATAATTAAGCATGTTAGTCAACAGGTAACATACCTGTTTGGATGTTATTTTCTTTTTAGTGTCTGTATTTTGTTGTTTGTCATCACCGTTGGGCACAAACTTCATATCTTCCACTTTCTACTGTATGGAAAAATATTGTATTATCCTAATTAGATTTTTTTTAATTAGTTTAAATTGAATAACAAACCCATTCACCAACGTGAAGAGTGACCAAATTAACTGTTTTATGACCAACAATGTAAATCAGAAAATGGAGAACAGAGGTTTTGGCCTGACTGTGATGATTTTATTCTCTGTAATATCATTTTAATCATTTTTCTCTCCGTGTATGTTCCCAGTGCTCCACTCTGATGCTGATAGAAAGCGCCAAAGACTCCCTGAGCTTCAGCGTGACTCATTACAAACACCCCAAACAGCCTCACACCGTGCAGGTGAGACCTCCACCAAGAGTATAAGCTCACTGACCTGTTAGGTTCAGCTGTTAAACTGCTTGGTAATGAAAATAGATCATGAGCAAATCCAATAGCAGCTACTCAACGCCTTTAGGCATGTAGGCATGATCTGGACGACATGCTGAAGTTCAAACTGGAGAGTAAAAAGGGATTTAAGAGACTTTGAATGTGGCATAGTTGTTGGTTCCAGACCTGTTTTGAGTATTTCATAGGGGTGTAACGAAATGGTCAACTCACGAATCGAATTTTCTTTGTTTTCTTCCTAATGCAGACATACAAAAAATATTGCTGCATCAGTGCAAAATAAATGCTCTTTGATAAGAATTTGTAGTTTTTTCCCCTTATTTAGACTACAGTGCAAATACAAACATAAAATCTCAATAAAAAGTGCTTTGTTGTTTAACAATCAGGATAAGTACATTCTCGAATGAAAAGGAAAACAAATAGCAGTCCTCAGAGCTGCAGTTTAGACCTATAAATGTCTGAACTGTGAACTATAATATTTAGCCTATAACAGTGCATATACTTCTGGTCTTCAAGTATGATCAAATTCTGTCAACTCAACAGGAGATGCAAAAATCAAATATTGTTTTTTATGCAGACTTACACAAACATACAGTTGCTGCCTGTCTCCAGTTCAAAGTAGTTGGTAGTTGTACTCGCCGCAGTATACGGTGAACTGTAGCGGCATATTTTGCACACAGTTGTTGTTTTGTCCGCAATCTTCTCACCGTTCTCTCGTCTTTTACATGGGAAGCCAAAATAGGTCCACACAACTGATTTATTTGACAAAGGAGCGTCAGCTAATTCCTCGACCTCGTCTTCCTCCATATTGAAGCGAGTGTTTTGCTACGGTAGGCGAGGAGGGTAAAAAATCACCAGTCTCAGTGGTGCGCGGCGCCGCGACACATTTTTATTTCGTGCTTTTATTTTGTACGTCTTTGATTTTTATTTCCTCATTTTTTATTTTGCGAAATTTCGTGGCACAAAATTTCGTTACACTCCTAGTATTTCATAAACTGCTGATCTGCTGGGATTTCCATGCACAACCATCTCCAGGGTTGACAGAAATGGCCTGAAAAAGAGAGAATATTCAGTGAGCAGCAGTTCCCTGGAAAATGCCTTGTTAAAGCCAGAGGTCAGAGGAGAATAGTCAGAGTGGTTTGAGGAAACACTTCTGAACACGATAGAAGATTGGAAAATGTTGCCTGGTCTGATGAGTTTGGATTTCTGCGACGACATTGAGATGGTGGGGTCAGAATTTGGTGTAAACATCATGAAAGCATGGATCCATCCTGCCGTGGATATTTTCTTGGCACACTTTGACCCCTTTGCTCACCAGATTTTGATCCAATAGAGCACCTTTGGGATGTGGCAGAGCAGGAGAATCTCATCATGGATGTTCAGTTTGGAAATCTGCAGTTTAACACTATCATGTTGATGTTTCCTGCACCGTGTTTAACCTGTTCAGCCCCTTTTTTAAGCCTTCTTCTCGAAATGACACACTCATAAAGAAAAGAGTGTATCTCTGCAACCACAAGGTCTATTTGAATAATTCTGGTGTCATAATAAAAGTAACACTTGAGAGATTTGTCCAGATGTGGAATTATCAGTATATGTGTTACTGGGACAGAGTAAATGAAGAAAGAAGTCAGAATAATTTGAAAAAATTTCATCCTCGCCTAAAAAAAATTTTTTTTATTGTGAATATCTGTTTGGAATGATGCAGCTGCAGCTTTAGAACTCTGTGGATCTATGAATGAATGTGGAAATATGTGAACATTACTTCTGCGAAGTTTGAGTCTAATAAAGTGATGCAGAGCAAAGTTAGAGAGGTTTTACTACAGAGTGGTCAGGCCCAATCTTGGCACAGTTTGGTTCCATTAGTCCCATTTGACATTTCTGATATACCAAATTTTATATTTCACTTTTATGTCACTTTTGGTGTTCATTACACCCAGTTACAACAGTTTTTATCTTTTTTTTCTTCTTAAATTTTGTTACTTTTTGGAAAAATCATGCAGAACTCTCTACATTTTCCCATTCAAAGAAATCCATACAAAGCAACCCAAGTTTAAAATCAAAGTGAAACAGATTTGGATATTTGATAATTCATTTGCTTGGTGTTGATGTTGCATTTGGTGTGTGTAGAAATGGCATATACGGTTGTGTAGCTGAAACTTTTCTGTTTAATTTAATGTGTAACATGACTATATTTCTACATGAATAGTTCACTCTGTCTTATGTTTTTGTTGGAAGGCATGCAAGCATTCCTAAAACTAGGTACTTTGGGGCTGAACAGGTTAATCAATGCCATACCTAATAAAGTGGCCAGTGGCTCTTTTTTAAATAAAATGGAGGTTTAAATAAAAATGTGCCTGTGTGTGCTTGTGTGAATTTTTCCAGGCGAAGACAGTGGAGGAGAGGAAGTTGTGGGCTCATCACATCAAACGCATCATTCTGGAAAATCATCACGCCATCATCCCGCAGAAGGTCGCACAACAGTTTACACAACAAACGCACACACACAACACACACACACACACACGCACACACAACACACACGCACACACAACACACACTGTCTGAGATGATAGGTGGAGGCAAAGCTGCAGAGAAATTTAAGGATCAGCTGAATTTTCATCAGTAGCAACAATCAAAAAGCCATTTTCTGTTGAAGAGTGCATATGTATCATTATGATGAGAACTCTGTTAAATATTCCTGTGATAAATGTTTTGCTGTCGTGTTTGTTTCAGGCTAAAGATGCCATCTTGGAAATGAATCCAACATGTGAGTGAACATTTACTTTAACAACTATGAAAAATTAGAAAATTCTCTTCCCTGTATTCTTAGTAAATAGAATAAGTCCAAGTTATCCATCTCTTATATCCTTAAAAAAGAAAAGAAACAAGCAGACTGTGCAGAGAGGGACTGGGAGTCAATAGGTAGTGTTAGCCTGCCTCTGCCTACAGTCATCAGATAAACTCTTCAGCAATTCAAAACAGTCCTGTGTGCTTGTTGTGTCTCGTTTTTTCCACGTAATGTTACATTTGCTATTTGCACTTCATGTAATTTTCAAAAGAGCTGCAAGCCTTATGAAAATAAAATAAGGCTTCAACTGGAGAAATGTGCTCAACACACTGGGAAAAATTGAGTGTTTACACACCATGAATAATATGATATTATATCATGTGTGTAGAAGAATACTTTGATTTTAGCTGTAAAACCCATGATGATAATAACAATAGTAATCATAAAAATTATCCAAAAACAATGAAAAAAATTAAAATAATAGATTAACAAAATAATAACAATAATAATAATAATAATAATAATAAATACACTAATGATAATAATAATACAAACAACAAAATCAATCAAAACAAATTAAAATTAAAATAAAAATTAATCAATGATAATGATAATAATAATAGTATTATTATAGTATAGAAAGTTTAATGTTCTTGCCTATCTGTTCTTGTTTCTTTATGTTTGTCCTGCTGTTGTTTTCTCGCAGACCCTCCGCGGTATCGTTACAGCCCTGAGCGGCTGAAGAAAGGGTCTTCCTGTGGGTCTGATGAGAACCTCAGAGACCTTCGCTACGGCCGACGGCAGTCAGGTGAAAGCAAACACAACCCGATGAACTTCCTGCCTTTAGACGTCTGTTCATGGCTTTCATGAGATTATTGTTCAGGTGTGTGATTCAGATGTTTGTTTTTTCTCCCTCAGAACCAAACAAACAGGCGGTGCAGAGCAGCAAAGGTAAATATGAGCTCATGGTCTCCATAAACCCATTTTTAAAAATGCTGAAGAATTTTTTTGCAATTTCTGAAATTTTCTGAAACACAAAAACAACTGGACGGATTTGCTAAAAATTTTCAGATGTTGATAATGGCCCATCTTAGAAATGATTTGATTTTGATGGTGATCCAGACAAACACTATCAGCAAACGGTCATTTTTGCAGAATAACTTTCTAACTAAAAATGATATCAACATGACTCTGAGTGCTCGGTGTGTGTTTTCAGGGTCATAAATCATATCATGATGTAGGGCTGGGTGATATGGCCAAGAAATAAAATCCCCCAATTTTTTCCACAACACTCGATTTACGATTTTAATCGATCTTTCCCTCCCTGAAAGGAAACAAAACTCCCAGTGACATAAAAATGAAACAAATCAAGTTTTGCTTTTATGTTGTCTAAATGTTTCCCTCTTAAAGTCAAAGTCTGGGTCATAAAAGGTTGATTATGTAGTATAAACGTAGGCAGGTTTGTCTACATAAACACTAACAGGCTGAGGTATTTTAACAGTATTAGCATGAAACTCTCTGATCAATATTTAATCTACTTAAATAACAAATACAAGCCTATGAAAGTGCTTGTACAAACCCTACAAGGCCGACCATCATGAAAATTGTAATTTTTTTCAAAAATTGCAACTACTTACAATTGGACAAAGGCAAGAAAAAAAATCTTGATTTTTAATTTTTTAAATCTTCTACAGAAAATACTTCGAATTAATTGATTTAATTGATTTTTTGCCCAGCTCTAGTATGATGATAACTTTATCATGGAACTATTGCTGGTAGATATAACAGCAATATGTGAGCTACTTTGAGGTTTACACTCTCTGAGTGCTTCCAGACCTAGATCATAAGCTTTGATTATACCTCTCCAAGATGGCGGCCCTTGAGCTTGCTAATGGTGCGTTCCAGTTGTACTGGGTAGTCGGGAGTTCTGAGGTGGAAATTTTAACGGAAACGCCCCCTGAGATCGGAATTTCCTACTAGGAACGCGGCGGATCCTCACCACCCCTGAGTTGACAATCAAAGATGGATGCCCCCAGTGTAAACAGCTATTAAGCTCCTGTAATATTCTGTTTATTTGCACTTCTGTATAGTGTGTGCTGCACTAAATCTGCCGTATACACAGTATTGTTTGACTTATATGAACAGAAATGCTGCTATAGTCATATTCAATCAAGCTTTATTTATATAGCACTTTTATACAGCATATGTAGCACATTGATAAACTTGTTTCTCAGCTGAAACTTAAACTAGGTTTCTTTTTTAGAAACACGTCTTGTTTGTCACTACAAGTCAGAAAATATTTGATCACCACAACTTTTTAACCCTTGTTGGACTATGGAGACCTGCTTTTTATGAAGCTCCTGATCAGGTTCTCAAGAAATTGGATACTGTATACCACTGTGCTTAGCGTTGTATTACTGGTTGCAGCTATCATGTACATCAACGTTCCTTATATACTGTCACACATAGTCCTTCCTTGTATGTTTGAAGACTCACTCATTGGCTGATTTTTATATACTGTATAAATCTATTCTTGGACTTCTGCCTGCATATTTGTGTTCACACATGTGTAGAAACTTCAGCCAATACGACCTGCGCTCTCAGGACATCATACAGCTGCAGGTCCCAAGAGTAAGAACTGAACTGGGCAAAAAGGCTTTTAAATTTTGGGGGAATTCAAGTCTATTCTAAAAGACAGAGAAATGAGCTTAATTGGCTCTTGTGACTGCACTGTGTAATTAAATAATCCCAATGCTGTTTTTCTGTAGTGTGCGTGTCGTTTCTGTGCTGCCGTCTCTGCCAGGTCACTCTTGAAAAAGAGGTTTTGAATCTCAATGAGTTTTTACCTGGTTAAATAAAGGATATTGAGCTCAAGGTGCTTTCAGAAAAGGAGACAGGAGGAGAGGAGAGGGGGAAAAAAATTCCAAACCAGGCCCCTGTCAGGGGAGCACAGCATGGGATTGGAAAACAACACCTCAGTACATGAAAAGAACATAAAGACAGATATTTACATTCTTCATGAGGTATTTGTGAGCTATAACGCAGGGCGTGCTAACAACGGCTAACAATAGCCTGTTAGATCGGCATGTTTTTTTTCCGACTTTGTAACTGGAGTGCTGATAATTTGGAGATGATGTCATTCCCTCTTTCCAGTGTTAAGTGCATTTATGTGCGAACATCCATGTCTGATTTTCATGCAACTCTGTAATTAAGCAGCTGTTTCTTTAACCAATTTTCCCCTTTGTTTTTCTTCTTCTGTTTATTTCCTGCAGATCTCACAGCCAACCTAAAGGTAAGAGATCAGTCCTCCTCCTCTGAATGTTGTGCTCTCCTCTCTTGAGCTCTTCCTCTGTGTCGTAGTAACCTCGTCTATGCATGTTTAATCAGACATTTTACTAAAAAACAGTCAGAGAAGGGTGAGCAGAGCAGACAGACAGGAAATGTGAAGCTGTTTGACGTCCTGCAGCACTCAGAAGGTGAAGTGGGGTCGGAGTCCTCCCCTCAGCCCTCCATCCTGGACCCCATGGAGGAGGAGGAGGAGGAGGAGCAGGAGGTGGAGGAGCTCTGCAGCAGTAAGGACTCGGTGGAGCAGCTGATCTGCAGCGATGGAGAGGAGGACAGGACGAGGTTGTCCCCTCCGCGGTCCCATCAGGCGGAGGACAGCGACCTGGACGACCTGTTGGACGAAGAGCAGGTAGAAGACTTCGCCAGCTCCGTGCTGGCCGCGCTCTCCTATTGGCCCCTGAGGGCCCAGGCTTCCATGGTGTCGGTGAGGCTTTCTGCTACCAGCCTGGGCTTCCTCCTCATCTTCCATCCAACATGGCTGCCACCTGACCTTCACCTGTCCCACCGCCCGGCTACATAATAATCCTCTCAGTCCTTCGCTGCATGAGCCTCATGTGTGACTAACCAATCAGCTGCATGGATGAGGTGGTGGACTTATGGGGTTAGTCTTTGGTGCCTCCTCCAGGTTTTTCCACGCTCAGACCTGATCTTTGTTTTCTGCCTCTTTAAAAAAAAGCTCTTTTCACACATGCAGCTCTCAAACTTCCAGAATTTTCTAAAGTAGCTGATGCAGATCTTCCTCTGTCATGTTTGGTCACACTTCCTCTTACATCAGAAAGTTTCCTATCAGGGCAAACTTTAAAGTCCTGCTGACTTTGTGCACACATGTAGCTCACCTCTGGAGATTTAGGACATATCAGGGTTTTTGCATGTGTGAATGGAGTTAAAGCAGAGTTGGCTAAAGATTAGCAGGAGGGCCGCAAGTTTTTTGTTTTTCCCAGTTCCTTTTTGTTGCACTGTTATATAATGTCAGCACGTTTAATGAAGCTTCAAAAAAGGATTATACCAACATTAGTATATTTTAACTCAAAGAATGAATGCTTACCAGATTTTAAAGCTCAAATATATTAACTTTAACATGGTTTCCAAATATAGTTTCACAAAAACTATATATTAGGGATGTCCTGATCCAATATTGATACCGGTCCGATATCAGCAAAAAATAAATATCGGATTACCTGCATCTAAAATCTCCGATATAACCATTCTGATACAAGCGGTCCATTGGAAATGTTTTTTTTTTTATTTCAGTTGTACAATATGCTTATGTTTAAGTTAACACAGTGGTTATTTTACAATTTAAAAATATATGTTTTTGTTTTTATTGTATTTATTGAGGTTACTTTTCATCATCTCCTATTTTTTATAATTTATTAAACTTAATTGTACTATATTCTTGTGTGTAAGGTTAAGTTTATTGAACCAATTGTTTAATAACAAATGGGTCAGTTTTCCCCATATCTACTATTGCTGACTACTGTTCTCTGTTTGAGTAATCTGACCTGATCAAGCCTTTGTATGTATTCCTGCCGATATTGTATCGATATCCATATTGGCCAATACTCAAGGCTGCAATATCAGAGGTGAAAAAGTTCTATCGGGACACCCCTACTGTATATTGCATTTTCGATAGATAAACAGATTTTATTGATCCCAAGCTGGGAAATTGTGGTAATTACAGCTGCTTTTTCATGGAGTAACAACGTATACACTCTAAAAAGAGACTAAGGATTTTAGTCATAAATAAAACAAACAAATAAATGAATCAATAAATAAGTCAATAGGAGTCCACTGTTGATTAACTGATTCACACAGGCAGAGTAAGTAGCAGGGACAAAAGTGCAGCTTTTTCCATCATTATTGAGCTGTCAGAGTGACTCTGCCTGACAGCCTTGAGCTGAAAATTAGAGACACAATCATACTAAAATAAGTTCTTTAATGACTTGTAAAAAACAAATCATGTACCATCAACAGAAGGTTGTTAGGAATATTTTATCACCTCTCCTAATTTGTGCATTATTTAGTTCTGGTTACTCATTAAGAATTGTATTTAGTAGTTGTTGTGTTGTCTTCATACTTCATAAAAGTTTTTAACCCCTTAAGCAGTGGCGGCTGGTGGAAGATATTGTTGGTGGGGCAGTACTGTGCAACACCCAGTTTTTAACAACCAACCCACTACGATTCGACACAAACCACAGGATACCAGTGCTTCATAAAATTGTTATAATCATTCCATATGAAAATAACAGTTTACAGAATGGTGCACACACATATCAGACACACATACATAAATATATACAATTAGTCAACCATATACTGCCAAAAAGCTTACATAACCTATATACAAAGAAATATGTAAGGTGAACATGTGTGCATGTGTGAATTAAAAATAATTAAACATATGTCTAATTGTCCACATTACTTTTTCTTCCACATAAAAAACCTACTTCTCTTTACCTTTTTCAAGTCCTCCCGTCTCCGTTATACGTTGAACATGAACAAATTGTTTGTTGATACACCGAAGTGACGGTAAAATGCGGATTTTGGGGCTATCACAAGTTGACACTGTTGAAAGTTTGACATTTTGATCAGGCATCTAAGATAGTTACCTATATATATTACCTTCCGTATATTTACGCCGTCAAATAAGTCTGTAAGTCTTTACAATTTTTCTATGTCATGCTACATGTTGTGAAGTCACTTTCACCACTAAGTAAGTAAAATGGTGAAAAGAGGTCAGTTTTAAGTATAACATAGATTCGGGAGATGTTTGGATAGTAAACAAAAGGGTCCTTCAAAGGCACACCCCCTTGACATCTGCCTGGATGGTCACCAGTTAAAACATAACACCGGCATGCCGACACGAGCCGAATAAACCCGAGGGGCGATTTGAGAAGCGCCCTTCGGAGATTATTTTCAACGACGCTGATTGGCCAAATTCACATTGATAGGCGCTTATCTTGCCCTAACAACAGTCCCTTATTGGCTATTCGTCACTGTCTCAGGGGCGCTTTTTCCAGCGCCCATCAGACACGGAGGGAGAGACGAGAAGGCTTACTTTTGTTTTACATTAATGAAAGTTAATTACTTTACATCTTAATGGATATATTATGTTATATTTATATTACACCTTTAAATAAGTAATTTTTGGTAATATTCATTTTTTCAAAATAAAGTAAATACATTTAATATCATACTCTCCACTGGGGCGGCAGCGCCCTAGCGCCCTCTATTGGCCAACCGCCACTGCCCTTAGGTATGGATAGTAAACTTAAGAAATGTATGATCTGCCTCTTATAAAAACGGCAGATGGAAAAATACATCAGATACTCCTTACTGATATACTGTATGTTTCTTTTGTGTATTTACAGAACTGATGTTACCTTAAATACTGTAGCAGGAGCTGTAAACTACACCTTTAGTCATTTTATCTATGGTGCTAGCAACCTGCTGCAGTGCATGTTGAAACGGATACCAACCATTTTAAAGGGCAGAGACACAAAACTTACAGCTCTCTACAGATGACTCAGCACAGCAATTAATAATAAATCAATCAATCAAGGCTCCTTCAAAATCAACATTTTCTATGGCACACAAAATACTCCCACAAATCTGGACCCACAATTGCAAACTGGATTTTTCAAGTTGCACACAAAACGTTTTTTTCTTTTCTTAATTTAAGTCAATTTTTCGATCATTTTTTAATATATTATAGCTTTTGTCAGGTTCAAGGTACAGTATTTCAGAGACCATTGTGGGGTTTAGTTCTTTAACAGAAGGTTATCAGCTTTGTTGGACACGTCTGTATACGCTTTGGTCCGGGTTCAAATCCCACCTGTGGTTAGTTTGCAGAGTTTTTCTACTGTCTGTCTTTATCCTGTCAATGAAAGATTTAGGAATGCCTAAAAAAATATTACAAATCTAGAAGAGCACTTGGAGAGTGCAGACCTCCACCAGCGCCACAGTCGTCACCCATACAGTGATTTTCATCATAAACATTAGTCCTACCTTTATTTCATCTAAACATAATTATATCTATTTTAGTTCAGTAGTTATTCACGAAAATCACATTTTTCATCATGGCGGATCCAGATGGTGATCTGGATGACTCCCAAAATCTAATCATTCATCCCTTGTCCCCATTTGGACATTTCCTGAAAATTTCATTGAAATCCATCCATAGCTTTTTGAGTTATGTTGCTAACAGAGAAACAAACAAAGAGACGCCAGCAAGAACATTACCTCCTTGGCGGAGGTAAAAAGAAAAACTGCTTTTTTTTCTAAAAGAAGACCATAATAAGGCCTAATTATTCCATAAATGCTCACCATCATCTCTAGAAATTAATAAAAGCTTCATTTTGACCATGTTTATGTATTTTTCTTTTTTAATGGAGCCTCTTCAGACCACCGGCCTTTGGTTTGGCCTAGCACGGTAACAGCTCTCAGCTTTGGTGTGGGTCTGCTGCCTCTCAGAGTTTGGTTGCTGTTTTTCTTTTATTTCCTTCACAGGTTGATTTACCGTGTGCTGAGTTACTTCTGTTTGTTCTGACGGGGTCAGTTCATCAGATAGGGCAGGTTCTTTCCTGATTTTGTGTGGCTTCTTTAGGATGAAAATATTTGTGAAGCTCAGAATTCAAGACAACATGAGGAGATGAGGTGACCCCGTCAGACTGTTTTAAACTGATGCTGCAGGACTTACATCAGTGACAGTGCAGTGGTTTGTCATCAAGTGTCTTCACTGATAATATAAAAGATGTGTTGGTAAGATTATGTTTTTGTTTTTGGTCTTTGCAGCAGGAGGTTAGCGCCTCTGCTAACAACTGCAACAAAGAAAATGCCAAACTTACCAAAGAGGGGGAGGCGAGTCGAGCTGAAGCAACATGTGAGCAGGTAAGTCATCATATAACCATGTCCATCTAAGCTCACTGATATACTGAGGATGATTTCACTCCTTAAAGCTGGGGTTGGCGATTTTTGAAAACTAGCATGAATTTGAAAGTAGCATCTCCTCAGGGCTCCACCTTGTCTTACACTACACCAAGTCATGTCTCAGTTAGCGGGAAGAAAACACCAAACAAACATGTGAAGTTAGTTAGTACTCACAGCCGATGTTGATCGGGGTATAGGTAGTTCCTCTGCCATTCTCCACATAGCTGTCAAATCTCCCGTTTTGGCCATGAGACTACCGTATTTTCCGTATTTAATCCTCTTTTCTGCCATTCTCATGTATCAGTATTCTCCCGTAAATATCCTGTGTGATGATATAATAATAAAAACTTTCCTCTGCCTCTCCAAACTGAGCTCTGTCTCTAGCCTGAAGGGGGCGGTAATGCTCCAAAATGATGGATGCCAACCGCCGTAAAACCGAAGAAGAAGAAAAAGCCTCGCGAGAACGTCCACCTGCAGTATCCTGGGTGGCAGCTATCGCGAGATTAGAGCAGCAGAACAAACTTAGAAAAACAAAGAGTTTATTTTAGATTTCTTGTACATCTGTCTTAAAATGTGAGGGATAGTGGAGCTTGGTTGGGGTTGTGGGACGGATCTCGGCAGACTTCCCTTATTTTCAAAGACAAAACTTGAAAGGTAAGCATTCTCCCGCGGACTCTGATACGTATGAGCTCGGCTACGTGCACCGAGTCTGTGCACGCCAGGAAAATGCACGCGCAGTAGGCGGGCAGAATGGTGACGGGATTTGATTGGTTTAAAAACAGGTGTCCCGGCATGATTATTGGTTGGGGTTTTCCCTGTTTAACTCCTGCTGTAGATAGCGGATATTTTTTTGCTCTGTTTTAAGAACACATTATGAGTTGATTACCATCAGATCATGAAGACCATTTTAACCAGTATTACAAAAAGTGTATCTAAATCAAATCGCCAACCCCAGCTTTAAAAACTGGTAGGATTATTCCAAAACAAATGATGATCGTCATTTAAGCGAGGCACACACATAAAGGTTATCTGTTTTCATCCCATCTTCTTTCCCAAAGACAGTAACTTTGGATTATCTTCTGTTTTATTAGACTATCCTATAAGATTATCCTGTTCTCTGGCATGTCTAATCAAAGCATATTAATTATTTGGTGTGATCCAGTCTTTTTTTGTCTGCTTCAAGATGGTCAGAAGTTAAAAGTTGAGAAGCTGCGCCATAAAAAAAGAAAAAAAAAAAACACGTTAAAAAATTCATGATTCTCTTTAATTAACACACGTTTCCCCAAAGTAACTTCACGTCACCATCAGTGGACATTTGTAAGACGTTGAGGCTGGTTTGAAGTCACAAAAGCTGAAAAATCAAATTAATTTATTTTTGATTATTTCATGTTTTGCAGGCCCCCTCAGAAAAAACGCCACAGAAGTCTCTAAAACTGGAAGAGATCCTCAAACCAGAGCCCTGCTCTGATTCAGACAGTTTGGCAGCAACACCCTCCAGGTTCTCCGTGTCTCCTCAGAGGTCGTCTCAAAGGTCAGACCGAACACCTGAAGGAGGTCCAGATCAGCGGCGCTCCTCGGCTACGCCTGATTCGGATTCAAAAACACTGAGCAGTGCAGAATCCTCTGAAGATGAGGATGAGGAGAAGGTGGCGGAGAAACAGGACGAGGGCAGCAGCATCCTTCCCTCCTCCGTGCTGGACAAAGCGAGCGCCATCGCCCAGCACTTCACCAACAGCATAAAGCGAGGCAGCGTGGCCCAGGATGATGCCCGCTCCCTCGGCTGCGCATCTCCACGACTGCTCAGCAGGACCAGCAGCAGCCACAGCCTCGGCGGTGAAGCCGTGGACAGAGCCGTGAGGCTCAGCAGCGCCTGCTCCGACGCCCAGGAGACCTTCGGCGTGACGGATTTGACCATGCTGTCCCCTCGGGAGGATAGCCTCTTCGACGCAGAGCGGAGCATCCGGCGGAGGCGGGACTCGACCCTGTCCAAGCAGGACCAGCTGCTCATCGGAAAAATCAAAAGCTACTACGAGAACGCGGAGAGCCAGGACGTGACCTTCAGTCTCCAGCGCAGAGAGAGCTTGACCTACATCCCAACGGGGCTCGTCAGGAGCTCCGTCAGCAGGTTCAGCCAAAAAGACGACCAGCCAAACCCCGCCAACGCCACTACGTCCTCCAGGATTGACCCGTCTGCAGCGTTACCAGCAGATACGCTGCCTCACGAGGTCACCGATGGTCCTGCACATCCTCTGAAGACTGATCTGTTAAACAAAGAAGATTCAGGAGAACAGAGCAGAAGACAAAACGGGCCGGAGAATACGTTGGAGAGTGAGGAGTTCAGACCGTCTTCTGAGATGATCAAGATCTGGCAGACGATGGAGCGAGACGTCAGCAGGTCCCAGAGCGACAGCAGAGGGCGGGAGAGATCTCGAGAAGCTAAACGAAACCTCAGAGCTGCTGATGTCCAGCTTTCAGACACAGTCAAGGCCCAAAACAGTGAAACATCAGAAGCCTCCACTCCACAGCCCGTCACAGGAAGCCTGGAGATGCTAACAGAGGAGGCCGTCCTGAGAGCTCTGGTCCCTCGGGTCGTACAGCTGAGGGCGGAGGGGGAACGACCCAGCAAGAGCTCCAACCTGCTGGAGGAAGTAGACAAAACAAAAAGCAAAGTCCTCAATCTGGCTCGACAGTACAGCCAGCGGATCAAAACAACCAATCCCGCGGCCCGACAGAGAAGTCAGGGCCTCCTGAGCAGCAGGAAGGGCCTGCCCTGCCTGGTGGAGGAGAAGGAGGGTGTAGGAGCTGTGACGTCCCGTGTACCAAAAGGTTTGTTCTGGCTTTCCTTCATCTTAGCAGTCCTTGTTAGTAGGGGTGTCCCGTTACAACTTTTTCACCTCCGATATGATACCGATATTGCAGCCTTGAGTACTGGCCATTTCTGATATTGATCCGATACTTTATCAGCAGGAATCAAACAGACTTTTATTACTTATTTGTAGTATGGACTGTAAGAAAAGGCTTGATCAGGTGAGATTACTCAAACAGAGAACTAGGCCGGTCAAAAGCAATCAACTTTAATTTCTTAAGAGTTTAACTGTAATTGGAAGGTCAAGAGCTTTTAAATAAAATAAACAAACAATATAATAAATTTACAAAAAAAAATGAAATGGACTCTCTTTTAGGAAAAATTACATGTAAATAAAAATCATTATACTAATCAAAACAATAAAAAATAGACCCTGTCTATTGCTGCTGTTTCAACTGTATTGAAGGGCTGCATTTCTTTTGCAATGTAGCGAACGACACTGTCTGTGAGTGTCCACCACTTTGCACTGCTTTATTTGTATTTACTTTGCCGACCAAACACCTCAGTAAGCGCTGACTGTCGGGACAAAGGCTCCGCTGTACCTCCCCTTCTTCGTCCCCACTACTTTCAAAAAAATAGGACATATCAGCTCGTCGGTGTTCATGAGCTCAAACCTTGTTCATTCTGATTAAAACCAAAATATTATACCCACACTTTGGCTGTGGCATTCAACTTAAGAACTGTAGCTTTCGTGCCATCATTCATGTTAGCGTTTGTTTACTCGTTACTACTTGAGAAGCTCACTTCAGCTCTTTGTGTGTGTGCGTGCGAGCGGCCCCGCCTCTCCCACAAAGATTGAATGAATGACAGATGCTCACTCGGGCAATAAATCCGCTAAATCCACTGGAGAACCAACGCACCCAGGTGTTGAGAAAGTTGCACAGAGTGACCCATCTTCTCATTCAGCCTGTTTGATGGCAAGAGAGGATGAAAACAAACATGCATACCCGTGTCAGCTTATCAAGGCCGGCAAGCTTACTGAGGACATTTTTATTTATTGTGCGGTTAATTGATTTATTGATTATCATGACAGGCCTACAGAGAACAGTAGTCAGCAATAGTGAGTATGAGAAAAACTGACCCGTTTGTTATTAATGGGTCCAATAAAGTTCAATAAATTTAACCTTAAACATAAGAATATTGTACAATTAAATCAAATACATAGAAAATAAATTAGAAGACCCTGAAAAGTAACCTCAAGAATCCAGTAAAAACTAAAACATATTTTGAAATTGCAAAATAACCACTGTGTTTAACTTGAACATAAGAATATTCTACAACTTAATTAAATAAATAAATAATTAAATTAGAATGGACTGCTTTTATTGGAGTGCTTGTGTTGGAGATTTTAGATGCTGGCCGATATAATCAGATATTTGTTTTTCGCTGATATCGGACCAATATCCAATCTGAATATCCGCTTGGGACACCCCTACTCAATCTGGAAGGGCTTGGATTTGGTTCCTGACTGAACCAAGTTTGGAAGTTTGTTTAGTAGCTGCAGAGGTGCCAGCTGACTTCCTTGGCACTGCCAAGGAGTGCCATGCAGTAAGGCACTGTGAAGGGTATTCAGTTGGCCTTCCTGAGGCCCCATCCACACGAAGACAAAACACTGATCAGTTTCCAAAATGATCGTCATAAAGACGAAGGCGTCTCAGAAAATGTGTGCGTCTACATGAATGCACTCGATACGTGTCAAAGCGCTGTGAAACATATGCTAGACCTCTTGGGGCACTGTAACGAAATGACGGAAACAAGCAGAAACACAGTGGGCATGCGCACTTGCAGCAAAAGTTGTAAACAGAGATTGTGATATAGTGATCATAAAGTGCTGTAATGTGTCCTTGATAATTGTTTGTTTAACTCAGTGGTGATTGAGAAGAAGGAGATTTTGCTGGAACAGAGATAGTAGGGTCACTAGCTTCATCAGCACATATGCTTCACGATGCCGCCATTGCCATTGTCATTGCCACATGTGGTGCATGCGTGTCAATGAAGATATGAGACTATGACGTAAGCGTATCTGAAAACTTGCAGAGAGCCAGTAATCATGGAGCTGCGTTTACGGCATTTCAAAATCTTTCCACTCTGCCTGGTTTCAAAAATGATCATTTACAGACCCCCAAAACGTCGTCTTCGTATGGATGATACGCAGATTCGACAAAACACTTGTGTATTTAGACCTCGTTTTGTCTTCGTGTGGATGGGGCCTCAGTCTGTGGGACAATCTTCTCAGAGCAGGATCAGGTGTGAGTGTGCCTGATTGCTCCTGATCTGGAGCACCTGTGGGGAGGTTATTTAGGTGCTGTGGCTGCAGCTCCCAGTGCTGACTCATTACCTGACCTTCACAGATAGTGAGAGGCTGCTCCTTGGCTTTTCCAGTTAGTGTGGATTTTCAAGCACAACACCGTCGCCCAGAACCTTCCCAAGTAGAAGCTAAAATCAAGAAGTTTGATAACTTGGTGTTTTATAAACCAAGCTCCTTGTGTTCCCCTTCGAGGTGTTCTTAGTCACTTTTGTTTTCTCTAGAAAGAGTGATTCTGTTTTCAGTTTCTGTTCAGCTGCTTGGCAGTGCTGGTTCAGTTCTTTGTTTTCTGAGCCTTGTATTCTTGGTTCTTTTGTCTTTTCCAGGTCCCCTTGGTCATTAGTGACTTTAGTGGTTATCCAGGAAACTTTCAGAACCCCCTTCCTTTTCTTTGGTCCCCAATTGTGTCCAACCCCCCCAACTCCTGACAAGCACTTAATCCCAAAACTGGAAGACAAACTTGGAAATAAGTAATAAAATTCTGTATGATTCCTGTTGATATCGTGTTGGATCAATTTTGGTATTGGCCAATACTCAAGGCTGCTATATCAGTATTGTATCGGAGGTGAAAATGTTGGATTGGGACAGCCCTAGTTTGCAGTGAAAGCAACATGTCAGGGCAGCCACAGTAAACATTAGAGAATAGCACAATTAATAAGGGTTTACTCTGAGCAGGGCTGAAACAAAGGTGTTTATACATATGACAATATACATGTACATACATATATATAATATTTGAACTGAAAAAAAAGGGGTAGTAGGGCTAATGGAAAAGGGCCATTTGTATCCAGAGCCTGGTAAAAACTTCAGGATAGTTTATTTTTTGTGAGATTATTTCTTCTTTGTAAACGTCTACAAGGATCCCTGAAGTTGATGACTGATTAATGGTGTCTTGTAAGACCGTTGGGCTGGACATATTGTATATGCATAACACAATAATAAAAATCAAATCAAATATAAAGAAATTAGATCAGATTCTTTCGCAGTCCATACGATGGTGCTGTAGAGCCTTTTTGCCGTCAGAGACTTTAGTCACAAATAATGAAACTATTTTGAACGTCTTGTTTGTGTGTTGCAGGTAAACCCAGCCTGACTCTGCCGCTAGCTTCTCAAAAACAGGCTTCTTCACAGCCGCTCAGTCCTGTGGACCCCATCCAGTCTCCCCTTGGTCTCACCAGCAGTTCGGCAGGTAACTCCCGGGTGGTCTCACCAGGCCGAGCTCGATCCTGCAGCCCCGTCAGTCCCTCTCCTCCCACTGAAAGCTTCAACTGGCCTGATGTCCGTGAGCTCCGCTCCAAATACGCCGTCCCACCCCGATCCCAGAAGGGTCCCATGGGCCGGAGCAAATCCATCCCAGAGCAGATGTCGGACGGTGTTCTGCGGAGACACTCCAGCTGCTCCTCCAGCCTGCCTCGCCTGGGTGAGGGCCGCAGACCGAGCAGCAGCGTGGACATCGACAGACGGTCTCTGAGAGCCAATTCTCTGGACCCTCAGCTGAGCGCCGAACAAATGGCCGAGCTGCAGAAGCTCAAACACCAGGCAGAAAACAGTGACGGATACTACACCGCAGCAGAGGCAGTGTTACCGAACGATCCAGAGCACAAGATCATCATCATGGAGAAACAGCCAGAGTCTGAACCGGAGCCTGAATCCGAAGGCGTGGAGACCACCAAAGAGCCACGGAGAGCAGGGACGAAGGACGACGACAGCTACATTCAGATCCGCTCACCAACCAGCAGGGAGAAGATCTCCATCATGGCCGTCATCGACCGCTGCCGGGCCTACCAGGAGTCAGACGAGTACAAACAGAGGGAGGAAGTGAGAGCCAAAATGGAGCCTACGAGGCCTCAAGAGCCCAGCGATCAGGAGAGCAGCGAGTCCCAGACTACGAGCTCCACGCTGAAGACGGAGGCCGGTCAGCAAAGCATCGTGAAGAACCTGAGAGAGAAGTTTCAGAACATGGGCTGAGAGTTAATAAACAAAAACCAAAGGACTTAAAATCAAACATAGACAAAACTCTGAGTGGACCTTACGTTAAAAAAGGGCAGAGTGTTGTCATACCAGTCAGGTGGGGAACAAATATACTCTCAGCTCTTATGTGAGCTTTCAGAAAAGGACTGTTTTAAAAGACTTTTCTGCTTTATGACAGATTTTATGTAATTTTATATTTGATTTAAAACAGTCAAGAGAAGAGTTGATACTTACAGGAACCAATAAGGGACATTTTAAATGATCAATTATGAAATGATTGACACTGAGGCTGAATTCAGACCAAAGATTTGCAGCTGGACAGTTCGAAACTTCCTATTGTTTTCTGTGAATATTCTAAAAGCCTGAGAGTTCACTTCGCTCTGTGCTTCAGATTTCTATCCTCTGCCACACGACTGATTATCTCATTAAATACTGACCTAGTTAAGAAGGACAGAGAAAGGGATTAACTTGATATGGCTGCAAACGTGCTTCGTCAAAGAAGGTAAAAACAACCAGGCTTCAAACTCTGAAAAGATGAAATAGAATATGTTTCGCTGGATAATAAAACTGGCAATAATAAATATAATCCTCTAATCATGTAAGAAAACAACAATAAATAAATAACCAAATTTAAATGCAGCATCTCCTGTGAAAAGCTCCAACAGACACCTTCGGGTTATTACCTGTGGTTACTCAGGAGCTGTTTTGTCAGATAAAAAGTATTTTTTGGGGCGTTTTTAAGTTTTTTATGCCTTTGCATGTGCTGAGAGTTTGTCTATTCATAAGACAGCGCCAGTAGCAGCCTAACTTGCTCTCACAAAACAGACCAACTAGCAGTTTGGTTTATTATCTTAGGCTTGCGAACCCAGTGCAAAGTGAATAGACTGTAGAAGGAATACAGAGTAGTTAAAATAACCAAAAACTGACCAAATACTGATGTGTTGTGTTCAATACGAGAGTCTATTTCTGCACAGAACAGATTCAAAACCAGAAAAAAACAATATTTAACTCTTGAAACATGGACATCTTACATTTAACACTGCAAAAACTCAGATCTTGGCAAGTGTGTTTTATCTATTTTCAAGTCAAAACTACAGTTGTATGAAAAAGTATGTGAACCCTTTGGGATTACTTGGATTTCTGCTTAAATTGGTCATAAAATATGTTCTGATCTTCATCTAAGTCACATCACTAGACAAACACAGTCTGCTTTAACGAGTTCCTCTCAAAAAAAAAAAAGTTTCCATGTTTTTATTCGACACAATATGTAAACAGCCACAGTGCAGGGTGGAAAAAGTATGTGATCCCCTAGGCTGATTACTTCTCTAAGAGCTAATTGGAGCCAGGAGTCAGCTAACCTGGAGTCCAATCAATGTGATTAGATAGGATGTGTTGGTTAAAGGTGAAGTCAGTGATGTTTGAGAAAACGAGTGGAGAGGTTGTTGATAAACTAATTTAGACCCGCCTCTCCCTTCATACCTCACCCCTGGCTCCACCTCCGAAAGCTGATTGACGTGCATCGTCATGGAAACGGCCGTAGAAACTGCGTAGCTGACCAACGTAGCTAAGGTAACCCACAACTAGACTGACATTATTGATAACATCACAACAACAGTACATTTTGACAGATTAGACAATAAGATGAATGCTCGACGGCTGTTACTGTTATGTGAAGCTAATGTTGCTTACCTATCCAGCACGAAAACGGCGACATTCGTGTCCGTTTTCAGGTATTTCAATTCACGGAGTTCCCTCCACCGTCGGAAATCAACACCAATGTTGACCCGGGTCTTCTCTCTTTCATGGTCATAGCCCTTCTTTTTCACTTTTCACTCCTCTGACCTTTTTCTTTTGGGCTGTTTTTCAGCCATTGCTACTGCACATATTGTATCTCTCTCTTATGCTAACTGCGCACGCTACGCAACCTACGACTCCCCCTCCCCCCTCTGTCTGATCTGCACATGAGTATGATCGCCCCCTGGATGTGGGGGGGTGTACCCTGTTTTGGTGGCTCAATCAGTTTCACTTAGATCTGAGTTTTTTTTAGTGTTAATATATCCATGCAATGATATTGAGGTGAAGCAATGAGGTACTTTTGTGTATTTTGCCAATATTACTGCCATATTATAAATGACATTCAGCTTTTTAGTCCAATATTTGCTGGTGCTAAAATTGTGCAGATAATATTGTGCATCCCCAATTAAAATAATTAGGTAAAAATAATAATGAAGGCATATATTATAGCCAAATCTGAACATGATGACATGAGCAGTGTGAGCAGTAGGGACTGGTCTTTTTTGTTATTTAGTGTAGAGGAAAATAAAAATATCAGTACAATAATGTTATTTTTTTATTAATTTTTGCCACTTTGCAAATGTTTCCTACTTTACACATTTCTCCATGCTTCAAGGTCCTGATTGGCTGTTAGGACAGGAAGTGCTTGATGTTTTTATTCCAGCTTTAGACGACTGATTCAAGCTTCACACTTCAGCTTTCCCGTGTCCTTTTCTGTCTCGTTGTGAATCTTTGGTCTGAACTGGGATTAAGACAAAGCTTATTCCAGACAGAATAACTCAAAAACAACTTTAAAGATGGTTGAATCCCGTCTGTACTGTGTAGATAAATATGTAAAAATTTAAATGTTCATAATGTCCTCGCTCTCTAATCGTTTGTTTAAGCACTTTTTTGTACAGGAGGTGTTACAGTGTACAGTTTTATTTCTGTAAGGTTTTGCTCCACGTTATTCTCTTTACACTACATGAACAGACATTTTTGTTTTTACGTTACCTTCAGTCTTAAAGGCTTCACATCAGACTAACATGTTAAAGCTCATTAGCTGCTTCTTTAATTTGACTAATTAAACCTCCTTTGACTTTAAACAAACACCTTCTGCACAATGTTGAAGTTCTTTTTAAAGGAACATTACAACTTTTAATCAAACTTCCTCCTTCTCTTCTCCAAAGCCTGACGGAGATCTGCTTAGCTTGTTAGCTAAGGTATCATGAAAAAGTCTTAAAAATAAATTATCGCATGACTTTGTTTTGTGCCTTGTAGTCGGCCATATTTATGTAAAGATTATTTAAACTCTATATTTACTTTCTTCTATTTATTCCGTCATGAGCTGAGGTTTGTTCTCCCTCTTTCTTGCTTATCTTGAATTAGAAAGTTGATTTATGTGATTTGTCTTCACACTGTGGTTAAAGTGGGACTTGAACCTGTGACTCCTGTAACCACTAGTCCACTGTCCTCATCGTGGTTCTCATTCAGTCGTTCACTGTTTGCTTCCTGTTTTGGATATTTATTCAACCTCATGTGAGTAGAAACATGCTGACATGTCATAACTGTGGTTCCTGTGTTTGTACAGTCGTGTTTAAGAGAGAATGGAGCGTTTTGTTTCCATTAAAATCACGTGTACAGGAGCAGCACTCTGTGGTTTTTGTGTCATTTTAAGTCTTTAATAGTTGGAAATCATACTGGAGGTACTACCTGGACTGGTGGCCAGCCAATCACAGGGCCACATAGAGAAACATGCAACCATTCCCTCTCATGAGTAAGGATGATTTAGAGTCACCAGTTAACCTAATGGGCAAGTGGGAGGAAGCCAGAATGAAATAAAAGTAAAATTATTCAATCAGTTACGACTAAGGCTGAACAATTAATTACAAATTATATTAAATCGCATTATGGCTTGTTGCAATTTTCAAATCGCAGAAGGTTCAATGTTTTTAGCCCAAAATGTGTTGAACATTTTGGCATTGTGATGTCGTTTGTTGCAATTTCATGCCTATTTTTTTACCTCTATTCATACACTTTTTCCCACTTTTGGACCGTTTCTACCTTTTTTTTCAACCTTGTTTTACAACTTTATGACTATTTTGCCCCCATTCATCTTTTTTTGGCCACTGTCAGAACCATTTTTGGAATTTTATATGTTTTTTGAAAGTTAATTTCAAATTCAATTCCCAATTTTGCTGCCATAATCAGTTTTCCTAAGCCACTTTTGGATTTTTCTTGGCCAATTTTTCCCCATTTTTTGCAATTTCATACCTATTTTGCACCTATTTATTAACCTTTTTCTGCTTTCATACCATTTTTACCCAGTTTTTACAATTTCATACCTATTTTGCTTTTGTTCTTCACTTCTCCACTTTTTCTCAAATCTTTTATCCTTAGATTAATTTAATGTCATATTGGTTTTACTATAAAAAGATCTACTGCTTATGTTTTTTGAAGAATACATAAGATGAGGAACATTAAAACAATTGCAGAGTAAATTGCAATTTTGGGAAAAAACATTGCAATTACATTATTTTCTCAAATCGTTCAGCCCTAGTTGCAACTGTAGCAGCATTTAAAAGCAAATAAACAGGCTTTCCAATGGCATAAGAATTGTTTCTACGAGGTATAAGTACAATAGATGAATATAGTTTTTAATACTGTGCTACAGCTGCTGTAATTAACAGCACTGTAATTACCAAAATCATTTTTCATGTTTCTGAGATGGTCAATACCCCAGTACATAGAAGATAAAGCTATTTCACAGAGATATTTTAATGGTAAATATAAGTATTATTGTTAATAATGATTTTTTTCAAATTTACAGTTTAAAACATGTAATCACATTATTGTTTCTTTTTTTATATTTTCTTTTATTGTTTTCAAATTTTGCAAATAAACAAAACCTTTCCCAAAGGGTACATATATTCAAATAATTAAAGCATTTCACTTTCAGCATTCAGTATTCTGGCAGACAGTCAGTATGCCAGTATACAACACAGTTCTGGGTTTACGTTGTTTTTGACAGATTGGATAAAAATGGTTTCCACATTTTTCGAAGGTAGCATAGTTAAGGGAGACACTGTATCTGATTCTTTTAATATGTAACAGACTGATCATTTCTTGCAACCAACCATGAAAACCAGGAGTTTTCACAGATTTCTAGAGTGTCAGAATATTTCTCTTTGCCACAACCATGCCATATTGTATAGTCTTACGCTGTACACAAGATATGCTGTTTAAATGCTGGTCTCTTCTCAAAATAGCTATAGCGGGGTTTGGTACAAAATTACAATCATATATTTCTGAGACACAATTAAATACATCCAACCAGAATTTATTCAGCTTAGAACACGACCAGAACAAATGACCAAGAGTTCCCTATGCTGATTTACACTCAGCAGATAGGAGAGAAGGATGGGTAAAAGGAGCTCAGCTTCGTGCTCGCATTATCGTTTCTTAATTAAGATGTAAAGCTGTAGTTATTTCCTTGTGTTCCTGAACATAAAAGTAAGTGTTGTTGACTGTTTTGACTGATCATTTTTGCGTGGCTCAAATTTGGGTACACCCTGCTCAAAATGTTTGTCCTATAAAAACATTAGCAGTTTTTGAAGTATTTCTAATGTACTCATGTTTTCTCATTTTAATGACAGGTGCTCTGATAATTTTCTTTAACTCTGTGTGTATGATTGTTAAAGCCAGCCACCATCTGAGGGCCCAGGACAAGTTACAGGAACCTAAAATCAGGTTTGATGTGGATTTACTTAACCCCGCCCCGCAGTTGCCGCTTTAGCTTTTCATATGGCATACTGATGATTTCATGTAAGTGGCAGCTGTTTATCAGTCTTAACATGAATCAAAAGGCTGGACTGAATATGTGTTCTTGATTTAAAGGGCTGTCTATAGGTGTTTTGGTGCCTTGTAAAAAATGATTTTTCAACCCCACCAGCTCTGCAGCCTACCATCCGATGGAAAGAGATTATACTCATTAACTATAAAGCACTTAGAGAGTGCAAACCTTTACTCATTACCCTGAAAACCCACACCTAGTGCTCAGAATCATTTTGAGGAGGTTGTGTTATTGCTGGCATATGTTTGCTGGTCTGGCTGTTTGCAAGATCACACAAAAACTACTGGACAGGTTCTGCTGAAATATTAGGAGATGTTGGTAATGTCCCAACTTCTAAATGATTACATTTTGGTAGTGATCAAGATAACCCCCAGTAGATCATTTTTGTTCAAAAACTGTCTAACTAATAACGATATTAACATGAGTGAGTGCTAGGTGTGGGTTTTCAGGGTCAAGAATCAGATCATGATGGTAACTTTATCATAAAACTTGGTTATAGATGTAACAGCATTGTGTTAGCTACCTTGGTGGAGGGTTTGTACTCTTTAAATGTTATCCGGATCCAACCATCAAAATGTAATCATTTTTAAGTTGGGTCATTACTAACATCTACTGGAAATTTCAGCAAAGTCTGTCTAGTAGCTTTTGCATAATCTTACAAACAAACAGACAAAATATAACCTCCTTGGAGGTAATCGGTCTCTCTAGGAAATCATAATGCATGCAAATTAAGCCAACCCTCATAAGTCATGTGTGGCCTTGTAACTTTGTCCAGTGGTAAGTCTTCCTCTCCTTTAACATCTGACTTCAGACTGACATCCCTGGGAGGATGTGCCCTACAACAGGCTCACAGTAACGGGTCCAAGAGGTTGATGTAGTTGTAGTGAGGCTGTTCTCAGAGGTGGAGCAGTAAATGCAGGTGTGTTTTGTTATTTCCACATGACTATCAGCTTCTCTGAGTATCTGTGGTGCCACCATCAGACCTCCATGAAGTCAGCGACCCCTCACAGTCCAAACAAACACTTTGACAGAACAGACGTTGAACTTTGTCCTGCAGGATTGAGCCAGTCTGACTTCCAGCTGCAGCATTTTCAACATGGCAGAGAAGAGAGCGGTGGTGAGAGCAGCCGAGGAGCCAGACTTCCTGCAGTTTAATGATCTGGCCTGTGAGGCTGTTGGAGGAAAGGTGAGTCTCTACAAACGCTTAATATTTATGCAAACATGTTTATTTACTTATCACAGAAAGCATAACTCTAAAATAACAACCAAAACAACTTCTGAAATTACTCAGGCTCTTAAAGTCCAGTGTTGGGCCTTAATTAGATAATTAATGCCAGAGTCTAATGTAAAACCAAGGATACAGTCCTGGTCTCGATTACATTTTGCTTCAGTATTTTTGTCATGTTTGCACTGAAATTTCTGATTCTCCCATATGTGCAAAGGTCTTTCAGGCTGAAGGTGACTCCAGGCTCTATACAGGGCTAAACTTAATGGTTGCAGGCTACTTTGAACAGCCCATCTCATGCGAGCAAACTTTGACAGCACTTTTCATTTTAGTTTTGGTTATAGTCTTTTGCCTAAAATATCTTTTAGTCATAATTTAGGCATTTAAGTTATTTTAATTTTAGTCTAGTTTTAGCTGATTGAATTTTGATGAATGCCTGAAGTGACAAACCAGATGGACAGCTCCATATATCTGCCACAGAAATATTTCACCAGTCCATCTGGATAGGAGCCCTTTAAATTTGTTTTCAGGGGCAGAACGTTAAAAAAAAACACATGCTTGTGATTGGATAATCGTTGTCACAGACAAATCCACATCAAGCAGGGTTGCCTCCTATAATGTAGCATACATAGTGGCTAATGTAGTGGCTAATGGCCAACAACAGTTAAAGGATAAGTTTGGTTTCTACAGCTTTCACATTGTTTATAGAATGAAGTAGAACAATATACTCACCCAGAAGGCTTTCCTGATCCAAACAGTGCTTCAGGAGATATTTAGATCCAAAATCGAGCGGCGGACATCCATATAATGTTAGCACACGGGGCATGTATAGCGCTGCTCCTAAAACTGCATTAATCGTCCAAAAACTCATTAGTTTCACCAATATTTCATCATGGTCCACTCCCGCTACTCCTCCATGACAGTCTGGGGTCGCTCCACCCATGTTTTTGTAACTGTGCTGACCTCTGAACTGAAAACTTTCTTCACAGCTGCCGCGCATGCGCAGTGCGGCTCATTGTTTCAGGGGCGACCGCCGGCTACTCAACAACTTTCTTCTTCCAGTTTTGTGCAAAATGGATGAATATCTTGAATATGATGGGTGTCCTTACAGTTTCGAGCCAGAGTTTACAGATGAGGAGCTCATCGAAAGGAGGACGCGGAGGCAAAGAGAAGGACAGCTCTCCAGAGAGCAGTCTTCAGTTCAGAGGTCAGCACAGTCACGAAAACATGGAATACTGTTAAAAGAGCAATCAATGTTCAGGGATGTTCGGGATACGTATCATATCGTGGGGTTGCTGGAAATACCCAGCCCTACCAGACACCCTGCGGAGGAAACTTGTTTCGACCGCTTGCCCCCATGATCTTGTTCTTTTGGTCACTACCCACAGCTCGTGACCGGAGGTGAGGGTGGGGCCGGAGATTGAGTGGCAAATCTAGAGCCTCACCTTTCAGCTCAGCTCACTCTTCACCATGACAGACCTGTGCAGAGTCCACATCACTGCCTGTTGAGTGATGGATTTGTGTTGTATGAAATAATTGACAGTTTGATTGAATCTTTCAGGTTATTTTTGCCACGGATGAATGGTTCGCTCCAGCTGCCAACCTGCTGAAGGTACAACTCCTGACACGAGTCAGTTTCACCAGACTTGTGTTAAAGATGCTATGAGGAGTTTCTAAGTAATCCCAAAAAAGTCTCACTTTTAGATATATGCCTGATCAAAACACACACTTTTAGATGAGTTTTATAGCATCAAAATAGGTTATCTATAAATGCTATTCCTTAGCTTCGTGGTCAGGTCGGACAGGGCTGGACTGGCCTGGATACTCAACTTCAGGAACAAGACAATTAAAACTAGAGCAAATTTATATTATTCAGACACGTCTTAGAGCACCAAGCTGTAAGTAGTGATATATAGCCGGCTACAAAACTACGATACTAAGTTTTCCAAAAGTTGCTTGTTGTCACACATCAAAAACTACCGCTACGTAACTAGAAAGAGATACATTACCTCATCACTTTGCATCCTGTAAGTTGTTGAAAAAAGAAGTTGTAAAGCAATGCAGAGTTCTGAGGAAGGTCCGAGCTACATTTATTAGCATCACAACAAACGCACGCTTTGGCTTGGGTCACGTCTTTATGACAGTCGCCGCGCGTGCTCATGGGTAGCAGAGTCTTTATGTCGCCTGAAAAAGATTCTCCTCATAGCACCTTTAAATCAAGGATACTAATATGTTGTCAGGTCTTAAATTTGCCCCTGTGTCTTAGACCTTGTGTATTAATTTTTTATTTTTTGGCACAGAGAGATCCACCACAGTTCATCACCTCCGCCTTCACTGAGTATGGAAAGTGGATGGATGGATGGGAGTCAAGGAGAAAGAGAATTCCTGGTGATTAGTCCTTTTCTCTAAAGATCAGTCGAACGACCAAGATGACTTACATCCTTGTCTTTTATTGGACATGTGCCTGAACAGAAAGAATGTCAATGCTGTCAGTTTGTAGGGAACTAAAACTCATGTTCACATCCAACAAACATCAAATCCTCAAGACTGCAGCTTGGTCTTTAGTGCCACATGTCAAGATGCGACAGTTTAAGCTCAAACATCAGATTGAAGAGACTTTTTATGATCTATCACTGACTCTTCTTCTCTTTTGAAGGTCACGATTGGTGCATCATCCAGCTGGGAGTACCAGGGCTGATCTACGGCGTTGATGTGGACACGTCCTTCTTCACTGGAAATCACTCTCCATACGCTTCCATCCAGGCCGGCTGTCTGGGTACAAACTGCTCCTCCTTTTCACAAAAATGCTATAAGTCACAAACAAGCTAACACTAGAGCCAGGGGTGTTGGTCTGAGGGTTCACAGCAGACAATTGCCCAAGTCCCTCACCGTTGTTCCCCAGTCCACCCAAAAAGCACTCCGATTTTTATCTTGAAGAGAGAAACCTTATTTTCCCACACATACATCACACGTACACCCTCTTTACTAATGTTAGCTTTGCTAGCTTCATGTTGACCACAGATCAGGCTAAAGTTACTGCCATATTGACCTATGGCAGGAACTTTAGCTACCTGGCTAACTACCAAGTTTCAACTACTTGGCCTCATGTGTCCTCAGGTGGTAGATAAAGTTCAATGTTGTGCCCTCTTTTTCGCTTATCGAAGCGTTGCAGGTCGTGCACTTGGCGTGTCTTTGTTCTCCATCTGATTGAAATTCTTTATATGCAAAGAAAATAACTTCGGGCACAGAAGACATAGAGGTTCTCAATTTGAAACCCGCGTCCCGCGCACCCTGCCCACTGATTGACACTGTAGCAGAAGCAGGTGTGTGGTAGGAACGTATGTGTGTAGTACTGTGTTGTGTGCAGGACAATAATAGGTGATGGACAAGTATACTGTGAATGGAGCATCAATAAAGTGAAGCTAAAAGGAAAGAGCCGCATATATCTCCAGTCTGGCTCTTCATATAAAGCCTGAGCATGTGCAGTTCTCCGAATCATGTTGTCTCAAGTCAGGTTGAGTCTGGAGACATTTTCTCCAGAGTCCGAGTCGAGTTGCAAGTCGCCTCATTAGCGGCTCAAGTCGACTCGAGTCTGAGTCCCTATGACTCCAGTCCAGTTGTCTGGTTCACAGCAGGCATATGGTCTGTTCTCAAGTCTCTTTGCTTGTTACAAAGATTATGCAAAAACTACTGTACAAAATTTGCTGAAATTTTCAGGAGACGTATGTGAGGTCCCAGCTCAAAATAATATGATTTTTGTGATGATACAGATCTGGACGTGGATCCAGGAATATAGTAAAGCAGTGATTCCCAAACTCAGGTACGCAAAGTGACGTAGGGGAATACCTGTCAGGTTTCAAACAGTTGTTTTAGTAGTAAAAGTTCAAACTAGCAGATGTTTGTATTGTGAGATTTGATAAAAGCCTGAAATGTGGGCAGAGAGGCTGGAGGATGGATTTGTGAGGTTATCAGAGAAGGAAATCCATCCAGAATTGTCTTGGGGTGTATTCACACCTGACTCGTTTGGGGCTGATGTTCCAAAACCTCCCGTTGCATTTTTATGTATCATTTTCTTTTATGAGTTGTTCTTACGGTATTGTATTATGTTGCTTTTATCCATAGTGTTCTTATTTATTTTCTGTCACTGCTGTAAAGCACTTTGGGGGCCTTTTGGTTTACTGTAAAGAGCTATAGAAATAAACATTAATTGATTGATTGATTGATTGATTGAAACAACGAGTGACCCCCCCCCTAAAGTTTGATTTGTCTGGGCATATGTGATCACAGCAATCGTACTCGGATGATGGACAAATCAAGCGGGTGGAGATCACCAAAATAGGTGGTCTCGGCTCGCTTTGATTCGAGCCCTGTAGTGGTTCCTTTGCAGTGAGAACACAAACACCTCAGAAACTGCAACAACTGACTCATACCTGTGGTTCACACTGTCGTAGTGGGGGGCCGTTATGCGCCTGGTTGCCATTCGTTCAGTCAAAACAACAGAAGAAGAAGAGCAGGTGGGAGAATCTACTCAAAATGAGTCATGGGCTGACGGGAGCAGTGAGGAAATAAAATGCCTCATTAAAAGAAAATTTGCCAAAATGATGGACACTACACATTAAATTACAGAGGTCTACAAACTCGTGAGTCAGCAAATGAGTGACAGATGAATGCTAAAAACAAATTAGCCACACACACTGCTGATGCCCCATAAGCATCAGTAAGAGGAGAAGTAAACTCCACCCCCGGGTAAGATTCATGACCAATGAGAGAAACATTTGATTTGCACATGTCATTTGTTTACAACTTTGGACCGTACCAGACTTTTGCTGTGTGAACACAAACGAACCAAGACAACTGAAACAATAATATTGATTTTACCCCTGCATCAGAACAAAGCAAACGAAACATAGGTGTGAAAACACCCTAAGATTCTTATATTAACAGAAGTTCAGTCAGACAGCCTTATCAATAAATTTCTTTTTAAAATGTGAACTGGTGTTGCCTGCTGAAATTGCTGGAAAATAAATGTATTTAGTGATTACAGAAGAGGATTAGGCCCATTTTAGATGGTCAATATAATTTTTGAGAGGTGGAGATTAAAGATGAAATGATGAGAATAAAGTCAAAATGGTGAGTAAAGGTGAAATGTCAACAATTAAGTTGAAATACAATTTTGTTATAAAAGTCCAAATGATGAGATTAAAGTTAAAATGTCAAAAAAAAAGAGGAATGCCGAGAACAAAGTTGGCATACAATTTATTTCGACTTTATTCACGACGTTGGCTTTTTTCTTGACATATCAACTTTTTTCTCAACATTTCAACTTTCATTACAAAATTCCATTTCGACTTTATGGTTTTGATTTCAACTTAAATCTCAAGATTTCAACTTAAATCTCAACTTCGCCAAAATCATTTTCTCCATCTGACATGACCCTAAGACTCTTCCGTAAGAGAGAAATAATTCACTTTAAAGAGATTGTTGGGGCCAAAAGGAAATCCAATTTAAATAATGAATTAAATATTGGTAAGAATATTAATTTAAAGAATCTGTTGCTACAAATTCCTTGCCTATACCTTAATTTCTCAAGTAAAAAGGACTAAATTTTTGTTTGTTTATTTTATAACAAATTGACCAAGTTAATTTTCACCTTTCTGCCCATCCCTATGTACCCGAGATGCTGCCTGCTTCAGGTGATTTAATGTGATTAGTGACACCTGGCTCGAGGATTAGGAGTGTAAAAGTTTGTTGACTGCAAAGAGCACATCGGCAGAAGATAATAACCATTTCATTTAGTTTTATCCATCATGATTGTAAATCTTTTTTTTGTAAATAAACCTTGGAAGTGACGCTGGATCCACGGCTGCTTTTTGTTTGGACTATGTGTGTTGAACCCACTCAGCAGTGGATTTTTGGAAGCTTGAAGCCAAGTGAACATGGCTGGAGGTAAAGTGTCTGAAGGGTTACAGACGAGAAAAATCTGCACAGTTTTCCACAGTTCAGCTAATAATTCATTAAGTTCTCCACAGATCTGGACCACATTTTCAGGGAATGTTGTTGTCATGGTGTACAAAAAAAGTGACAGAAACAAACTAAGCTTACAAACTAATAATGATATCAGTGTTAGGGTAAGTTTTCAGGGTCAAGGAGTCTGATTTTAAGGGATTTTAATCATAAAACTACTGCTTATAAGTGAAAAAGCAACACGAGAGCTGCCTCGGCATGTTTGTGCTTTACGAGTGCTTCTATGTGAAAATCCATGCTGTGTGTAAACATGGTATACTTCTAACTTTGGACATTACCATGTGATTGTTGCCCAAAATTTAAATTCTGATCTGGTCCCCACCAGATGAACCGCCCCCCTTCGCCCTGGAGGGAGACCGGACGGGCATGGCGGCCTCTGATAGTCAGCTGGCTAATGTGGCCAAGGTAAGGCAAACATACACACTTAAGGACTGTTCAGTCAGACTGTCTGAAGTATTCGAAGTTCTGCACTTTCCAAACTCCCTCCATGGCTGTTACACAGATAAACTTGTGTGATGATAAAAAGGATGGAGGCCCTAAACGGAGGAGTCTTGTTGAGCTGTGAACACAGATGAAAAAGCCTGATTTGTGATCTCAGGCTGATCTCAGGCTTGTTTGAGACAACTTTTTCCCTGCTCAACATCACCATCAACCCTTTTAAAAACAAAAGCCATCTGCAAGTGAAAGAGGGGAGAACCCACATCTGTTTTCAGGTGTTTATTTGTTGTGCCCTCATTGAAACAGTGTTAATTTTAACAGCAATGTATAATTTAGCTTAAGTGAAAGTCGTTAGTCTTAAATGTCTTTTAGATTTACTCAGAATTTAATCATTTAAAGTTTAAGTGTTTTAAGTTTAAAGTATGATATTTTTATGTTTCCTTGAATTTCTGAAGTCATATTTTGCACTTGGATAAAATGGAACATCTTATGATCCTTTAATGAATGCTAGTAAAGTCTGAATGTCTAAATGAACAGAAACAAATGTTCCTTTTGTGTGAAATGCAGTCTCCTTTATTTAGGCTACCTGGCAGAGCATCTCAGTTACAATACCAGAACTGACAACAAACAGTGAACCTGCTCTACATGAATATATCAGTTCATAAAGAGAGCAGCTCTGATTGGATCGCTCCACAACTTATCCCACCACCACCAAGCTAAGGCAGCTGTGATTGGATGTCAATCTGAACTCATCCAACCTTTAACACAGCCAAAGTAGCTGTGATTGGATATATTTCTAACAAGTTTCTACTTTCTACATGATCAGATTAGGTCTGATTGGATTAAGTCTGTCAGACACTTTAGTCTAGTTTTTATTTGTTGATGAAAATGTCCGTTTTTGTCCATGTGCTCTTGTTTTTATTAGTTACTGTCTAGTTTTCATTGGGGGAAAAAAGGTTGTTGATGAAAATAATAGTCAACCAAATTAAAATTGCATGGAAACACACACGTCCTGTGATTTGATTGACAGCTGAGGTCTGCTTTGATTGACAGCTGGGCTCGGAGGCGTGGCCAGAGATGGTGTGCGTGTCACAGTTGAATCCTGGATACTCTGACAGCTGCCATAACTTCTTTAGAGTCAACTACGACCACCGAGTGACACACCTGCGCCTCAACATGTACCCAGGTATCAAATTTTAATATTTGACGTTTTTATATGTTTAGTATTTTCTAACATCTCTTATCATGTTAATAATCATGTTAATTGTTATTTCTTAGACTTAATCATTTAACATTCAATTTCAATCATCAAATATGTTTTATTTATTTGTTTATTAAAATGTGTTTTCAGCATATTATTTATTTCTGTCTGTTGATTCTTGGTTTAATTTCTTTGCATTTTCTCTTGTTTGTTTTCTTTTATATTTCATCAGTCATCTTGGTTTTATAATTTCTCTTACTTTAGCCTCTATGGTGTACATTAGTCCCAAATCCTCTTGACTATCATTACAGTGGAATAATATTTAGTAGGTGGACCCCTGCTGAGAGTTTATTTGCTGTGTGGTTTCAAGAGAATTATCATTATTTGTGTGTATTTGTACACATACTGTATATACAATCACTTTGTGTCTTAGTTTGATTGCAATTGAATTTGTATGAACTGTGTAACATAAAGTTTGATTGATTCATAAGCAGTGAATGGGTTGCATGTACCAGCAAGAATTAAGGATAAAGATACTTTTAAAAACTAAAATAAGGATTAAGGATAAGAAACCTGTTACAACAGAAGCTGGCAACCTTATTAATTGGAATATTTATTGGGATATATCACAATATCCAATCCTGCAATAAATTATTTCTTTTTTTAAATGAGTTGTTAAAATTTCTTGTATCATAAAGTTTGTCAGTAAGAAGTCATTTTGCTAGTGTTGAATGATTATAGCTCAAATTTCCCAGAGGATATTCATTAAAAATCTCTTCGAAATGATTGTATCAGTTCTTTTAAATTAGCCTTAAATGGCTAAGCTACACCAAACTTACATATTTGTACCTAATTACAAAAAATGTCCAATAGAAAACCATTCTTTTAACTCATATTTATCTTCATGTAAAATAATGCATTCCTTTATGTTAAGAGTTCATTCTGGATGACGAGCTTTTATTTTTTATATTTCTCCACCAGATGGTGCTATTTTGTCCTACTCAAGTTATACCCAAAAAATTAACATTTTTACTGTTTCATGCAAGAGTGCAAAGAAATAACACATCAAAATCAATGTCGCCAATTATTTCCAGTAATCTCAGGAACTACTGCTACTATGACTACTACTATTCATAATTAGCAAATACCACTTGAAATATATTTTATCAAAACCATTTTTTTGTGTTTTTTTAACTAAATTGTGGACTTATGAAAACATACTGGCCTTCAATGGTTACTCAGTGTTATTTCTATAAAGTATGGTCCCTGCATGGCGCTACATGGATAAAATAAGTAACAATGAAAAGGGTCTGTTGGATTACATGACTCTTACTGAACTTGTTTGGTGTGTTTCCGTCTTCAGATGGAGGGATAGCCAGACTGCGGGTTTACGGAGTCGGACAAAGAGATTGGTCGTCCGTCCCGTCCAACCAGGACGTCGACCTGGTGGCTCTGACCAATGGGGGAGTCTGCCTTGGCTACAGCGATGCCCACTTTGGACACCCACGCAACATGATCAGTATGATTTTACCCTTCTGTTCTCATTACTGCGTCAGAGATATTTTATCCACACACTTGGTGATGCAGACAGCATTGATGGGAGCTCTGATGACATGTTTGTTGTGTTTGCAGGTCTCAGCCGAGCTGTCAACATGGCTGATGGCTGGGAAACGGCCCGCAGACTGGACAGACCAAAACAACTGCAGGTTTAAACACTCATACAAATCTACAGGAAGTGTAGCATTTGGTAATGTCAATCAGTCGTTATTTGTATAGCTCCAATTCATAATAAGTGTTATCCCAAGACGCTTTACAATTACAGTCTTCAGTTTATAGATACCCATCTACACTTTATTGCCAAAAGTATTTGCTCACCTGCCATGACTCACATATGAACTTAAGTGCCATCCCATTCCTAATCCATAGGGTTCAATATGACGTCGGTCCACCTTTGCAGCTTTAACAGCTTCAACTCTTCTTTGAAGGCTGTCCACAAGGTTTAGGAGTGTTTATGGGAATTTTTGACCATTCTTCCAGAAGAGCATTTGTGAGGTCACACACTGATGTTGGACGAGAAGGCCTGGTTCTCAGTCTCTGCTCTAATTCATCCCAAAGGTGTTCTATCCGGTTGAGGTTAGGACTCTGTGCAGGCCAGTCAAGTTCATCCACACCAGACTCTGTCCTCCATGTCTTTATGGACCTGCTTTGTGCACTGGTGCACAGTCATGTTGGAAGAGGAAGGGGCCAGCTCCAAACTGTTCCCACAAAGTTGGAGCATGGAATTGTCCAAAATGTTTTGGTGTGCTGAAGCATTCAGAGTTCCTTTGGCTGGAACTAAGGGGCCAAGCCCAGCTCCTGAAAAACACCCCCACACCATAATCCCCCCTCCACCAAACTTTACACTTGGCACAATGCAGTCCCACAAGTATGGTTCTCCTGGCAACCTCCAAACCCAGACTGGTCCATCAGATTGCCAGATGGAGAAGAGTGATTGGTCACTCCAGAGAACGCGTCTCCACTGCTCTAGAGTCCAGTGGCGGCGTACTTTACACCACTGCATCCACGCTTTGCATTTGGTGATGTGAGGCTTGGATGCAGCTGCTCGGCCATGGAAACCCATCCATGAAGCTCTCTGCACTGTTCTTGAGCTAATCTGAAGGCCACATGAAGTTTGGAGGTCTGTAGAGATTGACTCTGCAGAAAGTTGGCGACCTCTTCTCACTATGCGCCTCAGCATCCGCTGACCCCGCTCCGTCAGTTTACGTGGCCTACCACTTGGTGGCTGAGTTGCTGTGGTTCCCAAACATTTCCACGTTCTTATAATCCAGCTGACAGTTGACTGTGGAAGGATTTCACGACTGGATTTGTTGCTCAGGTGGCATCCTATCACAGTTCCACGCTGGAATTCACTGAGCTCCTGAGAGCGACCCATTTTTTCACTAATGTTTGTAAAAGCAGTCTGCATGCCTAGGTGATGATTTTATACACCTGTGGTCATGGAAGTGACTGGAACACCTGATTCTGATTATTTGGATGGGTGAGCGAATACTTTTGGTAAAATAGTGTATGTATATTTATTAATGCATATATGTGTAACCACAAAATGAAGAGTTCTTGCTATATTAAGTGTCTTGAGATAACACTTGTTATGAATTGGCGCTATACAAATAAAGATTGATTGATTTATTATTACTGTTAAGCTGAACCGTTATCTGAGCAGCCTTAGCTTGGGTTTTTTCCTGCCTGATCTGGGTCCTGAACAAACACACAGATCACATTTTGGAAGAGAAAAGAAATTTCATTCGTTGACTTCAAAGCTAGACTGAAAAGTAATGAGTCACAAGACCCTTAATAAAAATGTACTGGAGTTAAAATCTTAAGTAAGATACTCGAAAAGTGTACTTAAGTGCAGTACTCAAGTAAATCTATCCTGCTATGATCTGCAATCATTCATGTGCATATAAGGAGATGGACTTGAGAAGGTTCCTGCTGTTCGTCTACCAGGTGGACCACCAAGGGATCCTGCAGGTCCCGGGCTGGGAATGGGCTGTTTTTCGTCTTGGACATCCGGGAGTCATCAGCAGCATCGAGCTGGACACCAACCATTTTAAAGGTGAGGAGAATCTGTTAACTGACTTGGTTGGAAATGAGCTAAGTTTCCAAATTAAAGCTGCAGGTTTGATCTTTGTGATCCAGGTAACTTCCCAGACTCGTGCAGGATCGAGGCGTGTGCTTTGACTGCTGAGGAGGAGGCTCAGGGCGTCAGGAGCAAGTGGAATTCTGGGAAATGGCAGGTCCTGCTTCCCCCACAGAAAGTATGTAGACTCAAGACTCCGGCTGCTGTCATGATGATTATTAGACAAGGTTTCACCATAAAGACTCAATTAAGCATGTCATCTTAAAATAAAATAATTGTTGTTATAGAAAAGCCATTTTCGTATTATTTATCAGTTTCAGTTTAAAGTTAAAGCTATGGTCTACGATTTGGAAGCTTTGTACATATTAATAACACCGTTTATAAGGCTGTTATGGTCCTATGGTCCTATCTACACAGTATAAAGACCAAAAAGAATGAAAATAATCCATTCAGTATATCCGCTGAAAAGCTGCATACTAGCTGACCAATCAAGCCTAAGAACCTGCAACTATTAATTGGTCCGTGAGTTGGTCCGTGAGTCCATCCAATCCCCTGTCTCTCTCACTACGCATCGTCATGCGATGCGTAGTGCGTCATGGTCCCGTCTCCTCCCCTCCACCTCCGGTGAGCAGCTAGCAGCGTTAGCTACTGAACTATCATGGAGCCGGAAAAGCCTAGCGCCGAGACCGAAGCCGCCTCCCTCTCCCGCGGGGCCCAACGGAGCTCTGCCCGCGGGTTAAGGCCTGTTAGCGGGCTAATGGCTAACGAATAGCCTCAGCCAGCCGTCAGACCTTCAGCATTGACCGTTTCACCCCTGGTTGATCAGGTAATGGCTTTGTTTACTACAGCGGGAGATGTCTGCTGAATAACTCTGGTTAGTTTGTGCCTGCACGGGCTAATAACTTGCAGGGGAGCGGGTTAGCCTGTTAGCCGCTAATCGTTTGCACTGTAAGCTGAGCTGGGGAGGACAGGCTGAGAAAGATTAATCCTCCCCCACACTCGGCTCCGCTCTGGCGGCGCCAGACCCGCATTGCCGCCGGTCCAATTGAAATGGCTACTGCTGTGTGTTATAAGGGGGATGTCTGTCGTGTTTGATACTTTCAGTTGAGCTGAGCTGTTTTTGATTGAGTTTGCTGCTGATATATTGTGCTAGTCGCTCGTAGCTCTGTCCGAGGGGGCTATAAGAGGCGAGCCAACACGAGCTGGGGGCGGGATCTTGGAACACGGGGGGGGGAGAGGTGAGGGAAGGGGGGGCAGGCTGCGGTTTCAAATCGTAGACCACAGCTTTAAGCGTTTGTATGTAATCTTCCCGTCTTCCTTTGTCTGCAGCTTCGTCCTCACCACATTCACCTCTACAGCCAAGCGGAGCTCGCCCTGAGCATGCCGGCCACTCACGTGCGTCTTGTCATCAGTCCGGACGGTGGAGTCAGCCGGCTGCGTCTGTGGGGTCGACCCACACCTGCCACTGCTGCAGCGACCAATCAGAAGAGAGTCGTGTCCAAACTCTGATCCTCAGACAGAGCAAAGCATGGAGACATTTGACTGATGACGATATCAAAGAGCTGTTAGGAAATAAACAGGAGTCATGGTGCTGTCTAATGTCTGCTTATTCTCAAGGCTGAAAAAAACCCTGCAAACTCATTTTCTAGTGAAGCTGGGATGCTGTTAGTGCCCATGGCATGGGTAACTTGTATTTCTGGGTCAAAAGGTATTCTGTTTTTGTTTTAAGCCACACTGACCACGATCACATGATGTTTTTTAATTCTCAATGAATTATTTACAATTTAATAATTCGTAATTCAAGTTTTATCCTTCGTGTTTACATGAAAATAGTAATTCCAAATAAAGGTTTACATGGAAAACACGTTCATTCACCTCCTTCAAGGCCTGAGGGTTGGGAATGGCTCTGATTGGACAGGGGGCGGACATGACATAGTGGCGTATTTATGTCTACCAGAAGAAAAACTTCAGTTCAGCGTCTTTGTCAGGGAAAACTTGACCGACTTGGACGCTACAGCTTTAAAAAGGCCTGCATTTTAATGCTTACATCCATTCACACTTTCATTATTTCCAAATCTTCTAAGATTCTTATTTAAACATTGTCTCAGCTTGAGTCCCACGCTTTGGTCGGACAGCCTTCTTTTTCCCGTTGTACCCATGTGTCGTCTCGACAGGAAAATGGGACAAGCGCAGAACAACCAGAATTCGTTTAAAGTGGAATGAACGTAAACATGATCAAAGAATTACTTAATTCAGATTTAAAATCTGAAAATACCAGCCACTTACTTTGGAATCACCTTTTCATTCGGGATTAGGAGTTTACATGGACATTTTTAATCTTTTTAAAGAGGACTGAAGTTTCATTCAGAATTAAAGGGGAATTTTAGTTCTCATGTAAATGTGATTAGTGTGTAGTTTGTTCTCCCATCTCATGGTGAAACTGCGTTTTGCATTCAAAAGAAAAGTACTCTCGCGCCTCGCTTTTTCAAATGTGTTGCAACAGCTTAACTCTACGGTAGCCAGTATGTGCCTTAAAGCTTTGCCAACATGCCCTCTAACATGCCATTGAGTTTTCTTTCTGGTGAAGAGATATGTTATTTGAACAAACAGCAAACTGCATTGGATCATTAGTGTTACACTTTCAAATTTACAGCAGTGACAAGCAAATGTCACTGTGCTCTTTCTGACTCTTAGTGAAAACTCATTAGTAGTTAGTGAGTAGTACTGCATAGTGCTTTATGTCACTCTTGGCTGTTCGTATTTTTTAAAGACCAGAAGGGCATGGAAGCCCGTCCATTTCTAAAACATCACATCACAAAGCGAAGAGAGCTGGTGAGGACCAAAAAGGATTGTGAACTGGTCTCGAGACCACATTATAAAGGCCTTGGTCTTGTCTCGGACTCTAGAGCATTTTTACTTGGTCTTGTCTCAGTCTAGGACTGGCTGGACTCAGGATTTTCCATAAGACCAATCAAGACCAGCACTGATCTGCCGTTCTTCAACATCATCAGTGTTAACAGGGAAGAACTGTTGGTAAAACAACAAAAGCTTCAATTCATTTGTTATTTCCCCTGTGATGACTGCAACCTTCACGGGGTTGTGACACCCCTCATAACTGTTCAACCTTGTCTTGTTTTTGAAAATAGATTTTGATGGTCTTGGTCTTGGTCTTGTCTTGGTCTTGTCCTGGTCTCGGCTCGTCTCGACTACCAAAAGTCTTGGTCTCGGTGCATTCTGGTCTCGGGCAAGTCTAGGTCTTGGATAGAGTGGTCTTGAGCACAACACTAACCAGGTAAGGTTTTTTTTCATGCATATTTGTAACTATTATTTTGATATATCATATGTCAGTTAAGATGATGATTATATGTTTTGCCAACTTTTGTAGACTCATATTCAAAAATCATGTTTTGCTCTTTTTGTCCCCAAAACCCACCCGCAGACAACATGGCAGGTCATTATGTCAGCCTCCCTGCAGTACATAATTATAAAAAGCCTTTTCTAACTTAATAAAAACAAAACCAAAGTTTTATGAGGATGATTGTTCACCTGTTTAATGGACTAATCATACAAATAGAAACATTATATCCTATATTCATGGAAATGCTGCAAACTTCTACACACTACACCTTTGAAACACTGCACATTGTCCCTTTAACAACGTTCCAACTTAATTTGATTTGTATGAGCTCACCCAGGCATGCAAGTTTTTTATATAATTTTTTGAGAGTTAAAACCTTGTTTCATGTCCACATTTTGGACTCTTTGGCCTGCTGGGCTCAAACTGAGATATTCTGTCTTTATTTCATAACAAAGAAGAACAAAGAGTACATTTTAACGGATAATAGTGTTGTTTATCATTTGTCATGCTCTTGTCCATTATATCTAACAGGTTTTGAAAAATATTGGTGTCATAAATCAAAGAGCCTCCATTCCCCGAGCTTGATCGGACCTTTGACCCTGCCTGGGCAGTCTCAGCAATTATGGCAAAATGTGCATTGACAAGCAGACTAAATGACCACAATTACCCCCCCTGTGTGGGCTGCCACTGTCTCAACATGACGTGAAGTGGACCAGCACTACCGTCCTGAGTCAGCAGGGGGCAACAGAGACCAGCCAGCCTCAGACAGACAGAAGTTCAGACATATAAATGTTCTAGTCTCTTCTCAGATGTGTTTAAGGTAGAAGAAAGTCAAACAGGCGGACTTTTGTCATATTGTGAATCTGCTGCCTCCCATCTTCTCCCTCTTTTGCCTTCTTGAGGATGTTTTGGATTAATTTCTCTGGGACATAAAGCATCTCGTTTTCAAGAACATGAAGAACAAAGATTGTAGAAACATCAGCAGCGTTGTTCTTGGCAGGAGAAGTGCCCATTACCTTCTTCAATTGCTTTCCGATTTATGAAAGCTGGGGTTAGTAATCTGATTTAGATACACTTTTCGTAATACTGGTTAAAATTATCTTTATGACCTGATGGCAATCAATTCATAATGTATTCTCAAAAAAGAGCGAAAAATATCCACTAACTACAGCAGGAGTAAAACAGGGAAAACAACAACCAATAAAAACATCGGGTCACCAGTTTTTAAACCAATCAAATTCTGTCGCTGTTCTGCCCGCAAGGCGAAGCCCTAATGAGATGCTACATTTAAATTCATGCTAGTTTTCCAAAATTACCGACCCCAGCTTTAAACCAAATTCATGTTTTTTTTCTTGTTTTTTAGGTACTAAAATAAGATGTGTAGCTGGACATGTCAAGCATTTTTGGTCATTATAAGTCACGTGAGATATTCAGAATTGAAATTGGATGGATAAACTTCCTTAGATTTTAGGTTTTGCGGTGTAAGTGTGAGTCTCTCTCTGCTGTTTGAATGAAGGTGGAGCTCCGAGACGTCCATCCTCATCAGTCCCATCATCACTTTCCACCTGATCCCTCGCACCCCGCTGCAGGTCCGACCCCACACTGGATTGGCGGGCGGTGGCGGTGGGGGGGTTGATATGCCCCGCTATGCTGATGAGTCCCCTACTCTCTCTGGGTATTCCCTCCGACACGCTAAAACCAAATTTCCCCAGCCGGGCTGGTTTTAAATGTGATTCAGGAGTCTCGGGGGAAATAAGAGAGTAGCGCTGCTGCTGTGTGGTGTCGGTGAAATCCACAGACGCTCCAATCATCCGCAACGGGCTGAGCTGGGGGACGCCTCGCGCCCTCCCAGACTGAGAGACAGCCTGCTGGGTTTATGAGGTCATTGTCAGCCAGCGGTCACTCTCACAGTCAATGTCCTGTACAGTCGCTCGCTTCACACCCCAGAGTGTTAATAATCACTCCGTCTCTCTCTTCTCTGTAGACTCACCCTGCTGTGGGGTGCGCTTGTTTCATCCCTCCTGTTGTCCCTCTGCTGCTGTAGGAAAGTGCTGTTGATATGGGAATACACGAGTCTCCACTGGTTTGGATTATTTTACATCAGACAGAACTATGAGGAGGTCGTTCCTTTGCCAGCATCTGTCTGTCTGTCAAATAATGCCAAAAGTTCTCTACTGATCTTCAGGATTTTTTCAGAAAACATTGGTCACAGCACAAGTAGGAAAGGATTTGAGTTTGGTGATCTCCATCTGGATGTGGAACATTTTAAAGCCACACTATGTAAGATTTCAGCTTTCAGCTCTCTAGTGGCCTCTGTGGTTGTTGAGTGTAACTGCACTGCCGTAAACCAACGTGCATTTGTTGACATACAGAGGGAGGAGAAGCAAGCTGACAGGACTTACGGAAATAAAAATGTAGACTAATGTGGTACAGTGTGATCATGTTTCTAATTGAGTAAATCATCATGTGCTTACAAGTCCAACAAAACGAGGCTAAATTAGCATTGGTCAGACATCCCTCCTCGTCTTTAAGCTCACGCCAGTAAGTTAACACCAGGCCAATGTTTATACTTGTTCAGACATTTAGCTTGTTACTCTCCCACTTTCTTTTTTTCATCTCCTCTGATAAAACTTTTCTTTTCTTAAGGTTTTTCACTGCTCCCGCCAGGACAATAGCTCTGCATTGCCTTAAACTTCTTTCTTCTTCTTCTTGTTTAATAGCGAGTGGTTGATCAAAGGGACTGTGAGGAGTTTCTAAGTAATTACAAAAAAGCATTTTTAGATGAGTTGTATAGCATCATAATAGGTTATCTATAAATGCTATTCCTTAGCCTCCCAGTTGGACAGGGCTGGACTGGCCTGGATACTCAACTTCGGGAACAAGACAATTAAAACTAGAGCAAATTTATATTATTCAGACACGTCTTAGAGCACCGGGCTGTAAGTAGCCATATACAGCCGGCTGCAAAACTACGATACTAAGTTTTCCAAAAATTGCTTGTTGTCACATCAAAAACTACCGCTACGTAACTAGAAAGAGATACATTACCTCGTCGCTTTGCATCCTGTAAGTTGTTGAAAAAAGAAGTTGTAAAGCAATGCAGAGTTCTGAGGAAGGTTTGAGCTGCATTCATTAGCATCACAACAAACACACGCTTTGGCTTGGGTCTTTTGGTGCGTTCCAGTTGTAGTCAGAAGTAAGAATTTCCAGGTTCCGTGTAGGAAACTGCAACTGGATCGCCCCTCGAAGTCTGAATATCCTACTGGGAACTCGGTGAAACCTCGCCACCCCCGAGTTGACAATCGAAGATGGATGCCCCCAGTGTGAACAGTTATTTAGCTCCTGTAATAATCAATTTATTTGCACTTCTGACTGGGGTGTGTCGCTCTAGATCAGCTGTATACATAGTATTGTTAGACTTATATTTACAAAAATGCTGCCATAGTGATAATCACATTCTTCATGTGATATTTGTGAACAACAACGCAGGGCGAGCTAACAACAGCTAACAATAGCCTGGTAGATTGGCATGTTTTTTTCCGACTTCAACTGGAACGCCTATAAGTCGGAAATTATGTCACTCCTAGTTCTGAGGTTACTGGAACACAGCATTACGACAGTCGCCGCGCTGCTCATGGGTAGCAGAGTCCTAATGTCGCCGCAAATAGATTCTCCTCATAGCACCTTTAAGTTCATAACACAACAGGAAAAAAATGTTTTACTAAAAAATTAATTTAATATCAGCGATTTTAAGTTTCCCTTATTACACTGTGTCGTGCTCACCACACGCCAACAGATTCACTCACCAACAACCAGTGCCTCGACTCTCACAGTTTATAAACTTGCATTTGGTCTACTAGTACTACTAGTGAATCTTTTGGATTTACTAGTACTACAACATTTCTAAAAGAAGTCTACTAGTATTACTAGTGAGATAGTTTGGGTTTACTAGTATTACTGGTAAAATATTTTTCTAGTCAAGGTTTTTGGCGCACTGGTGCATGAGTAGTTCCTGTTTGTTTATCAAAATCATCTACTAGTAGACAAATTGTGTGACTAGTATTACCAGTAGACTTAAAGGTAGCGACTGCAGGATTTTTTGTGACTATTTGTAAACACAACATTCAGACAAAGCCCCTCCCCCCTAAACTCCTTGCCACCTGATGCTAATGCCCACCCTCTCCAGCAGCAAGCTAACTGGGATAAATACATATGTTGTAATGGAAAACCGATAACTTGGCAAGAAAGCATAAGCTAACCGCCTGTGTCCATAACCTACTTGTCCAACAGCATGATGGCTAACTCCACGTCACTTTTCATTCTGAGACAGTCCTTCAGAGCTCGGAAGAGGGTAAAAGCCAACCCGAGGTTCACCCTGGTTTTAGACCAAGCTTAGTTAGTGCATTTTAAAACACTCAAAGTCACTTGCACACTGGGCCTGCTGTGATTGGCTGGAGTATCCCCGCCTACTCTCGGCCCAAAAATTACCCGAGACAACCAAAACATCAAAATACAGGCTGAGGGGGAAGGTGAGGAAAACAAAGACATCATCACACATCAGTCGAGACCCACAGGAGACAACTGAGCAGGATTTTCCTGATAAAGTTGATATTTTATTCTCAAGGAAAATCCTGCAGACCCTACCTTTAAAAATGGATTTATTAGTGGTTACTTCTAGGAATACAAGGGGTTATCCAGCACCCTGATTGGTTGTAATATTTTAAAAAGCCAATGGGAAGCCTGATTTTTCTTTTTCTCCACCCCTTTATTAGCATATTGGGTTTACTAGTAGTACTATTGAACATTTTTCGATCTACCAGTAGTACTAGTGACACTTTTCGCTTCACTAGTAAAGTCTACTTGCGCACTAGTTGACCAAAATTGAGTCCATGGACTCCAAATTTGAGTACATTAGAGCTGTACTATGGTTTATTTTACTGATATCAATTTTAGCCCAAATGGTTTTCCATAATTCAGCTTATGGAAAGTCTGTTGACGACTGTATACTTATGATTACACAAAAAATATCCCCTCCATTAATAAAACTTTAATGTTAAATAAGTCAAACTCACATATGCTCCTTGCAGTTGGCTGTTTTTAATGCAAAAGTGAAATTTAATGTATGAAAATGTCCCCTAAGCTCACATCAGCAACTGATTTAGACTAGAAAACATGTTCCCTCGGTTATTTTCCCATAAACTGATCCAACCTGTACATTGAAAAGGAAATTTGAGAAAAGCAGAAACACAGTTTGAGTCTCAAGGAGGTGGAAAAGTGAGAGGGTGCATCCGAATAGTCCTTTTTTGATAAGGAACCTTCCTAACTGAAGAAATGACCCGGAAGCATTTAAGCGTCGGCCATGATAAGTGCTGTTCGAATTCTCCAAAAGTTAAGGAAATGAGGGTCGTTGCTTCCTTTATTATCTCCTTTAGCTTAGGAAACACTGGACCATCCTTTCCGAAAGGAGAGAAGAAAGAAACGCCCCATAATGCACTGCGGCAGGTGACGTATATCGGCATCGTAGAGAAACTTACGAGGCATAAAGGACAAGTTTTGTGGGACTATCAAGATATGTGGGCTATATAATTAAAAAAAAGAAAAACATTTTTTCTCAGTCATAGAGAAGAATATATGCTTCGCTTTCAAAAATATCACCTTTAGTTTATTTCTTAATCAGTATTGAAATGGTGGACCGATAAACAATTAAATATTAGTCTATAATTCATAAAGCACTTGATTTAAAACATTTTTTCTCCACACCCTTCGGGCTGTCTACAATGTTCATCAGGTAATAAATAATTGTGGTCCTTGTGTCCTATTTTAATATTAGTTACCAGATTTCTATCAATCTTCATTTATGAAGTAAATCATGCCAAGACAGAACAATGGGTCTCTAATAACGTTTATAAAAAAAAACAATCAGTAAAAGACGGACAAATGAGGTATTTTACAATACTTAAAATATAGTAACACAGTTTAACAATGTGTGTAAGGATATATGTGAATGAAACAGGGATAAAAGTCTTTCTGAAACATTTTAATTTTTTATCAGACTTCAGCTTTTTTCCCGTGTGCTGTCAAAGATGTGAACATTTATAGAAGCTCCCACCTAACCTCACATCTGTGTGCAGGAAACACACACTGCATGACCAATGGACAAAACACCATCACAGGTCTGATCATGGATTGTTAATGTTAACAGGTAAAGCTGACACAGAACAACTCTGTGAGGTAGAGCAGATGACAAGACGCTTCTTGTAGTCCATTTTCAGAACACTGTAGTTCGTCGTGGTTTACCTACGTCACAGGAAATCCTCGTCACATAAATATGACACCAAAGTGAAAGTGCAGTCGAATTCCTCTTTTAACACGGTTCTCCTTTCCTTTCCTCTTATTCCTTCCTTTCCTTGACCCTGTGACGTTTTTTATCGGGGTTAAGGTAAAGTCGATAGGAAAGGACTTAGGAAGGACTATTCGGATCCACCCAAAGTGTCAGAGACTGGAACTATTTAATGGCAGCGGTTTTAAGTTTCCCTTATTACACTGTGTCGTGCTCACCACACGCCAACCGACTCACTCACCAACAACCAGGGCCTTGGCTCTCGCAGCTTGTAAATTTGCATTTGGTTGAGTAGTACTACTAGTGATATATTTTGGATTAACCAGTATTACTGGTAAAAAAAAAAAAAATGTTTTTTGGTGTACTATTGCACAAGTAATTCTTACTTGTTAATCAAAATCATTTACCAGTAGAAAATTTGTATAACTGATACTATCAGTAGAGTTAAAAATGTAATATTAGTGGTTACTACGAGGGATTATAACCAAATCCAGCGCCCCGATTGGTGGTACCATTTTCGAAAGCCAATCTTTTGTACTCCTCCTTAATAGCATATGATGCTTACTTATGATTAGATACAAAAAACACTCCCTTTAATAATAAAATTGTAATTCTTACTTATATTTATTGATGTTAAACCAAAACTTTTCTCCACCCCTTTATTAGCATTAGAGGTTTACTAGTAGTACTATTGAACATTTTTTGATCTACTAGTGGTACTAGTTGACCAAAATTGAGTCCATAGACTCCAAATTTGAGTATGATAGAGCTGAACTATAGTTTTAATCAGTGATATCAATTTTGTGCCCAAAAGGTTTTCTGTAATTCAGCTTATGGAAACTCTGTTGACAACTGTATACTTACGATAATTAAAAAAATATCCCCTCCATTAATAAAACTTTAATGTTAAATAAGTCAAACTCACATATTCTCCTTGCAGTTGGCTGTTTAATGCTTAAGTGAATTTTAATGTATAAAAAATGGCCCCTCAGCTCACTGCAGCATCTGATTTAGACTAGGCAACATGTTTCCTGAGTTGTTTTCCCATAAACTGATCCAACCTGCATGTTGAAAATGAAATTTGAGGAAAGCAGAAACAAAGTTTGAGTCTCATGGAGGTAGAAAAGTGAGAGAGTCAGACACCGAAACTGAGAGAGAGGGAGAGACAGCTCATGTCTGCAGACGCCAACAGGGAGTTGACCAATCAGCAGCCAGAAAACCTCCACAGGCTTCAGTACAGACGGTCATCAGTATGCAGGACACACACACACACACCTACCCCCCGCTCTCTCTCTCTCTTACTGCACCTCATTTCTCCGTCACACCTGCCTGCATGCCCTCGCTCGCCCCCTCTCGCCTGCAGAGAGAGAGAGAGAAGGCGGCGAGTTCAGAGAAATTGACCTTTTTAAAAGCAGTGACGCTGCCGAGTGATCAATAACAAACACAAACTCTGTTTATGTGGAAACAGGCGACAACCCACAGAGTCCAAATGAAGATGAATGAAGAAGATTATAATTATTTTTCTACTCATTCATCACTGAATGAATCCTCGTTTTAATTAATCAAAATAAATGATGTTCCTTGTTTAAGAGCAGGAGCAGAAACCAGACATACCACATGGTGTTGACCTGGCAACACAGCTGGATCCACCTGATTCAATTACACTTATAAGGCTATGAAACGAAATACTTTGATACTTATTGCCAATATTTTTAATGAGACACAGTTTTGTATTCAATAGTATTAAACTAGAAAAGTACTCGGAGAGCACAGAACTCCGCCAGCGCCACAGTCCACAGTCATATTGTGATTTTTACCATAAATATTACTCCTACCTTTATTTCATGTAAATATTTAGATTCCTTGACCAAGAAAACATACCATTAGCAACTGGATTCATAATGATATCTATGTTTGAAACCTGGAAAAAAAAAAAAAAGAAAAGCAACGCAGACACACCACCCCAACATCACTAACCGGGGCTAACAAAAAAAAAATAAAAAAATCAAGGAACCTTAAAAACACTCATGAATTATGCCTTACTTGGAACAAAGGATTGGACATTAAGTGTCACAAGTGAACACTAAAAGAGACTAAAGAATTATGTCATACTTCTGTAAATGGAATAAAAATTTACAATAATCTGATATATGAAAAAGAGGAGACTAAATATTGAAGAAATGGGGACGGGACTAGATAAGCTCTGCTTCTTCCGTCTTCCCTTTCGGACATGTACAATGTGATCAACTACTGACAATGTGTGATGTTGTATAAGTGTGCTGACATGACCGAAATAAAAATCAATTCAATTCAATTCAATTCAATCTATTTTAGTTCAGTAGTTATTCACGAAAATCACATTTTTCGTCATGGCGGCCAGACACTGATCCGGATCAACACCAAAACTGAATCAGTTCTTCCTTTTCCCATGCTGAACATTTCCTGAAAATTTCCTCAAAATCCATCCATAACTTTTTGAGTTATTTTGTTCACAGACAGACAGACAAACTCTCCCGAAAACATAACCTTCTTGGCGGAGGTAAATATGGAAACTTAAAAATTTGATTTTTGAAACCAGGGCTGCAAAAAGTTTATTCATGCAGCAGAAAAGTAGAACTGAAAGTACACATTTACCATTTTGTCATTCATGTTTTAAACTAGAATAAACTAGCAAAGCACTCTGAGAGCGCAGACCTCCGCCAGCACCAAAGTTCTCAGTCATATTGTGATTTTCACCATAAATATTAGTCCTACCTTTATTTCATCTAAATATTTAGATTCCTTGACTATGAAAACATAACATTAGCTATTGGTTTCATAGTGATATCTATTTTAGTTCAGTAGTTATTCACAAAAATCACATTTTTTGTCATGGTGGATCCAGATGGTGATCTGGATCAACACCAAAACTGAATCACTTCTTCCTTTTCCCATGCTGAACATTTCCTGAAAATTTCATCAATATCCATCCATTACTTTTTGAGTTATTTTGTTCACAGACAGACAGACAAACAAACTCTCCCGAAAACATAACCTCCTTGGCAGAGGTAACAATGGCAGGTAACTTTTTGTGATTTAGTTGTTAGTTTAATGTCCTCTTCTTGTATTTTTGTATTATTTATTAGAAGATGAGAAATGACTGTAGCTGTCCTGAGCTTACTACTACTACTACTACTTAAAAACATTTACAGAAATGACATTTTTGGACAATGATTAAGGAATAAAAATATGTTAGTTTAAAAAGTAATGGCACCGTTAAGAATTGACTGCAGATGTGTTTTCATATGCTCTTCTACTTTTCCTGCACTTTTACCCTGTAAAAATAAGGAAAAGTCCTTCGTTGAGGACTAATTATTTAAGAATGCATTTCTGCCATGGTATTACAACAAATATTGAATTTCTTTATTGGTAAAAAAAATAATTTTCAAATTCTAGTTTTACTCAGGTGAAGTAGTTTTTGTGTTTGACAGAGTGATCAACCAATCACATTTTGGACCTTTTTGACATTTTTTTAATACTACTGGTTAGGGCTAAAAGGTTTATCTTTTTCAATTCAAAATCGCCATTTCAGACAACGCAATCACGTGATCGTGAAAGCTGCATTTTTATTATTTTATTATTCATCTATAGTAACGATCTTTACAATAATATTGACATGAGGTCCTTCTTGAAAATGAGTTGCCACATCTGAAAGGCCTTACCTTTACCTTAATTATATTCATATTCAAGAAATATGGAGCCATACGAATAAAGTTTGACAGATTGATTATATATTCAGCAGAGATAAATGTGATGAGGACAGATTTATGATTTGGGCTTCCACGATGTCGTCTCTTTCATAATTTTTTGTTTTTCAACCTTTCATATCTGCCTGGATGGAAACATCTCTGGATGGATGGATGCATATATTAGGCGTGTCGAATTAATGCGTTAATCATGATTAATGAATTAAAGCAGCACTACGGAAGATCCCCGCTTGACCGGAACGAGAACTCAACTACCCATGAGCGCTAGCGCGTGCATACTGCCATGAAGGATACAGATCTGCCGGTCGCGTGCATTTGTTTAGTAGGCGAATCACAGAAGCCAGGACTTCGCTAAAAGTATTCTTCTGTCTTCAATGGCTGTTTGCAGGATGGATAGTGACAAGGTAATGTATTTATTTTTGACTAAATGACGATGTTGAAAATTGCTAAGTTCAACTTGGTTTTATTACCGTGAAGTCGCCCCCGCCCTGTTGAAGCGATAAAGTGAATAAAAGTAAAGACAACAACGAGCTGGCGATATCACACACTTGAAATAGGTCTAAGCAAAACTACATACTGGTATGTTCTCAAGAATACTGTAAACGGATGATAAACAATCAACAAGTACTTACAAGTCCAGCAATAACAGGGCCAAGTCGGCATCGGTCGGACATCCCTCCTCGTCTTTTATTTCACGCCATCGAGTGAACACCGAACCGATGTTTATTCTGGTCTGAGCATTCAGCTTGTTTTTCTCTCGCTTTCTTTGTTTTGTATCCTCAAAATAAACTTTTCTTTTTCTTGCGTTCTTTGCTGCCTCCGCCATGACTACAGCTCTGCGTTTGGCTTTCGCCGACACTTCCGTGTTTTAAACAAATCGGAAATCGAGGAAAGTGACGTAGCCTATGCCGTAAAGCAGTCCAAACGTGTAGTTTCTTAGTGTGGCAGGGTTCCCACCATCCACCCCGAAGTTACATAGCGCCAGTGAAAGCGATACAGACCACTTCAGAACACGACAGAGGTGTCATTGAACTCATTGTAAAGTGGTGGACCATCACAATGAATGTCGAAGGACTATATTATGTTTGAAAAACTACATAGTGTTGGTTTAAAGTCTCGATTAACACATCATGTTTTTTAATCAGGTTAAGGTAGGTTGATTTGGTGTAGGTTTGATTTTGACATTGGCGGGGACACAAAAGTACACCAAGATGGCACCTCTGAAAGTTGATGTGTTTTGCATTTATGACTGTTTTTAATGTCATGTGGAGCTTATCAAACAAACAAACTATCATATTCAGAAAAAAAATATTCTACTGGTATATTCTTTACCTCCAGCCTCTCCTCCTAAATCTCTACTGTCTGCTCCTTGACAAAAACATATTTATGCATGAAATATGAACAGTGGGACAATTTGGGATCAATCAGAATTTTTGATGGTATGGTAATAGTCTGATAAATATATAACCAAAACCAAAAAGGACTACTGTGTGTATTCCTCGACAAAATAAATGTATAAAGTCATGTTTTTAATGCAAGATCAATTGTTTTCTTTCCAAACAAACTTTTATTGTTGGTCTTAAACAGTTTCTGCCTTTCAATACACAAATAATATATGGATAATAAATAAAATGATCAAAATGTGTATCTCTTTGGCATTAAATATAAGCATTTTTTATCTATGACATTATATACTGTGCTTGCGTTTTGTGTTGGGGACTGTGTGGTAGTGGCATAATATTGATAGGGACGTGTCCCTAGCGTCCCTACCCAATTCTACGCGCCTGGGTTAATGTCATTTTTCATACAACTTCTATGTTTTGGTATTTTCAGAGGGCAGAACCTTAAAATACCAGAGCAGCTGGAGATAAGACAATCAGTCCGCTCATCCCACTCACCACAGACCAATCACATTGAGCGACAGTGTGACGTAGCAGCTCGACCCTGTTGTTAGCCGTTAGCTCTCCGGTAAACCTCTGGAGAGCAAATTTCATATGGTAGGGTAACCATGACTACTATGACTAGTTTTTATGCATAGGGATTCTTGTGCTTCAGTTTTTTGGGGGGGGAATATTGTTGCAAATCTTTTGATCTGCAACAATAATCTAATGAATTTCAATAAAAATACCTCAAGGTGAGGCTTTTTACAGCAATTTTAAAGTGAGATTAATTAGATTAATTAATTACAGCTCATAACTTATGAATCTCTCCATTTTTTCAATGTCCTGACAGTACTAGCATACATACAAATATATTTATTAAATGTCTTTGTATCTATGCGTATATGTGTATCTATAATGTTTGGCTTCTGCTCTACTGTAAATTGTCACACTTGTTGGGAACTGGAGTCGTAAGAATAAAGATTGATTGTTCTCCACGCTCCAGTCCTCTGCCTCTGAGCCTGTTTAATTAATCCAGAGATTATGTACTGGTTAAACTGGAGGATCTTATCATTAATGTGTTTCTGATCACTCCGCACCGTCGAGCGTCTCGTTAGCCGCCTCCGTCTCAGCAGTAGATCAAACGGCGTGCAGCCGTGGGGCGCCGCCTTCTCGCTGCATCTTTAATCAGGCAGGAACGGATCCCCCGCTGAGCCGGCCGGGTTCACCGGAGTTCACCCGCAGGTCGACGTTTGATGTTCCCCCCGTCGCTGCCAGAGCTTCCTGTTTCTGAGATCTCACATCAGACGTCATTTTTACATCTCTGTACGGACACATCTGAGACTGACGGAGGGCGACCCAAAAACTGAGACACGATGAATAAATAAATATGGATGTGAGAGACTCATGACAGCAGAAAAACAAGCCTGACGTCTTCACACCAACACAGCAGAAAAACTGTCCACGTTATTTCCCCAACTCAGCTGCTGGTTAAGCAAAAAGCTACTTAACCAATCACATGACGACAACCAAATGCACCAAGACTTGTACACATGGTCAAGACAACCGAGCTCATTGGGCCACTTGTTAAAACCAAAAGAGAACAACATGTCCAAATCTTGAGGCAAATGGGCCACTGCAGCAGAAAACCACACCTGGTGCCACTCATGCCAGCTAAGAAAAGAAAATGGATGCCACAGGCTCACCAAAATTTGATAACAGGAGATTGGATGGATGTTTTGCATCATGTGGGTTTGCAGTTTATCATTAGGCTGGGATCCACATTCAAGATTTCCTGCTGCTTCACAGAAGGTTTTTTCTTGAGCCATGATGGAGGGATTCATGATTGGCTATATGGATTCATGTTGGCTGTTGGATGTATATATTTGTATATATGTATATGTGTATTTTATATGTATCTATACATATATGTGTATCCATAAAATGAAGAGTTTTATGCTTTATTATAAAGTGTCTTGAGATAACACTTTTGAATTGGCACTATACAAGTACAGATTGATGGATTGCTTGGTTTCCTTTGGAGCCCCTAAAGGGACGTCAGCAAGAAAAATAAATAAATTGCAAAAGCACTCTGAGAGCACAGACCTCTGCCAGCCCCACTGTCCTCACCCATATTGTGATTTTCACCATAAATATTAGTCCTACCTTTATTTCATGTAACTATTTAGATTCCTTGACCATGAAAACATACCATTAGCAACTGGGGCCTGTACTACGAAGCTGGATTAAGTCATCCAGGATAACTCTGCGACATCTCGCTAAACTTCACCGGATCTCCGTCATCCAGATCTGCTGTACTACGAGGCTCGTTATCAACTCGATAAGTGAATCCGGCTGGGATCTGTGCGCGCACACATAAAATGGGCGTGGTTAGCGGCCCGGAGCATTTTCCACAATGGAGAAGAGAGCAGCCTACTTCACGGCAGAGGAGCAGCAAATAATCCCGCAAAAGTATGAGGAGTACCGCAGTATTATCCAGGCCAAGAGCAACACGACTGTAGCCGCGAGAAGCCGGAGGGATTGCCGGCACATTTTCCTACATTTTCCAGAAACACAAATCGCTTAAAATGTAATAAAGAACTCGTCCACATTAAACCAAAATTATGTAATCAAATAGTCTTTTAAATGGTGATGAATAATTATCTTTTTATTTTAAATGTAATTTAATTAGCCTAAATGTAATATTTAATTTCACTTTTAGTGTACTTTGGATCTAAAACAACATTTGTCCCACTGTCATGATTCACCGCTACTGGACAGTGTAAAACATTTCCTCTTTTCTGTTAATTAGAATAATAAATGGACAGTGTTGATAACACTGGGATAAATCTATGAATGAAATTAAACGTAAATTAGATATTTAAAAATATTTGTTCAAACTAAATTATGTCCCTCAGTTTCATGGTGTTACTACCAAAATTTGGAGATCATATTACATTAGACAACATTTAAGATATGATGATTACTTATGTAATTGTAATGGAACTTTAAACCAAAATTATTGTTACTTGACTTTATCCATAATAAAGTTCAGTACAATTATCAGCATGTGTTGTCTTTTCTCAGAAGTAAACATCCTCGGATCAAACGTTATCACTGACATTGAGAAATAATGTCAAATAGTTTGAATTAAACAAGTTACTGTTTTATTTCATGGAGTTTTGTCAGCAGTCTTCAGATGTTGTGATATGTGCCTTTAGATTAATTTTATTGCATTCATGAATCTTGTGATTGTAACCTAAAATATGTTAACACCAATGACAGAAATAACATTAAAAATACTTACAAGAACGATTTTTCTATGTGTCCATTATTGTTGCTAAAACATCATGGTCAACATACTAATAAATACTCTACATTTGTCTAAACTCAATTAATTTTTTTAACTTGTTTGACCAGGAATATCACATTCATATTTTCAAAATGACCTTAGTGCATTATTTGCCACGTAAGGCTCCAGCAGGTCACAGATGTATAGAAGTCCCTCCCGTGAAAATCTGTACCTCTCATACAAGATTTCTTCTGGTAAATCAAGCGGATTACTTCGGTCACGATAAAAACGCTCCCGACGAAGCGCTCCTCTTACAATTCGCGCACCGACCGGTTCTGGCAGAAATGGGCAAGCCATTTTCCAAGACAGCAAATTGGTGACTGTGCGGTCTTTTATGCCCGCCCGAGAGAACCGATTGGTCAGCGAGCGGTCTGTCACACCCCGTGAGCTCTTATCCTGGAACTGAACCTGCTCTGGACCAGGTTTGGCGTTCAGCATCAGTTACCGGGGCAACGTGTCTGGATAAAAAAAGATCCACATTCGTGGTGCGGAAACTCTGAAACTTATCCAGGAAGTTATCTCTCTAAGAGCTAATCCAGCTTCATAGTACAGGCCCCTGGATTCGTGGTGATAATTCTGTTAGTTCAGTAGTTATTCAAGAAAATCGCATTTTTTGTTATGGCGAATCCAGACGGTGATCCGGATCAATCCTGAAATCTAATCATTTGTTCCTTATCCCAATTTGGATATTTCCTGTCAACTACATCGAAATCTGTACATGACTTTTTGAGTTATGTTGCTAACAGAGAAACAAACAAACAAAAAGACGCTGGCAATAACATAACCTTCTTGGCGGAGGTTATCTAGAGAAACTATGTGGTGTGCACCAAATAGTTTCTGGTGCACACTAGATATTCAGAATTATTATTTTTTTTCTGCCAATGTCCCTTTAGGGGCTCCATAATTTCCTCCTCTAAAGAGTTTGGATTTCTTCTACAGTATCCACGTGGTGGGGTTAGAACTTGGTGTAAGCAGCATTAGAGCATGAATCCATCTGCCTGTATCAACACTCCTGTGCCTCCACAGTCACCAGATCTCAATCCAGTGGAGCCACATTAGGACTGGAGGCTCTCCTCATGGATGTGCAGCATGTCAGAGCTGCAGCAGCTGAGTGGTGCTGTCATGGAGATATGTTTGCAGCACCTTGTTGAATCAATGCCACAAAGATTTAAAGCAGGAAATACAGGTTCAAGCGAGGTGTACCTAAAAAGTGGCCAGTCAAAGCTCCAATATCAAACTTTGAAGGTCAGAATTGTTTAAAAATGGATTTTGCCTATGCGTTTACAGCCTGCTGACTGAAGCCTCTTGAGCGGGACGTCCCCTGTTTAGCTCCACACAGCTGAAGGCCGTGATACCTCCACTTCCTGTCCTGACGTCATCGTGAGTCAGTGGTTACGTCAGCTGATCCCGATGTTTCTGTAGGAAGGTAAACGCTCACACAAAAGGAGTGTTTGAGCTGCAGGCAGGTGAGTCAGCGCTCAGTCTGCGGTGAGTCACGGGAACACACCTGGAAACACCTGAAACTCCTGGACCTGCTCAGACCTGCAGTCCCCATCCACTGAAGGCAGCTGACACAGAACTGTCATCATGTTTGATAAAGTTATTCTTCAGGATGATGTACGAACAATCTGCTGCTTCAGATGAACCAGAACATTTTATACATGTGTGAGTGCTGCCAAAGTTAACGCCTTAAAAAAATATTTACTCTAAAGCACTTTGAGCTAGCTGTTTTCTTTACCTCTTACAGGACGGCACGCAGACATGGATGTAGGACAGGAGTGGCCAACTGGCCCTTTGACTCACTCAACATGGCCGACTTATAATTTCCAAATAATACATAAATAACATGAACAAGGAGGAAATATGAAGAAAACACAACAACTGCTAATTATCAACACGAGTAACCAGTACACAGAGTAGGACAGGAGAGCAATTATTTTTGATTGATTGACATCTTTATTTCAATCATGTAAATGGAACTTTAAAAACAGTTAAAAATACAAATAAATTGTAATCAAGAAAGAAAAGAAAGCAAGATAGTTGAAAAGGTGTAGGAAGAAACGTTGAACTTATCTAATCTAATCTATTGATTAATTTTACTGTACTTCTAAACTGGAATCATAGTGCTGTCTGATATTTACCAAAAGAAATACAATCAAACCTTCTTCTCAAATGTATTTATAATACCCTGTAAAATTTTCCTACAAATAATCAACAATCACTGTGTATTTATTTTTCAACGTACCTCTGGAGAATAATTTCTTTATGCCTCTTTAAAACAGAGTTATGCTGCAAATTAGCTTTAGTTCTGCACACAATCTGTCCCAGTAACTCCACAAAGAGTGAAAATTTTAAATGCTGTATGCACACTTCTAACCTTTAGATTTTAATTTATTCATAAATTGTAACCCCCCTCTCTTTGATCAGAATCAGACTTTATTGTCATTGCACATGTCACAAGTACAGAGCAACAAGTTTTTTGTGACAGCTTAACCTGTCCAAGAACATACAAAAGGCAGTTGCACATACAGATGAGAAAAACAGGAGAGACGAAGAGGGAAACCGATGCAGACCTCCGCCATATTGTCATTTTGACCATAAATATTACTCCTACCTTTATTTCATCTAGATATTAAGATTTCTTGACCATGAAAACATGCCATTAGCAACTGGATTGATAATGATATCTACAGTATTTTAGTTCAGTAGTTATTCACAGAAATCACATTTTTCGCCATGGCAGCCAGACGCTGATCTGGATCAACACCAAAATCGAATCAGTTCTTCCTTTTCCCATGCTGAACATTTCCTGAAAATTTCATCAAAGTCCATCCTTTACTTTTTGAGTTATTTTGTTCACGGACGGACACATAATAAAGAAATTACGACAAATTCAAAGTCTAGCACATATGGGGGAAGGAGCCGGGGAAAGAGGGTGTTGCAGCATGGACACTGGGGGCAATAATTTTGCGGTGCAGCGCAGGGTGCGCAGAGCCTGGTGCACCCCACGCAGTGCTAATTTCATCCGGCGCAGAGCCATGCGCAGCCAATTTGACCATTTGGTTGACCAGCTGTGCCGAGATGGGTGTGATGGCGCACCAGGGGGGAGTCGCTGACAGATTCAGGTTGGCGCAGTGAAAATTTTGTGCCAACAAACTGCGCGGATGGTGCACTGAAGCTCATAAACTCTAACCTTGTCTATGCTCGGCGCAGGCGAAGCGCACCCTCCGCAGCTGTAATTTGGTGACAGGTGCACATGAGCACACATCAACAAAACCTCAGAGGCAGGTTTCCAGAGTGTCAGGCACATTTTAATGCAATAAACAATCACAGAAATCACTATTTAATGTAACCGTCTGAACCAGCATATACATTTGTATCTATATTAACTGTCCCATCACATCTGATGTCGGATTAAAGCCGTTTGTCATAATGGAAACTTAACCTGACGGCAACTGGAAGTTTGCCTTATCAGCCTTATCATCCAATTCGGAGTATATATCCAGCTTCTCTCATCTCATGAAATTCAAAGAAAAGAGGGAGAAAAAGACTGATAAACAAGAGAAAAAATAAATGTATCTGTGAATGCCCATATTTCTCTGTTTTAGTCTTGATTTTTAACGTGATCTAAAAAGATGGAGAACATTATTGCAAGGAGGATGAGGAGGAGATACCAGGAGAGTATACAGTATATCACTAAAGGCTCTGCTATTTGGAGATGACAAACCAGGAGGGCAGATGGATTACAGGCATGATGAATGGATTAACCTGCTGCTTTTAAATTTAACTGTCTCTGAATTTTGTACTTCTATTCAAGGATAAGTTCGGTTTCTACAGCTTTCGCATTGTTTATAGAATGAAGTAGAACAATATACTCATGCTCATGCGCGGAGGAAAACATTCTTCTTCTTCAGTTCAGAGGTCAGCACAGTCACAAAACATGTCTGGAGCGACACAGACTGTAATGGAGGAGTAGCCCGAGCGAACCATGATGAAATATTGGTGAAACTAATGAGTTTTTGGACGATTAATGCAGTTTTAGGAGCGGCGCTATACATGCCCCGTGTGCTACCATTATACGGATGTCCGCTGCTCAATTTTGGATCTAAATATCTCCTGAAGCACTGTTTGGATCAGGAAAGCCTTCTGGGTGAGTATATTGTTCTACTTCATTCTATAAACAATGTGAAAGCTGTAGAAACAGAACTTATCCTTTAATGACAAAGGAACAGATCACATCTGTCCCGGGAGCTCTAACAGTGACAGCTGCTCTGACCATCCCCACTACCGGGTCTCTCCAGCACACTGTTTCAGCGGTGGCGGGGATCAGTCAGACCAATCAGTCACTGCGCCTTGCCCGCAGCGCATTTAAAGACAAGGAGAGGCGTTCATTTAATTGGTGAAGACAACACTCAGCTGTGTTAAACCCGCTCATGCCTTTTCTCCCCCCTCTCTGGCACTTGCGCGGAGGGGCAGTGACGGAGATGTGGATGCGCTTCTGTGCGCCTGTAGTGCGCCTCTCTGCTACTCAAACAATGGTTTCACCCAAATATATGAAACATTATCCAAAAAATGTTACCTGCTACTGGTCAGTTGTCCTGGAAAAAGTGTTTTTCTCCTGATCCATTGCCATTTTCAGTACTTACTGAATGGACATGTTACAGTAAATAACTGAAGATTTCACTGTAAATGCTGTCAATTTTACAAAAATCAGATTTTTTCCACAATGTTTTGCCATTTACAGGAATTTACTGCATACAGTGGTGCCCAAAAGTTTACACCCCCCAGCAGAATTTCTGATTTTTGGCCTTTTCTCAGAAAATATGAATGATAACACAAAAACCTTTCTGTCACTCATGGTTAGTGGTTGAGTGAAGACATTTATTGAAAAAATGATAAGTTTACTCTGTTTAAATCAGAATGACAACAGAAACTTCAAAAATGACCCTGTTCAAAAGTTTACACCCCCTGGCAGTTTTGGCCTGATAACATGCACAAAATTTGACACAAATGGGTTTGAATGTCTACTAAAGGTAACCATCCTCACCCATGATCTATTAGCTTGTAATCTGTGTGTGTGTGTATAAAAGCTCAGTGAGTTTCTGAGCTCCTGACAGACACGTGCATCTTTCACTCAGTGCTGCGTTGAAGTTTCTGGTTTCTGCATCATAGGTAAAGCAAAAGAATTGTCAAAAGATCTGCGAGAAAAGATATTTCAACTGTATAAACCAGGAAAAGGATTTAAAAAGATATCTAAGGAACTGAGGATGCCAAGAAGCACTGTTAAAACTCTAATTAAGAAGGGGAGAGAGAGGGATTCTGTTGAAACCAAACCACGGTCAGGCAGACTAACAAAAATTTCAGCTTCAACTGCAAAGAAAATTGTTCGAGATGCAAAGAAAAACCCTCAAATAACTTCAGCTGAAATACAGGACTCTCTGAAAAAAATTGGGATGGATGTTTCAAGATCCACAATAAGGAGACACTTGAAGGAACCTGGGCTGCATGGTCGGGTCGCCAGAAGAAAGACATTTCTACGCAAATGCCACAAAATATCCCGCTTACAATACACCAAACAGCACAGAGACAAGCCTCAAAACTTCTGGAACAAAGACATTTGGAGTGATGAGACCAAAATTGAACTTTTTGGCCACAACCATAAATGTTACATTTGGAGAGGAGTCAACAAGGCCCATGATGAAAGGTACACCATTCCTACTGTGAAACACGGAGGTGGATCACTGATGTTTTGGGGATGCGTGAGCTACAAAGGCACAGGAAAATTGGTCAAAATTGATGGAAGGATGAATGAAGCATGTTAAAAGAAAATACTGGAGGAAAATTTACACTCATCTGCCCAGAAGCTGCGCATGGGACGTTCTTGGACGTTCCAACATGACAATGATCCAAAACACAAAGCCAAATCAACCTGCCATTGGCTACAGCAGAATAAAGTGAAGGTTTTAACGTGGCCATCTCAGTCTCCTGACCTCAATATCATTGAGCCACTCTGGGGAGATCTCAAACATACAGTTTATGCAAGACAGCCCAAGAATTTAGTTTTTGCCAAGAGGAATGGGCAGTTTTACCATCTGAGAAAGTAAAGACCCTCATCCATAACTACCACAAAAGACTTCAAGCTGTTATAGATGTTAAAGGGGGAAATACACGGTATTAAAAACTGGGGGAGTAAACTTTTGAACAGGGTCAGTTTTGAAGTTTCTGTTGTCATTATGATTTAAAAAGAGTAAACTAATCATTTTTTTAATAAATGTCTTCACCCAACCACTAACCATGAGTGACAGAAAGGTTTTTGTGTTAACATTCATATTTTCTGAGAAAAGGCCAAAAAATCAGAAATTCTGCTGGGGGGTGTAAACTTTTGGGCACAACTGTAGCTGTTTACAGTAGGTAGCTGTAGATATTCAAGTAAAAAGCTGTAAAGTTTCCAAAAAAACAGTGAAGCTAAATGCCCGGACAGCAGTAAACATTGGCCTGGTGTTCACTCACTGGCGTGAGCTGAGAGATGAGGAGGGATGTCTGACCGATGATGATTTAGCCCTGTTGTTGTTGGACTTGTAAAAACATGATGATTTATTTAAATAGAAACATGAACAAACTGAACCTTATCAGTCCACATGGTTCATTTGTCTCTTGGGATGTCCTGTTGGCTCACTTCTCCCTCTGTATGTCAACAAATGCAGGTTGGTTTCCGACAGTGCAGTTACACTAAACAGCCATAAAGAGCACCAGAGAGCTGTAAGCTGGAATCTTTCATAGTGCTGCTCTAACATCTTTGATAAGGCATTAAAATATAATATATAGCATTAATAAAAATATATATTTAGAAACAATGGGTAAGGTAATGCATTAGTGCTTTGAAACTGGTAAACATGAATTCTTTCATTGCATTAAAGGATAAGTTCGGTTTCTACAGCTTTTACATTGTTTATAGAATGAAGTAGAACAATATACTCAAGGCTTTCCTGATCCAAACAGTGCTTCAGGAGATATTTAGATCCAAAATCGAGCAATGGACATCCGTATAATGGTAGCACAAGGGGCATGTATAGCGCCGCTCCTAAAACTGCATTAATCGCCCAAAAGCTCATTCGTTTCACCAATAGTTCATCATGGTCCGCTCGGGCTACTCCTCCACGACAGTCCGTGTCGCTCCACCCATGTTTTCATCACTGTGCTGACCTCTGAACTGGAAACTTTCTTCACAGCTGCCGCGCATGTGCAGTGCGGCTCATTGTTTCAGGGGCGACCGCCGGCTACTCAACAACTTTCTTCTTCCAGTTTTGTGCAAAATGGACGAATATCTATCAGATGAAGATGTTGTGGAGGAGAACTTTGAATATGATGGGTGTCCTTACAGTTTCGAGCCAGAGTTTACAGATGAGGAGCTCATCGAAAGGAGGACGCGGAAGCAAAGAGAAGAACAGCTGGCCAGAGAGCAGTCTTCAGTTCAGAGGTCAGCACAGTCACAAAAACATGGGTGGAGCGACACGGACTGTCTTGGTGGAGTAGCCTGAGCGGACCATGATGAAATATTGATGAAACTAATGAGTTTTTGGACGATTAATGCAGTTTTAGGAGCGGTGCTATACATGCCCTATGTGCTACCATTATACGGATGTCCGCCGCTCGTTTTTGGATCTAAATATCTCCTGAAGCACTATTTGGATCAGGAAAGCCTTCTGGGTGAGTATATTGTTCTACTTCATTCTATAAACAATATGAAAGCTGTAGAAACTGAACTTATCCTTTAAATAGAAGCTTAACTAAGCATTAAATCATGATTTTTTGAGTGTGTTTGAGTTTATGTTGGTATCATCCTTTTATTGCTTTTTTATTAATATATTTCTTTCCTCATAGATAAGCCTGACAGTGTGTAACAGTGCAGCCATGGGCTCTGAAAATAAATGTACATGGCCCTCCTGGTAATCAGAATTGCCCTCCACTGCTGTAGAAAATGGTCTTGAGCATGACAGGTGGCCCAAAGTTTTCTGTGAGAAAGTCTCAAACTACCTGATCAAGCAGAGGACACCTCTCCTGAAGCATTGGCAGGTGTGTTTACACCAGCAGCACCTTCACCGCTCTGCTGCTGTTTACTCCTTATTTCAGTCAATCAGACTCACAGATGCTTCTGATGTCAAACATTTCACCCCGTCTGCTCCTCTCTGCAGACTTCATCGACTTTTTGATCCATTTTTTCAAGGTTGAGCTAATGCTGCTGCCGTTAAGAAGTCTCTAACGTTCCCCTTTAAATAAAATCAGATTTATTTAGACAGGAAGCAAAGTAATCTTTAATGAAGCCAGGACCAATTAGAATCAATCAAACTTTATTAGTACTGCACTTTTCATACAAAATCTTGTAGCTTTACAGAAAAAAAGAAAAACTAAAAACACAATAAAAGAAGATTGAATACAATGAAAACACAAAACCCTTCCCACCCTCGCTATCACTGACTTCAGGTGTGAGCGTCGTCACACCTGAAGTCAGTGAGGCTGTGATTAGATCTGCAGCTGTCAGAGGTGGTGTGAGGTAAGGTGTGAAACCAGCCGTCTGTGCTTTGGGCCGTTTGTTTGTTTGCAAGGTTACACAAAAACTACAGGACGGATTTGGCTGAAATCTTCAGGAGATGTTGGTAATGACCAAATTTGGAAATGATCAGATTTTGTTTTTGCTCAATAACTGTCTAACTAATAATGATATCAACATGTTTCTGAGTGCTAGGTGTGGATTTTAAGGGTCATGAATCATATTATGATGGGAACTTTATCATTGAACTGTTGCTTATGGATGTAACAGCACTATGTGAGCTACTTTGGTGGAGGTTTGCACTTCCAAGTGCTTTCTAGTTTTTTGGAAATTGTTTGATTTGGCAGTTTTGTCTTATTACCTCCGCCAAGGAGGTTATGTTTTCGGGAGAGTTTGTTTGTCCGTCTGTGAACAAAATAACTCAAAAAGTGTTGGATGGATTTTGATGAAATTTTCAGGAAATGTTCAGCATGGGAAAAGGAACAGTTGATTCGATTAATGTGCCTTTGCCAGTGCCACAGTTCTCTCCCATATTGTGATTTTGACCATAAATATTAGTCCTACTTTTATTTCATCCAAATATTTAGATTTCTTGACCATGAAAATATTCCATTAGCAACTGGATTCATAATGATATCTATTTTAGTTCATTCGTTATTCACAAAAATCACATTATTCATCATGGCGGCCAGACGCTGATTCGGATCAACACCAAAATCTAATCAGTTCTTCCTTTTCCCATGCTGAACATTTCTTAAAAATTTCATCCAAATCCATCTATAACTTTTTGAGTTATTTTGTTCACAGATGGACGGACGGACAAACAAACTCTCCCGAAAACATAACCTCCTTGGCGGAGGTAAATATGAATCCAGTTGCTACTGGTATGTTTTCATGGTCAAGGAATCTAAATATTTAGATGAAATAAAGGTAGGACTAATATTTATGGTGAAAATCACAATATGGCTGAGGACTGTGGCGCTGGCGGGGGTCTGTGCTCTCTGAGTGCTTTTCTAGTTTTTGATGTGTTCAGCCTTGTGCTGTGCAATATGACGATATTAAATCGTTCAGGATTATAACGTGGGGATGATCTCATAAGCAGAAAGATCGTCAGAGACTTTGACGCGCACCCGACTAACCAATGAAAGCACATTACGCGCAGTGCATGGTGGAATCTCCTGTTTGGTTAAGCGGGGATGAAGATATTTTAAATCCATATTCATCCACACACATATATATATATATATATATATATATATATATATATATATATATATATATATATATACATATATATATATATATATATACATACATATATATTAGGGCTGTCACTTTAGTGCATTAATTACATTTATTAATTACACCGCAAATTAATGGGTTATAAAAAGTAATCGCAACATTAATCATAGCACATAAACATTTTGATATTGTCCAGCTGGAGGACAGGTACATGGCAGTGGCACGTCACTTCACACATGCGTCTATAGTCAAACCAAACAAAGCCCAGGTGACAACAGGGATGGCCTATTTAAGACATAGTCTTATTTTATTTTTGAATTTATTTATCTATATTTGTACTCCATTCTTTAATAATGCATCAGGCCTAATTGTTTTGCTGGATGTCCTCGACCTTTTTCTTATTTTGAATTTGATTTATGAAACACACTTAAAGTGTAATTTGAGTTGCCTGATTGAGCTTAGAATTTTCTGGACAAGTTGCCCTGACTTTGGTTTTATTTAGTCACCAATAAAAATGTGGATTTACAAATCTTCACTTCTTAGTGTATTCATTGATTAGTCATGCACGACAATTTTGTCATGTCCTAGAATTCAAATTCTTTATTTGGGTACTTTTAAGCAGATATGAGATTAAAATGTAATTAATTAGATTTATTATAAATTAGGTAATTAATTAGATTAATTTTTTTAATCGTCTGACAGCACTAATAATTATATATATATATAAAATATATATGTGTGATTTCTTCTTTTTAAGTCTTTCATTTCTGCCTTTCTGTGATTTAGTCTTTTTTAACCTTTTATTTGTTTTTTAGTCTTCAATTTGCAATTCAGTCTTCTTTTAGCCTTTTATTTGTAAGTATTGCTCTTATCTTTATAGCTCCTTTTGTTTTTATTGATTTCTTCTAATGCTACGTTAACAGATTAGTGTCTTTATTTACTTTTAATTCTGATTGTTTTATATTTGCTTCACCTTATGTTTCACTTTTAAACTTCTCATAGAAAACTTGAAAGCTTTTTTTTTTATTGTTCTCTATCTTTCTTACAGTCTCCAGTCTACTATTTTTGTGTATTTTTTTTGTTTTGTTTTTAGCTTTTATTTTGGTCCTCATGGTCTCTTTTTATTGTCTGGGTACATTATACCTTTTGTGGTTGTTCTTTGATTATAATTCTTTTGTGTATTGCTGTATGTTCCTGCACTTTGTAAGCCTCTGTTTTAAAAGCGCTATACAAATAAAGTTTCTTATATAACATGTACATGGATGTATGTATGTGGGGGGAGGGGGTGGTCGGCGTGCAGCAGGAGCCCAGGCAGTGATGTCACAGCGCAGCAGTGCACTCAATGACACGGAGAAACACTGCAGCACGCACACATGATGTCGATGTGTGTGTGCTCACTCGGCGTGCTGCACTGACCTCCTCCACATCCTGAATCACATGTTCCTGTTCTCCTGATGCGACCCGTGTGGAGGAGTGAGGAACCAACACTCTGTTCTCTGGGTTACAGAGGAGATGGGAGCCCACGTGTCCATGAGCAGGAGCTCAGCCGGTGTTTTCGGTGCAGCACGACGCCCTCGGATAACACCAGGCCGGCGTCTCTGTTCTTGTGTGAACCATAAAGATGGAGCTCATCCACTAATGGGGGGTTTAAACTCTTCAGGCAATCCCTCTATTTAAAATAATTGAATAAAAACATAACATATGAAGGCAGGGGTTCTCAACCAGTGGAAGGAGACCCTATAACTGACCAAAAGGCTGATTTTACCTCCGCTAAGGAGTTTATGTTTTTGCTGGCACATTTATTTTCTTGTTTGTTAGCAATTTTACACAAAAACTACTGGACAGATTTTGCTGAAATTTTCAGGAGATGTTGGTAATGGCACAACTTAGAAAATATTACATTTTGGTGTTGATCCAGATAAACCACCATGAGCAAACTATTGGCAAGGCTGGTTTGATCAGCATGATACAGGAAGAAATGACTGTCTCTCCCCCTGGACACCCCCCTTAAACATTAGGTCACCCCCTCTTTAGTAAGGTCAATACAGCGATATGACGAGGATTCATTGAATTTCCAGCCCAGTTTGCATTACGTAAACCGCGATTGAGACTTGTCGCTCGTTCCGCCTTGAACGGGACACTGACGGGACACAAACGGATATGTGCTTGTCAGTTGTCCTCGGAAAGCTTTCAGGATTGAGCCCAGTACATGCCACGCTAATACCGTTTGCCTTTGGACTGCATTAGGCTTCCACCCCGCTATACTGAGAGTGTCGATTCTCCACAACAGATTTGAACAGTTCAAAACAATCGGGACCCTTGCCTGTTCCCCAGAGTTCGTCCACAACTATACAACACTGATCCAGGTCAGGCAATGCATGCACCATGACCAAAGCAAGTATCATCAGGTTTACGACAATCGTGCACAATAGCCATGAGAAACGGGGAAAGTGTGACTGGGGCTTTAGCGATGGGCTTTTGCGATAGCACTAAGTCATGGTTATTCAACTATACTTGGTGAAATCTGCTCTCCTCCGCAGTTTAAGAAGAAATTGGTGGGCATGGACGTAGCCAGGTATGAGGTCAGGGAGCTCCGGACCTCACCTATTTTTTCCGAGTTTTTTTTTTTTCGCCAAATTTGCCCAACTGAATAAAACATAAACTCATAAAAACTTTAAACCTCTCTGTGAAACGTGCTTGTAAATTGTAAATTGTGGTAAACATCCATGGGCTTTGTGTTCTGTTTGTGCCTGTGTGCGTGTTGCGGTGAACAGCTGTTTGATCAGCTGATGCACGTACCTGCAAATGCGCCCTGTGACGGGATTGGAAGCGGCCAAACCCCATTCAAAAACTAGAGTCTTTTTATTTTTAGCACTTTGTAGACCACATCCCCGCCCATCTACACCTAGGTGACCACAATATATATATTTTTAGATAATTCGGCACTAGTTTGGCCTGTCAAATCATCTGATCAAAGCCAGTTTATTTATTTTTATCCACAGCGGAGAGCGTGCCCGGTGCTTTTTTTTTTTTTTTGATGAGCGCCTGGCTCATCAGCTGGCCGAGCACGCATCACGATGATGCGACTACTTGAGGACCTCTAGTCACGTGACGCCTGCTTTGTTTTCAGCTCATATTAGTTATAACATACCCATTCCACAGAAAACAAGTCACAGAGAGCAGGGCAAACATGTCCAAGAGATTAAAACAGAATACACTGGATGCATTTCTGGCAAAGAAAAAGAAAGAAATTGACAAAGAGGTACATGAAACCAAGGAGGATGGAAGAGAGAATAGGGAAAGTAAGGTGGAGCACAGAGAGGAGAGTCTTGTGTGACTTGCAGCCTAAAGAGATATAAAATAAAGTGCAAAAAAACCATCAAAAAAATTTTCAGCGCACGCATCATGGACCTCACCTATTCCAAAATCCTGGCTACGGCCCTGTTGGTGGGGATTGTTGTTGCCAAGGTTTATGTCCCATATAGGCGGCAAATGATACATCTGTGTGGTATAATTTAATGTAAGGTTATAGTCTAAGGACTGAATGTAGTTTAAGCTAACTGCTAACAACAAGGTTGAGTTGCTACATCATACTGTGGCTTGATATGATTGGTCTGTGATGAGTGTGACTGGTAGAACGCTCGACCAATCACCAGCTGCTGTTGGTTTTGAAGGCTCTGCCTCTGAAAACCTTTTCTCTGGAACTGTCGGTCTGGTGTATCACGTTACGGTTGCTTTCCCCTCCGCCAAACCAACACCCCCAGATGTGGATATTTACGGAAGAGTATTCGGGCCATTTAAGATGGAAAACATAATTTTCGGCAGGTCATAATTAAAATCTATATGACAAAAATAAAGTGGATTTTTAGAGATTAAAGTCGAATTGACGAGATTAAAGTTTAATGTCAACAATAAAGTTGAAATACAATTTTGTGATAAAAGCCAAAATGAGATTATAGTAAAAATGTTGGAAAAAGAAGTCGAAATTTGAGAATAGCTTCAACATTATATTTATTTCGACTTTGTTATTAACATTTCGCCTTTTATCTTGATATTTCGACTTTTATCACAAAATTAAATCTGACTTTATTCTCATCATTTCAACTTTATTCTTGTCATTTCGACTTTTATTTCAACTTCCCCAAAATTATTTCTCCGTCTAACATGGCCCTTATACTCTTCCATGGAAATTTGATGTTGAACAGATTCTGACAGCCAATTTTTACATAATCCGCCTACGTAGTGTTTTGTACCTGCCAGTTTGTTTTCACATCCTGGTCCTTGAACCGGTTCTGCAGGTACCAGCGCTGGTTCAGTGGAAATACACAGAGCGTCTATATCCACGCTTCAACACCACGTTAATCTCCACAGAACAGGTTGATCCAAAAGCAGGAAAACAAGCACTTAGAGTTTTCAGGTCACTTCTGAAACGCTGCTGAAAGAATATTGATTTAGGGCAGGGGTGGGAAAGTGGCGGCCCGGGGGCCAAATGCGGCCCTCCACATCACTAAATGTGGCCCGCCATTCATTCCCTAAAACCAGCAGCTGTAAATATGAAGAAAACTCAGATATCCAGTAGAAATAATTCTATATTTATACGTTTTTTGCTTTGCTCTTATAGTGTCTAAATCTCTTGCATGCCTTTCACATTATATCAAGTACAATATTTAAAAAATTGCAGCAGCAAAATATTTGAGCTTTAAATTTTTGAAAAACATAATTTTATTGATTTGAAAAAAGCTTCATTGGCTTTAATCCATGTATGTTAGCTAAATTAGCTTGAATTCTGTGTCAAGTTCATTTGGTTATGCATAATAACTTGTATTTATGTTGTAATATATGAATATTGGTGTTCTAATTTTATGACAAATTTATATTCTCATTTGTTGTTTATCCAACATTCTTTTTTATTATCGAGAGTTTCTGAAAATTTGTAACAATGTGGCCCTCAGCTTGGGAAAAATGGTTTTATGTGGCCCTCTTGGTAATTAAAGTTGCCCACCCCTGATTTAGGTGATCCTGTTGTTCATACGCTGCTTTTTGTGTTACTTCATGGCTTCATAGCTACATCATGAAGTTGTAGTTTCCCTCTGGTGTTGTGTTTCAGGCTTAGCTTCATAAAAACTGTTCTGGTGGGCGAGGACACATGTCGTCGTTGCTCTGACAGGTCACTACACAGACTGATTGCAATAGTTGGAAGGCTAATTTAACAAGCATTTCTGTTTTTAAAGAGAAACAAATGTGCTCAGGTTGAGATTCTGGGATGTTTTGTTTATGTTTCGCGTTGAAGTTTCTCCTGAGGTTGTTTTGTCTCCTCTGTATTGATTGAAGAAACTGCTGTTGTGTCCTTGCTGTGTTCCTGTTTGTTCCCTACAGAGGAAGAACTATTGACTCCCATTGATTCACAGATAATCATTCTGCTTGGCCTGACGGAGACTGTGTTTGCATTATCTCCAAAAGGTGCAGCAGTTTGTCTGTGCAGGTACGAGGAGAGTTTCTTTTGTCTCCGGTGCGCAGCTGTTGTCTGCGGTGGATGGAGGCTGACCTGGGATGATTTCAGCGTCCTCGCCGACCCGTCATGCTGCACAGACCTGAGACGACCTGATGGATTTCACTGCAGAGCTGCAGAGGAAGGTGAGAGCACGTCTAACAGAGAGCGGATAGACGGGGAGACATCGATCCGCTCACAGATGAGTCACAGAGGACACCATGGCTCACGGTTCAGGGTACATGAAGGATTAAAGCACTAAATGTTCATTTTTTTAACCAAATATTAATTTATTTGCTCATGTGAAGCCTGACAGTTTCCTAAAAGAGGGCTTTAATTCATTTTCTTCCCTTATTTCTTTTTAGTCATTTTGATTTTTTTAATTACATACATGTGAAGCAACATGTAGAGCATTAAATTAAAAAGAGAAAGAAACAGAAGATGAAGAGAACATTTTAACATGTGCCCATCAGGACACACTGTAAACAACACAAGTTTTTTTTTCTACATATCCATGGTCTAGCATATTTCAGGTCCATCTAGAAAACATTCAATAGAAGAAAATGGAAAAACCGAGCCAAATCTGGAGGGTGACTAAATGGATTTCATGTTTGTCTCTTTCATTATTGGCCAATCCAAAGCTTAGGGTAACATTTTCCTTTCAGCACAACATTTCTGTCCCTGTCGGCACTGCATTTGTCCTTAAAGCGGGGCACGCACATAAAGATAATCAGGCTGTTTTTGTCCTGATTTTCCCCTTCCCGGCTATGGAAGGCAAACATCAGATTATTTTATAACCGCTTTCACACTTAAATTAGTGGGTCAACATGGGTTTTTTTCAACACGCTAACAATCAGCAAGTGACTCCATTCCCACTGCCAGTCAAACCGGCAGCAGACGGGCTGTGTGGCTGTTTTTTTTCCTCTGCTGCCTCAATCAATCAATCAAACTTTATTTATAAAGCGCTTTTCATACAATGAATGTAGCTCAAAGTGCTTTACACAAATAATTAAAGTAGTCTGTTTATATAGACTACCCACACACATAGACATAGGGCTTCGCTCATGCACGCACTTACTAGCAGACACACACACACACACACTCACCCCCACACACTCAAACACATACACACACACAGACTAAAGCCAACAACAGCTCCTGGCGCAGAGGGCTCCCACAGAGGAAACACTGGAGATCCTAATGATAAAAGAATAAAATGAGTAAAAACTAAGATATCAATAAAAACTAAGAACCAGATTATAAAGTAGTACTACTAAAACATTAAGATAAGAAATGAGTAAAATCCATAAATAAAAACAAAGTGGGAACTTAAAGGGACTGGGAGGAGAATCTATAACCGGCGAAAAAAGGACTCTGCTACCCATGAGCATGCGCGGCGACTGTCGTAATACTGCGTTCCAGTAACCTCGGAACTGGGAGTGACATCATCTCCGACTTATCGGCGTTCGAGTTGAAGCTGGTCAAAACATGCCGATCTTCCAGGCTATTGTTAGCTGTTGTTAGCACGCCCTGCGTTGTTGTATGAAGAATGTGATTATCACTATGGCAGCATTTTTGTAAATATAAGTCTAACAATACTATGTATACAGCTGATCTAGAGCGACACACCCCAGTCAGAAGTGCAAATAAATGGATTATTACAGGAGCTAAATAACTGTTCACACTGGGGACATCCATCTTTGATTGTCAACTCAGGGGTGGCGAGGTTTCACCGAGTTCCCAGTAGGAAATTGAGACTTCGGGGGACGTTCCAGTTGCAGTTTCTCTCTCGGAACCCGGAAATTCCCACTTCTGACTACAACTGGAATGCACCACAAGACGTTACCGAAGCCAAAGCGTGTGTTTGTTGTGTTGTAGCCCGGACCTTCCTCAGAACTCTGCATTGTTTTACAACTTCTTTTTTCAGCAACTTACAGGATGCAAAGCGGTGAGGTAATGTATCTCTTTCTAGTTACGTAGCTGTAGTTTTTGATGTGTGACAACAAGCAATCTTTGGAAAAATTATCGCAGTTGTAGCCGGCTATATGTCGCTACTTACAGCCCGGTGCTCTAAGACGTGGAATGTAAATCGACTTTTTTGTAATTACTTAGAACCTCCTCACAGTCTCTTTAATATAAATAAATGTAAAATAAATAAAATCTTAATTAAAAGCTAAGCTAAAAAGGTGTGTCTTGAGCCTTCTCTTAAAAACATGAACGTTCTCTGTGGCCCTGAGGTCCTCTGGCAGGCTGTTCCAAGCTGATGTCATCACGATGATGCATCATCAGCATGGCGAAACAAGACCCCGTAAACCAGGGGTGTCAAACTGATCCAGTGAAGGGCCGCTGTGGCCACAGGTTTTCATTTCAACCGAGCAAGAACACACCTGACACAAATTATTCAATCAACTGGATTGCCTTTACACAGTTGATTGGTTGGAATGAAAACCAGAGGCCTATTTCACGAAGCAGGATTAATGTCTTAGCCAGATAACTTCAGGGTTAACTCTTGATTATTGATAGCACAAAGCCGGTTCATTTCTTCTCGGAGTAGATCACCATGGTGACTTACTCTGAACGGCTAACCTGCTCCGGAGCAGGAGAAGTTGGAGGTTGAATCTGTTCCTGCGAGATGACCCTCGCACTAACCAATCAGCTTCTCCAAATCAATGGCCTGCCCTCTTCTCCTGAACCCAGTAGAAGGAGGCGCACAACTGTTGAGACGAGCATGAAGATGAGAAAAGTTGTCCCGATACCGATTTGACCCACTAGATCAATCTGACGACGCGCTATGAGAGGTACCGGTTATCCTGGCCCGGAATCATCTATACCTGTGTGACATAGTGGAGCCGTTTATTGCCCGTGTGACCCGCAGGAGCTGTGTATCACCCTGCTATATAAACTTCACGTCTATAGCCCCTTTCATACATTCAAATGCACCATAAAGTGCTTGACAAATAATGTCATTCTTATGTGGAACAGCACATAATCCATTATTCCATCATGTCATTCCTGCACTTAATTTGTGTGTTTGAGGGACTTTTTTTTTCTCGCAGATTTTTTAAGTTGTTAATTTGGGTCAGACATCAGATCAGTGTGTTTTTATGATTTCATTGTGACGATGACTTAAATCTTAAATGCAGCATGATATGACAAGAAGCAGACCAACCTACCAGATGCAGTTTTGTGTTTGTATATATTTTTTTTATCTGCTCCCACGACCTTCTCACGACAGAGGGATTACATCTGAGGCAATGGAGTGATAATTGTCAGGAATGCAACACATTTTGACTCCAAATTTTGAGTTGGCGCATTTTCACAGTCCGCCACGCACTTTGTCTATGATTGACAGCTGCTACGGTGTTTCCTTTCTCCATTATCCTGGCTTTTTCATCCTAACATTTTAACATTATCAGACGCTGCTCTTCACATGTGAAATATAAAGCTCTGATAGTGCATTCCCGGCAGTGTTGCCAGATCTCGTGAGACAAATAAGCAACCACGCATTTAAAAACAAGCCCAAAACAAGCTACCTTTTCTATTGAGCCCTCTATTTAGGTTCTGGGGAGAGAAAAACTGTGGGATAGATTGCCAATGTACATTCAAATGGACAGATTGGTGAACTGTGCGCAGTTTTGGAAAATTGTACCTTGTATGTGACAAGCTATGTAGGTGGCTTCAGGTCCATGTGGTGTGCATGTATTTCTCAATTACATACTCTGCACAAGGCTTTGGAGTCGTCTCCCACCACAGGTTGAATCCAGTCTTGTAACCCGCTCTTTTTCTCCCAGTCTTTGCTGTATTTCTTCCCGTATTTCGCCCACTTTGCCCCAGGGCCTGGCATTGTTACTTAAAAAAAAAAAAACTTGCACAAAGTCCATGGTCTGCAGTCGCGCTTTTTCGTTTAAACCTTCCAACGTCTGTTTACCATAACAAGAAATAAGACTGCCTTGCTGCTCATTCTGCGCTTCTCAGCGTGTTCTCCGCTCATAATCACGATTGGTCAGCCGCCTCTGAGCCCTCCCCTTATACGTGCGCGTTCACAGCTCTTGTTGGGACAATCCTGGATTGAGTTACCGTGTTGATAACTTGCGTCGTGCTATCGATTATCCTGATTGCCATTGTTGCGGTTACTCAATCCTGAATAGATGTGAGTTACCGGGGATAAGTTGACCGCGCTTCGTGATGTAGGCCTCTGCAGCCACAGCGACCCTTCACTGGATCAGTTTGACACTCGTGATGTAAACAATGGAAAGGATGGAAGACATGAGCTGCATTCGAAATCGCTCACTATCACGGATAAAATGCACTATATAGTGTGTTCGCCATTTTGTAGTGTTGTTTGAATTCTCAGCAGTTAATTTCATTCACTATATAGTGCACTACAAAATACCCACAATGCACAGCAAAAGTGAGCGTTCATACGATGTACCCTATATTGTACTCCTGTATACCACAATGCAATGCGGTCGTGTTCTTCCATAGAAGAAGAAGAAAGGAAGGCTGTTAGGCGCTGATTTCATTCATAAATGTAAAAAAAATGTTAAAGTATCTTTAACACGTTAGCTTAGCTCTTTAACATCTTTTATTGGCTGTAAACAGCTTTGAAATTTGTTACCTATCCTCCCGAGTGTCCGGTTTGTTTACATGAATTTTGCACGTCCACTTACGTCACAGGAATATCCGGCTCATCTGCTGACGCTACGACGTTTAGAAAATGTCATTGTAGTGTCCGAAATGTTCATTCCCTATGTGATCCACTAGTTCATTTACACTACATAGGGGACAGTGAGCGAGTGAATGAGTGGACGATTTCGAACACAGCTATGGACATGGTTTTCTTTACTTTGTGCTTTTGACCCTCTTTGAAAATGTACAAACTTGGCGCTCACGATGCAAAGGCGGAAAAAATTTGTTGCTGTGATGGCAAAGACTCACTTGAGTTATACTCCTTTCAGACTGATTAGACCTTAGGAGTGATCTGGATCACCGCCTGGATCCGCCATGACGAAAAATGCAATTTTCATGAATAACTACTAAACTAAAATAGGTATCATTATGAACCCAATTGCCAATGATATGTTTTCATGGTCAAGGAATCTAAATATTTAGATGAAATAAAGGTAGGACTAATATTTATGGTGATAATCACAATATAGGTGAGGACTGTGGTGCTAGCGGAGGTCTTTGCTTTTCTAGTACTTTTCTAGTGATCTGGATCACTAATCATCCCAAAATCTAATCATTTGCTCCTTGTCCCAATCCAGACATTTTCTGAAAATTTCATCGAAATCCATACTTAACTTTTTGAGTTATGTTGGTAACAGAGAAACAAACACACAGACGCCACAATAGCATAACCTCCTTGGCGGAGGTAGTTATTAGGACAAATTTACTCTGAACACCTCAGACCACAGGATAATCTTATAAAACAGAGGATAATATGGCGTTTGCTGTCTTTTTTTTTTTTTTTTTGCTTGTCTAATTTTTAGGTGTATCTCTCTTTAGCATTATTCTCTCCTGAACTGTCCACATTGGCCAGATTTTAGGTGTTAAATCGGCATACAGTCGGAGATAAACATGAGGCCAAAGTCATAATACGGCTATGAAGATTAGAAAATCCATTTTAGCATTTCTGAACTATCTAGTTAATTAGATCCCAGTCACAAAGGATGAACAGGTAGTCCAATCATTTTGACCTCCCAAATCATATCAGGGTGAAGTCCAGGTTATAGTCAGAACATTTCACACTTTTCAGCCTGCATGAGTTTGATTTTGTTCAGCCATGAGTGTTGGATGCAGACTCTGCCTCACATGTTGATTATAATCAGAGCAGAAAGGAGGTGGATTCGTTCACCTCCCTGCTTCTCTTCTCCATCAACTCCATAACCCCCCGATAACCCCCATCATCATCTTGAGCTGAGGGCTCCTGCAGAGCGTCTTAATCAGAACAAAGAGAATCACAGAGCAGACATGTGGAGGGAAATACTCTGGAGCTCACTGGAACGGGACAATCTAAATATTCATCTTTAACATGTTATCTAAATCCCACAAGAAGGAGAAGACAGTTCACTCAACTGTGACCTCATTAAACTGCAGAAGAAGACAGAAGAGCTGAACATGATGAGGAGAGAGAAGTCACCAGCATGCAAGACAGAGCAGTGATGAGGCAGCCTGGAGGGTGAGTCACTGTCCAATCAGGCAACTGGATCAGATAGTGACATCATCACCTTGCAGGAAGTAAAGGTGTGATGATGTGCCTTAGCTTGGTGGTGGTGGGATAAGTTGTGTAGCGATCCAATCAGAGCTGCTCTCTTTATGAATTGAAATATTCATGTAGAGCAGGTTCACTGTTTGTTGTCAGTTCTGGTTATGTAACTGAGATGCTCTGCCAGGTAGGCTAAATAAAGGTGACTGCATTTCAAACAAAGGAACATTTGTTTCTGTTCATTTAGACATTCAGACTTTACTAACATTTAATAAAGGGTTATTACCTCCGCCAAGGAGGTTATGTTTTCAGGAGAGTTTGTCCATCTGTCTGTGAACAAAATAACTCAAAAAGTGATGGATGGATTTTAATGAAATTTTCAGGAAATATTCAGCATGGGAAAAGGAAGAACTGATTCAATTTTGGTGTTGATCCGGATCACCGTCTGGACCTGCCATGACGAAAAATGTGATTTTCGTGAATAACTACTGAACTAAAAAAGATATCATTATGAATCCAATTGCTAATGGTATGTTTTCATGGTTAAAGAATCTAAATATTTACATGAAATAAAGGTAGGACTTATATTTATGGTAAAAATTACAATATGGGAGAGGACTGTGGTGCTGGCGGAGGTCTGCGCCCTCCAAGTGCTTTTCTAGTTAGATGTGTCATTTTCTCCATTTATAAAACATGACTTCAAAAATTCAAGGAAACAAAAAAAATGCCTTACCATTTACAGTTCATGTTTTAGTCGACTAAATTTACAGTAGATTTCAGCGACTAAAATGCTGTGAAATTTCATCAACTAACTAGACTAAAATTAAAACTATTTAGATGACTAAATTATGACTGAATCTAAAAGATATTTTAGGCAAAAGACTATAACTAACACTAAATTTAAAAAGTGATGCAGAATTCCTGTAATCCTTCATGATACATTCAACAAGGTCCTGGAGACAGTTCAAATCCCCGTTTTCCACTGGTCACCAAAACCATTTAAACATACTAACAACAGGCTCGGCATTCGGACCTGCGTCGCCTGACTCTGCAAGCGACACCGTTTTTTATCGGTCCACCTCTGATCGGCTCCAAGGGGAACGTCACACCGGAGTGAACCTGTAATTTACAGGATGACGTTGGCATAACGTGCTTACAGCATAATATCGCACCTGTTTCTTGTAACTTACATGAGTCTTTGCCATCTCACAAAACAAACAAACAAACAAAAAAACAAAAACAGAGAACAGTTGACCACCGTGTCAATGTCATCAACGTGATGACATCAACTTGAAGCAAAAAAAAAAAAAACAGCCACACAGCTCATCTGCTGGTGATTAGGCCCACTTCTTATCCGTTTAGCTCAAACACTGTGAGTCAATGGGTAGTGTTAGCCTGCCTCTGCCTACAGTCATCAGATAAGCTTTTCAGCAGCTCTAAATGGTCCCGCGTGCTTGTTGTGACTCGTTCTTTTACCACGCCATGTTAAGCTATCTTCTATTGTCGTTTTTTCTTCTTTTACTCCTAAAAAGGCTTTGTGTAGTTGACCTACTTACGCTGTGGTTTACACCAGAGATGTGAGGTTTGCAAACAAGTCCAGTCTTTTGAACAGCTCTTTTAATCGAATGATGAGAACCGATTCGCAGTTGGGAGTGAGGTGTTTGTGAGCGATTCTTAAATTCAAATTGCCTGCAAATTTAGATTAAATGAGTTTTCAGATTAACAACTGTGGTATCTGTAGTCAAAAATGTACATTTTGAGGCACCTGAAATGTTGTTTCCATGCGGATGAAAAGCTTGTGCGGAGACCCTTGACTTTGTCTCACAGGAGTGGCACCTGGTGTGTTCAGAAATGTTCTTTAGCTTACCTTGGTGGTAACGGTTATTTTAGTTACTGTTGTCTTTCAATCATCTGTAACCACTCTGACTACTGACCCAAACAAGACATGCTGGTGCCCAAAAAATGCCATTTACTGAGTGTCTACAATTTTTCAGACCATTCTCTGCAAGAAAATCTAAGTAGATCAGTAAGTAATGGAATACTTAGACAAGCCATGCCTTGTTCAGAGTCACTCAAATCGCCTTTCTTCTCCAGTCTGATGCTGGATTTGAACACCTGGAGGTCGTCTTGACCATGTCTTCATGCCTAAATGCACTGAGTTGCTGCTATGGTATTGCTGTTGGCTGATAGACAGGCTTGCGTAACTAAGTGGCACGAGTTGTATCTCCATGGGGCCAGCTCTTAAATCTCTGCAGCAGCTAAACTTTGCACTAATAAATTGTTTTTACAGTAAATAAATTCATTTACTACGACATTTATTCTCAAAGCGAAACAAATCCAAACTAAATCCACAGATTTAGCCCCGTCCTCTAACGGGGCCCGGAGTAATCAGTCCAATTGTCCCCTCGCTTTAAGGTCTGTGTCTTGAGGGGGAGCGTGTCCCTGTGTTTGCAGAAAGTGAGCTGCAGGACCCTCCTCTCTCCTTTCTCATGATAATCTCCATCTAAAGCTCTGCTCCCCAGCTGCAGCTGCCTGCTGCTTTATCACCTCCTCTATGATCAATCTCCTCTGTTTGTCAGCGGCCACCGGCCCCTCAATCAGGTTAAAGAGCCCGGGGCCTCTGAGGGCCCCTAACTCTGACCCTGCACCAGGACCCACAATCCAATTTAACATAGCCTAAGACATGGGGGGGGGCATCACTCTCTATGTTCTTTTTACATCTTGGTTCACATGACAATGATCCTCTGAAAACGTATGTGCTCATGATCTTCTTTGACTAAACCACGAGGGCCAGACAAACTATGAAGCTGAGAGATGAAAGTTTGTGTGGGCGGACGATGAGGTGTCATGATGGTGCAGTAAAATCCACACTGTACAGAAAGAGCATCATTAAAGGGATGCCTCACTCCCGAGTCCATGACACGCAGATAGACACTGTTCTTTAGACTTTGTGCAGTAACAAGGATGACCCGTGTAGACCTCATCCTCTGAGCTAATTGTCTGCAAATTTAAGAATGTCTTACAAAATGTCGAATCTGTGCTCATCCTTCACTTATAACAGCGGTTCCCAAACTTTTCTTGTCTTCAGACACTTGACCTCCAGCCATGTTCTTCCTACTCTCACACACTTACAGCAGCTAGAAAAAGAAATGTGTCTGTAAGTCTGCTGCCCCCGCCTCCCACATTTAACATGCATAACATACAAATAAAATGTCTTAAAGTTAATTATTTCTCATTAAATAGATTTATGTACGAGCGATGTCAGTGGGCAACACCGGTTTACTTTTGAAAAAGAAATTTACATTTCTGGAACATATTCATTAAAGGAGACATATCATGCTTGTTTCTCCTTTTCACTATGCCAGACTAGGATGCCTGTAAAGCATTTCTGCCCTCAGTACAAGTCATTTAGTTCCTTCATTGCCCCACAATAGCGTTCTCAAAATCCTCATTTTAGGCCATTAACAAGCTCTTGTTGAAACGCTCGGTTCTCAGGATGACCTACAGTAACCTCGCAATGTCACAGCCCTTTGTGCTCTGATTGGTCAGTTCTATCGGGGGTAGAGCCAGCCTGTCCTTCTTCTTCTACTGTATTTTCCGGCAGGCTCAAAGCAGCGACCGCGTATTGAGTCCCCCTACAGGCCAGAGCTGGTAATGAGTGACTGTGAGCTAGGGAGCTATATACTGCTGCTGGTGGATGTGTTCCTCGGTGACGGTTTTGTGGCTAACAGACATCACAGAGGAGGAAGTGTTTTATCAGATTACTCCAATAAAAGGAAAGGTACCTCGTGTCGTCACGACGATTTAAATCTTGCGGACATCTCGCAATGACCTATTTTCAGAGGCATCAAATCTCGTTCTAGGATATCAGAAAAAATACAATATCTCATTTTTTGAAAATTAAGCGGACCTAAGGTCTTGTTTTCAAATGTATTATATTATATGTAAGTATTAAATCATGCATCAGCATGATATGTCTCCTTTAATGAACTTGAAGCTGTTACAAACTCACAGCAGCTCTAATGAGAAGGGTGTCTGACTAAAATGATGTTAATATAAGAATCTGACATAATTCAGGACAGATTTCCTTCTCCAAAATGCCTCACAAATCCATCCTCCAGCCTCTCTTCCAACACTTCAGGCCTTTATAAAATCTCACAATACAAACATTTGCCAGTTTGAACTTGAACAACTAGGTATTTCGCATTCCCTCCTACGTCACTTTGCGTATCCAGCAAGCAGCAGGCTGCGGTTGCGATGACCTCAGCATTTCATTCTGAAACGCTCTGATTCAGGTTCACACGGAGCTGCATGGAGGAGTGTTTTGAAAACTCCACTCTGGAGCCTGTTTTCAAAAGTTTCCGTTTTCAGGCAATCTGAAAGAGTTTCCATGTAAACACAAGGCCAAAACGCAATGAAAACTTATCGGATCTGACCGTATTCGGCCCTGTGTAAAGGCCCCTAAGTGATGATTAAAACTGATTCGCACTTTTGAGTGAGCTGATCGATTGCTTGAGGGCAGTTTGCTTTTAATAATGGTTCTGAAATGAACGGTTATAATATTAGAAGATAATGCGACACAAGGTGGTAAAAATGAGTCACTACAAGCACACAGGAGAGTTGCCAAAGAGTTGACAACAGTTATTGTAGATTGGAGCTTGGTAAAATGGATCTGCACTATTGCAAACATTGATTAAGGCAGGTCCAGCTGCTGTAAAAGTTCAAATGAATCTAAATATTTTGTCGAATGGGGGCATTTTCAGACAGTGGTTCTTGTCCTTTTTTTTTTTAGTCCCTTTAAGCTTTACCTAAGAGAAATTGATTCCCCCCTGGTCAAAAACAGGGAGCTTTAGTTGCATTTGCACCTTCTGTTTACATGACAATGGTGACCAGAATGCCTGAATCTGCAAACTTTTAGGGTCCAGAGTGAAAATTTTCACTATTGTCTCCGTGTTAACAGGAATCCTGTTGCCAAGAAATATGGTTATGAGTGGTGCATGTGCAGTTCTCTTTCAGATAAAGGTAGCATGCACCTGGGAATGACTACAACAGCAGCTGTAGTAACATGTATGCTGCTAACTGTGGGTTTGTTATCACTCCTCCAACAATAACTGGATTTGCTGAATCAATACTCTGATCAGCACAGACGCATTTGTTGTATTTGGCAAGGACGTTACAAACTAACATCGCCAGCTACTGGCCTGGCATGCATGCAATTGTATTGCAATTGGTTTTCTAACCGGTCTGTTTCTGATGACGTTGTCATTTAAACAGGCCCCAGTTTCACCTTTGAAGAGTTGAGCCCTCACAGACCTACAGGGAAAGCAGTAAAACCTTGTTGTTCAGAATAAAAAAAATGATATTTTGATGAGTACAATAAAGACAAAATGGACATACACTTATCCTTCTGCTAAATCCCTCTAAAGAGCATACCCTCTTCCTGTGTTGACTCTAAAAGCCTACAGTGCCCCCCTGACCTTTTCTTTTTTATTATTTATTTTTCATTTCAGTTTTACAACATATCATCATTTAAAGAACAGCCTCATAAACAAACATTTATCTCCTGCACATGATAAACTGTTTGTCTCAAACAAAGCTCTTAACTTTTATTATTCAGCTTTTGTTTTCCATCTTGACGCCGCTCCTGATGCCCGTGAAACGCTCGGCTGAACCTCTCCTGAATAAATGACACGGTTATAAATGACACCATGGAGGAGTCATCGCAGCGCGGGGGCAGCATGTCACATGTTGTTATTTCACATTTAGTTTATACCAGTTTTATTGGTGCAGGGAGGATGTTTATTAATGATGCAGCGTGAGGAGGAGCAGATAATGAAGACAATGGGTCTGCTGAATGGACTCTTAATGAACTCAAAGCGAATAGTTCACACATTTATTCAGGTCCACATGTGTGTTTGAGAGATAAAGGAGGCAAATATTCACCTCAGTACGCTCAAATAAACTCCATTAATGTGTTCATAAAACAGGACGAGGGGGTTAATGACACGAGTCCTTACAACAACAAAAACAAGGCAGAGAAAAGAAAAGATCACACTGAACCAAGCAGTGAGCTCAGGTTTATAAGCCGACGTTAGATTGTAGGAGGCTGCAGTGCCCAGAGTGTCCACTAGAGGCTGTCTGCAGAGAGAAGAGCTCACATACACACTCCATGTTAAAATGTCCATTTCTGAGGCAGAAATAAGCATGTGCAAAGACTGTTTTTGGTCTTATGTAGGGATGCCCGGATCAGATTTTTTGTGGTCAATATAGACCATTGAGGTTAGCTGATACCAATATAGATACCAGATAATTGCCCAAGTCCCTTGGATGCAAGTCTCAAGCAAGTCCCAAGTTCTTTCTGTTGTGGGCAAGTTGAGTGGAGTCGAGTCACAGGTTTCATCTTGAAGAGAGAAACCTTATCTTCCCACACATAAAACACACATACACCCTCTTTACTAATGTTAGCTCTGCTCGCTTCATATTGACCACAGGTCGGGCTAACGTTCCTGTCATATTGACCTATGGCAGGACTGTTAGCTACCTGGCTAACGTTTGCAGGTTTCACTTTCTTGGCCTCATGTGTCCTCAGGTGGTGGATAAAGTTTAATGTTGGTGTGTCTTCGTTTTCCATCTGATTGAATTTCTTATATGCAAAGAAAATAACTTTGGGCACAGAGGAACTAGCAGTTCCCAATTTGAAACCCGCATCCCACATCCCGCATCCCGCATCCCGCGCACCCTGCCCACTGATCAGCAGAAGCGGGTGTGTGGTAGGAACATATGTGAGTAGTACTGTGTCGTGTGCGGGACAATTAAAGGTGACGGAGAAGTGTACTGTGAATGGAGCATCAATAAAGTGAACCTAAAAGGAAAGAGCGGCGTATATCTCCTGTCTGGCTCTTCATATAAAGCCTGTGTGCAATTTTCCAAATCATGTTGTCTCTAGTCAGGTCGAGTCTGGAGACATTTTCTCCCGAGTCGAGTCTTGAGTTTTTACCTTCCAAGTCCAAGTTGAGTTGCAAGTCATCTCATTAGCGACACAAGTTGACTCGAGCCCGAGTCCCAATGACTCGAGTCTGATTGTCTGATAGATACTGATCATGTTTTGTGTTTTATTATGGAGTGGTTCAGGGTTGACGTATTTTGTAGGCCAGTGTAAAAGTTTGCATCACGCTGATTCTCTTGACTTAAAGCCTTTTGGATTTTTTTTCCAACATATTCTGGGATCATTGCATAACTAACCTGACAGGCCAGATGGAGCTGGTTAATTACATTCATTATGGGCTAATTGGATGATATAGTAGGCGGGTACTTCTACAGTGGTGCAAAATACAGAACGTATGACAGTTAGCCATTCAGACAGCTAACAAAGGGACAATAAATCCATAAATATAAATGAACAGCCACTCTAAAGTCGCCCTTTTTGTGCTGTTTTACAAATATTTATTAAACTAAACATAGTTATAAGCTATTGTAAAAAAACAACTTATTGTTTTGGAGAGTTAGCCTTGCAGAGTAGACGGAGCTGCCTGATTCTGAATCATGCATATCCGTCTTACCAACCTCCACTGTCCAACAGCTTCACTCAGCTAAATGCTTAACAGCCCAATCAGGGAAGAGAGGCAGGAGCTGTGGGAGCTACGGACGTGAGGACAACAGGAAGTATCAGAAACTGACTCATTTTTTTTTTCTTTAAAAGAGCAGGAAAGAATGTCACTTAAAGCTTGTCTTATGGGAAATCATGATTTTGCTCTTCTCCTGAATCACTGCTGGGAAATTGGAAAAGAACGAGGAAATCCTCCATGGACAGGACGATTAGCATGTCGTCATAATTACTCAGTGATACTCTGTAAATTCTGCTCTCCTCAGAAGTTTACTGGGAAAACTTAGTAGAGATTGTCTTTGACGAGGTTCATGTCACATATAAGTGTTAAAGGAGACATATCATGCTTGTTTCTCCTTTTCACTATGCCAGACTAGGATGCCTGTAAAGCATTTCTGCCCTCAGTACAAGTCATTTAGTTCCTTCATTGCCCCACAATAGCGTTCTCAAAATCCTCATTTTAGGCCATTATCAAGCTCTCGTTGAAACGCTCGGTTCTCAGGATGACCTAAAGTTACCTCGCAACGTCACAGCCCTTTGTGCTCTGATTGGTCAGTTCTATCAGAGCTTGAGCCAGCCTGTCCTTCTTCTTCTACTGTATTTTCCGGCAGGCTCAAAGCAACGACTGCGAATTGAGTCCCCCTACAGGCCAGAGCTGGTAATGAGTGGATGAAAGCAAGGGATCTATATACTGCTGCTGGTGGATGTGTTCCTCGGTGACGGTTTTGTGGCTAACAGACATCACAGAGGAGGAAGTGTTTTATCAGATTACTCCAATAAAAAGAAATGTACCTCGTGTCATCACGACGATTTAAATCTCGCCGACATCTCGCAATGACCTATTTTCAGAGGAATCAAATCTCATTCTAGGATATCAGAAAAAATACAATATCTCATTTTTTGAAAATTAAGGGGGTGTAAGGTCTTGTTTTCAAATTTATTATATTATATGTAAGTATTAAATCATGATATGTCTCCTTTAAATGATACATCTTTGTGGTATAATTTAATGTGAAACAACTGTCTTAAGTTATTTTAAGCTAATGGCTAACAACAGTTAAAGGATAAGTTTGGTTTCTACAGCTTTCACATTGATTACAGAATGAAGTAGAACAATATACTCACCCAGAAGTCTTTCCTGATCCAAACAGTGCTTCAGGAGATATTCAGATCCAAAATCGAGCGGCGGACATCCGCATAATGGTAGCACACGGGGCATTTTAGCGCTGCTCCTAAAACTGCATTAATCGTCCAAAAACTCATTAGTTTCACCAATATTTCATCATGGTCCGCTGAACTAAAGAAGAAGAATATTTGCCTCCGCCGTACACGCGCAGTATGGCTCATTGTTTCAGGGGAAGACCGCTGGCTACACAACAACTTTCTTCTTCCAGTTTTTTGCAAAATGGATGAATATCTATCGGATGAAGATGTTGTGAAGGAGAACTTTGAATATGATGGTTGTCCTTACAGTTTCGAGCCAGAGTTTACAGATGAGGAGCTCATCGAAAGGAGGATGCGGAGGCAAAGAGAAGAACTTCTCTCCGGAGAGTACTGGGCATGTGCGGAGGCAAACCTTCTTCTTCTTTAGTTCAGAGGTCAGAACAGCCACAAAAACATGGGTGGAGCGACACCGGACTGTAATGGAGGAGTAGCCCGAGCGGACCATGATGAAATATTGGTGAAACTAATGAGTTTTTGGACCATTAATGCAGTTTTAGGAGCGGCACTATACATGCCCTGTGTGCTACCATTATACGGATGTCCGCTGCTCGATTTTGGATCTAAATATCTCCTGAAGCACTGTTTGGATCAGGAAAGCCTTGTGGGTGAGTATATTGTTCTACTTCATTCTATAAACAATGTAAAAGCTGCAGGAACCGAACTTATCCTTTAATCGCTATGGCTAACAACTGTCAACTGTTGTTAACCATTAGCCACTACATGTAGCTGCTACATATGCTATTGGTCTGTGAAGAGTGTGACAGGCAGAATGATCGTCCAATCACAAGCTACAGTTTTTTTTTTTTTAAGGTTCTGCCCCTAAAAACCTTTTCGAAAGGCTCCTGCCCAGATGAATTGGTGAAATATTTTCCAATATGGAACTGTCCATTGGAGAGTAGCATTTTATTAAACTGTGTTTTCTGTCCTTCAAGCCGTCATCAGTTTGCTGCAGGACTGTGATGTGTCCGTGTTAAATTCGTCTGATGGTCTCTGTAGTCACATGACAGAAACTTCACAGGTGAACATTTTGTTACTTACTTTGGATCAATATTTTAGGGGAGTAATCAATACCAAAAGAGTCCTTGTGAAAGTTTTGATACTTGGATACTCGATATTGATGGTACCATTCTTAAAACAAGGAGATGAAGGAAAAGAGAGAAGAAGAGAGCAGCAATGGAAGAATAAAGGAGGTCAAGGGGACAAATCAGAGGAAAGAAAGCGATAAAAAAGAGACTATTAAAGAAAAGAGGAGACCAGGACAATGAAAATAAGAGAATACGGGGCAGAGGAGAAATGAGAAGAGTTGCTGAAGCAGAGAGAGAAAAAGACAGGGTGAATAAGACGGAAATGGAGGAAGGACTAACAAACAATGCTGACCTTTGACTCCAGCAAGTGGCCTTTACCACAGCAGATGGAGTCCAACAGGCCCACACACCCACACACTCACACTTTGGTTTTTCAGTGCTTGTCTGCCTCAGGGTGCACACATCCAGCTTTCTGATTGGCTGAATCAAACTCCAGTGGGAGGAGTCAAAGAGTTCAGCTGGAGCAGAGAGAGTGTAGAGACCAAGAAGCAGCATCTGTTGTTTTAATGAAGCCTGTGCTGAAGGTTAAAGAGGCTGCAGTTCCTCAAGTGTCCACTAGAGGCTGTTCAGAAGCAGCACAAGTCACATACACACTCCATGTTAAAGTTTACAGCATAGATAAATGTGTTTACAGCTGGGTAGTGGTCCGAAAAGTTTGTGTATTTATGTCTTTAACTGCACAATGCAATTTTTTATCACTCATCTATTTTGCTTTTAGGTTTTTTTGTTTAATTATTTTATCTTTGTAAGATTGTAAGCACACCCATTTCTTTGGCTTTAATAATTATTGAGAGTGACTTCAAGCCTATGCAGTGACTACTTGTCAGATTTCATCCAGACTGTTGAGTTTTGTGTCGTCATCCGCTGTTTTTTCAAACATTTATTTTGGTATGCGCTTTGAGAGATACAGATTATTTTTTTATTTTAAAATGTATATTACATCCTGTCCTATTGTTTTGATTGTAGACTGACTTTACAGCACTTTTCGTCTCTTGCTGAACTGATGAAATGGGAAAAAGACAGGAACTTTTTCTATTCTTTCTATTCTCGAGTTGCAAGTCTTTGATGATATTGTCAAGTCGAGTCCAAAGTCCTCAAAATCAAATCTAAGTCACATGACTCAAATCCACACCTCTGCAAAGTGACAAGATAAAGTATCTCTTTCTAGTTACATAGCGGTAGTTTTGATGTGTGACAACAAGCAATTTTTGGAAAACTTAGCCTTGTAGTTTTGTAGCTACTTACAGCCCGGCTACAAAACTTCAATGCTAAGACAGTGCTCTAAGACAGTGGTTCCCAACCTTTTTTGTCTTGTGTACCCCCTGAGCCTGTTTGTCATGCCATGAGTACCCCATCTCTCATACGTGTTGATGATTCTTCAAAAGCAGAATATAATCACAATCGATTCATAAATTCAAATATTTTGTCTTAATTTGAACATTTGAGTTCTCAGAAATGTTCTTCTTTTTAAGTCAAATTAAACATAATAACAAATAATATACTGTCTTGAAAATAAATATGTAATCTTACTAAATAGATACAAAATCAAAATAATCAACCTGCTTTTATTGTATAGAACTGTTGTAATGTTTACCACAGTCCACCTTTAAGCTTTTCTGAATAGGACCCCTTTAAACAGGCTTTTAACCTTTTCATGTCCTGAATCCAGAGCAACTGGATGTTTCAGGTATTTATCCATATTTTCCTGGCTGCAGGTTGGCACCCATTTTCATTTTAGCTTGGCTCAGGTTATTATTTCCCTGGGAAAACTAGCTGTAGCTCAAAAATACAATTCTATTGACAGGCTGAACTCAGTCCTCCAAGTTGGAAATAAATTAGTCAATTTTTCCACGTACCCTGCAATGTTCTCGCGTATTGGGGTACATCTCTACTCTGTTTGGGAATCACTGCTCTAAGGGGCGTTTACATGGCCTTGAAACGATCAATTCCGCAAACATTTCTCTCGCTTTGGCCTTCCGCTCTAGATGAGACCACGTTGCGTTTCCACCTAAAATGCAAACTTTTGAAACCGCTCCCCAGAGCGGAAAATGTATTGAATCCGCTCCTCCATCCGGCCTCGTGTAAACGCACAGAGCAGAAAGCGTTTCAGTGTGAAACGCTTTTTGTCTTGTGTACCCCTGAGTACTCTGTTTTCATGCCATGGAGTACCCCATCTCTCAGGAACAACAGCAGCTTCCTCCGTCCAAAAGCAGAATATAATCGTCGATTCATAAATTACCAAATGCTCGGTTTGTTATCTAGAAAAACTATCTCAGACAGATTTGTTGTCCAAATTAAACATAAACTCCTGCTTCTCTGTGAAAATCTATTCGCCATTGTTGTTTGTGAAAGGTTTTCTTCTTCGTTTTGTTGTATAGAACTGTTGCATCTCTGCAGTCCACCTACACCGCCATCTACTGAACACTACACACTACAGCGGATTTAAACAGGCTTTTAACTCATCTCTGAGCGTTGTCATCTGAATCCAGAAGACTGGATGTTTCAGCTATTATCCAAGGAAGAATCTTTTCCTGGCTGCAGGTTGGCAGCCATTTCCATGTAAACGGCACCTGAGACGTGTCCGAATAATATCAATTTGCTCTAGTTTTAATTTTCTTGTTCCCAAACTTGAGTATCCAGGCCAGTCCAGCCCTGTCCGACCCGACCGAGAAGCTGAGGAATAGCATTTATAGATAACCTATTTTGATGCTATAAAACTCATCTAAAAGTGTGTATTTTGATCAGGCAGATATCTAAAAGTGACACTGTTTTGTTATTACTTAGAAACTCCTCATAGCATCTTTAATGCACTGAGTTGCTGCCATGTGGTTGTTGATTTCTGCTGTTTTGTGTTATCAATGACCTTAAATGCCTTTAGCATGCAGACGTGAGGCCAAACACGGAGAAGAGCGTCATTCTTTAAAAGATCCGTCTCTGCGTGGACGGCTTGATTTATAATTTATGACGGCGTGTTTGAGTGAATATTTAATCCGCTGAAACACTCGCAGAAATCACAGCATGAAGCCGAGTTTAGACTTAATGACAGAGAGAAAACCTTTAGGGACCGACCCCTCTCCCCCCCTACTCCCACCCCTCTCTCTCTCCCTCTCTCTCTTTGGACCCTCACCATCTGCCACAGCTGTCACTCGCCCCAACCGCCACTCTAATTGACAATGAACCCAAAGGCGCGGCGATAATTACAGCCGGCCGCTTGGCAACTTCTCCCGGTCTCAATTCCTCCTTTTCAGGATTCATCAGGCCCCATCTGCCGGGGCCCGAGTCTGGCATCTGCCTCCCCCTTCTCCTCCTCCTCCTCCTTCCCCTGTTGCCCCCCCTCCCTCAGGCCTGCTGGGGGTTTTGTGTTGGTGCTTATTAGCGAGCCGGCCTGTAACCCTCAGAGGTGAAGACGCCCCGAGCAGAGAGGCTCACACTGTTTGTTCAGTCACAGAAAAAGTCGAGGGTGAAAGAAAAGGACTCCTCGCTGTTTTCTCGTTTTCTTTCTCCTCCTCCCTCTCCGCTCTTCGCTCACTCCTACATCTTTTCATCTTTCTCTCCTTTAAAATCGGATTCATTAGCACGACCGATGCAGACAAAGAGCAGAGGGGTGGTATAAAAACCTACAAATGCTGCTGTAAGAGCCTGAAAGGTTTATTTTAAACTCATTTAACAAATCTTTAATTCTTAGGGAAATCATTTGTGTTATTGAAGAAGTGAAATAAAACCACAGAGACAAATAATGAGGAGGGAAGGACTTCTTTTTTATGATGCACTGCATGAAAACGTCAAGAATAAACACAAGTTTAAATCTTAAACTTTTTAAATCACCCTTTTCTAAACTTTGACTTTATTCTTTAGTTGAACCATGTTTCTTTAATTGACTCCTCTTCTAAATTGTTTTTTCCTGCATGTCCTTAAAGTAAAAAGCCGGAACATTAGCCACAGCGACATAGATCAGTTCTGTGTTGGTGCGAAAAGAGGCGGCAAAGATTATACATCGCTGCTGCAGACAAGCTTGACAACTCTGTGCCATTAAAAACAGTTTGAGATGAAAACAAGCCACAAAATCAGAGAAACTGAATTGAATTTATTTATTTGATAGGGACTCTGCTGCTTAACCCTTTAACTCCCGGCTAAACTGTTAGACAGAGGTTATTAAAGGGACTGTGAGGAGTTTCTAAGTAATTACAAAAAAGTCTCACTTTTAGATATATGCCTGATGGAAATACACACTTTAGGATGAGTTTTATAGCATCAAAATAGGTTATCTATAAATGCTGTTCCTTAGCTTCTTGGTCAGGTCAGACAGAGCTGGACTGGCCTGGATACTCAACTTCGAGAACAAGACAATTAAAACAAGAGCAAATTTATATTATTCGGACACGTCTTAGAGCACCGGGCTGTAAGTAGTGATATATAGCCGGCTGCCAAACTACAATGCTAAGTTTTCCAAAAATTGCTTGTTGTTGCGTTGTCACAAATCAAAAACTACCGCTACGTAACTAGAAAGAGATACATTACCTCGTCGCTTTGCATCCTGTAAGTTGTTGAAAAAAGAAGTTGTAAAGCAATGCAGAGTTCGGAGGAAGGTCAGAGCTGCATTCATTACCATCACAACTTAAACACGCTTTGGCTCGGGTCTTTTGGTGCATTCCAGTTGTAGTCAGAAGTAGGAATTTCCGAGTTCCAAGTAGGAAACTGCAACTAAAACGTCCTCCAAAGTCGGAATTTCCTACTAGGAACTCGGTGAAACTTCGCCACCCCCGAGTTGACAATTGAGGATGGATGCCCCCAGTGTGAATAGTTCCTTAGCTCCTGTAATAATCCATTTATTTGCACTTCTGACTGGGGTGTGTCGCTCCAGATCAGCTGTATACATTGTATTGTTAGACTTATATTTACAAAAATGCTGCCATAGTGATAGTCACATTCTTCATGTGATATTTGTGAATAACAGCGCAGGGCGTGCTAACAACAGCTAACAATAGCCTGGTAGATCGGCATGTTTTTTTTCCAGCTTCAACTGGAAGGCGGATAAGTCGGAGATGATGTCACTCCCATTTCCCAGTTCCCAGTTCCCAGTTCCGAGGTTAATGGAACGCAGCATAAGGATTAGCCCTGTCAAAATAGCTAAAATGAAACCGACGCACTCTATCCACTGTATACAGACAAAAAAGGGTCCAAGTTGTTCTTGACAGCAGGAAGGCTGTGCTTAATGAGAGCTGAAGACTGCAGAGGCAGGTATAAAACCACTGGTATCCTCTGAGCCTCAAACGTACTTAAGTATTTTTTTGTAGTCACACTTTTATTTTATCCTTGTTGAGGACAATCTCACAATTTGCACACTTGCATCAACAGGTGACGTGGTTTTCTGTGGTTCTCCAGTTCTTATAGCAGTTTCCTCAGTTTTTTCATTCAGACCTGTTGACTCCAGATCCACAGAAGTTCCTCTTGTTTTTACTCCACTTCGTATAAAAGTGTCCAAAGTGAAGAGCTGCTATAAAAGCTATAAAAGTCTCCCACTTATCTAATTTAATAGCAGTTGTTTCCACATGAAGTCAAATCTCAAATTCAAACCAGTATTTTTTTCGATTCTCCTTGAACAAAATTTTTTCAGACTAAAAATCAGAGCTGCACCCCTGCCCCACCCCCCCTCCTAAACTAAAGTAGGAGGAAAGCGTGTCGTGTGTCGCAGCCTGCCGGGGGGTTTGGTTGGAGGCCGGTCAGTGTTTTGTTTCCTGAAGCTTCTTTTCTTGCTGCTGCAGGCGGCTCTTTGTGTGCGAGGCTGCCTGCTGTTTGTGAACGCAGCTCCAGGCCGCAGAGTCGCTCAGCTGCTGCAGGTTCAATGGGAGAAAACTCATCAATCTGAGACAAGAGGAGGAGGAGGAAGAAGGCCTTAAACCAGCTAGAGCCTCAGTCCACTTCACTGATTATTATTTACATCAACTCTGCCTCACCTTTCATCTTTTTAAAATATTATTTAGGTGTTAAATCTAGCTCCATTTCCATCCCTAAAAAAACTAAGACAAAAGTTTGTTCTTTGAAAAAACTCCATCTTGGGCATATCTGAGGAGTAACAGTTTGATTTAAAACCTCCTCTGACTCATACTTATTACATTTTAGCATTAATATTTCAGAAATTGCAACACTTTACAATACCAATTACTCTTATAATAAGATAATAACAGTAAAATATCACAATTAATCAAGCTAATGCACAACACTGGTCATGAAAGTGCTGTTAGGCTCTGCAGCTTATTTCTTACTTTCTAATGAGGGATAATTTCATAAAAACTGCCCTCCATGAGCACACATTGATGACTACCACGTTGGAAAAAAAGGAAACATCATATGTAAGGTCAACATTGATCTATAAATTACCTCGCCATTTGCAGCCAGTCCATCACAGAGCTTTTACAGTACATCTTAAGACATTAATTGAGGCCAAATTTTGCTTCTCTGTCAATATTTAATCCCCTGTGATGTTTTGCATCCACTCTGACCGTTACAGAGAAGGATTGGGGACAAGAGTTGACGCCCCACCCCCCATTTCTTTTCCATCTCTAGAGTTTGTATCAGTGGTGGACTCAGTGGGTGACAGGAGTGTCGTGAGTGTGTGTCTCTGCCTAAAGTCAGGCATACACTCTTCAGTTTCAACACAATGTTAACCACAGATTTTGAGGTGTTTTCCAGCCCAACCATGCATCATCTGCACTGTTGGGCGTAATGCATTACAAAAGTAATGTGATTACTGTAATGCATTCCTTTTTTACTGTAATGTAGTAATGTGAGGTATAACAAAAAAGGCAATATTTTACTCGGTACAAATGTCAGTAATGCACATTAGCATGCATTTTTAATGTAACCCGAAATGAAGAGGTGTTTTTTTGTTTGTTTGTTTAAATACAGGTCACTAAAGTTACAGTATCTCTAACACAATTTTACCTTTTGTCTCTTTTTGCTCTGATGGTTTCTTGTATTGTGCCATGAGCATTAATGTGTCCATTATATTCTCCTGTTTTTAGCCTTAAGCCGAACTCAGACAGATAGTCACCACATCACCTTCACTGATGTGTAATGAACTTTTTTGACTGTGATGAGCTACATTTAGAATGATGAATCTATATTTCCTGCTATTTTGACAAGAGTAAGTTAAAAGTAATGTGATACTAGTGTAATGCCTTACATTTAAATACAGTGATATTGTTATGTAATTACTTTGAAATGACAGTAACAAGTAATAAATATTACATTGCGTTTCTGAAGTAACTTGCCCAACACTGTTTATTTGTCATGCAATGGACATTGTGACACAACAGCAAACTAAGGCCCTGTTTACACGGAGACACTGTCACCTGAAATGCAAAGGTTTTCCAACTCGATCCAAGTTCAGACAGAGATGCTGGAAACAAACAAAAACACTGTAGTTTTCATGCCATTCCAGTAGATCGCAATGTAGGTTTGCAAGGAATCAGCGCTGCTACAACATACGTATGAAGAAGAAAAACTTTTCACAAAAAACAATGGTGAGTAGATACACGAAGATGCAGGAGTTTTTTTTCTGGACAAAAAAATCTGTCCGAATAGTATTGATGAAACGAGCACAGTAAGCAGCACATGTTACTTGGTAGATGACTGAAGCTGTTATTGTTCCTGGTATTTCAGGCACTGCTCTTGTGTAAACAGGAGGCCAAAACACAATCAAAACTCTCTGTTTAAGGCTGAAAGCAGGAGAAGGGTCCAGCTGCAGACCAAGCCACCTCCAATGTGAGACAGATGTGGCGTAAATATAAACAACTATATAGCCCCCTTCACACCGCCGCGATGCAACGCGCCACCTCTAGTTATTTTAACAAGGGACGGGCGGCAGACAAGAAGCAGTTTTAACCGCGGCGGTAGGACAGAGAAGTGGTTGCCGCCCACATGAGCGCAAACAGATTTTGTTATAGAAATAATATACGTATAATATATTACGTTTACTTATAAAATACGTATTACATACATATAATATACATATACAATGTCTGTGGATTTTGCCCTACCGCATCGAAACTTTCTAGCGGCAGCCGCCTGGCAGCAGCCAATCACATCAAGAGAGGGAGATAAACCTGGAAATAGCAGGCTTCACGGGTCAAAGCAAACACTGAATGAGCTCTACCAAACGGCTCTACCTTCGTACAAAGATAATCAGGAGAAAAACTTGGCATGAGACAGAATTTCACTTTAGAGTGTTTAAGAAAGGAGTGTTGTGACGTTCACCGAATCACCTCTCCGTCACTGCCGCCCATGGATGTATTATAAGAACTTCTTATAATACATCCATGCTGCTGCCTCAGACTCTATGCTTGTAGCGCAGTGTCAGCAGACACTTTAAAAAACGCTTTGCATCCAGAGGACTCATCCAGCAGGGAGGCTGTTTTCAGGGCGGTCAAGCAAAAAAAGCAATTGTGTCTCTCTCTAGGAAATGAAACCGCTCAAGATCATTACACCAAATGGAGGTGCCCACGCACTTACGTTGCTCTACTGATGACCTGCATTTTAAACTTTGTTTTTTTTTTTTTTTTTTTTTTTTTTTTTTTTTTTTTTTTTTTTTTTTTTTTGTTTTTTTTTTTTTTTTGGGGGGGGAGTGTTTTTTAAGTTTTTTTTTTTTTTTTTTTTTTTTTTTTTTTTTTTTTTTTTTTTTTTTTTTTTTTTTTTTTTTTTTTTTTTTTTTTTTTTTTTTTTTTTTTTTTTTTTTTATGTAACACGACTGAGGAATCAAGTTACCAAGATAATCAAAATGCGGAAAAATGTAGCTTTGGAGACAATGATCTCTATTTTATTTTGTAGTATTTTATTTTGATATCATGACACCATTTCCTTCTGACATTGGAGGTGATCATGACGTCATTTCCTTCTGACGTTGGAGGTGTAGAGTCTCCAAGACAGTCGGCTGAGAGTGGAGGTCTGCAGCTGGACTGTCTTGGAAAACGGAGCTGTGTAAACACCACTTTAATTCTGATCTGAGTCCAACCAATAGCTGCAGTCGACGGATTTCTAACTTGTTTGATCCTGTGATCTTGTCCTCATTTGCCGGCAAAGCTAGATTGCACTAACACAAATATTACACCCTCGCAAAAGGAAAGTGAATGTCTCAAGGTGGCCATATGGCTTCAGAGAGAAGCAGTCAGCTTGTGCTACCATGCAGACCAATTACAGAGCTTTTAGTCTGGCTGTTTCAAGAGGGTGCACATAAGGCCACCTGCATAGGCCTTTGCATATAATTAGGGCTGTATGACTCCATGGATGTGAACCAGATAAACCAGGCTTAGCTGTAACAGCAGTGTGATTGAAATGTACTGATCTAAATGGGTAAAAAATGAGCACCTTTTATATGATCTGAAGATGTTTGGCCATTTCCTTTTTCTACGATTTGGAAGCTTCATACATATTAATAACGCCGTTTATAAGGCTGTTATGGTCCTATGGTCCTATCTACACAGTATAAAGACCAAAAAGAATGAAAATAATCAATTCAGTATATCCGCTGAAAAGCTGCATACTAGCTGACCAATCAAGCCTAAGAACCTGCAACTATTAATTGGTTCGTGAGTTAGTCCATGAGTCCATCCAATCCTCGTCTCCCTCACTACGCAGTACGCAGCATCTTGCCCATGGTCCCGCCTCCTCCCCTCTACCTCCGGTGAGCAGCTAGCAGCGTTAGCTACTGAACTATCATGGAGCCGAAAAGCCTAGCGCCCGAACCGGGAATCCGCCTCCCTCTCCCTTGGGCCCAGCGGAGCTCTGCCCGGTTGAGGCCTGTTAGCGGGCTAACGGCTAACGAATAGCCTCAGCCAGCCGTCAGACCTTCAGCATCGGCCGTTTCGCCCCTGGTTGATCAGGTAATGGCTTTGTTTACTACAGTGGGAGATGTCTGCTGAATAACTCTGGTTAGTGTGTGCCTGCACGGGCTAATAACTTGTAGGGGAGCAGGTTAGCCTGTTAGCCGCTAATCGTTAGCACTGTAAGCTGAGCTGGGGAGGACAGGCTGAGAAAGATAAATCCTCCCCCACACTCGGCTCCGCTCTGGCGGCGCCAAACCCGCATTGCCGCCGGTCCAGTTGAAATGGCTACTGCTGTGTGTTACAAGGGGGATGTCTGTCGTGTTTGATACTTTCAGTTGAGCTGAGCTGTTTTTGATTGAGTTTGCTGCTGATATATTGTGCTAGTCGCTCGTAGCTCTGCCGGAGGGGGCTTATATGAGGCGACACGAGCTGGGGGCGGGATCTTGGAACACGGAGGGGAGAGGTGAGGGAAGGAGGGGCAGGCTGCGGTTTCAAATCGTAGACACCAGCTTTAATACATGAGGCCTCATAAGACATTGGACCCTGTTTTATGACCTTTGCAAAGTGTTTCAGTTTGAAAGTGTCAGGTTGTCATTTATGTTCCTATCCTAAAGATGCAGAAGTTGGCTGCACTTTAAACCTCCTAACACCTCTAAAGTCTGAGGTGCAGAGTATTAATGCTTTTCTGAGGACACGTGTTTAAAAATTCATTTTAAAGTTCAGCAGGGCAGAGAGCTGTGAGACAGTGTGTTTTTTCAGTGCTCCTCGGTGTACAGAATAGAGAATTAAGCTAAAGACACCTGCATGAAAATGAAAAGAAAAGTGTTTAAAGTTGACAAATATTTTATGTACCGTCAACAGGGTGTCATTGACATAAACACAAAGACAAAATTGTTGTTACCCAATCCATCCTCCTTTCACTCTGCATCTGGCTTTGTGCCCTTAACCCTTTGACTGGCATTTTTAATGGTGTGTTCCAGTTGTAGTCGGAAGTCGGATTTTCCCAGTTCCGAGTAGGAAATTTTATCTGGAACGCCCCCCGAGGAATATCCGACTAGGAACTCGGTGAAACCTTGCCACCCCCGAGTTGACAATCGAAGATGGCAACCCCCAGTGTGAACAGTTATTTAGCTCCTGTAATAATCAATTAATTTGCACTTCTGCCTGGGGTGTGTCGCTCTAGATCAGCCGTATGTGTAGTAGCATTAGACTTATACTTACAAAAATGCTGCCATAGTGATAATCACATTCTTCATGTGATATTTGTGAACAATAATGCAGGGTGTGCTAACAACGGCTAACAATAGCCTGGTAGATCGGCACGTTTTCCTCTGACTTCAACTGGAATGCAGATAAGTCGGAGATGACGTCACTCCCATTTCCCAGTTCCCAGTTCCGAGGTTAATGGAACGCAGCATAATTATCTGTACATCAATTTTAAAAAAGAGCAATAAAATCAAAGTATTAAAAAAACTGGCAAGTCAACAAGCTGGTTGACCTACTGTATGTATCTCAAATTTATTGCTTAGGTTGGAAGTTAGTGTTGTGCTCAAGACCGCACTATCCAAGACCAAGACTTACACGATACCAGAATGCACCAAGACCAAGACTTTTGGGAGTCGAGACAAAGACAAGCAACCTCACGATACAATACGTATCCCAATACTAAGGCCATGATACGATACATAGCCCGATACAAGTAAATTGTGAACATTGACTACGCTTTAAAAAAATTCTTGACATGTTTAGTTTTTTCTTATAAGAAGAAAAAGAAGGATGAGTTTTAAGTGGTTCTACAACTTGAGAGACATAAATTCAGATCCTGAAAGATGGTAGACCAAAGTTCAAATTTAGGACATATGCTTCATTATGTAGCTCATCTTCCACCTTAACTGTGCCACTGTTAACATTACCCAAAGTGTATTTACAACAACTGTCAAAGTATTTAGGCCATATCGATTCTGTGGATTGAGGGAGTGCGTGACAATATTTTGACGTATTGATATTTTGCGCACAGGCCTAGTCTTGAGTAGCACAACACTATTGGAAGTCAAAGGGTTAAAAGAGCAAAACAACCCAAAGATGACATACGTCAGTGTCAGAAAAGGGCCCATAATCATGGCTGCTTGAAGTCTAAGTACGGTTTATTATCTTTATTAAAACATGTTAAAGGGAAGAATAAACGATAAAATCATCACGCTCCTGTTTCAGACTTTAATTCTGAGACAACACCTCATCAGCGGTCATGATGGCTTCAGTCTCAGTGTGGTTTTAACTGCTCGCTGTGTCTGCGTGATGGATCCCAGCGGGGTCTCCCAGCTGAACCCCACTAATCCTGACCGGGAGGGGAGGGGGAGGGGGTCCTCTGGCCTAAATCCACTGCCTGCCTCCCCCCCACTTCTCCCCCTCCTTAGCATAATGGAGAGGGTCCCACAGAGAGATAGTGATGGTGTGGGGGTGACAGCTTGGTCTCTGTTTGAGTCTTTAGAAAAACCAGCTGCTCGGCTCTCAGACTGAATGACAGCCCACCGTCCAGACCGTGCTCCAAATAATGAAAAATAAATCCTGGAGGGGGCGCTACACCAAACATCAGTAAAGGTATAGCTAAAGAGAGCAGGACTACCTTAAGCCAAATTCACAGATTTGACGATTTCAGACGATAATCCCTGCTCTGAGTTCATCTAATCTGGTTCGTCTCAGGTTGATCCCAAAGTCTGGGTGTTTAAAGGGTTTAATCTGGATTAGAACAATCCAGGTTCAACAATCTACTTTTTCCACCAAGGTTCAGGTAATCCAGCTCATTTCAAGGCTGATTTTCAGGAATGTAGGAGTTGGGTTTACCTGATTGTAGTTGAAAATTTAAAGGCTGATATACACTTCTGTGTACCCCTGTTATCCTGACATGCCAGATGGACTGTTCCCCATGTCCGTGGGATATTTTTCACCAGTCATTCTAGAAAACAGGCCACAGAATAGTACACTGTTGAATGTACAACTCCTCACTCAGGGGGGTAACAGGAAGACTGGAGTAGGAAAGAGCAGTAGCAATATTTTTATTTATATTTTATTAATATCTTTCTTCTTTACATGTTTTTTTTATCTACTATATAATGCTGCTACTGAAATCTTAAACATGGAGGAGTGTTTTGAAAACTCTCTACCTGTCCTGGTTTCAAAAGTTTGTGGATTTAAGCAGCCCAGGTATAACCTGTCATGCCAGATGGACAGTTCCATATTGGAAATATTTCACTAATCCATCTTGGGAGGAGCCCTGTGAAAATGTTTTCAGGGGCAGAACCTTCAAAAACAACAGCAGCTTTTGATTGGACGATCGTTAGGCTCATCACAGACCAATCCGTATCAAGCAGTGCTGCTATGACGTAGCATACGTAGCGGCCAACGGCTAACCGCTATTAATGGTTAGCCATTAGTAGCGGCTAATGGTTAGCCGTTAGCTGCTATGGCTAATAGCTTACAAGAGCAAACAACAGCTCATGGCTGTTTGCCGTAGCGGCTAACACCTGTTAGCCGATAGCTTAACTACCTTAAGACTGTCCTTTCACATTAAATTATACCACACAGATGATTCATGTAACACTTCTATGGGATATGAACCTTGTCAAAGACAATGCCTATGAAGTAAACTTATGAGGAGAGCATATTTCGACAAGTAAAACTGAGTAACCATGATGACCACAGGCTAACCGACATAAGCCGACATTATTTGTACAACAGGAAGTGACTTAATTTCCTCTCAAGTCACTTCCTTCCAGCTCCTACCTCTCTTCCCTGATTGGGCCGTTAAGCATTTAGCCGAGTGAAACCGTTGGACAATAGAGTCTGGCAAGACGGAGATGCGTGATTTGAACTTGGCGAAATCTGTCCTCCTCAGAAGTTTACTTGTAGGGATTGTCTTTGACGAGGTTCATGTCACATGCAAGTGTTAAATGAATCATCTGTGTGGTACAATTTAGTGTGGGACGATAGTAAAAGGCCGTTAGCTGTTAGCGGCTAAGTTAACGGCTAATGGTCATTAACTCTTGTTAGCTGTTAGCGGCTAAGTTAGTGGCTAACGGTCATTAACTGTTGTTAGCTGTTAGCGGCTAAGTTAGTTTTGGCTAATGTCCATGAACTGTTTTTAACTGTTGTTAGCCATTAGCCGCTACATTAGCCGCTATGTATGCTACATTATGGGAGGCAACCCTGCTTGATGTGGATTGGTCTGTGATAAATGTGACAAGCCAAACGATTGTCCAATCACAAGCTTGTGTTTTTTTTAACGTACTGCCCCTGAAAACAAATTTAAAGGGCTCCTACCCAGATGAAATATTTCTGTGGCAGATATATGGAGCTGTCCATCTGGCTTGTCAGGTTAAGATTAACCCCCACCAGAAAACAATTGTTTTTGCTCAATAACTGCCTAACTAAATATGATAAACATGAGTCTGAGTGCTAAGTGTGAGTTTTCAGGGTAAAGAATCATATAAACATGGTAACTTTATTATGGAACTATTGCTTATTGATGTAACAGCAATATGTGTTTGCAGAGGTTTGTTTACCAAACTGGTTAAATCAGGATCTTATTTAGAAACAGGAGCATCCGTAGGCATTAAAACAAATAATTCAGACGTGTCAGTTTGTAACACAGCCCCTTTCCCTTGATTTATCATACACACAAACACACACCTTCATTTTTCCTCACATTTATCCTGACAGCTCATCCCGTCTCCTTCTCACCGAGGAGACGTATATTAATGTATTCATCCCGCCGCTTTCTCTTGTATGGTGATTGCGGTTGTGTTGTGGCAGCAGTGGGTGGTGGTCCCCGCTGTGGTTGGTGGTTAATTGCAGCAGGTGAAGGCCTTTCAGTCTGCACCATCGGTCTCAAAATGGATTTGGACGGTTGAATCCATCAGCAGCTCGGCGGGCACCTGCACGCTGTTTCAGCTTTGACAGAATCAGTTTGGAGCCTGTCAGAGCCCATCGCTCTGCGCGCTATCACGCAGCTGCCGTGTCCTCCATCTTGTGCTCACAGCTCCGCTTAAAGGATGCCTAATGCTCAATACCTTGATTTTATACTCTATATGACCAGTCACATCAAATGTTGAGGCCTTTTTGGCGTACTCTTCTCCATGTTTTATATTTTCCATCCCTCTTTGACAGTGAAGCCCAGAGTGACCACAAACAGCTTTACGTCCCGGTGTGGATGTTTGACAGATGCACAGATGGGTTATTAAACGGTGACGTCTCTTCACTCGGACACTCGGAGGCTTCAAAGCTCAGGATAAAGGTCCAGGCTCAGCAGGGGGCAGAAAGGGTGACTTTCCTGCTGGGAAGAGGGGAGGCAGAGTGCTGAATCTCCCAGCATGCCTTTAAAAGCAGTCATATGACCCTTTTGATGGTGACGCAGAGACTCAACGTGCTGCCATGAGCAGAGGAGGAGAGGCACAGTATAATGAGTTGGCTATATTAACAAATGTAGAACTAGAAAAGCACTCAGAGAGCACAGACCTCCGCCAAGCAGCTCAGGTCCAGCACTGGCTTTTCCACAACCCCTGTACAAGATACAGTTCTGGATCACCAGATCCAGAATAGAGCCAGGATCCGGTAACCCAACACACCAGAAGAACAGCTCCATATTGGAAATATCTCACTAATCCATCTTGGAAGGAGCAGTTTGAAAAATGTTTTTAGGGGCAGAACCTTTAAAACAACAGCAGCTTGTGATTGGACGATTGTTTGGCTCATCACACTTATCACAGACCAATCCATAACAAGCAACGCCGCTACATATGACGTAGCGTACGTTGCGGCTACATGCAGTGGCTGACAGCTCACAATGGCAAACAAAAGTTAACAGCTGTTAGTCGTTAGCTGTAGCAGCTAACAACAGTTATCGACTTATTACCATTATTATTACAATTAATACCATTATTGCTTTTACCACAACTTTCTAATTTCTGTTTTTATGGGTTCAGTGTTTTTATATTATCATTATTATTATTGATTATTGGCACTGCAAAAAATTAACAATGCATGAAAATCAATTTTGTTATTGATCTTAAGTATATTTAAGCCTGATCTTTGAAAAAAATCCTCAGCCATTCAACATTTATAATATTGATAATAACTCAATTTTTGTGTATTTTTTTCATCAAAATTTGTACATCATGTAATCAAGTTGGCATTTAAAGGGTTAAAATAAAATAAATAATTACATATTTGGTATTTTTTATTAGAACTGAAGTTGACTGAATGATTTGAGCAAAAAAAGTAAAAAAAATAAAAATCTGTTATGTTTTTATAGCAGCTTTGGGAGAGGACATTAATGTCCTCTGATAACCTCAAAGGGTAGTAAATTTGTTCTAAGGTAACCTTTGACCTCTGACAAAAATCAAACTTTGAATTTTAAGACTTTCCATGAAAAAAACTTCATACAAAAAGTCATTCAGTACTGAGTAACACTGCCAAAATTATGGCCAAAAGTTGAGCAAAAAAATTGTCTGTAAGGACAAAAATGTCCCTGATTACCCACAAGGGTTAAGGAAAATGCTCTATGTTTACTGTGTTTTTAATGTATTTTATTTTGTCTTCAAGTGTTCTTTTAAAATTTTACTGATTTTTTTGCACTGAGTTTGTTTTGACCTTCATTTACTTTTATTCTTCTCACATAATGATGTCATGTCTAGGTTGGTCCGTGTATAAAGTATAATTCATTGTTGTTGCTCGGCTTGTAAATAGAAAACACTCGTTTTCGGGGGTATTTCCTATTTCACTGACGCATAGAGTGGAATGCAATTCGGCGCAACACAGCGGCGCCAAGCGACCGCTTTTCCCTTTATCCAACTTGTACAATGAAAATTGAAAATAGGAAGTCCAGGGGCGGAAGTGCCTTCAAAGTAAAAGCATCGCGTTTCGAACGATGCGTGTTGTTTGAGACGACGAAGTTTAAGGAGAGGAAATGAACAATCACAGCAATTTCCTACACAATTAACATCATTCATAATTAATATACGGTGATATTTTGACTTCATTTTCACGATGGAGCCTCGCTGATTTTCACAATAAGGGCACTATGTTTTGATGACCCAAACGTCATGATAGACGTAGGTCACGTGACGTATGTTGTCTCCCTACGGACTCATTCCCGACTGAATGTTTAAATGTCAGCAGTGTGCCCCGTTATTGACCTCGGAAGACACCCGACAGAAACAATAAAACTAGCTAACTGTAGCGGCTAATTACCTGCCGTGGTGTAAATTGTTTTTTTTCAGCTCATGGCAATTTTTTATCTCCTCCAAGTCTGTGTCGGTTGTTGACTGTCGAGATTTATGGTGGAGGTAAGTTCACTGGGCCCGCTGTCATCAGGCTGAGAAGTGTTTTATATCCCTGTCTTTCTTTCTTACCTTCCTTTTTTGTTTTTTTTAATATGTGTATAAATTAAATATAAACACACGTGTGTGTGTATATATATTTGGGTGATTCTCCAGCTATCAAAGAATATGTGTCCCAGACAGAAATAAGAAAAACGAAAACACCTTTGTCATTTTTAATTTATGCTACACATTCTTGATACATAAAAGACTATTTTAAATATATAAAATATGGTTGTATGAAAGTTTTTAACTATATGTCCTTTGTCCCTTGGCCAGATTTTGGACATTCAGTCCCTCATAAGACTAAAGTAATTCTGATTCAACAGTATAACTTTGTTGATAAACGACACAAAAGTACTTATTTTAATGACATAAATCATAAACTTGTAAGACATATTATTTTATTTTTCATGAAAAGAACACTTGTCCCAGGGGGTCACTGTCATTTCCACCACACACCACAAAATGTAATTTCAGGGTTATTTTTATTTATTCTTTTTTATTGGTGTATAATACTTGCAGCAGTTGACCTATGACAGGGGAGCTCATGGCAGGAGAGCAGCGTAAGCTCTGTGGAAGAAAGAGAAAAAAGAGAAAAACAAGGAAAAGTTTTGCCAAACCATGAAAAGGTTTATTAGGTCTCATTTCCAAACAGCTTTTATTTCCTTTGAATGTAGAAATAATGAGAAAAATATCATTTTATGCTGTGTTTGAGTTTGTTTTATGCCAAAAAGATTTTTTTTAAAGCTAAACATTGTCATTTCCACAACAGTCATTTCTATCACTTTGTTTACTTTGATGGAAAAGACATGTTGTGATGGTAATGACAACATTAGTGTTATAAATGCATTTTTTTTGGCTTATATTGCTTAATATGTTTTGTATTACATTGAGCAAAACACTCCAACTCTATTTTATACTTTATATATACACAAACTACAAAAAAATAGATGTTTAAATGTGATACCATATGTTTTGTAGATGGCATGCAATACCACAGCAGAAAGATCACAAGCATATGGATAGATAATGACGGATACAGGAATGGATCCATATGAAAGTCTGGCAGTTTGTTTAAACTGTATATCACTAATTACACAGTGATTAATGAATGTTGATGTTCAAGATTGATAATGCAAGTGTTTTCTTGAAAACCACTTTTTTGGGGTGTGATGTAAATGATGTTTTCCTCTGAATGCTGGACTGAAATTGGGTACTAATGATGATGCCCCACCATGTGGTTCAGCATAAAACTAACAGTGGTCCCACAGTCTTATTGACAATTGCTTGTCCAGATGTGAGTTTTCTTGTCACATCTCTCTGATAAGACACCTACAATTTCACTGGGTGGTGCTTTTTTTTCAGTTTCTGCACTCTTTCTCAGAGAAGAGTGAAGCTGGTTTCTGTATGTTGTCACTGATTTATGCAAATTATAAAACTAATCTTGATTTCTTTCAGTGTCTATAAAGACCCACCACCCAGCAAGTGTTTGTTCTTCACTTCATACTGAAAAGCTTAACCGCCCATGTGGTGAAGCTGCCTCCAAAGCCTCCCAGTTGACCCACACTCCATCCGCAGTTGTCTTCCTGGTGTCGCACATGCTCTCCAACCTGTCCTCTGAGTCTCTGTAATAAAAGAACATTTTTGTTCTTAAAAAGATGTCTCAAAGGACAACTGCATTATAAAAATAAGTGACCAAAGTTAGTCTTTGCTCTTTACTGTGATGTTGTCTTCAGTCCATGGTTCAACCACAGATGAACAGGGTTTTGCATGTAGCTCTCATTTTAACTCCAGTCCTCCAACTTTTGTGGGCCAAAGACCACATATTTTTGGAAATATATTGATTTGCTCTACTTTCTCACAATGTGTACAGACATTAATTGATGGTTATTGTAATAAAACTACATAAATATTATATGTTTTCAGCAATTTCAGTCCAGCATTCAGAGGAAAACATCATTTACATCACACCCCAAAAAAGTGGTTTTCAAGAAAACACTTGCATTATCAATCTTGAACATCAACATTCATTAATCACTGTGTAATTAGTGATATACAGTTTACACAAACTGCCAGACTTTCATATGGATCCATTCCTGTATCCGTCATTATCTATCCATATGCTTGTGATCTTTCTGCTGTGGTGTTGCATGCCATCTACAAAACATATGGTATCACATTTAAACATCTTTTTTTTGTAGTTTGTGTATATATAAAGCATAAAATAGAGTTGGAGTGTTTTGCTCAATTTAATACAAAGCATATTAAGCAATATAAGCCAAAAAAAATGCATTTATAACACTAACCTTGTCACTCAACATGTCTTTTCCATCACAATAAATAAATTGATGGAAATGACAATGTTTTTATCTTTTTAAAAAAAAAATTCTTTGACATAATACAAACTCAAAACACAGCATAAATGGTATTTTTCTTATTATTAGTACAATCAAAGGAAATATGAGTGGTTTGGAAATGAGGACTTTTAACCTACTCATGGTTTGGAAAACTTTTCCTTGTTTTTCTCTTTTTTTTCTCTTTCTTCCACAGAGCTTACGCTGCTCTCCTGCCATGAGCTCCCCTGTCATAGGTCAACTGTTGTGACTGCAAGTATTATACACCAATAAAAAAGAATAAATAAAAATAACCCTGAAATTACATTTTGTGGTGTGTGGGGGAAATGACAGTGACCCCCAGGGACAAATGTTCTTTTCATGAAAAATAAAATATGAATATGTCTTACAAGTTTATGATTTATTTCATTAAAATAAGGACTTTTGTGTCGTTTGTCAATAAAGTTACTGTTGAATCAGAATTACTTTAATCTTATGAGGGACTGAATGTCCAAAATCTGGCCAAGGGACAAAGGACATATAGTTAAAAAAAAAAAACTTAATATACAACCATATTTGCTATAAGTTCTCAGGATATAAAACACTTCTCAGCCTGATGACAGCGGGCCCAGTGAACTTACCTCCACCATAAATCTCGACAGTCAACAACCGACACAGACTTGGAGGAGATAAAAAATTGCCATGAGCTGAAAAAAAACAATTTACACCACGGCAGGTAATTAGCCGCTACAGTTAGCTAGTTTTATTGTCTTTGTCGGGTGTCTTCCGAGGTCAATAACGGGGCACACTGCTGACATTTAAACATTCAGTCGGGAATGAGTCCGTAGTAGGGAGACAACATACGTCACGTGACCTACGTCTATCATGACGTTTGGGTCATCAAAACATAGTGCCCTTATTGTGAAAATCAGCGAGGCTCCATCGTGAAAATGAAGTCAAAATATCACCGTATATTAATTATGAATGATGTTAATTGTGTAGGAAATTGCTGTGATTGTTCATTTCCTCTCCTTAAACTTCGCTGCTCAAACAACACGCATCGCTCAAACGCGATGCTATTACTTTGAAGGCACTTCCGCCCCTGGACTTCCTATTTTCAATTTTCATTGTACAAGTTGGATAAAGGGAAAAGCGGTCGCTTGGCGCCGCTGTGTTGCGCCGAATTGCATTCCACTCTATGCGTCAGTGAAATAGGGAATACCCCCGAAAACGATTGTTTTCTATTTACAAGCCGAGCAACAACAATGAATTATACTTTATACACGGACCTAGGTTCTGCTGCTATGTAAAGCACTTTGGGCTGCATGCATATATGTATGAAACGTGCTTTATAAATAAACCTGAGTTTGAGTTTGAGAACAGTTTATGGCCGTTAATTGTTGTTTGCCGTTAGCTGTTAGCTTAAACTACCTTGAGACTGTCCTTTCACATTAAATGATACCACACAGATTTATCATGTAACACTTGTATTTGACATGAACCTAGTCAAAGACAATCTTGCTAACAAACAAACAAAAAAATAACCTCATTGTCGGAAGTAAAAATATATGTACCTTGCGGTCCATGTTGTTCCTCTCTTGCCCGATCTCTGACCTTCCTCTGACCGGTCCTCACACCCACAGACTAAGGCGTGAAATCATCAGCTTCATAAGAAACAGATTTGAACTTCCAGCTTTCAGACTGTTTTTTTTTTTTATGACCAGAAGAAGAAGCTTTGGTCAGCTCTATTTCAAGGAGCTTTCACAATCCTAAAGCTGTTGACGCACCACTGAGACGTAGTCATCGTTCACATGTGCATGACTGCAGCACTAAGATGATGAGGCCACATTCACATTCAGTCCTTTCCAACCAGCAGAGCTCATTAGCATGTGAGGCAGGGAAGTGAAGTGTTACCTTAAGTGTTTAATCCTTCAGTGTAATTGGCCATTATCTGTGCCATCAGCATATCATCAGATGAATAACAGAGGATGATTATACTAGGTGTAGATGTATGTATGTATGGATGGATGGATGGATGGATGGATGGATGGATGGATCATTAATTTAAAGAATAACTAATGAATTCGTCAACTGTTGATGGATAAACTAATCAATGAATGGTAGGGTTAACAGATCAATGTATGTGGTGTAAGGATGGTTAATATTAAGAATGATAGATGGACTGACGGATGGGTGGTTGAAAGGCTGGATGGGTGTATCTGTGTATGGGTGGTTCAATAGAAAAATAATTGATGATTTGTTGGAATGTTGGATAGATGATGAATGGATTGGAGGATGAATGAAAAGATCAATGTGTGACTGTAAAGGTAGTTAATTCAAAAAATGGATGGATGGATGGATGGATGGTGGGATGGTTGTATGGAAGATGGATTGATATAATATATCAATGTATTATAATAGATGGTTGAATGAATAGATTGATGTTTGTGCTTGAGGATGGTTAATTTCAAGAATGCATGGATGATGGATGGATGGATGGATGGATGGATGGATGGATGGATGTGCTGGAGGATGGATCATTTTCTAGAATGCATGGTAGGGTGAACTGATCAATGTGTGGTTTAAAGATGGCTAATTTTAAGAATGATGGGTAGACTGACAGCTGAGTAGTTGAACGGATGGATGAGTGTATGGATGGTTCATTGGAAGAATAGTTGATTTGTTGGAATGCTGGATAGATGATGTATGGATGGAAGGATGAATACATTAATATGAGTGTAAAAAATGCTTAATTGAAAGAATGAATGGATGGATGGATGGATGGATGGAAGAAGGGTTATTAATTGTAAGAACAATTGATGAACTGTTGTACTGGTGGTTTGATGTGAGAATTTATGAATGGATGGATGGATGGATGGATGTGTGCATTAGAGGATGGTTAATTTCAAGGATGGATGGATAAATGGATGGTTATTAATTGAAAGAATAACTGTTGGACTGTTGGATTGACGTAAGTATTTTTGAATTGATTGATGAATGGATGGATGGATGGATGATAAAATGATTAAGTTGTATGTTCTTGGTGATGGATGAATGGGTGGATGGAAGAAGGGTTATTTATTGTTAGAATAACTAATGGACTGTTGGACTGGTGGATTGATGTGAGAATTTATCACTGGATGGATGGATGGATGGATGGATGGCTGAATGGCTGGATTGATGGATGGTTGTATGGAAGATGGATGGATGGATGGATGGATGGATGGATGGATGGATGGATGGATGGATGGATGGATAGATGGATGGATGATAAAATGATAAAGTTGTATGTTCTTGGTGATGGATGGATGGGTGGATGAAAGAAGGGTTATTAATTGTAAGAGTGACTAATGGACTGTTGGACTGGTGGATTGATGTGAGAATTTATGACTGGATGGATGGATGGATGGATGGATGGATGGATGGATGGATGAATGGATGGATTGATGGATGGTTGTATGGAAGATGGATGGATAGATGGATGGTTATTAATTGGAAGAATAACTGTTGGACTGGTGGATTGATGTGAGAATTTATGACTGGATGGATGGATGATAGATGGATGGATGGATTGATAGATGGATCGATGGCTGGGTTGGTGGGTGGATGGTTGGATGGATGGATGGATTGATAGATCAATGGATGGATGGATGGATAATTTAGGGTTATGTTTGAGGATGGATAATTTCAAGAATTCATGGATGAATGAATAGATTGAAGAATGTGGTTCAGGATGGATAATTTCAATGATTTATGGACGAATGCTGGATGGATGGATGGATGAATGGTTGGATGTGTTCATATATGTGTTTACAGAAAGATGGATTGATGAATGGATTTAAGGATGGTTCAAAGAAAGACCTCATGGATGGATGAATAGTTGGATAATTGATAGATGGACTGATGGATGGACTGAAGTCAGTCCCTGCTGTTATTTCCAGATGTCACAGTTTTCCTCCGGATTGGTCACCTGCCAATCACAGGGCTGATCACTAGCAGGTTGTCGGAGGGCCATAAGCCCCGCCCACACTCCACCTCTTCATCTCCAGGTGGGTTCACAGTGAGTTTTGAGCTGTTTTCCTCTGCAGATCGGTGGTTTAAAAGCAGCCTGATGAGCTCTAAGAGATCCTGCACTGAACAGTCAGGACTGGATTTGAACCAGGAGCCGACTGTGAGGGCTGACATTCACCACTGCACCACCGTGTCCACTGAATCAGGAGCATGCACTGAGTTAGCAGACGTCTCATGGAGCTTATTAATCAGCATTTTTAAGCATCATCATAAAAGTGCTATTATTTCAGTCCTTAAAAATCCAGATTTTCGCCCATAATCCACTAAAATGTGTTTGCCTGTGTCATCATGCCGAGCTCTGGTTGAATTTCAATGATCATACATAATGCATGATGGGGCCCATTGCCATGGCAACAGAAATCCAAGCCCCCCCACCACACACACACACACACACCTTGTTTTTTCTCTGAGGCATAATTGGTCGACGTGGAACGGGTGCTCATCACAGAGACATAAACCAGTCATCCCAGAGCTCCCAGTGAGCAGACTGGGAGCAGTGCAGACAGATTTTAACATTTCAGATTGTTTTTAATACAAAAGGTTTAATTTCAGTCAGAGAAATTAAAAAAGCTTAACCCAAAAAAGCTAATGAATTGCTCTATTAAAACAATAATCTTTATTAAACATGAAAGGTTGATCCAATAATTGTCACATATTTTCATTTATCCTTTAAAATGTTATTTTGTTTGTTCATTTGTTGCATCAGAACAAAAATGTTCATTCTTTGGTTTCCTTTAAACGCAGAAACATAAGCTTTTTGTTATGCCTACAAAGTGAGGCACACATGACAAAATATTTGACCTAAATTTTGGTCCAGATTCCCCTTTCTGACTGAAATCAGAAAATGCTGCTGTGTTTGTTATCGCTCCTGTAACAAAATGTGTTTTTTTGTGTGGAATTCTATTGAATGGAATTTTATTTTTATTTCAAACATGTATGCAAAGAAATGAAAAACTAGTGAAATGCCCTTTACAAACATAAAAAAAAAGAATTGAAGTAATTTTCATGCTCGAAAAGGAGTAGGAAGAAGTAAATAGCTTTTTCAGTCCCTACCCCTTATTTCTGTTTCTCATTGGTCTTATAAAAAATAAATTCTGCTTTTGATGCAAATATATTATGTATATTACAAAACATACAATCTATATAGATATGTTTACCTATACTCACCAAGGACACAACAAACTTACATCACCAACTACTGACCTGGAGTACATGCTACAGCTTTTTCAGTTGTTTTTGAAAACATTAAGGAAAAACCTTTTTGTTCTGATGGCAATGTTGCCGTGTAAACTTGGCCGAGATGTTGTTGTTAATCAGCAGATAAAACCAAAGTGAGTCCTTGTGAATGTCTCTTAGTTTTGGTTTAGAAACTAACCAATAGCTCATTTTGATTCAAAGTTAATGTTAATTCATAAAAAATATGTTTGTTTGCTTTAAAGTGTTTTGTCTTTTCATGAACATATCAGTCAATCAATCAAACTATATTTGTATAGGACTTTTCATACAAAAATTTGTTGCACAAAGTATTTTACATAAAAAAAATCTGAATAAAAATAAGTAAAATAAAAATTGCACTGAGGAAATAGTATCTTGAATTGAAAATAAGGAAAGACAGGAGCTAAGACTTAAAGGAGACATATCATGCTGATGCATGATTTAATACTTACATATAATATAATAAATTTGAAAACAAGACCTTACACCCCCTTAATTTTCAAAAAATGAGATTTTGTATTTTTTCTGATATCCTAGAACGAGATTTGATGCCTCTGAAAACAGGTCATTGTGAGATGACCGCGAGATTTTAATCGTTGTGACGACACGAGGTACCTTTCTTTATATTGGAGTAATCTGATAAAACACTTCCTCCTCTGTGATGTCCGTTAGCCACAAAACCGTCACCGAGGAACACATCCAGCAGCAGGGGTATATAGCTCCCTCGCTCACAGTCACTCATTACCAGCTCTGGCCTGTAGGGGGACTCAATACGCGGTCGCTGCTTTGAGCCTGCTGGAAAATACAGTAGAAGAAGAAGGACAGGCTGGCTCTACCCCCGATAGAACTGACCAATCAGAGCACAAAGGGCTGTGACGTTGCGAGGTAACTTTAGGTCAGCCTTGAGACCGAGTGTTTCAACGAGAGCTTGATAATGGCCTAAAATGAGGATTTTGAGAACGCTATTGTGGGGCAATGAAGGAACTAAATGACTTGTACTGAGGGCAGAAATGCTTTACAGGCATCCTAGTCTGGCATAGTGAAAAGGAGAAACAAGCATGATATGTCCTCTTTAAATGATAATTAAAAGTCAGGTTAAATTAGAAAGAAAATACTACAGGGGAAAATAAATAAGTACATAAATCAAAATTAATTGAATAATATGGCAAAATTAGATAGCCAAACACCATTTGTGTAATAAGACAATAAGAATAAAATTCCAAATTATAAATCTGAACTGGAATAGAGATAGAAAACAGATTAAGAGGATTAAAATAAATAAATAAATAAGAAGAAATATTAGTGAATATAATAAACTAAAAGCAAGACTAAAAAGATAGATCTTGAGTTTGCTTTTAAAAATAGAAACATAACAAATTTAATGATGGCTCCCCTCCCGTATTCCTGTTGCATTATGGGTAACTGATGCATTGAGTTGTGTTAAGCTTATTTATAAATGATACTTAACAAAAAAAATCTTTAATTTATACACATTGTAAACAAACTGTGTTTTTTTTATTATTATTACTAACATGCCAACACGAGCTGTTTTAACATCTGTAGTTATGAAGTTTGTATTTCTAGCTCAGTTGTCCTACGAATAAGGAAATATAGTTAATTTCAAGATGAAAGTGATAATGCATATGACGTGTCTTTATTAAACATAGAACGGACCAGAATTCCTGTGAATAATGTGATTTTTATTCACTATTTTATCCCCAGTTATTGTCCAAGCTTCATTATAAAATTCAGGATTAAATAAATTTCAGGAAATATCTTTTATTATTATTAAGATAATTAATCTATTTAACCTTTTTTAACCAGATAAGAAAATATAAAAGATTATATCCAAACTTGTTTTTTAGTTTCTTGGATTTTAGTTCAAAATATTTCATAAAAACGCCTCAAATCAATGTCTGTCTCCATCATACACCACTTTTTTTCAAGTATTTTGTTATTGTTCAGATTTTTCCTTAATGTTGGCTCCATTAGCATATTGACAGTGATTAAATGATGGAGGTCAGTCTGATTCCTCGGCAGCTCATTATTTTGTGACTCACACGTGGTGTTAAAGGCCCACAGAGCCCCACCCAGCTGTATTTAACATGTGTATAGCAGGGGGTGTTCAAAGGGGGCAGGGGGATATTAGCATCTGTTAAAAAAAAGCCTCTTGCCGTCAGCTAAACCCTCGTCAAACACAGCGGCCGCATGTGAAAAAACTTCTTTTTTTAAAAGTTAAGATGGTTCACATCAGCTGAAGGAGGCTTCACTCTGATGGTTAAGAAAAAAAACAAGAAACAAGAAAAGAAAATGTTAAAATAATGTCTTAATTACTTCTTATTAGACCAAAAAAGTGGGGTTACTGTGTGATCCCTCCTCTGTTCTGGCTTAAGAGGCTGTAAAGCCTGGTTTATACTTTGATTAATTTTTAATTTTTATTCTTACAACAGCGTCCATGTGTGTGTGTTTGTATTTACGGGTCGGCCTGCAGTACAGTGGTGCAGAAATGCGTCTAAAAACGTGGACGTGACACGAGTGAGACTTGAGTTTATGGATCTTAACTTTCATTTCCCATGTCCTAGAGTCCGTGGATTATTTGAAATCTTTTTGGATAAAAACCTGATTTCATATACACATATACGGGAGCTGAATGTCTTTTCTTGCAACATAAATACATGTGATGCTGCACATTTTAAAGCCTTGTATTTGCTAACAAGTACTATAATAATGGCTAGAGAGCCTAATATAGTCATTCTGATCATTTTTAATAATCATGACACATGTACCATGTGAATCTCTCTTATTTTTTGCAAAGATTAATGATAGTAGAACAATTGTTATATTAGCTATTTGCCTGTGCTTACCTTTATATTTTATTATGTTGGATTTGCATAGATGTATTATACATAGGTACGTTTTTCATTTAAGTTCGAAATAAACATTAATTCATTCAAAGTCATGTGCACCATCTTGATCAGGTCATTTGATAAATGGGAAAGCCTAAAACTAAACACTACAGCTTGATATACATGGGGAGTTTTACTATAGCAGGATACTAAAATCTTAAAAATATGTGCATTTTGTATTGTGGGGTGGTTTCATGGAATAAAACTGAAGACAACATTAGACTGAGTAAAACTATCAAACAATTCAAAAAGATGCATACAAACCTTTTTTTAGGAAACATATTGATGAACAACAGGATGGTGAAGGTAAAAGTGAATGAATGAAAACTGTCTTCTTCTGCTCTACTGTTTTGTTTTTATTTTTACAAGTGAAAAAATATTTTTTACAGTGATGCACTGATGAAAAATTAGGTAGAAAAAAAGATTTTAAGATTTTCTGTAAAGTTAGAGAAGCATAACGATAAATAGGGGGAAATTTCTGCAATTTCACCCATTGCACAGTACGTGACAAACTCAGGTCCAGTTTTTTATTTATTTATTTTATTATTATTGTAATATATAGTTTTCCTACTTACCCATCATCAGTTTTTATCCTATGCTTCTGTGTCAACCTATGCTTCAGCAAATCATCTGTACTTTCTTTGATGTTTTGATGAAGGTGGGACGATGTGGTGATGCCGCTTTACAAGTGAGCACATAGACATAATAATATGGACACTATTTATGTGTTTAAGGACTTTGATTCATTATGTGACAGTGGTACTTCGGAAACTGGACAAACCTTTATCCTAGAGTTTTTATTTCAGTCACACCAACACTGCCTTGTACGGAAGATGATAAGGGCCACAGAGGGGAAAAAATGGGTCCAATTCTTTTTTTATTTAATGTTTCTCTGAGAAAAAAAGTCAGAAATTCTGAGATTTAAGTCAGAATTCGGACTTTTTTTTCTTTAGAGAAATATTAATTAAAAAAAATTGGACTCCGTTTTTTTTCTCAGTGGCCCTTATCCTCTTCCGTAGCCTTGGGCCCCTTGTTTTGTTTTGTTTTGTTTTATTTTGTTGTTTTTGTGTTTCTTTTGGGTCTTCGTGCCCACTGCTCTTTGTTTGTTAACAGTTGGAGTGGATACTTTTTAATGTAAAAACAAAATGGAATGAAACTTCAATCATAAAAAAAGAATTTCCGTAAATAATGTTTTCTGTTTTGTTGTTTTGTATGTTTGTCTTGTGTTCAAATAAAATGTTGGATATAATGATCAGCAATGATCCAATAACACACATAAAACCAGATTTATTGATGGAACCAGAGCAATGCTACAGAATTATGGCACCTCTATAGTGTCCCAAAACAGTAGCTAACAATGCTCGGTGAAGTGGAATGTACAGCTGCTGAATGAGTCGAGGCTGAGAACTAAGGGAGTTTTGTCTGTTTCAGCCATTAAGGGACACAGATAAGGAAACGCACGGCTGATATCTCTGCAAGTTAGAAACTTCATTTATCCATCATATCATTACACTGTACATACAATCTTGTAGATTTAACTCAGAGGCTGCCAGTCGTCTGGGCTAAACTGCAGACCAATCACAGGGCTGTTGGTCTAGTTCATGAAGATGTTTAGTTTTGCAGTAGAAAGTCTGGATTTATTGACAACAGGATTTAAAGACAATAAAACTGACCAAATCTGTCATTAATATGTAAAAACGGAAGAATTTTACCATAGCTTGCTAAGGTTTTGGAAAACATTTGATTCTTTGAAAGGAATTAGAGTTGGCTCCTTGTTTCTTAACAAATCATGTAAATGCAACCTATAAATGTGCTCCATAGTTTTAAAAAGACCTATAAAGAAATAAAATCAGTAAATACTGCAATTATTGCACTTAGTTAATAAGTTAGACTTTATGTTTAGCTCTTTAAAAACTCTTACTGTTTCGATTTAGAATATAACTGTTGTTTAAGTTCATTTTATAAAGCTTTATTTCTTCAGTTGCTAAATGTTTAGCTTGTAGTGACACAGTGTGGAGAATATCAATGTGTCTAATTTGCAGTCAAAGTCGTCAATCTCTGGTCCAAAGTTATCCATGCACAAACCTGACAAAAATAAATTAAAAAAAAATAAAATTAAAATTAAAAATAAGAGCAACTTTAATCATACATGCAGTAAATGTAAATAAGTTATTTTGGTAAAGGAAATGAGTCAACAACCAAAAGGGGGGAGCACTTTGCTTCTTTTTCGTCTTCATTTTTATTTTTATTTTTATTTTCTTTGTATGTATGCAACTGTGTTATTCAATTTTACTTGATTTTGGACTACTTATCAGGGGCACCTCTATATATCACCCTATATTTGTGAGTATTTATTGTATCCATATATGTATTATTTCATTTACTCTATCTTGCAATTGGTCTGTTAATTGCTAAGTTTTAACTGTACTGTATAGTACTATAGTACTGTGCTAACATGGTCTTTCTTAGTTATCTATGTATTATTATCGCCATTATTATTCATTTAAATATTTTTGTGTATATTTTGTGGGGTTTTCTGAAGTGTTTTCATTCATTTTTATTGTATTTCTGTTCATTTGCAGCACAAACAATGTATTTCTTTTGATTTTCTGTATAAATAATACATCACAGTGGTGTTGCACAATTGGGAAAAAAATAAAGGGTAAAAAAAAAAAAGAGTTGCACAGACATGTAAAGTCGTGTTTATTCTCTGCATCGTATCTTCACTGTCGCCCTCACCCCACGTCAAGGCCCCCCAAACTGAGGAGCAGAGTCTTTATCAGGCAATCGGCAGTCGGCCTTTTCATATGCGAGCTCGGGCTGATAGAGATCTGAGCCCCTTCCTCACTGCTCTGCACCTGAATGCATCTTTGTTGTGAAGGTTCAAACTTTAATGGCCACGTTATTGTCTGTGTCTCTTCCCCAGGACAGCTTTAATGTTTTTAACCCGTTAACATAAATTATGTTAATGTATTATATCCGCCATTTCTTCAACCTTTCTAACGTACTTTGTTCATCAAAGTTTCTAAAAATGTATAAAATATTCTTAATTTGTTTTCATCCTCAGTGTACATCTGAAACTGTGTTAAGTCTTACACTCATGTTCATTAAATTTCAGTCTTTTCTTTCTTTCTTATCCTTTCAGTCCTTCTGAACACATTTAACCATTTCATTTTCCCCATTCCAGCTCATGATCATTGTAGCTGTTATTGTAGATATTAGCTTGGTCTCTCCATCCATGGTTGATACATCTATAGTTACTATTTTTATCACCACATAGAGGCCTTTAACACATTTATACTCAATGGAGACAAATATGGTAGGGATGCACTTGTGGTCTGGGCACCCATGAGTTCGTCACTACCATAAATTCTTATTTTCAGTAAGAATATCATTGGTTATACTTCTATAAAATGATCACCACAACCATTCAGACATGAGGACCCTCCTGAAAACCAGATGTAGCATCTCAAGAGGCTAACCTCTAATAAATCAGACGACAGGTCTATGGTTCATGGACCTGTCCCTAACTTTAGTTCTTACTTTAGTCCACTTGTCTCCTCTTACCTCCCTTCCTTCACCCTCACACCAACACAGCATGGTGTGGATTTGCTGTTCATCATTAGACTGGGATCCACATTCAAGATTTCCTGCTGCTTAACCCTTTGACTGGCATTGTAACCGCACGGTTGACATTAGCCCCGTTTCCACCAGGGGGTTCAGTTTGGTTTGTTTCTGTACAGCTCGCTTTTTGTGGCATTTCCATGGCCTAAAACCGGGACAGGATCCCTTATAAGCGAACTGTACCGTCCTACTTTTTGGGACCCTTCTGTTGGGGTGCCAAGCATACTGATCCAACCCCAGAAGGTGGAGCTAGAAACACTGCAGTCCGTTGATTGGTCGAAGGAGACGTCACTTCCCGTTCATCAGCGGTAATAAAGAACAACACATAACCCCGCCATGTTTAAATCTCCATTCGTCTTCATGAAGATAACTCTCGCGGCACACAGCCTTCTCTGAAACAAAGCTTGGTTGCACTTCGTAACAAAAAGCCACATGCTGATCACAAAAAAGAAGAATTGCTGGATGTCTTCCATCGTTGCTCTTTGTTTACTGTGTCGCGTTTTCTTCTTTGTCGTCTTCTTTGTCACAGCCAGGTACACTAGCTGTGTTCGAAATCGTCCACTCATTCACTCACTCTCTATTCCCTATGTCGTGTAAATGAAATAGTGGACTATATAGGGAATGAAAAAACGACATTTCGGACACTACATTGAAATTTTCTAAACGTCGTAGTGTCAGCAGATGAGCCAGATATTCCTGTGACGGAAGTGGACGCGCCAAAATTCATGTAAACAAACCGGACACTCGGGAGGATAAGTAGCAAATTTCAAAGCTGTTTACAGCCGCTAAAAGACTTAAAAGAACAACGCTATGAATGTGTTAAAGATACTTTAACATTTTTTTACGTTTATGAATGAAAGCAGCTCCTAACGGCCTTCCTTCTCATATTCTTCCATGAAAAAACACAACCACATTGCATTGTGGTATACGGGAGTACAATATAGGGTACATCGTATGAACACTCACTTTTGCTGTGCATTGTGGGTATTTTGTAGTGCACTATAGTGAATGAAATTAACTGCTGAGAATTCGAACACTACAAAATGGCGAACACACTATATAGTGCACTGTATCTGCGATAGTGGACGATTTCGAACACAGCTTGGGTCATGCTGTTTTGACGTCACACTATCGGCATCCGGCTTATACGCCGCCTACAGAGTACGGTTCAGCTTGTGGTGGAAATGCAAACAGGTTCAGGCTTTACCGATCCAGCCTGAGCCAAACCGTGCCAATCCATACTGGACCACTTGGTGGAAACTAGGCATTTTGCTGTGTTACCACTGTATTTAAAATTTTGAAAACCCGCCTTTGTCTGTTTTTCCTTACTCACCTCTCTGAATACTGTAACAACAATATGTATCCACGGGGAGGCGCTGCTGTACATGAATATAACTGTTTGAAAATTAGAAAATGGGGAAGTGAATCGTTGCTGCATAGCTTCTATCTCATTAATCGGACAGTAAGAGCAAACATTAAAATAAAAAAAAATGTATCTGTAATTCCTAAGAAAACTGGATCAACAGCTAAATGTATACATTTTGCTCCCTTAACAGGCTATTCGACCATCACATCTGCTACGTGATTAATCTGAAAAATAAACTTCTTAATGTTTCTCAATAAAGAGGAAGGAACACAATTTTACCAACAAATAATCATTTGCAAATGTGTTTCTTCTGGTCAAAGGGTTAACAGAAGGTTTTTTCTTGCCACCATGATGGTGGGATTCATTATTGGCTATATGGATTCATGTTGGGTGATGGATGTATTTGTACATATATGTATATGTGTATTTTATATATGTTTATATGTATCCATGCATATACACTATGTTACCAAAAGTATTTGCTCACCTGCTGTGACTCACATATGAACTTAAAGGATAAGTTGGTTTCTGCAGCTTTCACATTGTTTATAGAATGAAGTAGAACAATATACTCACCCAGAAGGCTTTCCTGATGCAAACAGTGCTTCAGGAGATAATTAGATCCAAAATCGAGCGGTGGACATCCATATAATGGTAGCACACGGGGCATACAGCGCCTCTCCTAAAACTGCATTAATCGTCCAAAAACTCATTAGTTTCACCAACAGTTACAGACATGATTTTGTGACTGTGCTGACCTCTGAACTGAAGAAGAAGAATGTTTGCCTCTGCGTATGCGCAGTACTCTCTGGAGCGCTGCCTCCGCGTCCTCCTTTCGATGAGCTCCTCATCTGTAAACTCTGGCTCGAAACTATAAGGACACCCATCATATTCAAAGTTCTCGTCCACAACTTCTTCATCTGATAGATATTTGTCCATTTTGCACAAAACTGGAAGAAGAAAGTCGTGGTGTAGCCAGCGGTCTTCCACTGAAACAATGAGCCGCACTGCACATGTGCGGAGCAAGCGCTCTTCTTCTTCAGTTCAGAGGTCAGCACAGTCACAAAAACGTGTCTGGTGTGACACAGACTGTCGTGGAGGAGTAGCCTGAACGGACCATGATGAAATATTGGTGAAACTAATGAGTTTTTGGACGATTAATGCAGTTTTAAGAGCGGCGCCGTATGCCCCGTGTGCTACCATTATACGGATGTCCGGGATGTCTGCATATTTAGAATAGAATAGAATAGAAATTTACTTGTCATTGCAAACAAGTACAACGAAATTGCAAAAGCCCTTCAGTCAGTGCAAAACAGTGTGAGAGAAATATAACAAAGTATGGAGCAAACATAAGATAAGTAAAATTAGATAAGAAATAAAAATATGATAAAATAAGATAAAAATATAATAAAATAATAAAGGTAAGGTGCAAAATAGAATAAGAAAGTATGATGCAGTGAGTAGTAAGAATAAGGTGCAATGGGGAGTGGAGTGGAATATTTAGGGCAAGTGAAAAAATAGATATTAAAAAATAACGTAGAAATATGTTAAACTTGTGTCACAAAACTTTTCATGACAATTTGCTTCCATAAATGTACACAAGCAGAGTCCTCCCTCTGAGAAAGAAGCTGTTTAAGGGGTGCTGGTTTGGCGGAGTGGTTGGCAACCAGGCACCCCATGTATTTGCTTCTGCCGGTCCAGGTTCGAGTCCCGCCTGTGACCAGTTTGCAGAGTGTCTTCCCCTGCTCTCTCTCCCCCTTCACAAGCCTATCCACTGTCTCTCTCCTATCTATAAAGGCACAAAATGCCCAAAAAATACATTTAAAAAAAAAAAAAAAGAAAGAAGCTGTTTAATATGTGAAGATATGACCTTTCTGCCTGATATCGGGCTGTTTGTGGTGTTTTACAGTGACTGAGTGTTAATGGCCTGCAGCTCGGCTCTTCTCATGTTTCCTGACAGATGTTCTGCCTCTGGTAGAAAAAAAAAATCCTCCAGAGGGAAGCCTGCAGTCACCTCCTCGTGTGCTCCTACAGCATGGTGCAGGGATGATGTATTTTTGTAGGCCAGCGCAGAAGTTAGCGTAACGCTGGATCCCTCGACTGAAAGCCTGTGAGACTTCATAGTGTTCTTGGATCTTTGCTGAGAAGAGAATAAAAATGCATCAACTTTCTACTTATGTACACCAAGATAATCTTCACAAAGAAACCCAACTTTAATGGTTTTTAGGCTTAAACATAATCAGCAAGAGTAGAAGCTGTTATTGAACTACAACATGGTTTGACCCACAGCTTCAGCACATAACTCCATCTTGTCTAATCACTTTTAAAACTCACTTTATCACTTTTTTATCTTTTATTTCCATTACTTATATCTTATTCTCTGCTTTACCGTCTTTTAGCTTTTCTCTGACTGTACTGCTCATATCATTTGACCTCCTACTTCTTCTTAGTCCTTCTTTTTTTATTTAAATTTCTATGTTTCATATAATGGCATGACTAACTTCTAATTCAGATTTTATCTAATTTATGCTTCTTTTTGTTGCTTTTAATCCTTTTATACATAACATTTTTAGTCATTTTACTGTTCCATCTCCTGCAGATGTCTGCTGTTTTATTATATCTTTTTGTTTGTTTGTTTTTATTTACTTTTTGTGCTGAAGCTTTGTATTTGTTTTGTCTGTTTATCAAAAACACTTTTTAAAACCTCTGTTTTTAAAAGTGTAAGACAACAAAGTTATTATTATTATTACGGTCATTATTATTATTATTATTATTAAGATGTATTTTTGTGTAACAGTGTCTTGATTTAAACTGGACTTCTTGATTGTTTTGTTTGTTTTTATTTCCTTTTGTGCTGAAGCTTTTGTATTTACTGTCTCTATGCTCTTGTCCGTTTGTCAAAACACTTTGTAAACCTCTGTTTTTAAAAGTGTGAGACAAATAAAGTTATTCTTATTCTTATTCTTCTTCTTCTTATTATTATTATTATTATTATTATTATTATTATTATTATTATTATTGTTATTATTAGAGAATTTCCTCTTAATCAAATCACCTGATCTAGCTGGTCTTCATAGTTGTTGCTATAATAAATGAAGTGAATGAATCAAAGTTTGTTTTTTTAAAAAAAGGTCAGAATAATGGCATCAGGGTCCTCGGCCATTTTTGTTGTCCTTAGAAGCATTTTGTTATCATCCTTTCTAACCCTTCAGAATTAAAAACTAGAGCAACATCAGATGCATTTATGTTGCAAAAGTAAGCATTCAAATAGAGTATATGTCTAAACCATGGATGTTATTTCTTGTATTTATCTGAACCTTTATTCTCAAACCCCAAAGACCATCACCCTGGGAACTGGATGTGCTAGAATGTTAAATCTCTTCCATGTTTTGGACTCATTCTGCAGCACTTTTCTTCTATTTTCCGACACATTTCCCCCCCTCATCCATATTTCTAAAAACTTTATGCTGCTGCCATATAATTGCCTGATTAGTGTTTTACATTAGCAATCAGTTGAACAGTTGTACTTAATGAAGAGGACAGGGAGTGTAGATGGTACTACAAAATATAAACAAGGTCAAAAAGGCTACTTAATTTTTTTTTCTCAAGAACCTGTCTTAAGAGCACCTAGACCTGAGCTCACCTGCCCTCTTCCAGGAACTTTCACGTCCTTGTAAAGGATTCCCTGAAAGTCCACTCAGAGGCTCTCGAGGATTTTTACAGTCACTGCAGTGGCCCTTGAAGGGCTTACAGACCACCCCAAGTGCCTCCTTGAGTGCCTGAAAATCCTCTTGGAATGTGTCCACAGATTCCTGGAAACATTTGGAAGCCGTTGATATTTTACCAATAAAGACGAATGCTTGATTTGCAAACCCCAACTCCAATGAAGCTGGGATGTATGAAAATAGAATATAATTATTTGCAAATCCCTTCAGCATTGATAGTACCTCTGCAGATGTGCAAGTCACCCATGCCATGGGCATTAACACACCCCCTCTGGTACCCACAATATTTTACAATGAAGCCAGGTTGTTGAAGCTTTGTAGGTCGACTTCTTTCTCATTCTTGCTTGATGTTTGACTTCAGTTGCTTAACAGTCCGGGATGTCTGATGTCGTATTTGTGCTTTATAAAGCTCCACACATTCTCAGTGGAGGCAGGCGTGGACTGCAGCAGGTCAGTCTAGTACCTGTTCAGTGGAGACAGGCATGGCCTGCAGCAGGTCAGTCTAGTACCTGCTGTTGTAAATCGAGCAGAATGTGTCTTCATGTCTCTGAAATAAGCAGGGACATCCCTGAAGAAGATGGATGGCAGCATGTTGCCCCAAAACCTGTGTGTAACTTGCAGCATGAATGGTTCCTGCAAGTTACCGATGCCATGGGCACTAATGGCCCTTTTCCACTAGCACACCTTGGCCCTGCTCTACTCAGCCCTACTCGATTTGCAGCGTGTTTCCACTAGCCTGGTACCTCCTAAAACAAGCTAGTTTTAGTACTTACTCCGCTCTGGTTCCAAGCGAGCTGAGTCGATACTAAAGATGATGTCACCAACTGCCGGCTACTGATTGGTCAGACAATGTCGTCATCAATGAGTCATGAGCGCAATGACCTAGCATGCTAGCAGTAGCTACCATTAGCTTACCCTCATATGTCTTTTCTTTGCAGCTCGATTGCTCTTGTCCTCGGCTTCATTCTGTTGTATAGCTTCCAAAACTCTCCTGTGCTTCTCAAGAGGTATTTCTTCTTACCACCTGCAGCCTTCCTCTGCTTTACTTTTTTACTCTGTTTGTGACAAAAAGCCACAGATTGTTGTGTTTGCTCAAAATGACGTCACTGCAGTGCCGCTCAGCTGTTTACAGTGACACTGCACCCCGTTGGGCAGGCGACTGGGGCTAATGGAAAAGCAGCACAAGGCGAGTAGAGAAGAGTAGGGCTAATGGAAAAGGGCCATAACACCCCCCCATACCATCACAGATGCTGTGTTTGGACCTTTGCTCTGATAACAGTCTGGATGGTCCTTTTCCTCTTTAGCCTGGAGGACACCACGTCCATGATGTCCAAAAACAGACATTGCTGATGTCCTTTACAGAATGATGCTGCTTTATAATGCAGGGCAGCCTGAGGGATTGAAGGTCAAAGGCATTCAATTATTGATGCTTCTGTGCAGAGATTTCTCCAGGTCCTCTGAATCTTTTAATTTAAATCCTTTATTTGCGTTTTCTTCGATTTTTTCCACAAACAACTTCCATACAGACAAGATACAACAAGAAAAAGAACAAATTCAAAATCACATCAAACAGAGTGGAGAGAAATGTGTTTGCAAAATAGAATAACCGAACAGTAATGAAGGCTTTAGTGAATAAATATAATGATAAAAAAAAGAAAATGTATATAATTGTTCATGAATGATTGTACTTAAGTTCTAGTAATTCCACCTTATTCAAGGACATATTTGTAAAAATATGCACCTATGATCTAGTTTCACATGTGCAGGCTTGGAAAATATAAGTCTATACACAAATCTGTTTATGTGAATCATAAAAATGGAAAACAAACCCACAAAAACACTCATACTAAACAATAAAATTAATATTTTAACTAATAATCTGAGTGTTAATGCTCATAATATGGTCTGTAGATTGTACATTAAAACTGATTATTTTCCAAAGACTGGTGAACCTCAGACCATCTCCTTTTATATCATAACACTCACCTGTTTCCAGTAAACCTGCTCACCTGTAGGATTCTCCAAACAGGTGTTTTTGAGCATTCCTCAACTTTCAGTCTGTTGTTGCCCAGTCCTAGCTTTTTCAATTCAAAATGAGGGAATATTTGCTTAGAAACAGTATAATTAAACAGTTTCAACATATAATGTCTTGTCTTTGTTGTGTATTCAGTGAAATAAAGACAGAAAAGGATTAGCAAATCATTATATTCTGTTTTTATTTATGTTTTACACAATGTCCACACTTAATTGGATTTGGAGTTTGACTGGTTGCTCTGATGTATGTTTTTCTTCAATGTTTCATGTTTTTAATTGATTTACACAGTCCAACACCATTACTTAGAGCATCCGTGTTTCTCATTCTCGAAGATGGCGGATGTTTTTCAGATTTTTCTCGGGTTATGAGAGGGTTACATCTGTCCCAGTCTCCCCTACTTTCTCTGAGGTTATCAATTGAAAATGAAGTAACGGCTAGACGCCAGTGGGCGGGAGCATGGGGAGGGCTCCGGCGATGTGATTGGTCGAGTCAGCTGTGGAGGCGGGAAGGCTTCGGAAGAGGAGCGCGGTGATTGGTTGAGGGCGGTAACGTCGCGCGCATGATCAGCCGTTTAATGAGAAGCCGGTTTGGTGGTTTAAACAGTTGTGGGGATGCAGTGAGACCGGGACCGGGACTACAGCAAGAGAGTGCGGTGAACCGGGTCAGAGACGAGCTAAAGTGGGTTAAACCGGAGTTAAAGCGGGTTACCGTCGAGTCAAGCGGGGACACAGTGCGGTGAAACGGGGATAAAGCATTAATAATACTCGGCGCGAGACTTGGAGCATGGTTCAACACACGGAACATGGCGGGCTGGGGATTAACAGTCACCCCGGGGAGAGAGCACTGTTGCCGGCCTCAGCGTGCAGCCCCGTCCCGCTGAAGCCCGACTGGTGTAAAACGGCCTCGGGTCACATCAAACGGCCCATGAACGCCTTCATGGTGTGGTCGAAGATCGAGAGGAGGAAAATCATGGAGCAGTCCCCGGACATGCACAACGCGGAGATCTCCAAGCAGCTCGGGAAACGGTGGAAGATGTTAAAGGACACCGAGAAGACGCCGTTCATCCGGGAGGCCGAGCGGCTCCGGCTCCAGCACATGGCCGACTACCCCGACTACAAGTACCGGCCCAAGAAGAAGCCCAAGACCGAGGGGGGAGCGTGTCCCGCGGGGAAGTCTGCTGCTCAGTCTCCGGAGAAAACGGCAGTCCGGGGTGTTAGTAAGAGCCACGCCGCCGCCAAAAAACTCCCCAAGATGAAGCCCACCAAGCCGGCCGTGTGCTCCGTCAGAGCCGCCGTGACCCTCCAGGACCCCCGGCGTCGGTACGTGCTCGCCCCGAATCACATCATCCCATCCAGCCTCAGGTCTGTGAGCTGTGTAGGCGGAGTGCTTTGGTTCCTATAAAACTTCATGAAAATATAATCACATCAGCAATGAAATAACATCAAAAATAGAGTACCAACCAGCAGATTGATATGAATAATCCAAAAATAACAACAACAAATAAAAAGGGGAGTAAATAAGTATGAGGCTGCCCTGCTTATAAACAGAAAAAAAACATATCCTGACCAGGGATGCACAATAATATTGGTTTTCTACTGCTGATATTGACATGTTTGCAGATTTCTAGATGATATATTGTCCATATATCCACTGGACAAATTACACAAAAGTACAATATTGAAGCAGCTCACCACTGCATGGGTACATTTAGAAATTATAGATTTCATTTTTGCTAGAGTCATAAGCTGCTTTCCTTGTTTTACATCTGTTCCTCTCAAAAATATACTGCAACACTTAAAGAAACAAAACAATGTTTCTCTAGTTAAGAGCTTGTGCTCTTGACCAGAAATGCCAGTATGTCTATCGGTAATAATGACCTATAAACCATTGATAAATTCCACTATTATGCATCCCTAGTTCTGACAAACAACTGAAATCCTTGCCACTTGTGTAGATCCAAAAAATATCCCTGTAATGTTTCCCAAAGAAGCTACAAGGTGCCAATGGTGTAGCCATTAATCCTGTTTCTATACTTTCTTTTTTTCCTCAAAATTATATGAAAATAAACGAGGTCCTATCAGTGAGTCAGTAGGGATGTACAATATGATCAAAACAACATTGGCAGCCAATTGCCCTCAGTATTTTCAAACAATGTCTTGGCTGCAAATTTTTGCAAAAATAAATCCTGTATAGTGGCAATAATATTTGCAAATTGTGCATATGTTCCATAATGGTCCACATCATCATCACTCATTTCAATTACTAAATGTAAAGTTATATATATCATATAAATGATAGGTTTTATAATGCTAAAAAAGTTATTTTATTATTATTTTATTAGTTAAACGCTCACCGCAGGAACCAAACAGGTCAAAGTGAGGATTTTGCAGCTGCATGTTTGTCCAAAGTGAAAGCTGAGGCTTTGCATGGTCGTTAATCTAAAGAAAAGCCCAAAGAAAACTGAACTTCAGAAGTTCACACACCATCCTGAGTTAGAAGGAAGCCAGTTACCCTGTTCTTGATGATGTTTTCAAGCCCAATATGCTAAATATGACAGAGAGAGGCCTCTAATTTTTTAATTACATGTTCTTGAAGTGTGGATATCTTAAAAACTATACCATAGTATATCAGTGTTAAAGCTTCTGCCACAAGTTGGCATCGTGTTCTGAAATAAAAACTACTTGAAATAAGCATCAGAGTCTTAGATATGTTATGAAATAATTTTGTCCCCTGATAATATTTTTACAAGTGTACTAAAGGGTTATGTCGACAAATGAAAAAGTAATTTGTTGTAACCAAGCAGCAGCTATTGGTGCAGAAAAAGGATGCCCACACTGACATGCTGTTTTCACACGTGGTTTAAAGGCCTAAATAAACATCCTTATGACCTGTTTAACATCTAAATGAATCATCAAGCTGTGCTCCTGCTGGGAGGGGAGTTACTTTTTCAAATCTCGTCCTGTTTCGTCTGTTGAGGATTTCTGGTTTTTGGGACCAGGTAGATTATTGACATGGTTACACATCAGTGCAGGGTCTCTGCTGGTTAGACAGGAGTGTGGGGAGTTAAAGTTTGGTTGATTGCCTGTTGATGTCCCAAATGCTCCCCTGACGTCATGTCATTGATTCTCTTCAGTGTGATAATCACTGTGTGAAGTTGTTGTCTGACCGGTGGCTGGTGCTTGTGGAGAGCCCGACTGTTCAGGATTTTAATCAGTTTGACTGTAAAGGGCTGATGAATCACATGTCTGCAGTGAAACGTCATTATTATTCTTTTTTAAATTATTTTTCTTTGTTGTTGCTGCAAATGTGACCTCACTCAGATGTGTTCATATTTAGCTGAATACCTGATTAACTCATCACTCCATAAACCAGATTGTTTTATTAAAACTGAAATAAACAGTTTGAGCATCAGTGATATATGATCATATTATTAAAGTACAACAGGACTCTGATAGGGATGATTGTTATGCTAGAATCAACACATATTTTCCTTTAACCCTTCATCAACCCTTTATTGAGGTCATCAATAATTTAGGGACATTAAATGTTTTAAAAAACAGAATAAATGAAATCACTGATATGATTCTGTCAACATTTCAGGGAAGAGGGAAAACTACAAACAAGCCAAACATCATATATTTTCTTGGTGTGGGATTGAAAGGTTTAAAAACAGTTTTTTTGATAATGTGATGACATAAAAATGCACAAATATTTGGGTCAAAATCCACAGAAAAGGCAAAAATGTTTGTGAGTTAAGTAGCAATCAGAAAACTTAAATAGATGACAGTGTGTTTGACACACAAAAATGTTTTTTACATAAATAAATTATCATATAAGTAAGTGGTTCAGTATTTGATATAAAAATGGTAATTCCAATAAAAACTTTTACCTTTTTGAACCTACGAACCCCACAGAAAGATAATATAAGTTATCTTGGTTTGTTTGCAGTTTTTTTTCCGTATCATTAAAATAAGGACTTTTTTTTACATATTAAATATTCCTGAATTTATTGACCTCTGCCAAACAGTTGAGCTGGGAGCTAAAGGGTTAACATAGATATTACAGCTGCTTAATTATGGCAGATATTTTGTGTATTTTACTACATACTGAAATCAGATTTGTGAAACACAGTAACTCACTGGTTTAAATCATGCACCACATGCTTTGATTGAATGTGTACACTTTGAAAACTATTATGTTTAATATTTAAGAAGGGGGTAACCTAAAGAAATAAACATGTAAAGGAAAAGAAACTAAAGCACATAATAATAATGGCAAAAGAAAAGAACATTTAACATTACGTTGCTAGTCATTTTTAATGTCGTGGATGATTATGGTGACCGAGATTCAAAATCAATTAAGTTTGATAGATTTTAGTTTTTTGTCTATGTACAGCTGATAGTTCGAACAAACAAATCCACCTTAAATGTTTCCTGTAATGTTGGAAAAATGTAGTGTACCATCATTTTAACCCATCATTGCTGAATGTCCACTTTTATGAATCAAAAGATCATTTACTGAAGAAAAAAGATTTTTTCTTGCTTAATCAAAAGGACCTAAAACAAAAATGAATCTCTTCTATTTTAGTGAAGTAGAGACTTATCATTTTTGTCTCAAAATGCCCATTAAAGTTAGAAATTATGAATGGCATTAATAATGTCTAATCTTTGTTGATAAAACTAATACATTATAGGTCTCAGCATCATAAACAGTTATTTTTGACACCCCTGTTGTTTGTGTGTTTTTAGGGAAGGTTAAATTAGTTTAACTGTCACTGTCTCTGTTTTAATTTTTTTATGTTAAGTTTATGATATTAAAGAAGAAAACCTGACATTATCAAGGATCAGTTTGGGCTGAATCAGACTTCCTTTTTAATATTACTTCTACTTCTTTTATTTAGCTCAACTGCTGATTCATAAACAAGGGTTTTCACAAGATCTGAGACAAACTTCTGTTTCAGCATCTTAATATGAAGGAAAGTTTTGACTTTTAAGAGTCTTGCAGCAAAAGTAATTGTGAAGAAAATCAATGGGTTTCAATAGAAATCCTATTCTTTGAATATGTAAATAAAAGCAGAATAGATCCAGACTAAACTCAGCACTTACATGGAGGCTGTTTTCCTGTATGAAGACACGTTTGTGACACAACACTTAATATTTTGATTTTATGTGAATTATTTAATGTTGTCAATGTGATTTCACATCATAAAGGCTCCATATTGTCCTGTAACATAGAAATGAAGCTGTTAAAATGGCAGAGATATATATTTTTTTATAAAATTCCTTCCAGTGTTAACTTGTGGGATTTATAAAATGTCTATTTGTTTTTATCCAGACAAATATATTTATAAATATATCGAAGCCAAAGTCTGATCTTTTCTAAGTTTGGTCTTTTCCAACATCTCCGGAGCATTTCATTAAAATCCGTCCTGATGTTTTTGTTCAATCCTAATGTGGTTTCTGATAAATGCTCTGACTCTCATCACTTCTGTTTTAGGTTTAAACGGGAGTTCACAGACGATGACGAGGATGATGATGACAGCGATGATGATGAAGATTCGGAGGAGGAGCGGGAGTTCAAAGAGGAGGAGGAGGAGTGGAGCCTGAGCCCCCCTGCCGAGCCCGAGGGCGGCCGCCTGTATGAGTCGTCGGGCCGCCTCTTCTACAGCTTCAAGAACATCACCAGGCAGGGCGAGGGTGCCGCCAACGCCGCCTCCTCCTCCTCCTCTTCCTCCTCGTACCCGCCCTCGCTCTCCCCCTCCTCCTCATCCCGCTCCGGCTCCACTTCCTCCTCCTCCTGCTGCGGGGACGACCTGGACGAGCTCCCCGCCGAGAGCTCCGACTTCACTCTGAACGTCCTGGCGGGCTTGCATGCCTCGTCCGATCCGTGGAGCGCCGCGTGCAGCTCCGCCCACGGGAACCTGAGCCTGTCGCTGGTGGACAAAGACCTGGACTCGGTGAGCGAGGGCAGCCACGGCTCGCACTTCGAGTTCCCGGATTACTGCACGCCGGAGCTCAGCGAGATGATCGCCGGGAGCTGGATGGAGGCAAACTACTCCGACCTGGTGTTCACGTACTGATGACTGAGGCGGGTCGCGCCGTTGGCCCCGGAGCCGGCTCTGGAGGGGGGGCGGGGAGGTCCAGAGCCCGTCAGGGAGCGGGGTCACAGCGCCGACGGAGGACTGACTGATTCAGGGAGGCACGCTGCGGTACTTCAGCAAAAAGAATGAAACAAATTCACTACAGGGTTTTATGGATTTAAGTTTCTGTTGATCGAGTCCAGACCAGGACTCGAACTATGCATACAGGCCGTCCCGCATGTTCGACACTTTTTGATACCACAGCAGGTTTGATCCTTTTGTTTACAGATCAGGAAGTTACAGAAAGATCTGGAAAACAAAAGCTCAAAGGAGGAGCAAATCCAAACGTCCTGCTTTTAAACATTCAGCTCAAAAACACCGACCACGTGCCAACGATCGTGAAGGGCAGCAAAGCACAAAACTTTGTCACCAGCATGTTTTTCAAATCAGCTGCAATAATCAAAAATAAGAGATGGAGCTCGAGAGCTTTTAGGACTGTAAGTGGGCTTTAAAGAGGCTGCAGAGTTTTCCTCACATGAATAACAAACTCATAAACACCATCAAAATAAACAAAAACTTTCTCAAAAGGGAGAAAAATGACAGGAACAGTTCAAAGGAAAAGTATAAAGATTTTTTTTGTTTTTTTGCTGATATCAATATTGGATCAGGACATCCCTAAAGTTTACCCAAACACATGGTCCAACTGATGTGATGGAAGCTCATTTTTGGTTAAGTTCTTGTTTAAAAACACTAAATGTAGCCCCTTTTTCCAACTTAAGCAACAATAATCCAGCAGAGAACTCATGGTACTGGGTTTTTGCAGTTCTCCTATATAGCAGTATTTCCACTGCTGACCTAGAGAATGTTTTCATATCAAGAGCACAAAGAATGGACTTTTACTTTCCTTTAACAATTTGTGTTCTTTACTATCTTGTTCTACATCGTATGTTAGCATCTAAAAATAATGATGAGTAACATTTAGCTGACATGTGGCATCATTTTGACGTCTGTCACTGTGAAGATCAACTTTCTAAGCCATGATTTGCCATTTCTGAAATTGTGGCGTTAATATGCATCCCCATATTCACCAGCTACTAAGTTCTTGACAGTTTGAGACTAAATGTTTACATATTTAAAGATTAAAACGTAAAGAGGGGTTTAGTTTTTCTGAAACAGAAACATAAGCCACACTGCAGATGGGGCCAAGAGCTCGGCACAGTTTCATGGTTTAAAAACAAAAAAAAACAGCACTGGGGTGATTTTACATTTTGTACATTAACACCCAAGGACACGTGAGCTCTACAGTGTTTTCAGTGCTATTTATTTATATGTTTTTACTAAAAATTCAGCAAATTTAAAGGATCTTTCGCCCCATTTCCAATAACCAGAGCAGCTGTGGCTTATGTACCAACTACTAGCAAAAAAATCACATAACAGAAGCTTAAAAAATGTTGATCCACCCTGAATAAAACCCTCAAATAGGCAGATTTGACATCAGACTATCTCACCAATGGCTAATTTTTATCACCAGAATTGAAGCTTTACTCTTTTATTATCATTTTTGCGCAAAACATTTGTGACTTTTCCAAAAAGAAACAATACCAGCTCATAGAACGTGAAAGTTTGGTGCCATCCCCAGCTCATATTTGCCTTTGAGGTAGGGCTGGGTGATATGACCCAAAAATAAAACCCACAATTTTTCCCTACAAAACTCATTTTGCAGTTTTTAATCTGTTTTTTCACGATCCAAGTGACTCAAAAATGACAAAATTCAAGATTTGACTTTATCAAAATATGTTCCAAACCTAAACAGACTTTCCGTCTTATTGTTAAAATGCAGGCTGTAATTTCATCATAAATGTTGATTATGTAGTTTGAATGTAGGGAGGCCTGTCTACATGAACAATGAAGGAAAAATCTGATTAATATCTAAAAAAAATTAAGAAATAACAGCCTATCATGACAACTGTATAGTAAGTTTTCATATTTTCAAAAATAGGTTTAAAAAATAAAACATCTTTCATTTTTCTGTGTTTTGCAGGAAAGAAATCAAAGTGATTGATATATTTCCCAGCCCTAGTTTGCAGTTCAGTGTTCTTTTCGTTGCGGTTTCTTGCAGTTTTGGATTATTTAATAACATATAATCATACACTCTGTGTCCAGTATCTATGTTTGAGTTGAAGTGGTGTCAAAAAGTGCAGAACATCGTCTGAATTCAACAAAAATCGAAGTTCAGAAGACGACCGCCCTATGCATCGCCGTCCACAGCAGGAGCGAACGACTTCAGGACCGACTCTGCTCGTTCGTCCACACCTTCAGGAATCTTCTACGGGACTCTTTAAATAGTTTATTTTCTATTCTGAGGGGAGCAGCCATGAAATGTTGAGTTAAATTCCCACCAGGAAGCTTTTTTTTTAATATATCCAGAACCAGACATACCTCATGTTTTTTTTACCGAGCTCAGAGTAAAGATATTTTCAGGATTATTTTTGTACGCTCAAAGGGAATGTTCAGGCACTTCTTCTACATTTTCATTCAGACTGCTGATTCTTTGTTCCAGAGCACGTCCAGGGGTTCCAATCCCGGCTGCCTGCCTTGCGTTGATGCCTTGCTGTTGTTTTAAACGAGTGTACAGACATGACAGGAAGTGGAGGAGCCTTTATTGTGAAAGGGTGTTGTATATGTTGTGTAAAATAGTCAAAGTTTAGGAGTTTATGTATATGAGTGTGAATGAGTCCGAACTGGATCTTCTGTTACATTTTTTATATCATCGACGGCACATTTTTCTTTTTTATTCTCATTATTATTTTTGTGCAATATAAAGAAAAGAAAAAAATAAAATAAAGGAGCAGTCTGCGTTTTTTTGTTGCAGAGGAGAAGCTGCGTAAACTCGTCCTTCATGATGAAGTGTGAATGTGAAACTGAATAAATCAGCTGGAACTGAGCCGCCGCCCGTCTGGTTATTGATCTGTCTCCGATTATTGGAAACAAAAAAGTTCACAAAAAGGCCAAACGGCTTTTTTTTTTAGTAAGTGAATCTCACTTAGGGATGGGAAACTTCAGATTAAACAAGAATCATGTGTTTTTTATTCTGACGCACTGAGGGATACTTTTTAACAAAATGTAGGATTCTGTCCTGATAACTTTGAGAGAAGAATCAGACCAACCTAAAGATTTATTTACAATCAAACTTTAGCAAAAGACGAGATCAGACAGAACTTTATTTAGTTTCAAAAGGAAGATTAAAAGATCTATTAAATATGCTATGAGGAGTTTCTAAGTAATTACAAAAAAGTCTCACTTTTAGATATATGCCTGATGGAAATACACACTTTAAGATGAGTTTTATAGCATCAAAATAGGTTATCTATAAATGCTATTCCTTAGCTAAGTGGTCGGGTTGGACAGGGCTGGACTGGCCTGGATACTCAACATCAGGAACAAGACAATTAAAACTAGAGCAAATTTATATTATTCGGACACGTCTTAGAGCACCAGGCTGTAAGTAGAGAGGCTACAAAACTACGATACTAATGGCCTTTTTCCACTAGCACGCCTTGGCTCTACTCCGCTCTGGTTCCAAGCGAGCTGAGTCGATACTAAAAGATGACGTCACCGACTGCGTGCTATTGATTGGTCAGACAATGTCATCATCGACGAGTCATGAGCGTGACGACCAAGCATACTAGCGGTAGCTACCGTTAGCTTACCCTCATGTGTCTTTCTTTGCAGCTCAATTGCTCTCGTCCTCGGCTTCATTCTGTTGTATAGCATCCAAAACTCTCCTGTGCTTCTCAAGGGGTATTTCTTCTTACCACCTGCAGCCTTCTTCTGCTTTCCTTTTTTACTCGGTTTGTGGCAAAAAGCTACAGATTGTTGTGTTCGCTTAAAATGACGTCACCGCAGTGCCGCTCAGCTGTTTACAGCGACACTGCACCCCGTTGGGCAGGCGACTGAGGCTAATGGAAAAGCAGCACAAGGCGAGTAGAGTAGAGTAGGGCTAATGGAAAAGGGCCAAAAACTTTAGCAACAGAACTTAATTAATCCCTTTGGGAAACTCCCTCAGGTAATTTAGCATTCAAATAGCTGCAAAAAGGTTAATATAGATAAATCAAAAAAGATAGATACAAACAGAAACATAAATACAAAGGAAGTTATTTTAAAAAAAAATATATATATATATATATATATGTAGATATATATAGATATATATCTACATATATATGTAGATATATATACATATATATATATATATATATATATATATATATATATATACACCATATGTAATACTTTCACCAACATTTAGATCTTTTCATTTGCATGGATATAGTAATTATTTTCTCCAATTTGTTCGATTTCGTGAATGATTGCACTCTCTCCAACATAAACATAAGAAAAAAAATTCTTACAATTTCCTTAGTTTTTCAAAATCCTCTCCTGACCATGTTATAAAACCTCTCTATTTTTGCTCTGCATCACTTTAAAACAATAGTCATTTGCAGAGATAATTTAAAGAGAGTTTGACAGCCACTCCAGCATCATTCCAAGAGATATTCACAATAAAAAAAATGTTTTTTTTAGGCAAAGGGGAAATTTTCAAATGACGACTTCTATCTTCAGACTTGGGTTGCTTTGTATGGATTTCTTTGAATGGGAAAGTGTAGAGAGTTCTGGTTGATTTTTTTCTAAGAAGAAACAAAAACAATATTCAATTTGTTAATTTTTTTTGTCAAACACAGTCAAACACTGCCAAAGATAAGCAGAATAAGATTAAAAACTGCTGTAACTGGGTGTAATAAACACCAAAAGTGTCATAAAAGTGAAATCTGAAGTTTGGTATATCAGAAATGTCAAATGGGACAAAAGGAGCCAAACTGTGCCAAGATTGGGCCAGACCACTCTGTAGTAAAACCTCTCTAACTTTGCTCTGCATCACTTTATCAGACTCAAACTTGGCAGAAGTAATGTTCACATATTTTCCCATTAATTTATAGAGTTTTAAAGCTGCAGCTGGATCATTCCAAAGAGATATTCACTATAAAAACTTGTTTTTTTCAGGCGAGGATGAAATTTTCTAATTATTCAGACTTCTGTCTTCATTTACTCTGTCCCAGTAACACATATACTGATAATTCCACATCTGGACAAATCTCTCAAGTGTAACTTTATTATGACACCAGAATAATTCAAATAGACCTTGTGGTTGCAGAGATACACTCTTCTCTTTTTGAGGATGTCATTTTCGAGCAGAAGGCTTAAAAAAGGAGCTGAACAGGTGAAGTAAAGTCGCTCTTCTAATGCAGCTAAAACAGAATTTTCCTGCTGTTCATCCTCTTACCCCAAAAAACATTTGCAGGATTTTATATTTACCAGTTTCATGCATCAACGAGATAAGTGCCAGTTTAAGGTCATAAATATCTCCTGTTTTTATATTCTGCTCACCCGTTTACCTGCTCACCTCTCTATGATCCAAACTGGTGTTTTTTGGACATTCCTCAACTTTCCCAGTTTCTCTGCTCCTGTCTCAGCTTTTTTGGAACATATTGATGGCACCAAACTCAAATTCAGAGAATATTTGACAAAAGATCAGTCCAAGCAATCATGCCTCTGTAGTCGAAAAGGATCCATTATTACTATAATTATTATTTTATTTCTATCTATCTTATATTTATTTTCTTTTTGTGCAAACCTATGTAATATATTTTTTCCTTCCTACTTTTCAAACTGCTACTGCAATCCTAATTTCCCTGAGATAGTTTCCCAAAGTGATTAATAAAGTTCCTTTTAATCCTATCCAATTTAATTTGCAAATCATTACATTCTGTTTTACATTTAACAAACAACCCAACTTCACTGGAATTGGGGTTTTGTTTGATTAAACAAAAGGGAGCACATGATGTAGAGCAGCATTAAAAAAGTAATCATCAATATTTTACTCATTTTTAGACTCAATAACCAGCAAGAATATATAATCAATCCACTCTTCAAAACAGAACCTTTTATTTTAAATGAAATAATGCATAAAAGTGAGTTTCACAAAGAAATCAGTGTAGTCTTGTTGACATCTGTACAGTATTTTCTTGCTGCTATTTTGAGAATATTTTAGTATTTTTATCACTGCTATTTAAATCTTATTATTTGTATACCTCTTTTCTGGCAGCAGAGTAGGAATTTTGTTGTTTTATGATGTGGAATTAACAAAAAACACTTTAAATCTTGAATCTCTTGAATCTTAATATTATTCTAAATTTGATGACGTCACATATTTTTGATTTTCCTGAATTTCCTTGCCTCAGCCTCCTACTCTGTGCCTAACAGAGGGCCTCGTTCTTAATTAAGCATAAACACTGAAACTTTAATCTTCATCTGCGGCTCACATCGACCTGTCCAGATCTCACTCCTGGTAGGTCAAAGGTCGTCCCTGTTCCTCCATCTCTGCCTGTCTGTTGGTGGAATAATCGTCAGTGATTGACAGGTCAATATGAGCCGCTGGTTGTGATGTTCTGGTGTCTGGATCAGTTTAAAGCTCCGGCTGTGACCCTCCTCGTCCTCTTTAAAGCCTCGATGACAGAAGAGCTCGTTTTAGCCCCGGCGTGGACAAAGAGTCAGTGTTTTGGAGAAAATGAGCCGTCGTCAGAACATGCCCTCCTTTACCTCAGAGGTTTGAGTGTTTTTATGTCTTCACTTGGTTTTGTATTCAGTAAAGTAACAAATCGCACGATAAATCAAGCTCTTTTTCTGATTTTATTTGTTTTTCTTAACCTGTTCAGCCCCAAAGTTCCTGATTTCAGGAATGCTTACATGCTCTCCAACAAAACCGTAAGAAAAGTGAACTATTCATGTAGAAATATAGTCATGATGCACGTCAAATTAAACAGGAAATTTCAGCTACACAACCATATAAGTCATTTTTACACACACCAAAAACAACGTCAACACCAAGCAAACAAATCATCAAATATCCAAATCTGCTTCACTTTGATTCTTTGGGTTTCTTTGTATGGATTTATTTGAATGGGAGAATTTAGAGAGTTCTGGTTGATTTTTAACAGAAAGAAACAAAAAAAATAATTGTTGATTTATTTTTTTACATATCTATATTTCAAAAACAGTCTAAACTGCCACAGATAAGCTGAAGAAGATAAAAACTATTGTTACTGGATGTAATGAACACCAAAAGTGACATAAAAGTGAAATATAAAGTTTGGTATATCAGAAATCAGTTCAGTTCGTCTCGGTAAGTCTCGCTTTTTATTACGTTTCCATAGCCTAAAACCGGGACAGGACCCCTTATAAGCGAACTATGCCGTCCTACTTTGTGGACCCTTCTGTTGGAGTGCCAAGCATCCTGATCCAACCCCAGAAGGTGGAGCTAGAAACACTGCAGTCTGTGATTGGTTGAAGGAGACGTCTCGTCCCATGTGAAAGCGGAACAACACATAACCCCGCCATGATAAAATCTCCACTCCTCTTCTTGAAGATAACTATCGTGGCACACAGACTTCTCTGAAACAAAGCTTTGTTGCGCTTTGTAACAAAAAGCCACATGAAGATCACAAAAAGGAAGAATTGCTGGATGTCTTCCATCGGTGGAGCTTTAAGCAGAATTTCAGGAGCAGGATCACACCTCAACCACGCCTCTTCCTGTGTTATTGTAAATTCCAACCAACAATTTCCCTCTTTAGTTTTGCACACTGATGCACCCCTCCTTCCTTCCCTTTTCTTAAAACTTCTTCCTTCCTTCTTTCCTCAGGGCCTTATGCCTAAGTCACACATTCCCATTTCTCATGGCAATTGTGCACGACTGTACACGATTGAGGAGGCTGGTGTGATCGCTAAGATACGGGATGAAATGACTGTCTCAGTCCTGGACACACCCCGTAAATACACGTCAGTAGCACTTCTATAGAGCTTCTACAGCGCTTTGGGGGTGTACCTCCCGCTCCAACTAGGTAACTACAGCGATATGACGAGGATTCCTTGAATTTCTGTCCCGCTGACACAACGTCAGCCCTGCTCAAGCTCAGTTCACGTCACGTAAGCCCAGACTGAGCCCCATCGCTTGCGCCGTCTTGAACGGGACACGGTCGGGGCACAAACGGATACATCCTTGTCAGTCGTCCTCATAAAGCTTTCAGGATTGAGCCCTGATCAGCCCGACTGAGCTCCGTACATGCCACGCTAATACCGTTCGCATTCGGACTGCATTGGGCTTCCACCACGCTATACTGAGAGCGGCGATTGTCCCCGACAGTTTTGAACAGTTCAAAACTGTCGGGACTCTTCCACGCTCCCTGCCGTTCATCCACGACTATACAACGGTGATCCAAACCAAGTAGCGCATGCACCGCGACCAAAGCACGTTTTATCAGGATTATGACAATCGTGCACAATCGCCGTGAGAAACAGGAATGTGTGACTGGGGCTTTATAAAGGAGGCTTGTCGTGCCCGGGAATTCCCCAGGACGTTTCCCCAAACTGTTATCCGCTTCACGTACCTGCTATGTTGCTCGTTATCCACTGTACACAATAAATAATTGTCAGATTCATCTTATTGATGGTGAGGTCCTTACTCGTTAACTGCTCTTTGTTTACTGTGTCGCGTTTTCTTCTTTGGTGTTTTTAATAGCCGGGTACACGGTGTTGTGCTGCTATGACATCATGCTATCAGCATCCTGCTTTGATGCCACCTACCAAGTAGGGTTCAGTTGGCTGTGGAAACACAAACAGGATCAGGCTTTATCAATCCGGCCTGAGCCAAACCGTGCCGATCCATACCGGACCACTTGGTGGAAACGGGGCTTAATGGAGCCAAACTGTGCCAAGATTGGGCCTGACCACTCTGTAGTAAAACCTCTCTAACTTTGCTCTGCATCACTTTATCAGACTCAAACTTGGCAGAAGTAATGTTCACATATTTTCACATTTATTCATAGAGTTCTAAAGCTGCAGCTGCATCATTCCAAAGAGATATCCACAACAAGAAATTATTCTGACTTCTATCTTCATTTCCTCTGTCCCAGTAACACATAAACTGATGATTCCACATCTGGACAAAACTCTCAAGTGTGACTTTTATTATGACACTAAAATTATTCAAATAGACTTTGTGGTTGCAGAGATTCACTCTTTTCTTTATGAGTGTGTCAATTTTGAGCAGAAAGTTTTAAAAGGGGGCTGAACAGATTACATAATTAAAGGAAAAAAACAGTCTAATATCTCAGCAATGATCATAAAACACCAGGAAAGGACATTAAAATCTTAAAAACCCATAATTCCTTTTTCACTGTCTATCAATGATATAATTTTTTGAAATAATCACTCATATTGACTTTGATGCCTGTAATATGTTAAAAAAAATCTGGTGCATGTGTTATATCAGAGTGTAATATCACTTCTCCTCATGTGAAAGTATATTTGCTAAAACAACATTAAAGTTTATCAGTTTGAACTTTAAATGTCGTATCTCTGTAGGGTATCAGATTGTATAAAGGTCAAAAAGGACTTGCTTCGATAAAAAGATTGTTTTCTGATTTTATCTTGGTTTCATACAGCTTCTCTACTTTACTGGGGTTGGGTTTGTAAGTTTACAAAAAGAAATCTAAAGACAATGTAGCCATACAACTCAAATCTGTGAAATCTAAAAGGAGTGAATAAATATTTTAATCCCATCTTCTGGTTTTTGATGTGTTGTTGGGCTCAATATTTATTTGAAATGGTCTCAGTTTGTGAAAAGCTTCTATAATCAACTTTAACAGGATTATAGTTAGAAAAATAACCTTAAAAATAAAAAGGTGTGCGTCCGCCAAAGCGACTGCACGGCCCTGGGAGTGAAGAGGTCCTGATTTAGCCCCGTGAGCCGCTTCATGTTTCCTGTTTTCATATGTCAGCAGCTTTACCGTCCGCACACTCACAGGCGCTGAGCGTGGAAAACCCAGACGAGGTCAGACGGGGCCAAGCGCCTGCTTCCTGTCCCTCATTTCCCACTTCCTGTTGTGACCCCGGGCTGTGTTTGTGTGAGGGGGGGAGAGATCTGGTTCACGGGTTCATCGGAGTGGAGCAGAACCTGCAGAGGGACTGTCACACTGCTGCTGCAAGATTATAAAGTCTAGAGATAAAAGATGATGTCAGGGAAAAGGTTAATTCTGACTGCTTACTGTATCTCACTCGTCCATCAAGGAAACCACCCACAGAAAGTGTTTGGGGAGGGCGGAGCCTTTCAGAAGAACATCTGTAAGATGATTGGACGATCCATCAATCACATTTCAGACGAACCAATCAGATAATGGGATGGGCTAGAGCTTCTGCTTAAAACTGTAACAACAGCTCTCAGAGTTTTTGTTTGTTTGTTTGTCTGTTAGCTAGCTAGATTACGTAAAAGCTACTGAGTGGATACACATGAAAATTTTACCAGAGGTTTTGTTTGGTCTAAGGAAGAAGCCGTTAGATTTTGTTGCCTTATCGATCGAGATTGTTAGCCAGAAAAAAAACATTTAATTTCATAAGGGCAAATGTTGCTGTTACCTTTTTCTGCCTAATATCGCCCATGATGCTAACTGAGATGGCACGATCTACTTGCCTAAATTCACTGAGAACCACAAACAAATCTTCAGATTTCACAGGGACTGTGAGGAGTTTCTAAGTAATTACAAAAAAGTCTCACTTTTAGATATATGCCTGATTGAAATACACACTTTAAGATGAGTTTTATAGCATCAAAATAGGTTATCTATAAATGCTATTCCTTAGCCTTCTGGTCGAGTCGGACAGGGCTGGACTGGGCTGGATACTCAACTTCGGGAACAAGACAATTAAAACTAGAGCAAATTTATATTATTTGGACACATCTTAGAGCACCGGGCTGTAAGTAGCGATATATAGCTGGCTACAAACTACGATACTAAGTTTTCCAAAAATTGCTTGTTGTCACACATCAAAAACTACCGCTATGTAACTAGAAAGAGATACATTACCTCGTTGCTTTGCATCCTGTACGTTGTTGAAAAAAGAAGTTGTAAAGCAATGCAGAGTTCTGAGGAAGGTCCCAGCTGCATTCATTAACATCACAACAAACACACACTTTGGCTTGGGTCACGTCTTTTGGTGCGTTCCAGTTGTAGTCAGAAGTAGGAATTTCCGAGTTCCATGTAGGAAACTGCAACTGGAACGTTCCCCGAAGTCTTAATTTCCTACTGGGAACTCGGTGAAACCTCGCCACCCCCGAGTTGACAATGGAAGATGGATGCCCCCAGTGTGAACAGTTATTTAGCTCCTGTAATAATCAATTTATTTGCACTTCTGACTGGGGTGTGTCGCTCTAGATCAGCTGTATACATAGTATTGTTAGACTTATATTTACAAAAATGCTGCCATAGTGATAATCACATTCTTCATGTGATATTTGTGAACAACAACGCAGGGCGTGCTAACAACAGCTAACAATAGCCTGGTAGATCGACATGTTTTTTTCCGACTTCAACTGGAACGCCAGTAAGTCAGAGATGATGTCACTCCCAGTTCCGAGGTTGCTGGAACGCAGCATTACGACAGTCACCGCGCGTGCTCATGGGTAGCAGAGTCTTTATGTCGCCGGTAATAGATTCTCCTCATAGCACCTTTAAAGATCATTATCTGACTTCACAATCAAAGGTGCAACCTTCAATCCATAAATGTGATAAAAGGCAGGAGTTAAAAATAAAGATTCTGTGGATTTAAAATGCAGCATAGTGAAAAAACAAAACTAAGGACTGGAACAATGTTAGCATAAAACCCACTATATTGCCAGAAGTCTTTGCTCACCCATCTAAATAATCAGAATCAGGTGTTCCAGTCACTTCCATGTCCACAGGTGTATAAAATCATCACCTAGGCATGCAGACTGCTTTTACAAACATTAGTGAAAGAATGGGTCGCTCTCAGGAGCTCAGTGAATTCCAGCGTGGAACTGTGATAGGATGCCACCTGAGCAACAAATCCAGTGGTGACATTTCCTCACTCCTAAATATTCCACAGTCAGCTGTCAGCTGGATTATAAGAACGTGGAAGTGTTTGGGAACCACAGCAACTCAGCCACCAAGTGGTAGGCCACGTAAACTGACGGAGCGGGGTCAGCGGATGCTGAGGCGCATAGTGAGAAGAGGTCGCCAACTTTCTGCAGAGTCAATCACTACAGACCTCCAAACTTCATGTGGCCTTCAGATTAGCTCAAGAACAGAGCAGAGAGCTTCATGGATGGGTTTCCATGGCCAAGCAGCTGCATCACCAAGTGCAATACAAAGCGTCAATGCAGTGGTGTAAAGCACACCGCCACACGACTCTAGAGCAGTGGAGACGCGTTCTCTGGAGTGACCAATCACGCTTCTCCATCATGCAATCTGATGGACCAGTCTGGGTTTGGAGGTTGCCAGGAGAACCATACTTGTGGGACTGCATTGTGCCAAGTGTAAAGTTTGGTGGAGGGGGGATTATGGTGTGGGGGTGTTTTTCAGGAGCTGGGCTTGGCCCCTTAGTTCCAGTCAAAGGAACTCTGAATGCTTCAGCACACCAAGACATTTTGGACAATTCCATGCTCCAACTTTGTGGGAACAGTTTGGATTTGAGTTCAAGCTGGAAGCTGCAGGAAAAGAATTTCAGAGCAAAGCTGGACATGTTTTCTTAAATTTTCATCTTGAGTAATCACACTGGCAGATGAGTATCAGAGGAAATGCTTGGCTCATCTTCTCCACGCTGATAAACCTGCTCTGGATAACTGAGTAACAAGAACACGAGGTAACACAGAAGTCACCGGGGTCAAGATGCGTTTTCATTTTGAAGCCTTTATGGAGACGGTGATGAGGTCAGGGGGTCAGCAGATATTATAGAGACAATGAAGGAGAAGAAAAGAGCGAAGAGAGGGCACCCCGTCAAACTTTAACTCCTCTCTTGCTGACTTTACCGCCCCGCTGTAAAACAGGAAGAGCCTTTTCAAAATATGGAAATGACGGAGATGGTCGAGACAAAGGCCGCCAGCAGGGAGCCGAAAGAGCAGAGGCCGGGAGGAAGAGGGCAGCGGTGACGGAGCAGAGAGGATTCTGGGAGCTCCTGGGGTTTCTCTCACACACTTTAACTCAGGCAGCAAAACCTGGTTAAGGATTTAGGCCCGTAATCACAAAACATCTTAAGGTTAAAAGTGGCTCCTAACTTGCCGATTTAGGAGAAACTCTCAAATATAATGGCCATGTCAGTCCTGATTTTAGGACTCCTAAATTTCTCTCCTAAAAGTATTTCACAGAGCATTTTAGAGCTAAAAGAAGCTCCTAAACCTGTGAGAAGTTGGAAGTAGTGAAGAGGACTCCTAAGTCAGTAAGACCAGTTCAGAAAGAATCTCAGCATGGCTGCTGCTGCCAATCCACCTCATGATCAGAGAACATTTAGGAAAGATACAATAACAACGAGTTTCTGAAAAGGTACTCCCTCAATCAATGCTTCATCCATCCATCTGTATATTCATCCACTTTTACACTGTTCATCCATCCTATTAGCTATCCTTTCATCCATTTACCAAAACATGCATCCATCCACCTGTTATCTATCAATGAATCCATCCTTTTAACTGCATGCTTATCCATCAATCCTTTCATCCATTCACCAAACTCTACCTATACATCCATCCATCCAACCATTTATCCAATTTTCTATTTTACCTGTTATTCATTGATCCATTTAACTACATAACCATTCACCTTTCCTTCAATTTTGAGATTCAACTATCTACACATCTATCTGTCCATCCATCATCCAACAACCTTTCTATACATCCATCCATCTGTCCATTGGAATACCTGCCTACGTATTTGTTAGTTCATCCATCCATTATGTGCCGTAATGGTAACCGCCCTGTTCCTGTCAGCCAATCACATAAGATAACAAAAAAAAAAACAGGCACCACTGTGCACTGAAGTCTAATAATTAAGGTTGAAAAATGACAAAAATAAAATTGAAATACAATACAATGATAAAAGTCAAAAGTATGAGATTAAAGTTAAAATGTTGAGAAAATCGAGAATAAATTTGACATACATTTCTTCCTTTACATTTCGACTATTATCACATTATTATATTTCGACTTAATTCTCGACATTTCATCTTTTCTCTCAAAATTTCAACTTTAATCTCGGCTTCACCGAAATTAATTTCTCCAGCAAACATGGCCTTCATACTCTTCTGTAAATGATCAAACTTCATTTCTTTTTCTTTTTTTCCCCTTTTTTATTAAATTAAAAACACCAATAAGATCATATTTCTCCTTAAACATGATCCGGGTCATGAAAAGTAGTAAAAAAAAAAACATAACTTATGAAACATCATGGAGCTGTGATGAAATATCCACAGTTTTATGAGCAGGCTGTTTAAATATGAGACTGACGAGGCTCTTCAGAGAGTTATTAAATATTTAATTATTGAAAAGGTCAATAATCCAAACCTCAGCTCATGATCACAGTGGTGTTTTCACTTGTTTCTAATCGTCTAATCTGCTTCCTTTGTCATTTGAATGTTTTCTGTCCACCTTAAACTTTCTTATCTGCAGTGAAAACCCACCGAGGTCACCGGGAGTTATTTTTAGAGGTTATTTTACATCCAGCTCATTATCAAAACACTGGATGGTTTTATTTTTAGCTCTGAGAACGAGCTCCAGACTTCCTCAATGTAAAACAGAGGGAGTTTATTCAGTCGGGCTGAAATAACAGCTCCTGATGCTCACCTGGATGAGCAGAGGATTTTAAAGAGCAGCTGTCAGAGCAGCTGTCGCCTCCTGGTGGTGAAACTCAGAAATTCACCAAAAATATAAACAAAATAAAACACGAACACTTTTTCAAGCTAAATATTTAAAACTTATTTTAGACATTTGTTTCAGCACTTTTACTTTCTGCATTTAAATCTGCTGTTTTTCCCTGGGACACATCAAACCAGAAATAAAAGTCCAACAACAGTAACATTCAACATCCAGCTTTTATTTGTTTTAGTCGACACGTTAAATTCATATTTAGACATTTAAAAAAGCACGGAGAATTTCAAGTGCTGATACACGAGCATGCAGATTTACAGACAACACGTGAACACATCATCAGAGCTGAGGCTGAGAGGTATTTTTATTATTATAATTAGGGCTGAACGATTTGAGAAAATAATCTAATTCCGATTCTGTTTCCCCCAATAATGTGATGTACTCTGCAATTGTTTTAACGTTCCTCATCTTATGTATTCTTAAACAAACATAAGCAGTAGATCTTTTTATAGTAAAACCAATATGACATTAAATTAATCTAAGGATAAAAGATTTGAGAAAAAGTGGAGAAGTGTAGAACAGAAGCAAAATAGGTATGAAATTGAAAAAGCTGGGTAAAAATGGTATTAAAGTGGAAAAAGGTTAAGAAATAGGTGCAAAATAGGTACGGAATTGCAAAAAAAAAAAAAAAAAGGGAAAAATTGGCAAAAAAATTAAAAAAGTGGCTTAGGACAATTGATTATAGTGGCAAAATTGGGAATTAAATTTGAAATTAAATTTCAAAAACCATGTTAAAATTCCAAAAATGGTTCTGACAGTGGCCAAAAAAAGATGAATGGGGGGCAAAATAGGCATAAAGTTGTAAAAATGGGGTTAAAATAGTTAAAAATGGTCCAAAAGTGGGAAAAGTGTATGAATAGAGGTAAAAAAAATGGGCATGAAATTGCAAAAAACTACATCACAATGCCAAAATGTTGAACCTTCTGCGATTTGAAAAGTGCAACAAGCCATATTGTGATTTAATCTAATTTGCATTAATTGTTCAGCCCTTATTATAATTAAAATAAAACCTGCAGGATTCATCTTGTTCCTCTAAACATTTGTTCACCACATTAATATTTTTGTTTTGTCAGGATTTCAACTCCTTAGTTATCCTTAAACTTTCAGTTTGAAGCCTCTTCACCCATAAAGATTTGATTTTTCTCTTTTATTTTTGATAACTTAAAGCCTTAAATGCTTTAAAGAAAAGCTGCAGCAGCTTGTTTGACAGTGCATTAATTAATTAATAAATGAATAAAAACCTCAGTATCAGCTCTGATTCAACACGACGACACTTCAACACGATCACAGGTTTGTTCGTTTGGCTCGTTGCTTAAATAAGAAACATAAAAACACGCTGAACACCGAGAAAACATAATACTGACGGAGGTGCAGAGTACATTCAGTGTCACAATTGTATTTTTATTGATTTTAGTGTTTGATATTTCAGCTTTTTACATTTTAGTCCTTCTGTTTGGTCCCATTTGACCTCATATTCAGGCATTTAAAGAGTCGAATGTTGATTCATTCTTCTTAGCTTCATAACAACATCACAGGAGGAAGCTGAAATAAACCTTCACATTAAACTTTATTATTTTGTGCACATCACAAACATTTACACTACCTAGGGCTGGGCAGTATGACCTAAAAATAGATTCCCAGAATTCTTTTTTAGCTCAATTGGCCATTTTCATTCATTTTTTTGTCTCTCAGAAAAAAACAGCACATCACAGAAATTACTCACAAGAAACCTTCCCTTAATTTTATTGAAATATATCTCAAGATTAAATTAAAATTCCAGCTTAGAATTAAGTTCACACTGTAATTTTGTGATTAAATATTCATTATGTAGTTGGGATGTAGGCAGGCTTGTCTATATGACACTGAACGATTCATTAACACGATACTTAGTCATTAAACGCCTAAAAATGTAAAAACAGCACGGCCTACAATTTTGAAAAAAATCTGAATTTTCAGTATTTATATTTTTAAATATTCCACAACTTACAAGTGGGGTACATCAAGGAACATAAACTGTTTTTAAAGTTTATATTTTATACAAAAAAGTAATTCAAATTGATCTATTTAATTGGTATATTGCCCAGCCCTAATGCTACTTAACATTTAAATATTTATCATAAAAACAACAAACATTAAAATCTGTGTTAGCCATCTTGTGTTCACTGAAAGCAGGGAGAGGTAAATTCATCCAAATTGTGGGATAAACAGATAAAAAATAATCAATGTTCAATTTAAGATGAGGGCTAAATATTAAGTTTTATAATGGTAAATGAAGCGTTAGTTCTTTTTCCAAACTCAAATAAAATGCAGAAATGTTTCAGTAAAAAGGATAAAAATGCATAAAACAATCTAAGCTGATTAAGAGCAACTAACATCAACGCCAAAATTATCCTGTAAGATATTAAAAAACAACCCGAGAGATAATTTTGTATGTCTGTTATTAATGTCTCTCCATTGAATAGCACTTCAGTCAATTATACTACAAATCCCACAATGCATTGCAACAGCTGCCATTACAGACCAGTGCACCAATGGCTTATCCTGCTGCTCCACTATCACTCTGGGAAAGACTTTTTCAGCTGTTTGGGCATCATTTTAGACTTTAATTTTTTTTCTCTTCTGTGATTGAGTCTAACTCCTCTGGTTCACTTTTTTTTAACCTACAATATTTTTATTTTAAAAATCTACTCATTAATGCAGATAGATTCGCTTTAAACAAACATATTTAAGCTGAATTTGTTCAAAAGAAATCCTAAATATTATCAATAATTCAGACTTGTGCTGGAAATATGCAGCAAACAGGCAGCTTCATTATCACAGGTTGCTGTTTTGAAAATATGGAATAATGAAATGTAAAAAAAAAAAAAGGCATGTTGGCCTGCAGCTCTTTTTAATTTATATCATGTTGAATTAATAATATTTTGTAAGAGAGGGGCAGACTCGACATGATTTCTCTTCTTTCTGCTCCTTTTCATTCTCATTTTGATATTTTTTGTTTGTATGAATGTTTTATTCCATGGCAGAATTAAATAAAGTCCCAAAATTAACTCAGATAGCTTATTCAGTCAATCACATAGCAGCAACTCTATGCATTTAGGCATGTAGACACGGTCAAAACAAGCTGCTAAAATTCAAACCAGGCATCAGGACTGAGAAGAAAAGGGATTGTCGTGATTTTAAACCTGGCATGGTTGTTGGTGTCGGATGTTTTTCAATCTATGTTCAGAGTGTTTCACATAGAATCACCTCTAGGGTCTAGAGGGAATGGTCTAAACAAGAGAAAGCATCCATTGTAGGTAGGGTGCAGTCTTTAGCACCTTGTTAAATCAATGCCATGAAGAATTACAGCAGTGCTGAAGGCAAACAGGAATCTAATCGCGAACAAGCAAGGTGTACCTAATGTATTGGCCATTGTGGATTTATGTTGTGTAGATTTTTAACGGTAGATTTTGTTTTTTGAAATCTAGAAATGACTACAGGCTTTGTAAAGGTGGTAATTGAGGTGATAGAGCAGCCACTAGGGGGCAGCGTGGCACCTCCTGTTTGTTCAAACTTTTATTAAAGTCTTTTTTTTCTGATCAGTTCAACCACCACAGGTTTACTCCTAATTTAAAAAGGGGAAAATGATAATACACTGATATTTGGAGGTGACAGATCATATCAACGACACGCAGCATGTTCACAAATTTCACTTTACAATAATGTTTCTATTTCTTCATATTTCTACTCGAACATTTATCATGCAGCAAACTGATTTACTGACAACACGCTGAAGCAACGACGAAACCTGCAGCTGCTCTCCATCCTCACAGACCAATGATTCAGTCTTTAAAAGTGATTTATAATTTAATTTATGCCCAGAAGTAACATGCCGTGTTGCTCTTGTTTTGTTTGTATCAGCTTCTTCTTGTAAATTACTATATTTTATTCCCAAATTTTAATTTAGTGTTTGAAATAAAAATGTCCAAATTCAAACAAAGACACAAATCACCCGAAAAATGTGTCAATAAATCCTGAATCCATTCAACAGTGATGGACGACTTCTGCTAAAATACAATTTACACCCATCACCATCTTCAGGTACACTTGACTAACTGCTTATCAAGCCAAAAAGCCAATCACAGGGCAGCAACTCAGTGCATTCAGCATATTGATGTGGTCAAGACGACCCGCTGAGCATCAGAACAGAGAAGAAAATTAAAAAGACTCTGAAGGCGGCTTCATTGTTGGTCTGTTCAGTCAGAAACTGCTGATCTACTGTGATTTTAAACCATCTCTAGAATGGTCCAAAAAAGAGAGAGTATCAGTCATGATTAAAGAGGAATCTCCAGCACTTTGCTGATTATATGTCAGGAAGAGTTAGAGCAGCTCTGAAGACAAATGAAGGTCCATAGAAGCCAAATTTTTATTATTTTTGATTTATCCTTTTGATTTAGTTATATTTTTTATTTTATGTTAGAATTGTTTTACTTTTTCACATCCTGTGTTCTTTTTTTGCCTGTGTAATACATACACAATGCTGCTTTATTTCCTATATAGATGTTTTTTTTTCTTTGGAGGTAAATTGACTGGATTCTATTCATTATTTAGCAATGGAGAAGGGGTGGAAATTAAAAAGTTTTACTTCATTCCGCTGATTTTTGAAATGTTAAAGAAGTTAAACTGTGACTCAAACAGTTTGTTTATATTTTGTTTTTTAATTGTTTGCTAAAACAGCAGAATTTCCATTGTGCTGACTGGCTGTTTTTTCATTCTTTTCATTTATTATTTTTGTTTTACATTTTCAAATAAAAATTCATTCATTCATTCATTCAAAGTTCTGTCTAATCTAAATAAGTATTAGCATGGTGTACCTAATAATGTGGCCAGTTAAAGTATATGTGATTTTTATTTCCAAGATGTTAAATAATTCAAAACAATAAATTACCCATTACTGTATTTTCATCACTTCAACTTTAGTTGTCAGTGAATCAAACAGGATAAAATTATTTAAAACGCCACCAGACGCCATTTACATTTTTGTTTTAGTTTTAAATATCTAAATTTTTAACCTTTCCCGACAGACTGGCTTCACTTTCTTGACCTTTAGTGACCCCTCGGACTTCAAGGTTGGAGGCAGGCGCAGGTCGACGCCCTCCTGATGACATCACAGGATGCTCTCTCGCTCCTCGCCGAAGGTCACGGTGTCGGAGCTGACGGTGCAGATCTCGGGTGGGTCTCCTGGTTTCAGTCCCCTCTTCAGGTGGACCACTCGGACGTTCTCGTTGTTCGGGCCGGGCCGCGTGGCGGTGGAGGAGGTGGTGGAGGTGGTGCCGGAGCTGGGGGAGATGATGGCGTCGCTGGTGGAGGAGGAGGAGGAGGCTGGGTTGCAGGAGGAGGAGGTGGAGCTCTCTGTGGTTGGGCGGGCGCGGTTGGCGTTGGTGTTGTTGTTCAGGGTGACGTTGCTGGGCGTGCGGTTCAGGTTGAAGGACTTGGAGGACGTCCAGGTGTCCTCGGGCGAGCTGGCGAGCAGGCTGCACTGGTCCTCGGAGCAGATGGACATGCGGGCGATGGCGGGGTCCTGCAGGCCGCTGAGGCTGCTGGGAACGCCACGCTTCCTCGCCTGGCTCTCCTCGTCCAGCTCGATCAGGTTGGCCCTCTCCAGCTGGGACAGGTCGGCCTCCTCGTCCTGCAGCGAGTGGTTCGGCGAGCTTTCGTTTGAGCGCACGCCCGAGTCGGACGAGTCTTTCTTATCCAACATGGCGTCCGACAGGTAGTCCTTCCCCTTCAGCGCCAGAGAGCCTCCCGGAAGCTTCGGGTCGGCTGGCTTCTTCCCATCTTTGAGGAGTGGGGCATTGTCGGACTCCTCCGACTCTTCGTCGTCGCTCGTCAGCTTTTGGTAGCGCAGCCCGCCGGCCGCCTTCAGCTTGAGGTCGGCGGCGCCCTGGAACAGCCCCACCCTCTCCGCCGAGGTCTTCCGGGTCAGCAGAGACTTGGAGGAGCCGTGCTCGCCCTTCTCGTCCTCCTCGGTGATGGGGTCCAGCGCATCCCCGTTGGAGAAGTCGGTGCTGTCCGCCGGGGGTTTCCCGCCGCCCCTCTTGTTGAAGGACTTGCGTGCGTCCTGCTCGCCGCCATCTTTGTTCTTGTCGTCTGATGATGAGGTCATGAACTGCCCTGGCTGTGGTTGGACGGGTCGCTCCCCGGTGGCACCACCCATCTCCAGCTGAGCCATCTGGGCGATGTACTCCTGGTAGGCGTTGCGGTACTCGGCCTGCTGCTTGTCGGTCAGTTTGCCGATGTCGTTGGACGACTCCTGGGAGTTCAGGCTCGTCATGCTGGCCGTCCTGTGGGGCGGAGCCTGAGGATGACAGAGGACGATAATTGTTAATCAGCTGATGCAGAGAGACATCAGTCAATCAATCTTACCATTTTACAAGATACAGGGAGGAAAGTGGTGTGGCTTTCACCAGGAGTTTGGTGTTTTTGTTACTTATTTTTAAGTCTAGATGATTTTTTGGTCATGGTATGTATGTTTGTATGCACATACATGTACATATACACACATATACACTGCCTGGCCAAAAAAAAGTTGCCACCAAGAAACAAGAAATAAACTACTACAACTGTCTCTGTTTGTAGAGCTCCAGATTATAATAAGTGTTACCTCAAGACACTTTACAACAGAGCAGGCTAAAGACAAACTCTTCATTTATAGATAAACATATGTGATCATATAGAGATATATACTTATAAATATATTTGTATATGCACATACATGCATCCAGAGATGTCTCCATCCAGGCAGAGACAAACCCATGGATGTTCAGATCACAAATCTGTCCTCGTCACATTTTTACCAGCAGAGAAAAATGTAAAACATTATCATTTTAATAATTATTACTATTATTTATTCATTTGTGAGTATCAACTTACATGATCATTGAGTTTTAAAATATGTTGTCAGAAGTTTTATTTCATTTTAGTAGTTGCTTATATATCTTCTCATGTTGATGTAGTTTTTATTCACATAATCAGATTTGATTTAACTTTTTTTATGTTGTGTATTTATTTTAAATGTATTTTTAGCATTTTACTTATTTCTGTCTGAAGATTTTTTTTTTCTTGCTTTGCATTTTCTATTGTCTTCTATATTTTAATAGTCATCCTGATTTGATAATTTCTTTTACTTCTTTAAGCTTCTCTGGTGTGCATTAGTCTCCAAATCATCTTGATATCCGACTGACAATGATGGCAGAAGAATACTTACTCAATAATCATACTTATTACTTAAAAGGTGGACCTCTGCTGACGTTTATTTGCTGTGTGTTTGTAAGAAAGGGATTATTATAATTATTTATATATATGTGAATATATATGAATCTATCTATTGTCAATCATTTTATGTCTCAATGAAAAGCCCCTTGAACTGCAACTGAATTTTTATGAACTATGCATCAATGCATATAAATAATGTTTGACTGATTGATTAAATCAATCTTTATTTAAATAGCACCATATTTGTTAAATATAAATGTATCAAAGGTAAAATCCTGGAGACGTGGCATCTTATTTTCAGCAGGGTCCTCGTGTATGTATGTTCGTAAAGATAGTTTCTATGAAGGTATAATCAATACAACCATAGACTGACAGGTCGATAATCATAATCATAAAAATAAATAAAAGGTCACAAACAAGAAATTAAAAAAATAGAATAATCTATTAGAATACATCCTATGATGAAATAATGTCTGTTTAGTTTTGACCTGATAAAACATCTATTAATTTCATGATTACTGTTATATTAGTCATCATATTTTCATATTATTACAAATTTAAATTGAAACGTTTAACAACTATCAAGGTCTCGAGCAAATCATTTCCGGTTCAGTGAGCACGTAAGCTACGTGTGAACGGAGTGACGTCACTTCTTAATGAGCCGCAGCGCCGATGAGCAGAGTAAAATATCTTAAATAAAAATCTAATGAAAGTTTTAAAAGTGCCCTAAACCGTGGATAATATCCTAACACACTACTTATCCTGTGACCGTGACTGGAGGACCGTATCACCGCTGATAAATGAGGAACCTCCGCCAAAGGTGAGGGATATTTACATCGTAATGCTAATGCTAGCATAACCGCTAACGGCGCTAGCACCATGCTAGCGGGAGAGTAGGAAATGCCATCTAATCATGCTAAGAGTGTTAGCTCTTCTGTTGAAGTGGGAAACGTCATTTTATGTGATTAAGTGAGTAAATTAATCCGATGTATGGTTTTTACATACATCTGGGCTTCACTAAATGGCTATTTGCACTGTTTAAGCTACTTGGGCAGTGTGAAAGCCTACTTAATATGCACTTTTATTTATTACAGTTTAAATAATCAAATATAAATTAATGATTTTATAGCTTGAAAGCACAATTTTCTTTTGATGTTATTTTTTTAAGTAATTTTAATGCATCTTACCCTTCACAGGAGGAAAATATTAATATTCCTTTTTTATGTCTGAAATTTTAGTAACTTTCTGTAATCCTGTGAATGTGTAATTTCTGTACTATTGTTTATATGATGTTTACATTATAAATATTAATTTTTAATGGTAATTAAGAGGGATTATCACTCTTTAGATGGTTAAGAATTGTTACAACAAAGCAATAAGAACTTTAACACTTTTTACTACTTTATTGAGTATTGTAAATATGAGTGTTTGTGACATATTTATTGTGTTACAGTTATTATTGAAACCTGATTATGAGTTCTGACCTTGCCCTTCAGGTCAGGTCTTTGACCTTTGGACATGTGATGGCAGGCCAAAGCTGAAAGCAGAACTACAGACTGGACTGCATGAAAAGGACGAGTACTCACAACATGACAACATTCAACACGAGGTACAGACAGAACTATAAACTAGATTTTAGACTAAAAGACTGAGTTTAAGAAGCTGATAAAGAGCTCCAAGTCAATTTGAGTTGAAGTTACTTCTTGATACAGTGCACTATATGTTTTGTTGTATTTTTTATTTAATGTTTTTCAATGAGAAAGAAATTGCCCAAGTAATAATTGTTAAAAATTGAACGTATTACTACTTTTTTCTGAGCTCTAATTTAGAGTAAATGGAGTTCACAAGAACAAAACTTTAAGCCAGACTGAGTGTGTTGATTCTGGTTACAGTTTGGTTAATAAAAACTCCATTAATAGTCTAATATTATTAAATATAACAACGCTTCAAACAGGGAATCATTTGTTTCAGCAGAGGTATAAATCTCTCCCATTGATTCCTTCAACATGTCGTCAGTTTTTACCATCCACTGCATGTTCCCATGTCTCGCCGGCTCGTCCAATCCCACGTTGCTCAGCTCCTCGAAGCTCAGGTTGAAGCTGTACATGGGTGAGGCGTCTGCGTTGGCGGCACCAGCGTGCGGCGGAGCCATGGCTCGCCTCCCCGCCTCCATGTGACCTCCGACCATGCTGCCTTGCTCACTAGCTGCTTCCTCCTGCAGAACCTGGCTCTCTATGATTCGCATGTCCAGAACCTGCAGGTGGTGGAGGGAAATCATGATGCACAACAAAGTGAAGGATTAATGCATCAACTTTGTAAAGATGTCTCTATCTGCAGCCCTGTCTTTGATGAAAGTTTATCATCTATCGTCTACACTGCTGAACTCTCCCTAATGTCACAGGGCAACCGAGAGTTGGGCAAGTAAAGGCAACTTAGAGTCACCAGCTCATCTAATGAGCATGTTTTTGGTTTGTTGGAGGATTCAAACCAGCAATCTGCTGCACCATCATGCCTCCAGGTCAATAAACCCTCTGGTTATTTATAAAGCTAACAGAAAAATCTCTATTTGCAAAATTAAAAAAAAAAAAATCTTAAAGGGACAGCTCATTTTAAAGAGATACATCAACTTTTTTTTCTTTTAAAGTCTTGCCTCACTTCTGAGTCCATGACAAGCAGATAGACTTCATTCTTTCTACTGTGGGTGCAATTACAAGGAAGAGACGGGCACCACCAATTAGCTTAGCTCAAACACTGGGAGTCAATGGGTAGTGTTAGCCTGCCTCTGCCGACAGTCAGATAAACTCTTCAGTAACTCTGAAGTCTTGTGTGCTTGTGGCTTGTTTTTTTTACTGTTATGTTATCTTCTTCTATCATCGTATTATCTTATTCTACTTGTAAACCATTTTGTTGATCTACTTATAAGCACGTCCGTGGTGGTTTGTATTTATTTATTTTGAAAATTACAGAAAGTGCTAATTTTAGTCTGGAAATAGATAAGAAAACATAACGCGGTTAAAAAAAAAACAACAAAAATGATCAAAACAAGGACACAAGACCATTGAGAGATGCTGAAGAGTTTATCTGATGACTGTAGGCAGAGGCAAGCTAAAACTTCCCATTGACTCCCAGTGTTTGAGCTAAGCTAATTAGCGGTTGGGGAGCTCTGCCTGTCTCTTCCTTGTCACTGCAGGTACAGTTGAAAGAATGGAGTATATCTGCTTGTGATGGACTCGGGAGTGAGGCAGGACAGAAAAAATGTTGGTGTATCCCTTTAAAAATCTTCTAATCAATAACCTGCTGCCTCGAGTGGCGTTTGTGTGGGTGCTGTGGACTCACCGTGGCTCTGAACAGCTGCCAGTCTCCAAAGTTCATGCTCATCTCCTTCTTCAGCTCGTCGATGTTGCACTGAGACAGAACTCTGCCGTTCACATTCGCCTTAAAACAAAAACAGAAACACATCTTTGAAATGAACTTAAACCGCTTCCTGTCTCGGCTGCTGAGCGTGTGCAGTGACTGACCTTCCTGATGGTGGCGCTGTACTGTGCCATCATGCTCTGGTCGATGCCCTCGATCTGACGCACGCGCTCGCAGACGGCCTCCGTGGTCATGGAGCTGAGGAGGATGGCGGGCGTACCGGACACCACCGAGGCTGAACCCTGAACACAAAGTCTCGAATATTAAATCTTCAGTAATCTTTTTATTTTAATCCTAAAGTGTGAACCACAGAAAACTACCTCTGCTCAAACTACATAATAAAGCATGCTATTATAACAAACTTAAATCTGTTATTCCACACCATCGTATTTATAATCTGACCTTTCCTGGGTAAACTAGAGCAGGCATTGATTCATAAACAATTAACAACAACAAACAAATTCTTAATGAAAATAAAACATTTCATTAACAATGTTAATTTGAATTTTATTCCGAAAAATCTTTGATATGTTTGATATATTTGCCCTGGTGGTCACGAGAAGGACTGGACAGTGTTGCGCTGAGCACTATAAAGGGAAAACCGTATGAACTAGAAGCCTTGATTGTAACTTAATAATAGGGATGAGAGAAAAAATCGACATAAGTATGGATATTTAATTTTTTTTTTTTTGTTCAAACTTTTAATTACAGTCCAGGCTTTTGAAGAGAGAGTATAAACAGCTGGTTAAAATATATTGCTGAATAAATCCTAAAAACAGACTCATGATATAGTCTGTAGGCATCATCATTGTTCTTACGGTACTTGAAGCAATGACTTCACGTTGTGTCATATTTCACACATCCCAGCATGCACAGTTTTAGTGTGCGGACCAATCAGAGCGCAGCTATCAACATGGCGATGTCTTCAACCAATTAGAGCGCAGGTACATGATAGCAGTGCCTTATGTGTTCGCAAGTACTGTAGCATGGAGAATTACACAATCATTACACAAAGGTAAACTACTTAAGAGCAAACATATTGGATTAGAACAGTTAAACTGTGAGTTTTAGAAGAATTACTTAAGTTTGGCAGTAATGTTTCAAAGAGAAAGAGAATATTTTGGCCTTTTTTAAAGCTCTTCATGGTCTTTTTTTAAAGCTCTTCATGGTCTCGCCCCAGTGTACTTAACAGCTTTTAACTGTTCGGGAGCCTGGTAGAGCGCTAAGGTCGTCAAACCAACTTTTGCTGGAAGTGCCCAGGTCAAAATACAAACACTGGGGTGATCGAGCCTTTTCCATCGCTGCTTCCGGGCTTTGTCATAAGCTCCCTGTTGAAATGCGTCTCATTTCTGACCTGGGCCTTTTCAAATCTAGACTGAAGACATATTTATTTAGGATGGCTTTTAATACCCAGTAGTGTGGTGACACTTTTACTTTTACTCTGTTTTACTTTATTTTATTGTATTTTATTGCTTTTATTCTTTTCATTGCGTCTATTGTTTTTATTGCTGTTATTGCTTCTATTTATTTTTAACTGTTTTATTTATTGCTTTTTTTCCACCTATTGTAAAGCACTTTGGTTCACCGAAAGGGTTGTTGTAAAGGGCTGTATAAATAAAGAACATTTACATTTACATTTAGATTTTTGTATCAGCGATGCTGGCAAGACGGAGTATTTAACATATTTTGCTTGTACTCATTTACAACACACACCTGAAAATTAGACCTTATTTCAGAGCAACAAAATTCTGTGTTACATATAAGAATTATTATTAATAGGGCTGGAAGAAAAAAATGATTCACAAAAGTAACAAGATTTTTTGTTTGATGATTTTTAAATAGATTTTTTTGTTCAGAAATTGATTTTTTTTTCCAAATTTAAATGCTTCATTTTAGTCTGTGTTAATAAACCACTTTTAAATGCAGTCCAGGCTTTTGAAGAGAGAGTATAAACAGCTGGTTAAAATATATTGCTGAATAAATCCTAAAAGCAGACTCACATGTGATGTGTATTTTTCCTGATATAGCCTGTAGGCATAATCATTATTCATATTTTTCACTGGTGTAAAAAGCTAGCTAAAAATTGCAAAAATTGGCAGTATTGTAGAATCACAATTTAAATCGAATCGGCACCTTAAAAAACTTTTAAAAAATCAAATCAGGAGGAAAGTGAATCGTCCCAGCCCTAATTGTTAATTTATGAGAATCACTTCTGCCCTTATATCATTGTTAATTTAGAAGGAGGGAGTGATAAGCAAACAATGAAGATCAAGTGTCTGAAAACATTTGTGATTCAAAAAGACATTCAGAGGCTTGTAGACTTGTTTTTAAATATCTCTACATTGTTCGGACAGCAACTTTATGTCTAAAATATCAAACTTAATCAGTTTCTTTTCATTCCCTAAAATTAAACCGGACAGTCAGGCAGGCAGAATAATCAGTTATTATGTGGATCTTTTTTTTAGATAATGTTTTTTTACAGCGATTGGGGAAAGGAGGGGGAGTCATGTGAGACGTGAGCAGGGGAGAGGAGGTTTGGGAGGCAGCTCAGTGAAACAGCAGAAGGTTTAAAAGTCTGAAAAACAAAGAAGCAAAGAGGTTTTCGCTCTACTCTACAGAAGCTACAGGCTAACTCAGGCAGGCAAGGTGCATGCTGGGAGTCGTAGTGAGTCAAGCACTCCAGAGGTAGTTAGGCTGAAAGTGTTAGGGAAGGAGCGGAAGAAGGAAAGGAAGTGACATTAGGGAGAGTTCAATACCTGCTTCCTTTTCAAAGATGAAACCTTATACTGCAGACAGACAGACAGACAGACAGACAGACAGACAGGTAGACAAGCAGACAGGTGAGGAATGAGGCACAGCTGGAGAGAAACATCTGGAGAACACACAGGGCTGAAGGAGAGCACGCAGGCCAGCAGGTGACTTCTCTTCATGGTTTCTGCTCCAGTTTCCTGCTGCAGCAGCTTAAGTTTAATCTTTAAATAAAACTCACCACCAGGGGGCGCCCGGCCAAAACAATAAAACATGACCTGCTGTAAGCTCCACCCACACACTCTGCTTTCTTCTTATCCCAAATTTAGGACTTTAAATTATTAGAAAATCTCCAAGAGCATAAAACTGCCCGACCTCGCACTGTTAACAGATCCTTTAAAAAATCCTTTAGCAGCTTCTGGATTCAGATCAGAATCTAATCCCTTGTGTGACTTTTCCTGAAACTATCCATAGAAATTCAAGGTGGGGCATTTTAAAAATTTCCAAACTCGACATTTTAAATTCAAATTATGGATATTTCAGGGATAAACTGGAATTAACTGGATATTGTGAGTAAATAAACAGTACAACATCCACACATGAATAAAAAAACTCTTTTGTCAGAGGCAGACATCTGTGCAAGATAATGCAATAAATTTAACACATGTATTTATAAGTATAGTTTTATTAAGTGTTTTTTTTTTTTTTTTAATGTATTTTTTTGGCATTTTGTGCCTTTATTGATAGGAGAGAGTCAGTGGATAGGCTTGTGAAAGGGGGTGAGAGAGTAGGGGAAGACACTCTGCAAACTGGTCACAGGTGGGATTCGAACCTGGACCGGCAGAAGCATGTACATGGGGTGCCTGGTTGCTATCCACTCCGCCAAACCAGCACCCTATAGTTTTATTAAGTTTAACTTATTTTATTGAGCAATCAATTTCAGCCTCATTTTATGCAGCCCAGCTGCAGTCAGCAGAGAGTATGTGCAGGTGCTTGAGGAATAGCAGAGATATTCTCAAATACTCATTCAAAATATTTGGTTATTTTAGTCAAGATTAAGCTAAAGAAGTATCTTCTGGCTGTATATGATATGTGAGACTGGACTATACAGACAGAGATTCTAATATTCTGACCCCTTTATCGACATAAACTGTATTAAAATGGACAATTCAAAAAAGGCTGGCATTTACCTTTTCTCTTTTTAAATTTTGCTATCTTTTTTATTGTGTTAATGCATGAACATACATACATTAAATGTAGCATTTGTTGTATTTTTTCCCCTTGTTGGCTGTTGCTGTTAAGTAAAATATAACTAACCAAAGAGTACACTAAAATACATTTTCCCAAGTTCATTTAAAAGAGCTTTAGCTTGTTAACTCCCATAGAAAATTCCCAATGAATTTTGCAAACCTAGTTCTTGAACGTGCCCTGAAAATCTCCACAAACTCCATGAAGAACTTAAGTTATTTGCAAAAAAATGTAGAAAACTAAACTTACAGCACAGATAGATCAGACGGCCCAATCAGAGTCCATAAGAGCCGGAAGAGGTGGAGCTATGAGCAAGACGACTGCTTGTACAGAGTTTAGCATAGATGCTAACAGCTTCAGGAGCAGTTTTATCAGATCTGGACCACATTTCTTGTGTTTTTACATGAATAACAAATTAAAAGTTCAATATTTGTCTAATGGTGCAACAGTCTATACATATATATATATATATATATATATATACATATATATATATGCAGTATATTGCATTTTTATTATTTTTATTTCTATCTACGTATATTTATTGATAGTTTTATTTAGATCTATTTTTTCTTTCTATATACTTTTTATCTGAAACAGTTAACTGCTACTGATTCTTAATTTCACTGAGGGAGTTTTTCCAAAGGGATTAATAAAGTACAATCTAATATTATCTGATCTAATTGCCCTATCAATCACATTCATTACTGGGAATCACATGTAATACTGCTGCAGTGTAGAGAACAGAATGTGAGCAACTTTGTAAAACAAACAAGCAGGCACTTCCTGCTGTCGTCTCTCTCATAGCTCCCATCTCTTCTTGCTCCAAAGGAAGCTGTCTGGGCCGAGCAGGACAATCGGGGGGATCCAGCTGCACTGCAAGGATAATCTTAATCTTAGAGCCAGGGTAAACAGATGATACCAAACAAGCTGCTGGCTCAAACCATCTCTGCTGGTGAAGCACCTGAAAATAATGAAAGAGTGTTAGTTATATATATATACACACACACACATAAATTATATATCTATACACACATACATATATACATATATATATATATTCGGGTTGTGGGCTTTAGAAAGGAGGTTTAAAAGTTTCTTTAAAGAACCACAAAAGAGGAGATGAGAAGACAAGAAGATGCGAGTTTCAGCTGGTTACACAACAAAGACAAAAACATCTGAACCTAAACAGATGAAGTACTGTGTTAGAGAGCAAAGGAAGCTGATTGTGCCAAAAAGGAATGAATCAATGAGAAAAAAAAAAAAAATTAAAAAAGCTTTAATGATCATTTCAGCCACTTGCATCTTGTATTCGTTGAAGTTAAACCCTTAATATTCTCATCTCTTTCTTAACCCAACATGTATTGTCAGCTTAGTTTAGGTTAGGCTTCCACATGGATAACAAATCAAAACAAAAACAATAAAGCAGATCAATTAATGACATTAAATCACTATTGGTGAGTCAGTAGTTACAACCCACCATGATCTTGGGTTCGGTCGTGTTTTTATACTCACGGGTGCAACGGCGTCCCGGTTGTAGGATTTTTTGCTTGGTGGGCGTGGATGGAAGTGAGATGTGTAGGTGGTGGCCACGAGTGGGCGGGGCAGCTGGTAAAGGTGATGGGGGAAATATGGCTGAAGGAGGGGGGAGGGCAGAAATCAAAATAATGTTCATGGAGATGATGAAACAACGACAAGGAGGCAAATCAAAAACATCAACCAGTGAATCTCTGCTGCTGTTTTCTCACGCGCACAGAAGTGTTTATTGGTGTGTACGGAGAGAGCAAACTGCTGCTTAAAGGGATAATTGTTTTTTTTATTTTTTTTTATTTTCTTTTTATTTAACATTTTAACAAATGTTCTGCATACATCTGGTACACAATAACTGAATCTATTTTCCCTCCAATGCTGCATCTTTAATTCACACATGACACACCTCCTCAGTTTTCACCTTGAATCGCAAAAATAAAATAATCTTAGCTATTTATATATACACAAATAAACGTATGCCCCATAAATAGAGGTTAGTTACTGTCTTTTACATTATCATTCATTCACTTTCTATATCCAGCTAGCCCTTTCGGGGTTGTGGGGGATGGAGCCTATCCCAGCTATCATTGGGCAAGAGGCGGGGTACACCCTGAACCGGTCGGCAGTCGATCCCAGGTCTTTTACATTATAACCAGTTAAACTTGCAGACTTTTATCTGTGTAAAAATAATGAAAATTATATATATATATATATATATATATATATATATATATATATATATATATATATATATATATATATATATACATATATATATATACACATACAGATATACATATATATAAACATACATATATATATATAAAGATATATACATACACACACACACACACACACACACACATACATATATATATATATATATATATATATATATATAAAATGAATAAATATAGAGAAAAAAGGCATTACAACTTCTGTAGCTGTGAACCAGGGATCTTTTCATTCAACAATTGACATCATCCTCTCTCTGTGCTGATTTGTGCTTTTAACAAATAATACATTTGTTTATCACTGTGAGCAATAAAGCGATATTATATTAGATATAAAGGAAAAGAAGAAAAGTCAAACCATATCAATAACTTTAAGCTACCATGATGACAAAAAAGGGTCTTGGACACTTACGCTGGACGCTGGACTAACTTTTTACTATTAAAAATCTCAAAAAGCTCCCCATCTTAGTATCCAAGAAGTCTGAAACCCTTTGTTATTACTTGGTAATCACTTTTTTTTTCTAATGTATTTGTTTAAACAACCATTAAATCAATATAATTGAATAGTGATCTGTTCCAGGACTGTGTAATTAGATTAGATTTGAATAGATAGAACTTAATTAAATTTAGTAATTGCATTAACAATATAATAAATCACCGGGGTTGTAAAATATCATCTGAAAGTCTGCAGTTTTTTGCTCTTGAAGAATATATTTATCATTGTAGGTGATGAAGTGATATGAGCATTTGAAATATACAAAGCAGAGATTCACTGTGAACACAGAGTGGCAGCACAAAACAACAAAACAAAACCACAAATGATAAAAGGAGAAACTGAACCAGGTGAGCAGCCGAGCGATGACATCACAGCCTTACCTTTGCTCAGCCAATCAGTTTAATTCACGCCGAGCTGAACTTCAGGACTGAATGTAAACAAAACCTCAGGACTCCAACACAAGTTCACCTCTCAGTGTAAACAACATCAGGTGGGTGTGGCCTGTGGGCGGGGCCTGTACTCACCCTGTTGTAGAACGGATGCTGTGGCCCGGCCATGCCGCTGTAGTAGCTGCTGTGAGGCTGCGGGGAGACCACGCCCCCTGGTGGTTGGTTGAAAGGCCCAGTGAAGGAGGCGGAGGGTGAGCACGCTGAAGACACCTGGGAGTAGACGGAGGTGGGGCGGGGCTGAGCATCCTGCAGGGGGAGGGGCGGGTATGTAACTCCGCCCATATTCATCTGTTCCCGAGCAGCTCGAACGTCTGGATCAGAGAGAAAGAAACAGACTTGATGTTACTAGTTTGTTTTAAGAGGATGATGTTGACATTTAGGCACAAAAACATGATTCAAAATTCAAATTCACTTTGAAACAGCTTATAAGACCTGTTTAAATATAAAAGATTAATGAAATTTCATTTTACTCATTAACTGTTTTACTTCTCTGAGTCTTAAAAACATTTTTTCTCTGAGAAAAGTCAACGTCAGGCACCTGATGGATTGATATTACGACTGATTTAATCCATAAAACACAAGCTACGAAGGAAAAAGATAATCAATTATGAAATACGGCAAATAAACGGCAAAAGAACGTCAAGAACACACTCCAGAATGATACTAAAGCTATCGTTTACAAGACTTATACATTATTTAGACAGAAAGTACAGATGAACCGCCTATAATTCTTAACTATGGCTCACTGAATCCTATCCAGGTCAGTCAGCTCCATTACTCGAGGAGTTACAGCAGTTCACGCGCGTCTTTTCCTTTCGCAGCAGCTTTGTGTTTTAGACAGGGTGACCGTCTTCTATCAGTTTCCCCTTGACAACCTTGTAAAATCCAAACTTCTACCAGACTTGACACTTTGTCCATTTCAGAGGCCAATCATAGCAAACTGTGCATGCACTCCTCCGCCTGTGAGGGACTGCTACTGCTCTGCCGAGGTGCAGACACATCGTTCTGGCTTTTCCAAATATTGGGCAGCATATATCGTTTGGCAATATATCGCGATACAGTACGTGACAAAACGCAATGACTTTGAAAAAAATGGATCGCAAAATAAAGACGTCACGTCCGGTAATAGTGCATGTAACCAGAAGTGACGACAACAAACATTAGCACCAACTACCTTGTCTTCAAAAAGCCGGATGATGGAGCCGAATGAGGTCGAAATTGAGGACGCTCCGCCTGGATACAAGTCATCTGTGTGGCAGTATTTTGGCTTTCTCATTAAAAAAGACGAAGACGGTGAAAACGAGCCTACCGCTTGTTAGCATACACTCTCTCTAACCTCTCTAGGGTTAGAGAGAGTGTTATTGTTTGTGTTTGGTCTGTTAGGCCTTGTGTTTTCCTGTGTGCAACTCAAACAAAAATAAATATTAATAATATTTTAGTAATATTTTCCTTTTTTACTTTTTTGATATTGTATCGTGACGTATCGTATCGTGACCCAGCATATCAAGGGGCAGCATATCGTGAGTTTAAGTGTATCGTCCCATCCCTATTATTGACACAGTGTGGTGATCAAACACAGTTTACTGGTAATTTAAACAGGACACGGTAATACTAATAGTCTGAAATTTTACCGCGTTTTACCATTTTACCAGTAACAGCTACATCCCTAATCTTTCGTATTTTAGGGAATGGTTACCTGCCATAAAATGTTCCTGTGTAAAGAGGTAATTATTGTAACACAAGAAGAAATCACAGTTAGTTATAAAGTATAATACCAGTGATGATCATGATCATTTGAAATCAGATTTATAAAGATATGATTATTCGATTCAGCAGTTTTTACGGTCTACTTGCCTGCTATGATCTCTCGTAGTTTGGGGTCCAGGTTTACAGTGCAGGGCAGAAACGTGCGGATGTCTCTGGCGGTCAGGACGGGCGTTCTGGACGACAGGAAGACCTCAAAGCTCCGGATGTCTCCGTCAATCTCCAGCAGCGGCTCCACGTCTTTGGTGGTCGGAATGTTCTTCGACACTCTGAGGGAGGAACAAGAAGGAACAATTCGTTCATTGGTTTTTGTTTTAGCTGCTCATTTTTTTTTTAATCAATAAATTTTATTGCAGTTAAAAGAAGAAGAAAAAAGGAAGAGAAAAAGAAGAGAAAGTTTGTGTAAATAGTATAGGAACATATATCGAGGTGGATAACAACAGAAGTTGAGGTTGATTACATTTGATTCCACCACATGAGGAAAAATTATACAGAAGCAGCTAGACATATAAGTACCAGTGTAAAATAAAATGCCAAATAGAAATAAGACATTTAGAAAAATAGATGTTTTTAAAAAAAGAAGAAGGAAATAAAGCCATTAGTCCCCTTCACTCCCTCCCAAAAGAAAAAAGAAAAAAAATAGTGTGGGAATTAATATGCTGGCGGGAAATACGATAAAAAGTACAAAGTTATTCAGCTGCTCATTCTGAGCCACCATCAGACTCCATGTGTGTGACTCACCTCTCATAGATTGTCTTTAGGGTGGCCTGGTCTGGGACGCCATCAGTCTCCTCCAGGTACAGGATGAGCCAGGATGTCCTGTAGGGCCACTGCTCCGTCAGGTTGATCCAGGACGCCAGGCGGTCCCAGTTAAAGCTGATCTGATTGGCTCGCAGCAAACGGCCTGATGTAGAAAGAGGAAGAGGACATGTTTGTCTCTGTCATTGTAAGAAATGATTCATCCTGATATGCTCATGCTCACACAAAGACGAAACAAACCTGAACCAAAACGTCTTTAAAGGTGCGATGAGGAGAATCTATTACCGGTGACATTAGGACTCTGCTATCCATGAGCACGTGCAGCGACTGTCATAATGCCGTGTTCCAGTAACCTCGGAACTGGGAGTGACATCATCTCCGACTTATCAGCGTTCCAGTTGAAGTCAGAAAAAAAACATGCCGATCTACCAGTCTATTGTTAGCTGTTGTTAGCTCGCCCTGCGTTGTTGTTCACAAATATCACATGAAGAATGTGATTATCACTATGGCAGCATTTTTGTAAATACAAGTCTAACAATACTATGTAAACAGCTGATCTAGAGCGACACACCCCAGTCAGAAGTGCAAATAAATTGATTATTACAGGAGCTAAATAACTGTTCACACTGGGGGCATCCATCTTTGATTGTCAACTCGGGGGTGGCGAGGTTTCATCAAGTTCCCAGTAGGAAATTCTGACTTCGGGGGGCGTTCCAGTTTCAGTTTCCTACTCGGAACTCGTAAATTCCTACTTCTGACTACAACTGGAACGCAACAAAAGACGTGACTGAAGCCAAAGCGTGCGTTTGTTGTGATGCTAATGAATGCAGCTTGGACCTTCCTCAGAACTCTGCATTGCTTTACAACTTCTTTTTTCAACAACTTACAGGATGCAAAGTGACGAGGTAATGTATCTCTTTCTAGTTACGTAGCGGTAGTTTTTGATGTGTGACAACAAGCGATTTTTGGAAAACTTAGTATCGTAGTTTTGTAGCTGGCTATATATCGCTACTTACAGCCCAGTGCTCTAAGACGTGTCAGAATAATATAAATTTGCTCTAGTTTTCATTGTCTTGTTCCTGAAGTTGAGTATCCAGGCCAGTCCAGCCCTGTCCGACCCGACCGGAAAGCTAAGGAATAGCATTTATAGATAACCTATTTTGATGCTATAAAACTCATCTCAAAGTGTGTATTTCGATCAGGCATATATCTAAAAGTGAGACTTTTTTGTAACTACTTAGAAACTCCTCACAGTCCCTTTAAACAGAGAGGAAGAGATTTAATGTTTAAATCAAAGCAGCAGGTGGAAAGCTTCTTAAATCGTGTTTTTCTTGGGAAGATTTCCTGTGTTTAGTTTAAAAATCGTACTTTTTAAAGCAGCACGTGGACATGTATCGAGTTTTTGAGGCTGTAAAGACTGAGGATTTGTCGACCTGTGACGGAGACAATGTTGAGCAGCCTCCTCATGGTCTGTGGGCTGATGTCGCTGAACCAGTCCTCCGTCACCATCAGCTTCGTCAGGTCAAACGACATCTGACGAGTCACCGAGCGCTGCATCTGACGCCGGCGGTGTGTGTCCTGAAATGTCACACGATCACACAGATATCAATAAATAATAAAAATCGACTAAAACAAAAGGATGATTCAAGAAAATCTATGCTGTTCCTTTAACCAGTACAGAAATGTCAAATTATTGGCGTACTTATTAGCATCAAAATTATTAAAATGGATCATCATTCCCTCTAAGAAGAGGTGATTTTTTAGCCACCATTTGTTAGTTTGTGTGTTTGAATGTTTATGAGGTAACTCAAAAACCATTGAAGTATGTTTAAAAGAAGTAACAGTTTACACTCACACTTACTCTGCGGTTGAGCGTTGTCTTGCTGCCAAACTTGGTTAATTCTCCCAAACTGTGCTGAGAGAGCTTCCTGTCCAGCTCCTCATGCCAACCTGCACAAACACACACAAACAGATTAATAAGTCACAAACCCATTCCTGTTGTAGTTCCATTGAAGCTGAATATCTTTTGACCTTCACCGATTACACTGAAGCTTAGAAAAATGAAAAAGTGAATAAAAGATTTACCATCGGCGTTGGCCGTGTCCCCGTTAGCGGGCGCAGCGGCACACATTTTCTTGGCGCTGGAGAGCCCCCTGCTGTTGAGGAAGACGGGCAGGTGGACGATGTTCCTCATGTAGTCGTGTCCGTTGATGTTGGAGTCCCTCAGCACGCTGTTCAGGTTCTGGTTTATGGCTTTAATGATGATGTGAGGGTCGCTGGCAAAAATGGAGATGAACGGGCCTTTGGAGAACAAAACCCGAACCTGAAACCAAAAACCACACATAGATGATCCAAGGAAAAACCTGGGAATAGTTTCTTTTTTTTGGAAATAAAAGATAAGCAACACAGTAGACATACATTGGATTGGATGGGATTTTATCAAACATTATGAAACATGAAATTATGGTTCCAGTAGCTTTGTACAAAGACACAAAAAAACAAGGGATCTAAAAGTAAACACAAATAGCAGATATTAAATCTCTCTATATATGCATTAATACATCTAAATAATAAAAATGAAATAATGTAATATTAAGAAGAATCTTAATAATAATAATGATATTTAATAATACAAAAATAGTTAGATTGCTGTGGGTACAAAGTATGAACAAGGTGTGTGTGTGTGTTTATTTCAGATATGATATGTAATATAAATGGTGATTCTGGCCATAATACAAAGACAGAAATTGTCGAAAAATAATAGTAAAATCAGTCATAACAATATGAATAAAAGTTTTGTCAGGAATAGTAATAGACATAGTAACAGTGATGATAACAGCAGTAATTTTAAAAATAAAGAAAAATAGGAAAAAGGATGAAAGAAGGCAGTGGGAGGTAGGGTCGGTAAATAAATGAAATTTGAATTTAAAAAAATAAGTATTTATCTCAAACTTCAAAAACCCAAGAGCTAACGGGTTTGTCTGTCCCTTTTGAATAACTTTTCTAAACTGTGAATCAGAATGATAAAATAAAAATATTCCCAAACCAACTCTGTATCATTGTACAGCCTACAGATTACATTTTGAGTATTTATCGTGTAGTGTCGTGTCGTCCTCACCGTGTCGAGCATCTGCAGCACTTTGTCCTGTTCGCAGGAGTCCAGCCCGTCGATGACGACCGCCAGCCTCGTCTGGTGCTGCGTGAAGCTGTCGATTGTCTTCGCCATCCTCGCCATCAGCTCCACCTCATTCTTAAGCACCTGCGGGACGACATTATGACGTCACCTTACAGCCGAGCAAACATGTTAGACTGATATGTAATGGTAATAAATGACAAATCATTCCACCCTTATTCTGATTACATCTTACAAACTTAAAGGGATACACCTACTTTTTTTTGTTTTCCTGTCTTACCTCACTCCAATAACAAGAAAGAGATGGCCACTGCTAGTTAGCTTAGCTCAAACACGGGGAGACAATGGGAAGTGTTAGCTTACCTCTGCCTACAGTCATCAGATAAACTCTAAACAGTCCTGTGTGCTTGTTGTGACTGTTTTATTACTGTGTTACGTTATTTTATCTATTTTCAGACTAAGATTAGCACTTTCTGTAGTTCTCAAAAGAAATACACTAGAAATTAAACTGCAGGGTGTGTTCACAAACTATCCCGGACCTGCTTTTAGGTCAACAAAACAAAGCCTCTGTTTACCAGTGGAAGAAGATTGGTATTATTGATGAAGGCAGACTTTGTAAGAGAGGAGGGGGAGGATTGAAGGTTTACCGCAATTTCTCAGATATAACACACATTTCTTTGCTCTTACATAAAGGTCTAATTTTTGCGTGCGTATTGTTCACGAGTACAAGCAAAATCTGCAAAATATTTTGTCTCGCCAACATCCCGCTTACAACACATCTGATAAATATGAAATATTCTCTTTCTCTGCAAAAAAATTACCGTCAAAGTTTTGTAATTCTTATAAAACTGACTGTTAAACTTTTCTAATCCAATATTTTGTTCTTACTTTGTTTACCTTTGTGTAATGATCATGTAAACCTAAAAAATGTTGGCATATCCTTTTAAACGAGTCCTTGTTAGCAAACACACGTCTGAATAAGTCTGACCTTCATGAAGCCCTCGCTCTTCAGCTTGTGCATCCTGTTGGCGGCGCTGTGGAGCCTCTTCCTCTGAGAGTTGAGCACCGAGTCGGTCACCTGCCACCAGGTCCTGACGTTCAGCAGCAGAGCCAGGCCCACCACGCTGCCGATGGCGATCAGTACGGCGTTCACCGTGCGGTTCTCGCTGTCCACCTTGAAGACGGCGAGCAGCCCCATGCCGGTGAGCAGGCAGGCGAGAACGAGGACGAAGAGGATGAAGGACGGGACGCAGCACGTCTTCTTCCACTTCCTCTTTCCTGAAGTCCAGAGACAGAGTTATCTCTGATTATTAAAGACCAAACTTTAAACATTTTACCGTCAGTTTGAGTTTGTGGATGTTTATTTATTATGTTTCATGGATGTTATTAAGATGACGGACATTTGGCATTAATGGAGTGAAGTTTTCTAGATCTCAATAGAGGTTAAACTTTCTACAAACTCCTAAAATGACTCAGTCAGCAATAGTTTGAGTGACAAACGAGATTATGATATTACTATTAGCACTTACTATTTTTATTAGCACATATCATATCTTCACCCTGTGATTGAACTATTTATGACTTGCGTGATGAAAGACATTGTTATTATTATTATTAATATGAGCACTATCAATTGTATTTATATGACTATTAATTACTATAATTTCTAATTAATTTTAGTTTTATTTTTTTACTACATATATTTATATTTTTAATATTTATTTATTTATGTTTTCTATATTATAAATACATATCAATATTAAGTTCTGACATCTAATGTGTTTTTTTCTATTGATGTATGAATTCATTTATTTGTGATCTGGAATGGACTTCTGATTGGTTTTAAAGTTTTGTGATGACTTATTTATGGCTCGAGTGATAAATGAGACTATGTTATTATTATGATTATTTTTAGCATTGTCAAAAAATTTATATTACTATTAATAACTATTATTTTAATTAATTTGTTTTATTTTTTGCTATATATATTTTAATTTGTATGTATTTCATTTTATTTTTGTATTATATATTATAAATATATATTAGTATCAATACTCAGTTCTGTTATCCTATGTAGTTTCATCTATTGATGTATGAGTTTATTTATTTGTGATTGTTCTTGGACAAATTTCCGATCAATTTCAAAGTTTTGTGTCTCTCTACTGGGATTGACTTATTTATTATCGTATCTTTATTACAGTTCTCCCTTATTTAAGACATTTTTCCTCTGTTTCTTTGTTGATTGTCTACCTGACCGCTCACCTGGTGCACTATCATATATTTATTTATTTTACTATTAATTATTATTATTTTTATTCATTTATTTGTTTTGTTATATTTTTTTACTTTATATATTTAGATTTTTATCATTTTTCATTTATATATTTTTAATATAAATATACATTTTTAGTATCAATACTTAGTTATGTTATCTTATGTATTTTTGTCTATTGATGTATGAATTTATTTATTTGTGATTGATCTTGGATGGATTTTTGATCGATTTTTTTTAGGTGTGTATCCTCTCTGTTTCTTTGTTAGTTATCTACCTGGCCGCTCACCTGGTGTTAATTAAATATGATGATCACACACAAACAAACGCTGGTGGAAGCCTCAGGCTGAAACGTGTTTGTTTTGTTGCTGGTGCATAAACTTGAATAAAAGACTTTTTTTCACTGCGAGTGCTTCTTCTGTCGTCTGTGTGGACGTTACCCTGCGTCTCCTCTGTCTTGAACACCCTGAACAGACGCGTGGCGAGGAAGCCGAACTCTCTCTCGCAGGCGTCGGAGAGCGTGGCGATCATCTCGGCCATCGACGTCTCTCCTCCGACACTCGACAGCCGGTTGTAGTCGGTAAACAGGAACCTGCGGGAACACGAAAACACCGTCATGGCGTGCGTGGGCGCTCCAACGCCCAGGGTGTGTCTGTGCAGGCGTCTTTGTTACCTGACGGGCAGCGCTCGGGTGCTCTGCTCCGGCAGCTCAGGCGGGTTCACGAACATCAGCCTCAGCAGCAGCTCCAGGTACCCGATGTGACGAGCCAGACGGGTGCTGATAAGCCACGCCCAGTTCCAGCTCTCGCCCTCCCGACGCCCGCCGAAGTACACCACCACTGAGAGGAGGAAGATCAAGAGGGGAAATTTGATTTGATAATCTTTATTTTGAACATAGGAATAATAAAGTATTATTATTAATAATAATAACTTTATTTATATAGCACCTTTAAAAACAGAAGTTTACAAAGTGCTTTAACAGACCAAACAAAGGCAGAAAAAGGCAAAATAAAATCAACAATCAGTTCATCAGAGACCGCGAGAGTCAAAGAAAGAAGGCAGAGGGTCGAGTTAACTAAAACAATAAAATAAAAGAAAATAGAATAAACTGGTAGGATTGAAACAGCTGGTATAATGCATAATAACAAGACAGTAGATAGATAATAGATTTACAGATACACAGATAAATTTAAGACTATTGAAGGTTGACAACATCACATCAGGAAGATAGAAAAGAAGAGGGCAGATAGAGGACCGGTAAAATGAGAAAAAACTAAATAAAGTAATATTAAATAGTAATAATAAATAAACCCATACATAAAATAAAGTGAAATAAAAATAATGAAAAAAAACGGAGTATATCAAAACAAGGAAAGAAAGTAAAAACAGGACTAAAACAATGAAAAACTGTGAGGAGGATAAGAACAGTAGAACTTAAAATAATAAAAAAAAGTAAGTAAAAAATAAATAAATAAAATAAAAGTCGTAAAGTGTAAAAGCAAGTCTGAAAATGAAGACATTACAGAAATTCTTTAAAGTATAAATGCTGTTCGATGCTTGAAATGGAGAAGGAAGAAGCTTGGCTCTCTTGTCCTACCCCATTTTTCATCATTGTGATGTATTCACTGAAAACATTTTTATACATTTTTTTGAATTGTATAATATTTTTACTCAGTTTGATGTTAGCTTCAATATTATTCCACAAACCACCCCACAATGCGAAACTAAAACTAAAAGGCTGAGGTATTTTTACAGTATTAGCATGAGACTCTCTGATCAATATTTAATCTACTTAAATAACAAATACAAGCCAATAAAAGTGCTTGTGCAAACCCTACAAGGCCAACCATCATGAAAATTGTATTTTTTTGCAAAAATTGCAACTGCTTACAATTAGACTAAGGCAAGAAAAAAAATCTCAATTTTTATTTTTTTTGGGGCGTCGGTGGCGCAGTTGGATAGTGCTCTTGGTCAGTGATTGGGAGGTTGCAGGTTCAAGCCCAGCTCCGGGCGACACATGGCGATGTGTCCTTGGGCAAGACACTTAACCCCAAGTTGCTCCCACTGCTGCGTCAGTGGTGTGTAAATGGGCATGAAAGGGCGTGAATGTGTTAGAGAAACTGATGGATAACTAACATAGAAACTCTGAAACATCAGTGAATGAATGTGAGCGAATGTGTGTGAATGGGTAGGTGTGACCTGCGGTGTAAAGCAGCTTTGAGTAGTCCAAGACTAGAAAAGCGCTATATAAGCTCAAGTCCATTTACCATTTAATTTTTTTAATCTTCTGCAGAAAATAATTCGAATTAATCGATTCAATCGATTTTTTCCCCCAGCTCTATCTATTTGTGTGTTCCAGATAATCTGCACTGTTTATTATCCTTACAGCTTTTTTTTTTCCTTATTTTAACAAGTTTAACAAAAGATTTCTGACATTTAAGCAACAATTAAGGAGCTGAGTTAAACATCTTTGTGTGCTGGCGTTTGGACATTTCCATTTTTCGATAAGACCCATGAGAAATATTAACTTATTTCCCAGATTAAAAGCTGAAGGATATTTTTGTGCTGTTTAACCATGTCCTTATTGAACGCTGAAACAAACTGAGGTTAATTACACTCAATCATTTGTCAGCGATGCAGCACGACATTTTTTCTTGACACCAATGTTAATTTTGTTGACTAATGATTTTCATCGCAGTTTTATCAACAATCTTTCTACCCCGATGAAAACTAGACAGTAACTAATAAAAACAAGTGAAGTCAAAGTGTCAGCTACGAGAACAAAATCCCTGTACAAATGTCCTTATGTTTATTTACATGTTTGTGCTTAAATAAGAGAGTGGAGCCATCTGCTGGAGGACAGTAGGAACTACACATTTGAAGCCTGGTGTGTAAATTAAAAGCAAAAATCACAGTTGTAATGGGGTTAAACGTATGATGAAGCTAAAAAAAAAACAAACAGCAAAACTACATTTTCATACTTCTATATTAATTATCAACAGGAAAAACAACCTAGAAAAATAAAATATAAGCATCCTGGGATGTGATGGAACCAGACAGCTGAGAAAGAGAGACTCATTTAAGTGACTTAGAAGGGAAGAAGCTTTTAGGAAGAGAAAAACTCCCATCTTACCAAAGAAGAGGTAAAGCAGAGCGAGCAGGCTGAGCGACACCGCCATGGCGAGCTTCGGGTCGACGGTAAACCCGAGGACGACGGCGATGGAGCCACAGAGCAGCAGAGACAAAAAGACCACAAGCCATGAGAACTGAAACAACGGCTCGATCTGCTGACCCGCAAACGTCTTCATTTCATCTGAAGGGAAAAAAACGAGGAGGAGAATTCTTACAGCATGTGTTAATTTGAGTGTGTATGTGTTAGGATTGCCATGATACCCATTTTTTACACTTCAAGAATATTTTTAAAGCTTTTGAGACACTAACTTTTGACAAAACCAGCAGTGATATCTAAAAAAACACCATAATTAAGTTAAAATCTTTAATAAAATAACCAATAATTCACTCTATGACTTAAGATTAGGTAAGAGTATATGCCAAATATTTGTCAAACATTATCTTATTATTTATTCTAGTCAAAAAGCTACAAGTTCAAACAAATTTTTCAATTAAAGATTAAAAAACAAAGAATTAAAACATGTATTTTTATCAGAAGTCTTGACAGGAGATGTAACTTCTAGTCCATACATCCAACCTCAACAACACCTCATGTGTTGCAAAATTCCAGGTGGAATTTATGGCAATTCAGTCAATCAAACTTTATTTGTACAGCACTTTCCGTACAAAAATTAGTGGCACAAAGTGCTTCACATAAGAAATAACATAACAGTTAATGACATAAAAGTAGAAAATTTAGCTTCAGTTTTGAATATTAAAAGATCCCACCCTCCCTCACAAATCACATATAACACACGTTAAATCAAACGCACAAAGACAGGACTCTCTACCTCACTTCAAATCAAAGTTAAAAATCCATCCATTCAAAATGGCATTCCCATAACTTCTGTTCTTTTTTTAACCTTATGGCACTCTTGCTTGGTGTTTTATTTATTTTAATTGTGTTTTTAATTACTCTGTAAAGTGTCCTTGAGCGTTCAGAAAGGTCCTTTTAAATAAAATGTATTATCATTATTATTATTATTATTAACTTTCTTAGGATTAAAAAATCATAAGAAATTAAGGTAAGCATATAAATGAATTATTATAATAAAATGTAAATAAATAGTGTGGTAAAAAAAGATAAAACCAGATGTGCAATAGAATCATCTAAAGTAGGATGGTAAAAAGAAAAGCAGTTAACATAGAATTAAACGTCAAAAAATAAATCTGACCTGAAATGCAGAAATAAAACAGACTAAGAGGACTGAAAATAATTAAAAAGGTAGTAAGAAATAATAATAAATGTAATCAGCTAAAAGCTAGACTCTAAAAGGTAGGTTTTGATTTGTCAATGAAATAATTAAAACTCAATAAAGCTCTTTTTAGAACTAAATCTATTTAAATGTAACAGTTTTTAGTTGTATTATTTTGCAGGTTCATCTGCCTATGACAAAACAATGTTTATATTAATGTTTGGATATGATGCAGTTCATTAAAAATACCCCCCATTTCAAGTTAATTTCCATTCTTTCCATCCCTCTTCAACCCTGGACTTTCCTTTTACTTTTTATAAGTAATTCAGGCCATAAATAAAGTTTATTGTGGCTGAACATGAAACAGTGTTGGGATATTTAGGATTGAATAACTGTCAAATACATGTGCACACGAGAAAACAGACACACATTAAAATAAAATAAACGTTGCATCCTTACTTTTGACAAAGCTGATCTCTAAAACTAGAATGTGTTTCTGTGTCTCACCCTCCAGCTTCTTGAGCAGGAAGGACTTCCCGCTGCCCCACTGCGCGTACAGACCCACACAGATCGGGGGCTGCATGGTCGGCTCGCTCAAGATGTCGGCCAGGGCGGAGCTGTACAGATCGTAACCCAACATGTCGCCATCTGTCTCCGTGGGTGAGAGGTGACCTGAGGACAGATGCCCGCCGTGTGTTAGTCAGACTTCAGTGTATTTATACGGATGAGAAAACACTCGTGCGTTGTTGTTGGGTCAGACATCGTGTTAATGTTGTAGGTCAAGAAAACAAAGCCTCTGTTTAGGAGTAGAAGAAGATAAGATGATGATAGTAGAAGCTGACATAACATGATGGATTTAAATAGCAAGTAACAAGAAGAACACAGGAGCGTTTAGAGTTGGTGAAGAGTTTATCTGATGACTGTAGGCAGAGGCGGGCTAAGTGTTTGAGCCAAGCTAATGAGCGGTGGGCGAGCTCTGCCTGTCTCTTCCTTGTTACTTCTCTCACAGTCAAAAGACTTGTGTCAATCTGCTTGGCATATGGATTTAAGAGCTTACGTGCTCCAAAGATCTGCGTCAGGATGCTCTTCTGGTGGCTGCAGTCGATGTTGTACGGCGTTTCTCCAGCTTTGTTCGGCCGATACAGCAGGCGGCCATCTTTGGGGTTTCTGAGGAGCAGCTCGGCCAGGCGGCGGCTTCGCCCACGGATGGCGATGTGGAGCGGTGTGTCCCCTCTCTGTAAAGATAGAAAGTAAATAAAGGGTTAAGAAGGTATGAATGTTGAAGCAAGCGAATGTAACATGGAGGAGCTTTCTATGGTGCAAAGCAAAAATCTGTTCCACAGTCTGGAAGTTTGAAAATAGGTAAAAAAAATACTTAGTCCAAACAGAGCTCTATTTCAATATTAGTTAAGCAATAAATAAAACAATACTCTAAAAGTAAACAATATTAAATATAGTGTCACAGTCTGAGCATCAGATGTTTCTGTTCACATTACACCCCCCACAATAAAACGTACTGTAACCCAGCGAAATTTCATATCTACTGTTATGTATACTGTTATGTTCAGTGCCCAACTATACAGCTCCTTAACCACACCTTTAATATATCCTGTTGTTTTTGGGTTTTTTTTGCACCTATCTTATGTTTAGTGTATCTTACATACTTTGTTTATTTTTGACATATACCCAGGTCAATTTTGCACTACTTTCTACCTATTTTTTTTAATTCATTTTATTCCTCCTGACGAGGGCCAAACAATTTATCGTTCATGGATTGAAATCACAATTTTTGACAACGCAATCTTGTGATCGCCAAAGCAGCAGTTTTTTTGCAGTGCTCCTGACTGACCCAGGATCTGTTGTGTCAACTATTTCACACATACTATTTTACAAATTTGCATGTACAAAAGTGCTGGTAAGCAGGTGAACAACACAGAGCCTTTGTTTAGGAGTAGAAGTTGGAGTATCCCTTAAAGGTGCTATGAGGAGAATCTATTACTGCCGACATAAAGACTCTGCTACCTATGAGCACGCGCGGCGACTGTCGTAATGCTGCGTTCCAGTAAACTCGGAACTGGGAGTGACATCATCTCCGACTCATCGGCATTCCAGTTGAAGTCGGAAAAAAACATGCAGATCTACCAGGCTATTGTTAGCTGTTAGCTCGGGAGTGGCGAGGTCTCACCGAGTTCCCAGTAGGAAATTCTGACTTCAAGGAACGTTCCAGTTGCAGTTTCCAACTCGGAAATCAGAAATTCCTACTTCTGACTACAACTGGAATGCACCAAAAGACGTGACCCAAGCCAAAGTGTGTGTTTGTTGTGATGCTAATGAATGCAGCTCGGACCTTCCTCAGAACTCTGCATTGCTTTAGAACTTCTTTTTCATCAACTTACAGGATGCAAAGCGACGAGGTAATGTATCTCTTTCTAGTTACGTAGCGGTAGTTTTTGATGTGTGACAACAAGCAATTTTTTTGGAAAACTTAGTATCGTAGTTTTGTAGCCGGCTATATATCTCTACTTACAGCGTGGTGCTCTAAGACGTGTCTGAATAATATAAATTTGCTCTAGTTTTAATTGTCTTGTTCCTGAAGTTGAGTATCCAGGCCAGTCCAGCCCTGTCTGACCTGACCGTGAAGCTAAGGAATAGCATTTATAGATAACCTATTTTGATGCTATAAAACTCATCTTAAAGTGTGTATTTCCATCAGGCATATATCTAAAAGTGAGATTTTTTTTTAAATACTTAGAAACTCCTCACAGTCTCTTTAATGAATGAAAACAGACTATTTATCACCAACATTAGATGATGAATTGTTGTGCTTTTCATCATTGATTTCCAAACTGTTGTCTACACTATAAAAGTAGTGAATATTGCACTGAAGCTTGATTTGAAGAAAATCGTGAATCAAATTGAAATCTGCCAGAAAAATCGAAATTAGATCTTTTCTTAAATCATTCAGCCCTACTCCTGACTCTTATTTTCATTCTAATTATATGTTGATTTTTTTTTTTGCACCAATTTACCAAGTCAAAATCCCTGTATGTGCAAATGTATTTGGCAACAGATACCAATTCTGATCCTGATTAGCGATGCTTGTTTTTATTTTAACTTCTGCTACCATGTTTCTTTCTTTAAACCAGAGAAGTCTCAATGACATCAGCATCTCATTTACAAGGGCAATCTGGCCAAGAAGTCAGCAGCGCACGTTTAATATAAATACAAATTCAAGAAAAGGTTTAGGCCACAAAATACAACCAATAAATATGTTTCTTCATGTTAGTACAAAACAGTTTAACAGCAGTTTGTGCCGCAGAGTCCTCACCTTGTCCACGGCGGACACTTTGGCTCCTTTGTCGAGCAGCAGCTCCACGATGTCGATGTTCCTCATCTTGGTCGCCTTGATCAGCGGCGTCTCTCCGTCCTGACAGGAAACAGACATCACAGCTCTGACATCACAGGTGGAGGAGGGAAAGGTGAGGCCTTCGTGGGTGAGGGGTTGTGGCTTGTTTTACCTTGGTGCAGTTCTCTGTGTCAGGGTTACACTGCAGGATGTCCCTCACCATGGTGGCGTTTCCTTTCTCCACGGCCCAGTACAGCGCCGTCTTACTCTCCTGAGACACACAAAATATGAAAGTACTCCACCTGGATTCAGGTATGGGCCTTAAATGTAAGGATTTAAACATCATTTAGAGTTCTGACCTGTCCTCGGATGTCGATGTCGGCGTATTTATGCAGCAGAGCTCTGACGATCTCCACATGACCCCCCCTCACTGCTCCGATTAGCACTGTGTCCCCGCTCTGAAACCAAATAACAAATAACAGTCACCTATGTTTCACATTAACGGACATTTTTCTGCTCCTTTTGACCAGCTGATGGACTTTGGAGGCTCTCAGGCTTGCAGTAGTTTATTCATGGACTTCTGGTCTCGCTTTGAGGAGTCCCTGAATGCAGTGAAGCTGCAGGAATGCATAAGAGGTGCAACAGCCACAAGCTAAATGGCTAGCAGCACCTTTTAACAGCTTTCCTTCCTATTATTACCATCCGCACTGTGTTGTATCACACATTGGTACAACAACTGCTTAGGTATTCATTCAGTACTTGGATTCTTTCTGTGTTAGTATTTCTATTGCCACATTGTGTTAAGTTCCTATTGCTGTTAACACTACATTTCACTGATATCCCTGGTTAAAAATAAATTAACTTTACCAACATATAAACAAGCTGCTTTCTCTGTGAGTAAGCCATTCGTAAATGCAAACTGCCTCAACTTGTTTGCAAACATCACATCTCTATCTCAAACCACTGCAGAAGCAGGTCAACAAAACAAAGCTTCTGTTTAGGAGTAGAAAAAAGATAGTTTCATGACAGTAGAAGTAGCATAACATGTTAAAGATAAGAGTCACAACCAGCACACGGGATTGTTTAGAGCTGCTGAAGAGTTTATCTGATGACTGTAGGCAGAGGCAGGCTAACACGACCCACGGACTCCCAGCTATTGGAGCTAAGCTAATTAGCAGCGGGTGACCTTTTTACTGCTCTTCCTCGTTCTGCACACATAGTCCAAAGAATGGAGTCTATCTGCTTGTCGTGGACTTGGGAGTGAAACAAGACATGAAAACAAAAGAAAATGTTGAACTGTCGCTTTAAGGGCAGCAGTAGCTCACTCCACAATGACTTGGTGTGGGGACCGAAGAGTGGCTGGTTCGAATCTTGACCAAACCATGATTGGAAGTTGGTTTGGTAGCTTGAGAGGTGCCAGCGGACTTCTTCAGTGCTGCCGAAGTGCCCTTCAGCAAGGCACTGAACCCCGAAACTGCTTGGAAGTGTTTGGACCTGTTTGTGCATGTGTATTTCAACCTATGTATATAAAAGCATGTCTCAACAACAGAGTGTTAAGAACGGAATTCGTGAGGGATTAATAAAGTATGTCTCCTTCTTCTTGAAGAGAAGCAAATAATCAGTAGTATCTCACCTTCAGCCATTCAGGCACACAGCCTGTCGTTAACACTCACCTGATCTGACACGGTGGTGATTTGAATTACTTTAGCATGAAGTTCAAATTCCAAAACTACATTCACCAACCTGTATCATTTTAAGTGATTTACAGAACAGCTTAGCCTCTTATCTGCGCGCTCCTTCTATCCGATTTATCATCGCAAATATTGATCTTGAATTCTTGATACACAAATGCTGTAGTGGCTTCAAGCTTCCAAAAAACCTCTGCTGAGTGGGTCTAATACACAAAGTCCAAACAAAAAGCAGCCTCGGATACAGCGTCACTTCCAAGGTTTAGTTACAAAAAAAAGAGGAATTACAATCATCACTTTACGGATAAAACTAAATGAAAAAGTTACTACATTCGGCGGATCTGCTCATTGCAGTCAACAAACTTTTCTGCTCCCACTCTCAATCGTCTAACCAGCTGTCAATAATCATTTTAAATTACCTGAAGCTGGCAGCGACTCGGATACATAGGGATGGGAAGAACGGTGAAAATTAGCTTGGTCATTTTGTCATTATAAGCAAACAAAAATTCAGTACTTTTACATTTTAGAAGTTAATTCAAATAAATGCCAACTACAATATTAACAATTAGGCAGGCAAGAAAATTCAAAGCAACAGATGATTTAAATTAAAATTGTTTCCTTAATTCAGTTTACCATAAATTAAATTCATTATTTAAATCAGATTTCCTTTTGGCCCCAACAAACTATATTTAATAACTTTGGGCAGCAGCGCCCTCTACAGGTTAATCAGCTGAACTGACTATAAAGGAATACAGTTGGAATTGGTTGATGTAATTTTGCCGTCTTCACTCATCTTACCCGGTCGGGGATGTTGACGTACGTCCCCGCGTCCAGCAGGTCCTGCACGATCTCCGTGTAGCCCTCCTTGGCCGCGATCATGAGAGCCGTGTTTCCGTCTTTGTCGGTCATGTTGACGTTCGGGTTCCTCTTCAGCAGCTCCTTTACCACCTCTGTGTAACCGCCGCGTACGGCCACGATCAGAGCTGTCATCGAGTTCTACACACAGACACACAGCAGCATTAGTTTTGTTGGCTAATTATGTTCATCAACAACCTTTTTTCCTCTGACGAAAACTAGACAGTAACTGATTAAAACAAGTGCACATGGACCAAAACTCAAACATAATTAACTGACATTTTTATCAATGAAAATGTCTGACAGACTTAATCCAATCAGACCTAATCTGGTCATGAAGGAAGTAGAGACAAGTTAGAAATCTATCCAATCACAGCTACTTTGGTTGTGTTAAAGGTTGGATGAGTTCAGAGGGACATCCAATCACAGCTGCCTTAGCTTGGTGGTGGTGGGATAAGTTGTGGAGCGATCCAATCAGAGCTGCTCTCTTTATGAATTGATATATTCATGTAGAGCAGGTTCACTGTTTGTTGTCAGTTCTGTTATTGTAACTGAGATGCTCTGCCAGGTAGCCTAAATAAAGGTGACTGTTTTTCAAACAAAAGGAACATTTGATTCTATTAATTTAAACATTCAAACTTTACGAGCATTCAATAAATAATTATTAGATGTTAGATTTTATCCAAGTGTGAAACATGACTTCAGAAATTCAAGGAAACATAACAAATGCCTTACACTTAACACTTCATATTTTAGTGGACTAATTTTACAGCAGATTTCATCGACTAAAATGTGGTGAAATTACATCAACTAAACCTAGACTAAATTTTGAACATTTTAAATGACTAAACTATGACTAAAACTGTCCTTTTAACATGAACCAAAATCTATCTGGAATGTTTTTAGCATCTTGATGAACCTATTGAAATTAAAAACTAAGGCAGTTTTGATAGAGAAGCAGGATCCAGGAGGATACCAGAGTGCCCAAGGGGTAGGGCTGGACAGTTATGGTTAAAAATAAGAATCCCGATTATTTTAAGTGCTATTGAAATCACAATTAATATACACAATTATTCATTGATTTAAAAACTTCAGTATTGGTTTAAACACAACTTTAAAGAACCAGCAAGTAGCACATACAGTATTATTGATCCACATAAGTCACACACACTCGCTGTCGCTGTATGTTGAACACAGAAGCGCTATGAAGCACAGGAACTCCACACTGTGTGGCATATTAATTGTTTTTCTTCTATTATAATTTTTTATGATTGTCAGATGGCCAAATTGAAATCACGATCAAGATCCGATTAATTGTCCAGCTCTACCAAGGGGAACCCACGAATGCACAAGAAGAAAATGTTAACTCCACACAGAAAGACCCTGACTGAAACAGAGTCCAAACCAGCGACCTTCTTGCTGTGAACTACCTGTTTTTGTGTTAACATAAACTGATAAACAGGGCTTTCAACCACAGATTGATCAGCACTAAGTATTCTGTTAATGCCAGTGAATACTACTGTACTACTACTACTGTAATACTCTTGAATTGTGTGAGGCTGCTGTTGAATGTAAGAAAAGCTTATGGTCATACCGCCCCCTCCTGGTCGACATCTGCTCCATTCTCCAGCAGGTGCATCACGCAGTCGAAGTGCCCTTTCCTGGCGGCCCAGATCAGAGGGGTGGTCCCATACTGCAACAAAAATAAGAGTTAAGAAGCTTCAAGAAATCAGCTTAAACCCCACCAAAACGTTTCCTCTCCTGTAGTTACTTCTTCAGCATAACTCCAGTTTACAATCATTAGTCTTTGAACATCTTCAATTTCTGTAGAATTAAGAATGACCAGAGCTAATAATGTTGTCACTATTTTGAATTTCAAGATGCTTTTTCTGTTTGTGGTGTCAAAACTAAATACATTTGTACAATTACAACAGTGTGAAAGACTTAATCTGAAATTAATGGTGATTAAAAACAAAAAAAGCCCAATGTTCAATGTCATGAAGTAATATTTTTGTGAACATGGCATTAAAGAAGCAGCCATAAAGTTAACTTATTTCCAGAATCATCTCAAAATTAAAATGCAGTTTTGTTGGACTTTTCTAGATTTTCTTTGTTTTGACTAAATAATGTTCCACTAATATTTTCCAGTGGATTGTTTTGGCGTATCAGGTTATCCTCACCTTGTCCGAGCAGTTGACTTTAGCTCCGTTCTGCAGCAGGATTTTAACGATGTCCGCGTGTCCTCGACCAGCGGCCCAGATGATCGGATACACACTGTACTGCTGCAGAGGCACACAAACCATATTCAGAGTTTGACTTCATTTGAGCAACTTTGTGCTTTCATGCTAAAACCAAAGTTTATTTATATAGCACAGTTCATAAAAGTTGAATTTCATCTCAAAGTGCTTTTCATCAAGACACAAAGATTTTTAAAAAAGGCACACAGTATATATACATACATACACACACGCATACGTAAACAATGATAATCACTTTCTTTCAACCACTTAGCAAATAAACACTCAGCAGAGGTCCATCGACTAAGTTTATTCCACTGTAGTTGTAATGAATAGTTGGTAGGATGTCAAGAGGATTTGGAGACTAATGCACACCACAGAAGCTAAAGTAAAATAAATTATAAAATTTAGAAGAACTGATATGAGAAAAAACAAAGCAATAAAACCAAGAAACATCAGACAAGTAAATAAATAGCTAAAAAAATACATTAAAAAGAAAGAAAAGCATGTTAAAAGGTTAAAAATTAAACCTAAAATTTAAAAAACCTAAGAGATAAAACTATATTGAAATATATAAGCAAATATTAAAAATGGAATAAAACGTCAGACAATAAAATATTAAACTAAAATTTAATAATAAGGTAAGATAAGAATTGCTACTCAGAATAGTGATTAAAATAATAAAGTGCTACATAAATGCCAGGCTGAATCAATTAGTTTTAGATTATGTTTAAAAATTCCTATCTGCACAACACTTCTTTTGCTATTGGCTAGGGATGTCCCAATCCGATATTGATATCGGATATCGGTCAAAAAAAACAAATATCGGATTATATCGGCCTGCATCCTAAATCTCTGATATCAGCACTCCGATACAAGCAGTCCATTCTAATATATTTATTTATTTTTGTATTCAGTTGTAGAATATGCTTATGTTTAAGTTCAACACTGTGGTTATTTTGCAGTTGGTGAAATATGTTTTTATTTGATTTATTGAGGTCACTTTTCAGGGTCTTCTAATATTTTTTATGCATGTTGTTTTAATTGTAGTATATTCTTATGTTTAAGGTTAAAAAAATTTTTACCTATTGGTTAATAACAAATGGGTCAGTTTTTCTCATACCTACTACTGCTGCCTACTGTTCTCTGTTTGAGTAATCTGACCTGATCAAGCCTTTTCTTACAGTCCATACTACAAAATAGGTAATAAAAGTCTGTATGATTCCTGCTGATATCGTATCGGATTGATATCAGTATCGGCCAATACTCAAGGCTGCAATATCGGTATCGTATCAGAGGTGAAAAAGTTATATCGGGACACCCCTACTATTGGCTGCATCAGAGTATTTTTTGGCTTTTTATGCCTTCACTAAAGCTAAAGAACAGGATTCAAACTGGAGAGGAACTGGAGAGAGAGTGGGGAATGACGTGGACTGGCTTAGCATGCATGAACTACCTTTGAATGAATCTGCAGGAGGAAATGGGAAAAACTAAAACTACCAAAACACCAGCATCCAAACTCCAAACTCCAAACTTTTATGTATAAGGCAACTACACAAGTACAAACAGCGAGTGTTATCTGTCCCGTAGTGTTGAGTGTATCAGGGCTCCAGACTTAATTTTTGCATTGGTTGCAACGGTGCACCAGCACAAAAATTAGGTGTAACCCAAATTTTTCAGTGTCACCTATAATGCCATAAGATCACCATTTTATCATCTCCGTAACTTTTACATAATGTATTATTTTTTAAACAAGAATAAGATGTAAAATAAATACTTTTCTTTATTTGAAGCAAATTATAGATTAAAAGAAAAACAGAGTGTTTAAAGTGCTTCACTGAATGAAATTTACAAATTCAAACTGAAACATTAAGCAAAATAAAACATTTCCAAATGAAAGTGCTTAAAGTGCTTTACTGAACTGAAATTTACCATTTCAAGCTTAAACATCTCAAGTTAAGTAAAACATTTCAAAATAAAAAGAGCTAATATTTAAGGTGCTAAACTGAACTGAAAAATAAAATTAATATCCAGATTTTAACAACTAACAACATAACATTTAACTGGGAGGTGTTGTTCTCGAATAAATTTGAACCTAGAATAAGACTTCACACACTATAGTTAATAATAACAAAACTGAAAGTAAGGTAAATAACAGAGAAACAATTCTCAAACTATTTTTTTTCTCTTTTTTTTTAACTTTCCGGCCCAGCTTTATGTACAGCCAGTACAGTATTTGTCGTCGGACTATTAACAGGCAGTGAGTGTGGACACTCATCTCTGTGCCTGTGTGACTACGAAACTCTCCCCTTAACAGGAGAAAGGACTGAACAAATATAGATTATATTAAACGTTACTTTGTTTTATTTGTTATTGTTGTTAATTATTAATTATCTGACAGTCACTAAGACGAATTTGGCAGAGCTTTGCTGCTTCTTTAGAGTTACTGCTCTGTGCTGAAACTTGACACCACATTCTGGGCTCATTTGCATACTAACAGCTGATTGGATGATTACTGAGGGCTGTGTGTCAGTGTGTGTGTGTGTGTGTTTGTGCGTATATGTACATGTGTTGAGTCGGGCCTGGCCCCGCTGTAAACGAAGAGACAGAGAAATACAAGGAAGCAGGCGCTGTGTTTTGTCCGTTTTTGCAGATTATCCGCCACTCTGGTTACTTTTGTCAATTTATAATATATTAAATTTGCAGGTATATTTAAAAGTGTTTTCTCATCTTCTAAACTTTTGATTCGGGAGAGAGAGGGAGAGATGATGCGACAGAAGTCAATGTTTTCACCCCCGGGGGAACCAGGTGCCCCAGTGCGACCAACAAAAAATGTTAGGCGCACTCTTCCAGCCCTGTGTACGTGTTACCTGTCCTGTAATGTTGTGGTTGGAGTGTGTGTGTGTTACCTGTCCCGTAGTGTTGGGGTTGGCTCCGTGCTCCAGCAGCAGTTTGGTGACGTCCACACGACCTTTGTAGGCTGCCCACATGAGAGCCGTCCATCCGCCCTGTTCACATCACGTAAATGTTTATTATTAATGGGAAAAGTTTTCTCTAAATAATTAATTAACACCTTTAACATAAATATAAAGAGCTTACAGGAGGCTCACTTTAAAGAAAAAAAGAGCTACAGCTGATTTGCTCGTCATGTCCCAGGATTCTTAGCTCATACTTCTTCAAGCATGAGAGCAGTTGAATATCGAACACCCCTCATTTGTGTGGCCACGCCCCCTTTTAGGTGAAAACCAGCCTTTATATTTGGGGCAACAGGGTGCCATGAGCACCAGTAACCTTCAGGGTGCTCTTACTGTGCCCACTAGAACATTCTAAAAAAGGATCACCATCACCACCATAGAGCTTGACATAAACAGCCATTTTCTATATTAAATGAGACGTTTGAAAATAAATCATGAATCAAAACAAAGCACGAGAAGTCTAGCATCTGCATAACATTTGAACGTCATCTATTTTCTCTTAAGTCTGACCTGTGTGGGGTTAAAGTTGAGTTACTGATGCCACACCCCCTCAGCCAGAGCCCCTCGAATGTTCAAAAGGAAATCACAAAATCGTGAATGTTGTTTAAGAGAAACATAGATTATTAAAGATAGTTTAAGGATGCTGCTCTCATAATAATTACTGTAATAATAGTGTAATAATTATTCATGTTTTTTGTTTTATTTCTCCTTTTTTATTCAGATTTACTGTTCGAAATTTTATTGTGTTAATCAATTCTTTTCCATTACCCTACTTAAGCAGATTTTATTACACATTTGGTGTTTGGCTATTTATTGACATGGTCTCTGTCTTGGGACTGAGTTCAAGACACACCATGTCGCACTAACAGGCCAAAACAGATGTTTCTTCTAGTTGTTAAATGATTTCTCCTCTCTGCTCTGCCTCATCATGGATATATTCACATTTTTAGGGTAAACATTGCAAGTTGCAACCTGCTATCTTAACTTTCATGCCCTTTTCAATTATTTTCATTTTAGTTGTATTTATTTTTACTTTATTTTAATGAAATTAATGCTACTATCTATTATCCTAATGTCTTTATCTGATATTTCGACAGCTGTACTTTGTATAAGAGCAACTGAAACAACAGAATTTCCCCTTGGGGATTAATAAAGTGTTTCTAATTCTGATTTTTATCATATTGATATTTTTTTTTATTTATTTATTTTTCCTACAGTATTTTTTTTATCTAGTTTCTTATGTCATTTTAGTCTTAGCTCTTGTGTTTTCACATTTAAAATTTAAGATGGCGTTTCTTCAGTCCTTTTATTCTGTTTTCTGTTAGAATCTCATTCATGTCTTTGTGTGTGTGTGTAATGGTGTATGTGTGCTGTATGTGGATTGTAAGGGTGGGTGGGGTTTTATATCTTCATTGTCTTAAATTTTCTACTTTTTGTTTATTTTATTTTATGTATTTTCTCTAGATGTAAAGCACTTTGTGCGACAAAACTGTATGAAAACTGCAATACAGATGAAGTTTGATTGATGGATTGTCTGTAGATCATTTTTGTATTTACTGTAGTTTTCATATCATATTAAGTGGGTTGTTATTTTTTGTCTTGCAGGATGCCTTATGTTGATCTCGTCACGTTAAGATCCTTCATGTCTGCTGTGACTCCGCTGAGGATCAGCAGGTCTCAGGTGTTCAGGCTGCAGGTGGATCAGCTGTGACCTGATCAGTCTGATTGTTCAGTTCCTTCTGCTGCTGACGTGTTTCACTCTAGCTCAAAAGTGAGTATTTGATGCTATTTCATTCACGGTCTGTATTTTAGCCAATGTTGATTGTTTAATTAGGTAAAATGGTTAAAGATTACTGAGCATTATTTTGTTGTTTTAACCGTTTAACTACCAGCTCAACTGTTTGGCAAAGATCATCAATAAATTCAGGAATATTTAATGTTTTCAAAAACAGAGCAAATCAAATCATTGTTTGGTTCCAGTAACGCCTCAGGTAACAGAGAAACCACAAACAAACCAAAAAAATGATATTTTCTTGATGTGGGATTGAAAGGTTTTAAAAGCCAACAGTTGGTTGTGTGATGACATAAAAGTGCACACATATTTGGAACAAAATCAATTAGAAAAGGCAGAAATATCTGAAAAAAATGCAAAAATAACTTAAAATAGATGATGTTGAGTTTGGTAAACACAGGAAATATTTTGGGTGAATGACAGACTTTATATTTACATACATATATCAGTAAATGGTTAAGCCAATTATTTAAAATAATTATGATGTAATTATAATTGAAACTTTTAACTTTTTAAAAATTTAATCTTGCAAACAAAGCATCAGTTATTTTGGTTTGTTTGCAGTTTTTTTCTGTATCATAACAAACTGACATAAACAATGACGTGTTATGTTCGTTTAACACATTAAATATTCCTGAGTTTAATAACCTCTGCCGAACAGTTGAGCTGGGAGATAAAGGGTGAAGATAATCAATTAATCAATTATGTTTATACTCTTTCCTTTGCTGGAGTGACTCCTCACCTCCTGCCTATGTATCTGTCATTGTTTCAGACATTTAAACTTGTCTCTCCAGTTATCATCGTTTATTTTCGATGGCATGTTTTCACAGTAAAGGGGCGTGGCCAGCGTTAGTCGGGCAGTAAACCCCGATCAGTGGTGCGGCCTCACCATGTCTCTGTGCTCGATGTAGGCCTCGTTCTCCAGCAGCTCGCTCACCACCTCCACGTGACCCTCTTTAGCCGCAGAGATCAGAGCCGACCAGCAGTCCTGATCAGAGAGGGAGAAGCAGTTACCGTGGAAACAGTCACCACAGGGAGGACACATGATTAGCTCTGTCAGTCTCCTAGCAACAACAGCATCTCAGGTAAGGTATAATTCAGCTAGGCTGAGCGTTTGATTTGCTCACCACGTCGTCCAGGTTGACATTCGCTCCCCTCCTGATCAGCTCCTGGATGATCTCCAGACTGCCCTGCTCGGCTGCCAGCATGAGGGGCGTCTGCCCGTTCTGACAAGACAAACAAGTCAACAAATAAACATAAATATCAGACAGCAGGAGCAGGAAACAAACAGGTTATGCGGTGGAAAAACGTTTATAAAACAAGCTAATAAAGAACACATTATTAAATTATGTTGAATCTTGTCAGCACACATTTTAAAACGTGATGCACAGGGCTCCAGACTAACTTTCTGTATTGGTTGCAACGATACACCTTAATTTTAAGCATAAAAATTAGGTACACCCAAATTTTTGATAGTGTCACCTTTAACGCCATAATGTCACCATTTTTTCACCCTCCATAACTTTTATATCATGTAAATGATTTTTAAACAAGAATAAGATGTAAAGAAATACTTGTCTTTATTTGAAGCAAATTATATATTAAAAGAAAAACAAAGCGTTTAAAGTGCTTCACTGAATGAAATTTACAAATTCAAATTAAAACATTCAGCAAAATAAAACATTTCCAAACAAAAGTCCTTGTGATTATAGTGCTTTCAAACTCAAACATCTGAAGGTAAATAAAATATTTCAAAATAAAAAGAGATAATGTTTAAGGTGCTATACTGAACTGAAAAATAGGGATGGGAATTGATAAGATTTTATCAATACTAATGCTGTTAACGATCCTGCTAATCGATCCAATTCTTTAACGATTCCCTTATCGATTCCTGCAGATTTTCCATGTGGGCAAATGTTGGTCTGATTTTCAGTGGCAACGGTGTCAAACTCATCACAGCATAAATAACTGCTTCTGCAAGTTGCTGGTGTTTTCACTCACTTAAGGTTGTGTAGTAGGTGCAATGAAAATTAAGCTACAATTCTGATGCTTCTGAACCCTGTCAATTAAATGGAATTGAAAAGAGAATTGATAAGCAAAAAGATTAATGATATCAATTCTTTGATGGAGCTGTTAACGATTCTCAACTGGAATTGGTTTTCGATTCCCATCCCTACTGAAAAATGAAATAAATATCCAGATTTTAACAACCAACAACATAACATTTAACTAGATGGTCTTATTCTAATAAATTTGAGCCTAGAATAAGACTTCACACACTATAGTCAAAATTTACAAAGCTGAAACTACGATAAAAAAATTATAAAAAATGACATAGAGGACAGAACATTTCATGACTTTTTATAGTTATAGTTGTTGTTATAGTTTATGTTACTTTGTCTTACTTGTCTTTGTTGGTAATTATTAATTATCTGACAGTCACGAAGAAAAATTTGACAGAGCTTCGCTGTTTATTCAGAGTTACCGCTCTGTGTTGAAACCTGACACCACAGTCAGGCTCCACCTGGGCTTATTTGCATACTAACAGCTGATTGGATGATTACTGAGGGCTGTGTGTGTGCGTACATGCGTGTGTGTGCATGTGTTTGGGCGCGCCTACGGCCTACAGCCTGTGAAGATGCAACATGAGGATGTTGACCAAGGAACACAATATTTAATTCTCTAGCGGAACAGACTGTTTTTTAAATATAATAATTCAGCAATAACAGGGGAGGGTAAGCAGTATTTATACATTCTGTGGGTGCTGTGCATGGTCAAAGTATTGGCAGAAATTCATCAAGCTAATAATATTGTGCATCCCTGTTTTTAATATCATTCTTGAACAGGGAAGAAACTAAGCTGTGGCCACGTCCTAATAAAATATTTCTAGTTCTGAATTTTGCTCGAAATTGTAAAGAAAATGTTATTAGTTTGTCTTTATGATAGGGATGCACGATATTATCAGTTTGACGTCAGTATCAGCCGATATTGAAATTTCTGCAGATATTTACAGCTGATATACTGGCCACATATCGGCTGGAATATCTGCGAATTATACAAATGTTCAATATCAATCAATCAATCAAACTTTATTTATCAAGCACTTTTCATACATAACATGTATCACAAAGTGCTGTACATAAAAATAAACAAGCAGATCAGAGTAAGGGATACAGATTAAAACAGATTAATACTGATCCACCTTCTCATCACTGCGTGGGTACATTTACATATCTAGGGTTTCATTTTTGCAAGAGTTAAAAGCTGTTTTTCTTGTTTTACATCTGTTCATGCGCTAACATGCTGTAACACTGAAAGAAACCAGTCCATTTTTAGTTAGCACAGAGCTCTTGACCTGAAATATTGCGATAATGAATCAAAAAAATATTAGCATCACGGATATCGGCAAAAATCCAACATTGCAAATCCCTACTTTAAAGCACAGAAAATGGTGAAGCTGATTTAAAAAAATTAGTGACGTAAAGCAGTCACTGGCTGCACTATGTCAAAACTAAAATATGGATGAAACATGGAGGCGAAGGAACTTTAATTTTGTCTGACTTTCGGGGTTATTTTGCAGTGTTTGGTAGACACTGCAGGAGCAGCATTATCCATAGTTCCGACTTCTGCGGTCAGTTTTATTACTGTGTGCAGCCAGGGGCCAGTCTCTGGGCTGTAGCTGGACACTGTAAAAAAAAATAACGTAAAAACTAAAAACCACGTACATCGCTGCGTCCATCCACCTCCTTGAAGCGGTCCAGGTGAGCTTTGAGGGCGGCCAGGTTCTCCTCTTCCACGTAGCTAAAGAGGTTCTGGATGGCCAGCGTGGTCATCTTGATGGACGTGGTGGTGTCCATGTTTGCTGCTCGTTATTGAGGTTCCTGCAGAGAAGACAGAACGACACATTAGCACTGTGTACGGCTAACTTTAGCAGGGGCTGAATATGTTTATTTTTCAGAATTCCCATAATCCTGCACCAAAATTCAAACCCTGAGTCTTTCTGTGCCTCATGAATGGCGGGGGAAGGAAATACCAACCTCAATATTTCCATTTGAAGTTCACATCTGACGCTAAACCTCTGCGATTATCTTTGACATTTAAATCCTCCTTCAGAGTGCAGACTTGTCAGAAGTTTGACCTTCAGCAGTTTCATTAAAGTCTGCCTCTTTCTGACATTTCCTCGTGCTCGGCTCCACATTGATATCACGTCAGGCTCACGGGATGGCTGAGCAGATCCTGTTCAGCCCTGAATTAACTGTCACCATGGAAACTACCTGAAGCTGCCACCAACCACATCTTTGCTGAATGAACTGAAAAATACTGAATATGGACCTCAAATAAATCCGGAGTAATGTTTCTTAAACTGTTCAGCCCCAAAGTATCCAGTTTTAAGGAATGCTTGCATGCTCTCCAACAAATATGTAAGAAAAGTTAGAAATATAGTCACGCTGCACATCAAATTAAACAGGAAATTTCAGCTACACAACCATATAAGCCATTTTTACACACACCAAATGCAACGTCAACACCAAGCAAATAAAATATCAAATATCCAAATCTGTTTCACTTTGATTCAAACTTGGGTTGCTTTGTATGGATTTTTTAATGGGAAAATGTATAGAGTTCTGCTTGATTTTTTTCAAAAAGAACCCAAAAATAAATATGTATTTATTTATTTGTATATATGTATATATGTATTGATATATTTCTTCAAAAACTGCCAGGGATATACAAAAGATGATAAAAAAAACTGTTGTAATTGGATGTAATGAACACCAAAAGTGACATAAAAATGAAATATAAAGTTTGGTATATCAGAAATTTCAAATGGGACTAATGGTGCCAAACTGTGCTGACACTTCCTGTTAAGTCACTTCCTGTTGTTGTCACACCCGCAGCTCCCGCCTCTCTTCCCTGATTGGGCTGTTTAGCATTTAGCCGAGTGAAACCCTTGGACAATGAAAACTGGCAAGACGGAGATGCATGATTTCCAGAAGGTCTGTCTGCTCTGCAAGGCTAGCTGTTAGGGGTGCACCAATACCATTTTCCCAGAATAATTACAATTACACAGCATTAAGACGACGCAAACTTTCCCCCAGGTAGCTCATAAATTGCTGTTTCACCTTTGAGCAGTAGTTTCAGGATGAAATAACCCTCATAATCTGATTTCTTGACCCTGGAAACCTACCTCTAACTCTAGAATCATGTTTATCATTATTAGATTGTCAATTATTGAGGACACAATGATCGCTCAGTAATGGCTTTTATCAGATTAAAACCCAAAATCTAATAATTACTAAGTTGGGCCATTATCATCATCTCCTGAAAGTTTAAGTGAAATCTGTCCAGAAGTTTTTACATAGTCTTGCGAAAAAACAAACAATTCCGGGCAAAAACATCCCTCCTTGGCGTAGGTTATCATGGGAAGTCACAGCTGGAAATTCAGCAATACAGAGTTTAATAAATATTCTATATGTACTTAATAAAACCATTATATTCCCTAAAATGACATCAATGTTCTTTTGTTTCCGTAGGGAAAAAAAACAAGAATTAGTCAGCATATTTTTTGGGATGCACAATAATATCGGTTTGGTGGCGGTATTGAGAGATAACAGCACAAAAAGTTAAATCAATCAATCCATCAATCAATCAAACTTTATTTATAAAGCACTTTTCATACATGAGATGTATCACAAAGTGCTGTACATTAAAATAAACAAGCAGATCAGGGAAGTACAGATGAAAATAGAAGATCCCACCCACCCTCCCAGCCCATATTTAACACAGACAACCACTCACACGCAAAAATCATGTACCCAAGCCCCCCACCCCCACCCACACCCACACACACACACATACACACACACACACACACACACACACACACACACACACACACACACACACACACACACACACAGACAAGAACTGTAAGCCAGGACTCTTTAGAAATCCACAGAGGACTGAGGAAACGCTATCTTGAATTGAAAATGAGGAAACAGGAGCTAAAACTAAACTGACTGAATAGATAAGTAAATAAAATAAATGCAACCATGATAAAATATGACAAAGGTAATAAAATGCTAAAAGTTGATTAAGATAAAACTATTTTAAAACCAAACAATTAATAAATAAAAAGTGGTAAAACATGAAATAGTTACTCTGAAATTAAAATGGAGTAAATCCCATACGATGCAGATTAAAAGAGTAAAACAAAATTCAGCTAAAAGCCAGATTAAAAAGGTAGGTCTTGAGTTTGCTTTTAAAAATATGAACAGTAGGTGCTGCTCTCAGGTCCTCAGGTAGACTGTTCCACAGACGGGGGCCGTAATAATGAAAGGAAGCTTCCCCGTATGTTTTAGATCTAACTTTGGGGACTATTAAAAGACCACTACCTGAAGACCTGAGGGCTTTAGTGGGCTCATATGGTAAAGGCAAATCACATAAATAAGAGGGTCCAAGACCATTAAGAGATTTAAAAACCAATAAAAGAACCTTAAGATCTATTCTAAAAGATACAGGAAGCCAATGCAGAGACTTTAGAATCGGTGTAATGTGGGCTCTCCTTCTGGTCTTCGTCAGCATCCGTGCGGCTGAATTTTGAAGGAGCTGTAAATGTGAAATGTTCTTTTTGGGAAGACCAGGGAGGAGAGCATTGCAGTAATCAATTCTGCAGGTAATAAAAGCATGAACAAGAGTCTCTGCATTGGCTTGAGAGAGAAACTGGCGCACTCTGGAGATGTTCTTTAGATGATAAAAAGCCTTCTTGGTGACATGTCGAATATGTGGTTCAAAACTGAGGTTAAAATCAAATGTTACACCCAAATTTTTAACTTGTTCTGGCATTAAAAGACAGTGCTTTGAGTTTACTCTCCAGTTTCTCTCTCTCTGGACCTGTGCCAATAACTAAAACTTGAGTTTTGTCCTGGTTGAGCTGCAAAAAGTTGTCTGCCATCCAGGACTGGACGTCTAAAATACAGTTAAAAAGGGCATCGATGGGTCCTGTGTCATCAGGAGACACGGCAATGTAAAGCTGAGTGTCATCAGCATAGCTGTGAAAGTGGACGCCGTGTCTCCTGATGACATCTCCTAAAGGTAACATGTAAAGGTTAAAAAGTGTTGGACCTAAGATCAAGCCCTGGGGAACGCCATATTCCATTTCATAGATTCTTGATGAGCGTTCCCCCATGCTTACATAAAATTTCCTGCCATTGAGATATGTTTTGAACCAGTTAAAAGCAGTACCAGAGATGCCAATGAGACTGTGGAGTCTGTTTAAAAGAATTGTGTGATCAACTGTGTCAAAGGCTGCACTCAGGTCAAGCAGAACTAAAACAGAGGCTAATTTCTTATCCATGTTGGACCTGAGGTCACTTACAATTTTGAGCAGTGCTGTCTCTGCACTGTGATTTTTTCTAAAACCAGATTGAAATGTGTCACCGATATTTTTAGAAGACATAAAATCATTTAACTGATTAAAAACAATCTTTTCTAAAATTTTACTTAAAAATGGCAGGTTGGATACAGGTCTGTAATTGTCAGGCACTGCTGTATCCAAGTTGTTTCTCTTCAGAAGGGGTCTGACACAGGCTGTCTTAAAGCAGTGGGAAACACCCCTGTCTGAAGAGAATAATTAACAATATCAATAACATCATCTTTAAAAACACTAAAAGAGGTTTTAAAAATATCCATATCTGCTAGTATAAAAAAATATGCCAATATTCACAGTCAATTTATTGGGCATAAATATTACTAAAATATATTTCCTAAATTGGCCAAAATATCAACAGACTGTCTTAATGTAACAAAAGCTTAACCTCATTTTGGCTTCATGTTTACATTACAATACCAACATTACCATGTATTAAAAAAAATGTTTTTTTTGTTCTTTATTTTTTTCCCAATTTAAATAAAATGTCACAGAATAAGAAAAAGGTCAATTCAGTCACGTGAAGGCTTCATACCTGTCAGAAAAATATTGCTGTTGATATTGGTATCTGCAATAATGAGTTCAGAAATATCAGAATATTGGCAAAAGTCCAATATCATGCAACCCTGTCGACCAGCAAAACTTAATTTAACAAAAGCGTTACAAACATAAACTTCATGGCACACCTTTCAACTCTCATTCAGGCAAAAAAAAATGTTTATCAACCAATCACAAGGTTGCAACTCAATGCAAACAGGAAGGAGAAATGGCAGGGCAACCTGCAAACCTTCAAATCAACCTTCCGAATGGAGGAAATGTGATTTGTGACACTTTTCTGATCACAAACTGCTATTCTGCTGGCTTTTTCATACACAACCATCTCTTGAGTTTTCAGAGAATTAACAGTTTGTGTATCACCACAAGGGTTTTTTTCTTTGGCGGGGGAAAAGGATTTCAACTGTAAATCGAGTTTTGTAGCAAGATTTTTTAGGACTCATCGCCCAGCCTAGAACAAACCTATACCATCACAGCCTAACTGAGTATTGTATGGTGGCCATTACTCTCAGCAAGACAACACACCACATCAGAAAGCTCATATCATCTCAAACTGGTTTCTTGCACATGTTAATAAGTTTACTGTACTCCAGGGGCCTCAACAGTCACCTGAACTCAATCCAGTAGAGCACCTTTATTATGTGATGCAGTAGATTTTCCATCATGTTTGTGAAGCTGAACTTTGTTGAATCCATCATGAAAAATTGAGCTGTTCTGAGGGAAAAAGGGTCCAATCTGATGCTCGCAAGGTGTACCTAATTAAGTGGCCGTTGATTTTACATGGAGTATCAATATTTGCCTGCTTGTATAAGCATCTCTAACCTTTAAGTCCAGCCATATACTGATTAAATAATGCACACTGAGATACAAAGCATGAATACTAAGTCTACTTCTGTTTAGACTTCATGATCTAATATTAAAAAACATGTTGTTCATATCTGCCTCTGTTATAACATTATATTTTATTGACGTTTGCAGGACCATAGCAATGTCTACTGTCCTAAAATAACAAGTACATTTGGTTATTTTTAGCCTCATTGCAGACGACTGTACGGATGCCACTGCACCCAGTTGGTCATTAACCCATTATTTGATCTTTATTTACATTTATTACACATTTGATCATTACACCGGTGTAACAAACGGTTTGGTGTCAGCACTGAATGTCGTTTGTCAGAACGCTGCAGTAACCCAAATAACCTTCATATGATCAGACAGGATTAACACATATAAAAGCGCCACAATAAGCTGTCTTGTAAGATATGTATGTAAATCTATCACTGTTTAATTAAAATACTGAATAAATAACCGTTCGTCTGTTTTTTTCTCACTGATTCCGCTACGTCACAAGTGTCAATCAAATACTAATCGATGACACTAGAGGATGCTGTCGGTAAAAATGGAAAATAATTCGAGTTTTTACCTTAAACAGAATCAAAATCGGTTTATTCGGTCTAGCTCCGTGTCCAGCCGGGTTTAGAAGCCTGTTTCTCGGCCGAGTTGTTCCCGTGTCCTCGGCCTGTGCTCGGATGACAGCCCGAGTTCATTCTCCATCCGAAACAACAGCAGCCATCTTTGATCAGAACAAACAACCGAGCGACACCCACAGAGAGCCGTTGACGCAAAGCCCGCCAAAGTGTCGCATAGACTTCCGCTTTGTCCTGTCAAAATAAAACCAAGTGCTTACGATTGTGCATTTTAAAAGTGAAAATTTGGGAAACAAAATCATTATTTCAATTTTTCTCACTTCAAATGAAATCTTTATCGAAATGACGATTAATTGCACTTCATTTGTGTAATTTATTTTCTCCTGAATTGTAAATGCGTGAGATTCGATAGTTTATTTTGAAGGCGACATTAAAAAGCAACTCTTTTAATATCGTTTACAAGCGAAAGCTTTATTTTAATGTACAATGTCTTTTGTTATTCATTTTTAATGGCCTCGACGTTATGTGATGTCAAATTCCATCAGTGTTTAATCTTTTTGTTTTCATCTAAAGCAGTTAAATGTCAAAACATAGAGCTAGATTTAAGACAGTCCCATAAAGCAGCTCACAACCATATTTTTTAAAGGGACAGTTTTTTCTGACATACATTTTGTGGGCTAGACTTAATAATCATAATAATTTTACACAGTATAACTAATGTGATCGAATTGAATTTTTGTGAATTACATAGTTGGACTTTTTTCAGAAATGTTAGTATTCCTTGGCCTTTAAAATGGAAATCAGTCCCTATCACCCACATAGACTGTAAAAAACATGGACGTTATGTCGCTGGCTTTTATGAAGTCGCCACACAAACTGCTCCTCCTGGTGACTGGCTGCAGCATAGGTCAACTCTCCGTCTCGCCCATTCATCTGAATGGGCCGTAGTGAAACTTAAAAAAATTAATACACCTCGTAGAAATATTTCTCCCATCCGTATGCTGTGGTGACATTAAAGTATTATTGGGCTGCGTTTTTTCCAAGTCCTCTTTTTTTCTGAAAAGTTCATTTTTCATCATTTATTATATTTAAAAAATAACCGCGGTTTACGGCAGTTTCACAATGATTGTGTACGGTGTATGCTGCAGAGTTTTGCAACTGTTTACGACAGCTGTGTCCAGATATGGTCCAGATTCTCTACTGGCTGCACAATGGCGGCGCCCTGACGGGGGATATTATGGCTTCAAAACCGTTACATGGTGGAAGGCAGAGCCACGCTATCCAGTTCTTATAAAACATCCATGATCATCCATACTGCTAGCTACATTAAGGAACCAAGACACTTTGGCCATGTCTGATCTTTGGCACTATGTTTGGCCAGGTGTCCTTGTTTTTCTGATCATCTGATGAGTTACTGGTGGATTTCTGTTGAACAATTGAAACATAAAGTCATTTAATAAAACGCCAGGGGCCATATAAAGCTTTGGGGGCCAGATGTGGCTCTTACACCACCAGTTGGCAATAACTGCTATTAGGCCTCACTGCATCAAGGATGATCAATCAGTTGTTGAGTCATGAAAGAAAATATGTAAATTGACAGTTTTAAACATGCTGTCTTTTGTTTCTGACAATTTTGAATATCCAGCTTCTGGTTCCTCAATAAAACAAGGAGATAAAACCCACAATGGCCACTTTATTAGATACCTGCTGGGCCACCGTGCCACCCTTGATGGGTACTACTGGACCCAAAATACGTCAAGAAATCCCCCATTACACCACCATCAGAAGCCTGAACTGATGATACAAGGCAGGATGGATCCAAATTCCAACCCTGTCATCTTAATATTGGAGAATAATTTGAGATTTGTAATTTTTCCAATCGCCTATTATTCAGTTTTGGGGGTTCATGTCATTTGTAGCCCATCTTTTTCGAGATTCAACGAGTATTGTGTATTATTTAGTTCTTGTTGTCTCCCTATCAACTTCAGCTAACGACCATTCTCTTTTAGTATGATCAAGGCATTGTTTTTTTCCCAGAGAAGTGCCATTTGCTGAACATTTTCTCTTTTCAGACCATTTCCTGTAAACCCTGAAGATGAGATAATCATAGATTCGAAGTGTTGTAGTCTCTTGAACACTCAGACCAGACCATTTGCCACCAACAACCATGTTTCCATTCTGATGCTCGGTTTGAGCTTCAACATATCGTCATGTATAAATGCATTGAGTTGCTGTCATTTGATTGGCTGATTAGGGGTTATAAGTAGCGATTGGTGTTCTTTTTCCTCATTATGACCAAAAGACAGGTCTATGAGTTCAGTCGGCCTGTTTATTTTGCAAACTGTCATTGACTGCAGTCTTCAACATAACAGTAAGAAATTAACTCCAAGCACTAAGCTTTGTGGGTTGTTCTGCTCAACCACAATCCCACAGTCATTCAGACTTATATTACAGACTCATTTTGTTATCTGAAGCAGTATTACTTGCTGATAAACTGTGCACGGAGGGCTTTTCCTTATCCAGGTCCAGAAGTCTATCTGTGTCCAAGGGTGTAAAGTACATGGAGTGCAGGAGGAGGGTGTTGCCTTCCTGTTTCACTGCTCACCATGCCCACCTATCAGATGGACCAGAATATAAACAATATGATGACAGCTCCACCTTCTGTTGATTAATTCAGATACACAAAATGCGCTTATTAAATAAATGTCTAGGCCTGCACAATGTGGGGCACAGCATGCATACCATATATGCTTAAATTATAGTTATAGTTTTTTAAAGATAACATGGAGTTTTAAAATACAGTGCAGGATTATTTAACAGTAAATAACTTTAATTTTTACTTTCAAGATCTGTCAAATGCTGTTTTGGTCTGTAAATGTATTTATAGTGTGCTTTTCAATTTATGATTGTATGCTGTCACCTTTCACCATAGTTAATCTGGATATATTTTTTACAGTGTTTATGCATTTAGGTCTAAACTTCCACATGGATTGGTGCTAAAAGTTGCTGTCTGTCAATCCAGCAGCCTGCGTTCAAATCATGGCAAAGGCAGTCTTACATATTTGATATTTAATTTTAACGTACAGAGATTCATATTTTTTAAACCTCCTTTGCACCTTGCACAATTTTTATTATTTTTTAAATATATTTTTCCACAATAACTTGCACCTTATCTACTTTTTTTATAGTGTTGTTGAAAAATGCAAACTGTAGCTTATGCAACGAAATCTGGTTCTGTATACACCTGCTGCATACTGAATGATGTCACTCCATTCTGCGAGGTTACAGGAACGCATTATTACACTGATAAATTCTCCTCATAGCACCTTTAAATAAAATAAATGAAAAGTAAATTGAAGGATTGCACAGAGGTCACATATCAAAAAGAGTTTATAATACTTGCAAAATAAACACTTTGTTTAACTTAAACGTAAGCATGTTCTACAACTTAATTAAATAAATAAAAAATAAATTAGAATGGACTACTTGTATTGGAGTGCTTATATTGGACATTTTAGTTGCAGGCTGATATAATCCAATATTTGTTTTTTAGCTGATATCAGACCAATATCCGATGTCAATATTAGATCGGGACATCCCTACCCATAAGACTAAATTTATGATTTTAATTGTTTTTTCCCTCTCAAAAACCCCCCCCTCTCAATGACACAAAAATATTAAAAAAATCAAGTTTGTGTTGTCAAAATATAGTCACAAACCAAACAGAATTTCCCTCTTAAAGTTAAAGTGTGTGCCATAAAATGTTGATTATGTTGTTATGTGTAGCTGCTAAATACTGAGAGCTGAGGTATTTTCTAGAGATGTACGATATTATCGGTTTGATATCGGTATTGGCCGACATTGAAGTTGTTGCAGATATTTACAGCCAGTATATCAGCCACACATGTCGGCTGGAATCTTGGCAAATTATACTTAAACAGAGAACAGTAGTCATTAGTAGTAGGTATGTGAAAAACTGACCTATTTGTTATTAACTAATGTGTTCAATAAGTTTTAACCTTAAACATAAGAATAAACTAAGAAAGTAAGAAGAAAGTAACTAAGAAAAAATAAGAAAAGTAACCTCAGTAAATCCTGTAAAAACAAAAACATATTTTAAATTGCAAAATAAACACTTTGTTTGACTTAAACATAAGCATATTTTACAACTAACTTAAATGAATAAATAAATTAAAATAAACTGCTTGTATTGGAGTGTTTATTTCAGATATTTTAGATGCATGCTATGTTTACAAACCTTTGTGCTAGAAAAATTTGATTAGTGTGTTATGTAAATGCTAAATTATGTTGTTTAAGGTATTTATCTATAAATGCTGTTATTAGCGGGTTTGATCAGTCGGATACAGGCTGGACTGGCCTGGTTGTATTAGCCGAACAACAAGACAATTAAATATTTACAGCCAGTATTATATCTCGCGACACGCCTTAGAGCACTATAAGTATATATATATACCGATTAAATATCACGTGGAGTGATACTAAAAGTTTTCTGCAAAACTGCTGTTGTCACACGTCAAAAACTACCGCCACGTAATTCACAGAAAGAGACATTACCTCGCTGTTTTGCCTATCCTGTGTTGTTGGAAAAAAGAAGTTGTACAAGCAATGCAGAGTTCTGAGGTAGGTCCGAGCTGCATTCATTAGCATCACAACAAACACACGCTTACATCTTAAAGTGCCCAGATCAGAAATAGGAATTTATGCGGTTCCGAGTAGGAAACTGCAACTGAACATCCCCTGAAGTCTGAATTTCCCTATTGAACTCGGTGAAACCTCACCACCTCGATATTGACAATGGAAGGAGTGATGCCCCCAGTAACAGTTATTTAGCTCCTGTAATAATCCATTTATTTGCACTTCTGACTGGGGTGTGTCGCTCTAGATCAGCTGTATACATAGTATTGTTAGACTTATATTTACAAAAATGCTGTTTGTGAACAACAACACAGGGCGTGCTAACAACAGCTAACAATAGCCTGGTAGATCAGGATTTTTTTTTTTTCAACTTCAACTGGAACGCCGATAAGAAGGAGATGATGTCACTCCCAAATTAAAAAATTACAAGGTTACTGAACGTTGTATTTGATTGCTTATATCGCCGCCAAGGTGCTCATGGGTAGCAGAGTGCAGAGTCTTTATTTCACCGGTAATAGATTCTCCTCGTATCACCTTTAATATAAGATCAGGACACCCCTAGTTACCGTCTACTTTTGGGAAAAAGGTTGACAAAAACTGTGACGAAAATAAGTAGTCAACAAAATGAACACTGCACAGTCACACAGAAGAACCACGTAAAGCATATCACAAAAACATAAACTGGGCTCCAAATGTCGCAGGTGGACAATTCAACTCCACACAGAATCCAGTCCTTATTTTCAGAGTTTGAGTTTATTTCCTAAAAGTTTGTGAAACATTTCACTCCTTAAAACTGAGCCTCTGTTCAGCGCACATCAAACCACAATCTTTAAGGAGTCACATAAATTACAGAAGCAACAGGCTGAAAAAAGTGACATGTACAAATGTAAACACGACATTCTCCTCTGCGCTCGCACGTCAAGGTTCAAGAATCAAGTTAACACTGACTCTACAAACAAACTCCTTTTTCGTTGTAGAAATTAAGAGACAAATAAGGCGACTGAGTGGAATAATCATTGGCACTTTTTAAAGAATACTGTGAAGATGTGATTTAATTATATAACAAAATGAGTCTCAGTGGAATGTGGACGTGAACTCTCATTCCAACAACTTATGCCATCGTTAACCTGCACCTATACCTTCTTCCAGAACATTCTCCATCTTTTGTCTGCTCATTTGTTTCCCTTTTCTTCCTTCAGCTGGTTTAATACCTTATCATGAATTCTGATGTCTTAACAGCCTGACTTTCTGGTTTAACTCCCTTCATCATTCATGTTTGCAGACCAACAGTGAAATAAAACCAGCCAGTACATCACAACAAAGATGGCCTCCACAGTTCAGGGCAGTTTGAAACGCTCCTCACGTGGTTTCTCCACATGACGAGACGGTTTATGGATGTATTTATAGATCCCTCAATGCTGCAGATTCCTCTCAGTCTGCAACCTTGTTCTAAAATGTTCTGCTGGCTGTGAAGTTTCAGTCCTAACACCATCCTGGCAGTCGTATGTCCTCGTAAAGACAGTTTGGTGAAAAAAAAAAAATGTAATCCAGGACAATATCGGTCTAGCAAATCTGGACCATTTGTGTCCATCATGGCCGTGAGCGTTCCTGGTCTCAGCCTGGAGGAATGTCCCATTCGTGTGATTCACCTCCTCGTCTTTCTATACAAGTCAAAGAAATCCTAAACACTATTCTCCGTCCTCATGTGGTCTTCTCCTTCCTGTAGTTGCTGTCTGTTGCCTCTAGGTGGCCCTGGACTTGGACCTGTTCCTGGAGGAGGTTGGTCTGCTGGTCTTTGAGGCGGAGATTTCTCCGTTTGACGGGTAACGCCACGGCAAGCAGAATGCAAAGAATATGGAGGCTGAAAAACCAGGACCTGTAACAAGGAGAAGAGCTAAGGATTATAAACCAGTGTAAAACTCCCCCCTTAACAGGAGAAAGGACTGAACATCTATAGATGTTTTAGTTAGAGTTACTTTGTGTTAATTGTTATTGTAGTTAAATATTAATTATCTGACAGTCACTAAGACGAATTTGGCTGAACTTTGCTGCCTTTTCAGCGTGATGGCTCCGTGTTGAAACCTGACACCACCGTCTGGGCTCATAGACAGAAAAACAAGGATGTAGGCGCTGTGTTTTGTCTGTTTTTGGCGGATTTTCTGCTAGTGCAGTTACTTTTGTCAACTTTAATTGGCTATATAACATTGGTAGGTATATTGAAATGTGCTTTCTCAACTTCTAAACTTCTGATTTGAGAGAGATGAGGGGCTTGCGACTGAAGTTAATGTTTTCACTCAGGGAGCGCCAGGTGCACCGGTGCGACCAACAAAAAATGTTAGGTGCACTCTTACAAATTTTGGGCTCTGGAGCCCTGCTTTTGTCTGTTTTTGCTATGATTGTGCCATGAGCTTTCAATGTGGCTATTATATTCTACTGTGTTTAGCCTTAAGCGGAACTCAGTCAGATAGCCACCACATCACTTTCCACTGGATGTGTAATGAGCTTTTTGAGCGTAATGAGCTACATTTAGAATGACAAATCCATATTTCCTGTTATTTTGACCAGAGTAACTTAAAAGTAATGCGGTAATAGTGTAATGCTTTACATTTCATATACAGTAATATTATAATGTAATTCATTACTTTGAAATGATAGTAACAAGTAATAAATAATGCATTACACTTTGAAGTAAATTTGCCCAACTCTGGTTGCCAATGAACCTTGTAAGAATGTTTTTAATCTGCAGGAGGAAGCTGAAGTGCCCAGAGACAACCCATGCATCCACAGGAAGACCTCCATACAGAAAGGCCAGACCTGGAGATCGAAGTAGCAACCTTCTTGCTGTGATGCACGTGCACTACCTGCTGTGCCACTTTGATGCCCACAGTAAGAACCACTAACAGTTATAAGCTTATTGACCACAAGATAATCACTTGGTTCCCATCATGGGGTCTGAAAATACCAACTTTAAAATAAATTTAAATAATCATATCAAACAGATGTTTGACTCGTGTCTTATGGTGCACTCCAGTTGATCTTGGGAGTCTGATTACATGAGATGCAAATTGGAAACACCCTTTTGTTTTGAATTTTCCACTGGGGAGCAGTGTTAATTTTATTGACTAATTATTATCAAGAGTTTTTGTCAACAACTTTTTTTCCTCTGAGGAAAACTAGACAGTAAATAATAAAAATGAGTGCACATGGACAAAAACAAAAACTAAAGTAACTGACATTTTCTTCAACAAATAAATACTAGACTAAAATGTTTGACAGACTTAATCCAGTCAGGCCTAATTTGGTCTTGTTGAAAGTAGAGACATGTTAGGAATCTATCCAATCACAGCTACTTTGGTTGTGTTAAAGGTTGGATGAGTTCAGAGGGACATCCAATCACAGCTGCCTTAGCTTGGTGGTGGTGGGATAAGTTGTGGAGCGATCCAATCAGAGCTGCTCTCTTTATTAATTGATATATTCATGTAGAGCAGGTTCACTGTCTGTTGTCAGTTCTGGTATTGTAACTGAGATGCTCTGCCAGGTAGGCTAAATAAATGTTAAATTTCATCAATTTTCAAAACAATTTATTTGACTAAGTAGTGACTAAAACTTTAAAATATTTTAGGCAAAATAGTATAACTCAAACGAAATTAAAAGTGCTGTCAAAATTAATACAGCTATTCCGATTTTCCCAGCTCTGGAAAGCAAGTAGGATGTGGCGTAATTCCCATTTACTCCACTGATGCTTCGTTATCAATGACATTTAACCTAAAAAACGGAAAGTTAGCCTAAATGAATCACCGTAGCAAAGAACTGGACCCAAAGTAGGGCCGACTGACCGGTAAAACTTGAGAGAAGGACCCACAGACAGCAGGACAAAGGGAACCACTGTGTAGCACATGGCGATCTGCGTGGCGGCCCACGTGATGACATCATAAACCATTTTGTGGGTGGATGTTTGCAGGAAGTACGGTCGAACGTTGTGTCGAACCTGTGGGGACAAAATGATTATTACAGTAACTGCAGGTAACACATGAACACAGGTGATACTGAGGGGCTGATGTTCCCTAAAAACAATTATTTTAGATTTTTAAATTCTTTCTACGTTACTTTACATACTTTTCAGAGTTCTCCTGCTTTAAAGAGATATTCGGCATTTTTGAGTTATATATGGCTTCACTGAAATGATAGAGCACTTCTATAAACAAGACAAACAGTCCACAGCATTAAGACTTCTCCGTCCACTCTTCTTTATGGCACCAGCAGCTGCCTACTACTACTCTACCTGGCTCTACTCTACTCTTGTGCTGCTTTTCCATTAGCCCCAGTTGCCTGCCCAATGGGGTGCAGTGTCGCTGTAAACAGCTGAGCAGCACTGTGGTGACGTCACTTTGAGGGCGACACAATCATCTGTGGTTTTTTGTAACAAACCGAGTAAAAAAGGAAAGCAGAAGAAGGCTGCAGGTGGCAAGAAGAAATACCCCTTGAGAAGCACAGGAGAGTTTTGGAAGCTTTACAACAGAATGAAGCCGAGGACGAGAGCAATCGAGCTGCAAAGAAAAGTAAAAAATAAAACCATGGCTACAGGCCTTCCCATCCTCCCCTGTCTTGTGTCACAGTATAGCAGAAATGTGTCTGTGTCACAGTTAAAAGTCTCAGTCTCCTCCTAAGCTAACAGTGATTGCGTCTCACCGCTCGCGCAGCCAGCGTTACAACGATCCCGGTGACAAATGTGAGGTAGTATCCTGGATACGCTCCGTGCCACATGGCTGACAGGATGAAGGTGGCTGCTGTCGGGTGGTATGGACACCGCTCATAACAGACCCTGTGCCAGAGGACAAACACATACACAAGAAAAAACACACACAAGATTTATATGGAGGAAGGAAGAAAGGTAGGAGGGTAGGTAGGTAGGTAGGTAGGTAGGTGGATGAATGGATAGGTAGACAGGTAGGTAGGTGGGTGGGTAGATAGGTAGGTAGGTGGATGAATGGATAGGTCGGTAGGTAGATAGATAGATAGATAGATAGATAGGTAGATAGGTAGGTAGGTAGTTAGGTAGGTAGGTAGGTAGGTAGGTAGGTAGGAAGGTACGTACGTATTTGGATAGACAGGTAGGTAGGTCGGTAGGTAGAAAAATTGTAGAAACATTTATCTTTGCGGCACACCATTAATTATCAGGAGTGTTTTGTGTTTGACATTATTTTACCACACAAAAAAATTAGCAGGAATAGAAAAGGTAATCGTTATTGACAATCATATTAATGTCATTATCATAATAAGTTCCCATCCATAATAACTTTATTAGATGAGCTGTTAGCCATTATCTTGCGATGCTAACAAATCCTTTAAAATGAAAGTATAAATAAAATCACATCTCCCTCTGCCATGACCAACATCCCTTGAAAATTTCGAGTTATCCCGCTCACAGACGAACAAACATATAAACAAATGGACAGATATTGGCAAAAGCATTTTTCCACCTCCTTGGTGGAAGTAATAAACATATAGAATAAAACCAAATAAATGAATGTGTTTGATTAAATTCAATAACATGCTTTCACCTTTTTAGCCAGTGAGCCGTCTGAATGTTCCAGTTATCGAGGAAAACCTTAAAGCTGGTGGCGAACTGAAACAAAAACAGATATGTCAGAACAAAGAGTCAGAAATATGATGCTTTATTTAATAGACCTTGTGAACAAAACATAAAGAAATAAACAAACAATAAAGGCAATTATCCTGACACTGTCTAAACTGCATTTAAAACTTGGATTGGATTTTCCTCTAAGACATCATGTACGAATAAAAACAGAAAACAAGTCAGTAATAATATTGTTAACAAGACAATATTTATTTAACTTGCTCTAATGGTTTCTGCTGATGTCTTCTCTGAGGCATTATCAGTGCATTTGGGAAATAAGTAATGGAATCATTAGCCAATTTTTGTAAGACTAAGCAGAGTTACTTTGCAAATAAGGTTTTTATTCTAAGCTGAATTTGGTGGCATAATAAATAAATACAATTAAAAAAACAATGTATGAGAGTTCAGTGCATTGAAAAAGTGCCTTTGAACAGCAGGACTAGCCTTTTTGAGTCATTAATGTATTTTGACCTTTTTTTAAAGATATTTTTAATAATTCTGTCTTGACAAAGAGCGTGGTCAGGGACATCATACAAACAAATAAAGGAGAACAACATAAACAGAAGGATGCCTAATTTAATTTTCATGTGAGCCTGATTAAACAGACAGATACACATTCATGTAAATAAATAGATCTTAATGTTCAGGAAATACTGAATAAAAATGACACAACAGTGAGAGTCTGTTTTATGTATAACAGAAAATGTTAGGTTGTAATTTCTTTCCCTAAATATGTAAAAATATATATACTTCAGACATGTTCAAACTCTGCTGTTTGCCCTTTGAGTTACACATCATCCAGCAAAATAATGAAGCTTGAATCTCAGCAAACAGTGAAACAACTTAAGTAAAACCTAACAAGTGAACGTGCCGTTAAAACAGAGCCTCACCTCGATGTTGAGGATCCTCAGGTTGGAGATGAGGTCCCAGCGGGGGGCGCCGTCTGCGTCATAGCCGTTAAAGCCGAAGCCGGCGGCGTTGTTGATTGCATCCGCTGTTCAAAAACAAAACAATTATTTTAGTGTTAACAAATGCTGATGTTTAGCTGATCTACAAATGATTTGCTTGTATACATCTTTATCTGAAGTAACCTTCTCATTCAGCTTTTTATTGAACTTCTATTTTTATCTGTTCAGGACATTTTAATTCTGTTGTATTTTCTAATGAACTATGTCTTGGGTATTTCTGTTCTTTTTCTAAATTTCCCTTTGCACAATTTTAAGCCTTAAAAGCCTCCCCTGGACTGGTGTTGAAAATCAGCAATGTGCTATAAACACTTGCAACCTTGTATATTTAAATAGCACAGCATCAATGTTGCTGTGTGTCCATGTCAAATTAACAAATAAATACAATTGAACATTTTGTTTCCACCCTTTAAAGGTGCTATGAGGAGAATCTATTACTGGCAACATTAGGACTCTGCTACCCATGAGCACGTGCCGCGGCTGTCGTAATGCTGCGTTCCAGTAACCTCGGAACTTGGAGTGACATCATCTCTGACTGATCGGCATTCCAGTTGAAGTCGGCAAAAAAACATGCCGATCTACCAGGCTATTGTTAGCTGTTGTTAGCTTGGGAGTGGCGAGGTTTCACTGAGTTCCCAGTAGGAAATTCTGACTTCGGAGGACGTTCCAGTTGCAGTTTCCTACTGGGAACTCGGAAATTCCTACTTCTGACTACAACTGGAACGCAACAAAAGATCCAAGCCAAAGTGTGTGTTTGTTGTGATGCTAATGAATGCAGCTTGGACCTTCCTCAGAACTCTGCATTGCTTTACAACTTCTTTTTTCAACAACTTACAGGATGCAAAGCGACGAGGTAATGTATCTCTTTCTAGTTACATAGTGGTAGTTTTTGATGTGTGACAACAAGCAATTTTTGGAAAACTTAGTATCATAGGTTTTTTAGCCGGCTATATATGGCTACTTACAGCCTGGTGCCCTAAGACGTGTCCAAATAATATAAATTTGCTCTAGTTTTAATTGTCTTGTTCCTGAAGTTGAGTATCCAAGCCAGTCCAGCCCTGTCCGACCCAACCGGAAGGCTAAGGAACAGTATTTCTAGATAACCTATTTTGATGCTATAAAACTCATCTTAAAGTGTGTATTTCCATCAGGCATATATCTAAAAGTGAGAATTTTTTGTAATTACTTAGAAACTCCTCATAGTCTCTTTAAGAAATAAAAACTTGTTATCCAGAGTATGAGACTCTCACCAAGCGTCCAGACGAAGTAGTACTTTGGTCTGGTGGTCAGCATGGACAGGTACAGGTAGACCACCTGAGCGTAGAACGGCGTGTTGGCAATGAAGTCGTCATCGATGTTTCGTTCGACGGGGAAAACTTTACACACAGACAGAAACACCAGCAGGCAGAAGAACGATGTAGCCACTTTCCGCACCACCTCTGTCTGCAGAAACACATAAAAACATCATTACTATTAATAAAGGTGATAAATGAAAAGTTCTGCAGGTTATTTCAGGTCAATTTATGTTTCCAGTTTCCATTCATTTTCTACACTACCTATCCCTTTCGCCATTGGGAGGGAGGTGGGGTACACCCTAAACCAGTCACCAGCCAATCCCAGGGCCACATAGAGAGACTGACAACCATTCACGCTCACACCCATACCTAAAGGCAATTTTGAGTCACCAATTAACCAAATGGGCATGTTCTGGGTCTTATAAAGGGGCAAAAATAATACACATGATACATGGCTTATACAGCCAATCTGAGAAATACCATTATACTAAATGAAAGCACAACAAAAAAATAATGAATGTATTTAAATAAATAATAGCAATAATAATAAATAGTATAAATAAATAATTAACACTATGTTAGCATAGATACCAATGCAGTATAGCTTAATCTTAGCAATTAACAGACTGTTTACATAATAGAGTAAATAAAATAATACATATATTGATACAATAATTACCCACAAACAGTGAGATAGGTAGAGGTGCCCCTGATAAAAAGTCCAAAATCAATTAAAATTGAACAACATAGTTACATATATACAAACAAAAGAAGAAAAAGAAGCAAAGTGCTTGCTCTTTTGGTTGTTGACTTATTTCCTTTACTAGTATTACTTATTACATTTACTGCATGATGATTAAAGTTACTGTTTTTTTGTCAGTTAAAGAGTGATACTATCATTACTACTGGTATTAGTATTATTACCATCATTAATTTACATTGTTTGCCTCTCTATTTTCCATCTTTGACATCAAGTGAACACATTAATTTACACCTTTCATTACATGAGAATGATGCCCGGAGAGCCTGAGGTGTGCTTTACACGAGTACGAATTTGTAAGACTCCGGTAAAATAAACTATCGATCTGGTCATATTGACACACGGAGACGCGTATTTGTCCATGACTCCGCAAATTTTTTGAAAACGGGTCTGCAGGTGGATATCTGCGTATTTGTCTTCATGCCGTAGTTGGTATAAACAGATAAGTCCGGAAAAGACGGTGACCTCATAGCACCCCTCCTCCTCCCAGCCTCCCAACCCACGCTGTCACACACAACAACAACAACAACAATGGCGGCAGCCGGGCTGATTCTGATCTTGTTCCAGTAGCTACAAATATTGTAGTAATTGTATTGTATTGTAATATACAAATATCGTCATTGCTGCTGTTGTTTACGTTCAGAACAGAAGCATGGAAGGAAAGGAAGTCGACCGTGCTTGCTCATTTTCTGTTTTTGGTGCTTTGTGGCAATTTGACAGTGTCAGCTTTAGGCCGGGCGTATGTACTACAGGATTTGCGTGGATTTTGCGTTGTCATGTAAATGCACAAGCCCATTTACAATACGATCTGTAAACAACGATACATGTTTTGATGCCGACGCCAAGACAATACGGTGCCGTCCTCGTGTGAGGAGGGCCTTCATCCGCAAACTTTTGAAACCAGGGTCCAGATAGAAAAGTTTTGAAAGCGTTTTTGTTGTCGTCTTTGTGTAAACAAGAATCACCATTTTCAGGGAAACAGGTGCAGAGCTCTTTGAGATACAGGTAACACACACACCTAGGAACAACAACAGCTATGCTCGGTTTGATATCGCTCCTCCAACAAAATGTGGATTTGCTGCATGAATACTCTGACCAACGTAGAAGCATTTGTTATATTCACCAGCACACTACAGACTAACATCGCCAACTACTGGCCGGGCAGGCACACTACAGCATTTTCAGTTATTGTTGCAGATTTGATGGCACATGGTTATCCCACCGCCTCTGTGTGAACGTGGGCACTTTTGAAATGCAAAGAACAAACTTTTCAGTTTCTGGTGACAGCGCTGTCGTGTAAACGGGCCTTAAAACAAAAGAGAGTCAGGGTATCTAAGCTCGACGATACATGGACCTGCAGTGGTTTCTAAGTCACCATCCCTCAAGCCAACCATGAACAAACCATCTCTAGTTTAAAAAAACAAACCCTAAAGACAGGCCTGTGCTATTTTTGGTTATTCTTAAAGTAAAGTTTCTATGTAAAAGGATTTCTCGTACGTTTGGCGAGGGCTCGCTTGGCCTCAGCTTGCCGTAGGACTTCCTGTCGGCCTCCTGGTCCCTGTGCCGAGGGGGCTCCCCCTCGATGAAGGCGATGTAGTCGTTGTAGGAGCAGGTGGGTCCGGCCAGGATCCCCATGAAGTTACAGCTGTAGCTGAAGTACTCCAGCAGGCTGGGCATCCTCCTGAAATCATCAACACATTCAAGAAACTGATTTAATTACCTGATAGAGATTAACAAAACAGAGGCATCATCAAAATGTGATGAGTGGACTGGATGGTAAACTCCACTCAAGGGCTGCTCGATAAAAATCATAACTGCAATTATTTAAATAGATCTAAAGGTCATGATTATAAAAGACTCACTGATTTAAAACATGTAACACATGCTTCCATTGAATGGACATGCTTTAGACACGATCATTTTAACATTAAAGAAATGGAAATACAAAGAAATATACTTGTAAAAATGGGATCACCTCAAACTAATGCCAATAATTATAACGAAAAAAGGAAAAAAAACGTGGCACAGTATCAGTTACTCAATATTCATCACTGTGGAAGAGTTAAATTACATTAATTTTTCAGTTCTACTCTGTACAAATCATTGAGATCCACTCGTTATTTTGATTTGTTGAAGTTTTGTGACTAATTTATCCTAAAGAAATCATAATCATGCTTTGGATTAGCTGTTTTAAGACTGTTCATAAGCTAACTGTTGGTGTTATTGATTTTCAACATGGAAGTTAATTATAAACAAAATTCTGAATACAGTAAAATAACACAGCAAATCCTTTTTCAAATGCAAAAGTATTTCATTAAATAGCTTTTATTAAGCTTTTACTCTATGTATATGCCCCTTAACATGTTTCCTCTGCAATAAAGCACTTCTATACACAAGACAAAAGTCTGCAGCATCAGGTCTCCTCCTCCTTTCATAGCACCAGTAGCTGCCTGAAACCTCTTCCCACCAATCAGCCTACAAGTGGGACATCGTGTTATTGCATCATTTGCGGTTTAATAGATCATATTTTTGCCTTAAATCAGGATATTTTTTGGATTATTTCTAAAATACTGTACGTTAACAATCAGAAAAATCCAAAAAAATCTGGCTTTCATAAACAGACTATCCCTGATCAAGTTTCATATTCTTCTTCTTTATTGTTTAATAATTAAGTATTTATGATAATTTCCCTTTTCTTGGTATTTTCATTATTTTTTCAGTTTTATTCATTTGTATTTGTCTTTATTTATCCATCTATTTTTTCACAATGGGTATTTCTTTGTTTCCACAATTGTCCCTGTTGGTGCTATTATTATCATGTAAAGAAACTATTGTAATTGTGGTTGTGTTATTATTATTAATTTTGAATCTTTATCAATTCAACTGTCTAAAGAACAGCATTGCCTTTCTATTTTTATTAATAAATGGGCTTTTCTTATATTATTTACCACTGTTATCATCACTGTAACTAATGCAAAAAGTTTGTTTTTTTTCCTAACAAAATGTGGCATTTTGTTCTGCTCTATATCTACCTTTTATAGTTTAACTTAAATAAAAATATTTAGAATTTTTTTTAGAGAGAAATCTAAATACAGGCACTGCAAGGTAAGGCTGGGATGATACGCTTTTCTCCAGATTCGATTTTTTACAATTTTTTTAGGTGCCAATTCGATTTAAATTGCGATTCTACAATGTTGCAGATTTTTGCCATCTTTAGTTAGCTTTTTAAAAACCAGCCAAAAAGATTAACGACGATTACACAGACTTTATCCGGAAAAGTACACATCACATGTGAGTCTGTTTTTAGGATTTATTCAGCAATATATTTTAACCAGCTGTTTATACTCTCTCTTTAAAAGCTTGAATCACATTTAAAAGTGGCTTGTTAACACAGACTAAAATGAAGCATTTAAATTTGAAAAAAAAAAAAGATTTTTGAACAAAAAAAAAAAACCCTGATACTTATGTGAGTGTTTTTTTCTCCCACCCCGACTGCATGATCTGGAGTTTTGTACATTTACATCATTTTTGTTGTAGTTTAGACAACTAAAGCTCCTATTTTATGTCAATTTTCTCTTCAGCAGTCTGAACATTTTATCATTTTAATAATCACTGAACTACGAGTTGTTCAGTTTTGGTTTTGCAGTCAAAATTAAAAAATATAATAAAGAAGCAGCAGGAGACACACAAACCTGATGGCTAAAATTTTCTGTCCTGGAGTCAGCTGTTCCTCTTTTCGTGCCATCCCTGCAGCAGAAAAACAAAAAAACTGAAACAAACTGCTGCCTAAAATAAAAACTTTCACTGTCTCCTTCTTACCGTCGTGGATTTCAAAAGCCAGGCTGGTGATCTTCTGTGTGATCACCATCATGGGTCTGCAGACAGAATAAACAGACGTCACAGGCTTTGGCCAAAATAACGTGATATAAAAAACAGATAAATAAGAGGTGGTCTTACCCCGTAAAGTCTGCAGAGTACATGCCGTAGTCAAAGACGTAAACTCGAGTAATCTGACACAGAATCAGATACGTGAGCGCCACCAGGAGGCAGTACCTGGAAATACAGCAACAGTTAGTGCCCCCTACAGGAGAAAACGTTCATCACAGCTTTAGAGCAACAGGTTTAGATCTGTAATGCTTAAAGGAGCCAAAATGTGGAGGCATCAGAACTAACCTGACACAACAGATGGAGTTTGGGAATGTGTTTTTTTTACCACGTTACGCTACTTTTTTGGACTAAGATGAGCACTTTATGTAATTTTCAAAAGACATATATACAAAAGTAAACTGCAGGGTGCATGTGCAAAACAATGCTTGTAAGTAGGTCAACAAACAAAGTATGTTTGTGGTGGTTTTTGCATGCACCCTATGGTTTAGTTTTGTATGTGTTTCTTTTGAAAATTACACAAAGTGCTAATCTTAGTCTGAAAATAGATAACATAACGTCGTCAAAGAAAACAAGCCATAACAAGCACACAGGACTGTTAAAGGTGCTATGAGGAGAATCTATTACCAGCGACATAAAGACTCTGCTACCCATGAGCACGCGCGGTGACTGTTGTAATGCTGCGTTCCAGTAACCTCGGAACTGGGAGTGACATCATCTCGGTGACTCGGCGCTCGAGTTGAAGTCGGAAAAAATCATGCTGATCTACCAGGCTATTGTTAGCTGTTGTTAGCACGCCCTGTGTTGTTGTATGAAGAATGTGATTATCACTATGGCAGCATTTTTGTAAATATAAGTCTAACAATACTATGTATACAGCTGATCTAGAGTGACACACCCCAGTCAGAAGTGCAAATAAATTGATTATTACAGGAGCTAAATAACTGTTCACACTGGGGGCATCCATCTTCCATTGTCAACTCGGGGGTGGCGAGGTTTCACCGAGTTCCCAGTAGGAAATTCCTACTTCGGGGGACGTTCCAGTTGCAGTTTCCTACTCGGAACTTGGAAATTCCTACTTCTGACTACAACTGGAACGCACAAAAGACGTGACCCAAGCCAAAGTGTGCGTTTGTTGTGATGCTAATATAAATGCAGCTCGGACCTTCCTCAGCACTCTGCACTGCTTTACAGCTTCTTTTTTCAACAACTTACAGGATGCAAAGCCACGAGGTAATGTATCTCTTTCTAGTTACGTAGCGGTAGTTTTTGATGTGTGACAACAATCAATTTTTGGAAAACTAAGTATTGTAGTTTTGTAGCTGGCTATATATCTCTACTTACAGCCTGGTGCTCTAAGACGTGTCTGAATAATATAAATTTGCTCTAGTTTTAATTGTCTTGTTCCCGAAGTTGAGTATCCAGGCCAGTCCAGCCCTGTCTGACCTGACCACGAAGCTAAGGAATAGCATTTATAGATAACCTATTTTGATGCTATAAAACTCATCTTAAAGTGTGTATTTCGATCAGGCATATATCTAAAAGTGAGACTTTTTTATAATTACTTAGAAACTCCTCACAGTCCCTTTAAGAAAGTCCTTGCAGAGTTTTAGTAGTCTCCTCGTTTATGGTGGCTCATGAGTTTTCTTTAACTGTTTCTCAGCTCCTCTTTGTCTGTTTGATCTTTTGGGAATATGAGGATTGTCCTGCTCTCCCAGTAGGATATTCGGATCAAAACGGGCCTCCCTCGGACAATCCAACTCCCCGGATCACCTTGAACGCACCTTAAGTCTGAGACAGCGTTTGTATCATGGAGATAGTCATGGATTAGCCTCAAAACTCCACGTTCAGGTTTCTCTTCTTCTCTGATCTAATTAAGCCCCTCTTCCTCTCCTCCTCCTCTAAACCTGATCCTCCAAACAGCCTCGCTCGGCCCTCACACTCCTATAATCTGATTTGACTGAAAAGTAACATCAGATATGACATGAGGATTTTGTGAATCTCACTTGTGCATGTGATGGACTCCGGTGAGGATCATGACGCCATAGGTGAGGCCACTTTGAACCAGGAAATGAAGGGCGTACCTGGATGAGGAAAACAGGAAGAAGAAAGTGAAACCTCTGATGATGACGACAGGGCTTGAACAGAAAAATATGGAATAAACTGTACTAGAAGAGAGTATGACAGGATTTGTAAAGCAATCCCTGATTCAGTTAAGCCATAATATCTCATTGTATTTGAATGTTTAATTAGTAGTGTCAAAATTGATGATCAATGATTGTAACTATATCAAACAAAAAGGTGAAACAAATTGATTAATGCTGCTTTGAAATCAATAATATTTTATGATTACAACAGGGGAATTACTTTAACCCTTTAATCTGTTTTAAAAAAACAGAACAAATCATAGTTTGATTCAGTTAAAACTTCAGGGAACACGGAAAACTACAAACAAACCAGAAACTTGATATTTTATTGCTGAAGGATTTAAAGGTTTAAAAAGCTAACAGTTGATTATGTGATAAAATAAAAAATGCAGACATTTGGGACAAAATTAATTAGTAAAGGCAGAAATGTGTGTAAATAAAAAAGCAATAAAACAACTTAAAATAGATTATAGTAAATTGTTGATAAATATATATAAATATTAACATATATATACAATAAAAAGTAAAAAGTGATGGTAATAATAATAGCGTTAACCTTTAAAACCCACACAAAGAAAGTATCAGTTATTTTAGTTTATTTGCATTTTTTTCTAAATACCAAAAGATTGACAGAAACAAACAACAGGGTGTTTTTGGACATATTGAATATTGCTGAATTTATTGACCTCTGGCAAACAGTTGAGTTGGGAGTTAAAGGGTTAAATATATTAAATGGCCTTTCTCCATAAAGAGGGTCGGACAAGATAAGTTTGGTACTTCATCCTACAACCTTTTAGAACAAAAATATTACTTATTGTGAATATTCTGTACTAATCTTGATCTGCTGTATCTTTTAGTTTTGTCTGTTGATGTATACATTTTTTTCTGTTTAGATGTTCTCATTTTAAAATACTTGCAGAGGTCTACCCGGTTGCAGAATTTATTTGAAAAGAAAAGATTTAAGTGTGAAGTTGAGTGATCTGGATCCCGGCAAAATTCCAGATTCTCTGATCCAGAACAAGAAAAATTTAGATATCCTTTGAATTTTCATCATAACAAGAAAACAAATTAGGGAATAGACTTGAAACAAACGCCAAGATACTGTGGAATCTGGAGGGTTCAATTTGATTTGTTGTATCTTCGAAAACTTTGGAGTGAGAGCCAGAAGAAAACCGCTATGATGTAAAATGTGATTTTCATGAAAAACTACTGAACTGAAATAGATATCATTATGAATGAATCTTGGTATGTCTTTCTCTATGAATCATGTTTCCTTACTTCTTGGCCACCAATCACAAGATGCTATTGTAGCTACTTGTACCAAAAGGCCTAAGACATTCTTGCATCTGCTGCGAGGAAGAACATCTTTCCGTCATGGATAAGTGACAAACCACCTTCTGAAGTAAACTGGCAAAAGATTATCATGGAGTGTTTCCTCTTGAATACCAGACTTGTTTGCTTCAGTCCACAAATGGATGATTTAAGCAAATATGGACTCCAAAACTCCATTTCTCAAACCCGACTGTGGTTTTGACTCTTAAGGACACATTGGCCCCGTTTACATGGATAGTTTTCCTCAAAATTATTGAAATCGATCGGATTAAGTGTATCTTATTTGATCTGTAAACATGAACTTTGAGTAAAGAGATCCACGTTCAATCCGTGTTTGCATGGCCCCAGCTGAATCTGATTGTATTGTTTTTTTGACATGCGCAGAAGGTCACTCTGCCACTACCTGCAAATGTGTAAGAGGAGTAGAGGTGCACTGGCATCGCCTATGACGCCACTACGCCTCTTACGAACGGAGCACCTGCGCAGACCGGACAATCCTCTCTATCAACCCAATCCACTCCACTCAGCCGTTTACATGAATCATGGAGCGGATTATCATTCTGCGTAGACTACCTTTTACAATCCAATCTGAAATACAATCAGATCCAGGTGAATCAAATTGGCTAAAGTGTTTAAATGAGACATTTCTAATCTGATTGTAAATAGGATTTTTTGACCCATGTAAACGGGGCCACTGTTTGACCAACCATTTATGACGACCTCGTAGGATAAGAGAAGAATGAGCTGTGCCATTATTTTGTTTCTGTTTTCACATTTGTATACTCTTTCCATGATGACTGTGCAGACCATTGTTTGTCTGAGCTGTTAATAGTTGTTTATATATATACAGCATATATACAGGGCTCCAGAGTGCGACCATTTTGGTTGCACAAACGCCCAAAATTTGCAAGAGTGCGGCTAACATTTTTTGTTGGTCGCACTGGTGCACCTGGCGCTCCCCGGGTGAAAACATTGACTCCTGTCGCAAGCCCCTCATCTCTCTCTCTCTCTCTCAAATCAAAGTTTAGAAGTTCAATAAGCATATTTCAATATATCTATAAACGGAATATAGCCTATTAAAGTTGACAAAAGTAACTGCAGTAGCGGAAATTCCGCCAAAAACGGACAAAACACAGCACCTGCTTCCTCTGTCCCTCCGTTTTACAGCAGGGCCAGCACACGCACACACGCCACATGCACACACAGCCCTCAGTTATCATCCAATCAGCTGTTAGTATGCAAATGAGCCCAGACTGTGGTGTCAGGTTTCAGCACGGAGCGGTAACTCTGAAGAGGCATCTTAGAAACTGTCAGATAATTAATAATTTACATCAATAACAAGTAAAACAGTAACTTTAACTTTAACATCTATATTTGTTCAATTAATTTCATTTTTCAGTTCAGTAAGGCACCTTAAACATTAGTTCTTTTAATTGTGAAATATTTTATTTAACTTGAGATGTTTGAGTTTGAAATCTTAAATTTCAGTTAATTAAGCACTTTAAGCACTTTTATTTAGAAATGTTTTATTTTGCTTAATGTTTTAGTTTGAATTTGGATTGTATATGTATTTCTTTACATCTTATTCTTGTTTAAAAAGCTTTTACATTACATAAAAGTTATGTAGAGTGATAAAATGGTGACTTTATGGCATTAAAGGTGACACTGAAATATTTGGGTGCACCTAATTTTTGTGCTGGTGCACCGCTGCAACCAATGCAAAAAGTTAGTCTGGAGTCCTGATATATCAGAAACTGCTACCAGGTATGTTATTCAGCATCAACCCTCAATTTCAATTGTTGCATCACTTTTGGTCACATGCTGGCTTTTATCGACCAAAGCTCTCTGTGTCTTTTTGTTTCTTCTTACCAGCCGAAGCAGAAGAGAGCGAAGTAGAGCCCCAGCACGGTGGCCACCACATGTCTGATGAATGGACTGGTTTTACTGGGATGGAGGAAGAGACGAAACCAGAAAGCTGACAGCAGAGCGCAGAGTTGGCACACCACGAAGTTTACCTGCAAGACGACACAGAGGGCAAAGAGACGCAGCCAAAGGTCAGATACTGGGGTGTTAACGACCATATGATTCTGCTGATGTGTTCAAACTTTTTATTACAGGGTGTCCAAACTTTTGATGATCGGGCTGTGCTGATTTATCTGCCTTTAGTGCAGAGGCTCTAAAACTTGTTTCACTTGAGCACACCTGAAGTCTAAATCTTAAGGCTCCCCACATTCATATCCAAACTTTCAAACTAGAATATCAGTAGAGGTATGAAAAAATATCGATACAACAACATATCGCGATATTTTGACCTCCAATATAATATCGATTTTTTTTGTAAAAACAAAAACTCATTTCATCAGAGCTGGAAACAAAATATAACTTATAAATATGTATGCAATGTTTTTTTTTTTTTTTCATGTAGGCTATTCAGACAGTGACAAGGGAAATATGTGATATTTTTTTAACCTGCTGTTGTGTCAGTAACTCAAAGCACTTTGTTCCTCATGTTTGAGCGGCACTACAGGTTAGGATGCTTTTAACACATTGTTTCAGGTAAAACAATGTCCTTTGGTGGAGTATAGCCACTTTTATTTGGGACTTTTATTGGCTTTACTGAGCAGTATGCATATTTAAACTGTACTGTCCCTGTTCTTATTGCTTTTATTTGTTTTTATTGCTTTTCAGTTTTTTTTATTGTTTTATTGTTTTTATCATGTCTGCCTTTTCTACTTTGGTAGGCCGCTGGCTGTTTAAATGTGCTTTATAAATAAAGCTGACATTGACATTGACAAACAAGAATAATTTGTGTGCAACATTAGTTGAAGTGACTTGATGCACTCTATGTTTTCAAGTTAATAGTATGTGTGTAACACTGCATTTGACATATTTCAAAAACAAAATGGAAAACTTGTAGCTTAGAGTAATATTGTGTGATTTATATAAGCTCCATCTCTAGTTTTTTCCTAGTTAACTGTAGAATATGGCAGTATATCACAATATTGTGATCTTGTGATATATGGTGATATTATTGTGACCCAAGTATCGTGATACGTATCGTATCATGGGGTGCTTGCCAATCCTCATCCCTAAATATCAGTATTAATTTTGTTGACTAATTATTTTCATCATAGTTTGCATCAACAACTTTTTTTCCCATGATGAAAGCTGGACAGTAACTAATAAAAACAAGTGCACATGGACAAAACTAAAACTAAGTTAACCGACATTTACCTCAACAAATAAAGACTACACTAAAGTGTTTGACAGAGACTTAATCCAATCAGACCTAATTTGGTCATGTAGGAAGTAGAGACAAGTTAGGAATCTATCCAATCACAGCTACTTTGGTTGTGTTAAAGGTTGGATGAGTTCAGAGGGACATCCAATCACAGCTGCCTTAGCTTGGTGGTGGTGGGATAAGTTGTGGAGCGATCCAATCAGAGCTGCTCTCTTTATGAATTGATATATTCATGTAGAGCAGGTTCACTGTTTGTTGTCAGTTCTGGTATTGTAACTGAGATGCTCTGCCAGGTAGACTAAGGGGCCGTTTACATGACGCCGAAAACGATCGATTCCGCAAACATTTCGTTGCGTTTTGGCCTTCCGTTTAGATGAGACCACGTTGCGTTTCCACTGAAAACGCAAACTTTTGAAACCGCTCCCCAGAGCGGAGAGATTTGAATCCGCTCCTCCATCCGGCCTCGTGTAAACACAGAGCAGAGCGTTTCAGGGGGAAACGCTGACGTCACCGCATGCGCAGTACTCTTTCAGATGGAGGCTGCGCGCGCATACCAGGAACAACAGCAGCTTCCTCCGTCCTCCGAGTAACGTGTGAGCGTCTTATCGTGCTCGGTTTGTTATCCAGAAAAAACTATCCAGACAGATTTGTTGTCCGAACTGATTTGTTGTCCAAAAAAGAAACTCCTGCTTCTCTGTGCGTCTGTTCGCCATTGTTGTTTGTGAAAGTTTTTCTTCTTCGTTCGTGTGTTGTAGCAGCGCTGCCTCTCTGCAGATCTACACTGCCATCTACTGAACCGGCATGCACACTACAGCGGATTTACAGGGGATTAACTCGTCTCCGAGCGTTGTCATCTAAACGCAGAAGAATTCGAAAACGCAAAGGAAGAATCTTTGCGGCTTCAAGTCAGGAGTTTCCATGTAAACGGCCCCTCAATGAAGGAGACTGTATTTCACACAGAAGTTTAATTTTTTTTCTTCACACTTTATTAGCATTCAATGAAGGGTTATTAGATGTTATATTTTATCCAAGGGTAAAACATGACTTCAATTCAAGGAAACATAAAAAATGCCTTACCCTTTACACTTCATACTTTAGTCGACTAATATGTGAAATTTCATCAACTAAAACATTTTAGACTAGTTTGTATTAATTGATGAAAATGTCAGTTAATTTGGTTTTAGTTTTATTAGTTACTGTCTAGTTTTCGTCAGGGTAAAAAAGGTTGTTGATGGAAATAATTAGTCAACAAAATGAACATATACTTGAATCTTTGAGTGTCACCCTCACCTCAGTGCCAGCTACTAAGGATGGAGGGGTGTAAGAAGTTATCAAAACACAAATAAAAATACTACATGTCTCATTTCCTTCTTCGCTGCACAAAATATGCTGATATAGTGATGTATACTGTTTGTGTGCTGTGGCCAGATGAGCAAAAACTTAAATGACTGCTTTAATTTAACGAGTTAAATCTTTAAGTTTATCTCAGAAGCCTGGATAAGAAGGAAATGTAGCACCCTATGATGTAATAACCTACTGATAATTTAATATAAGTGTCACAAAATTTTCACTCTGCTCAATGAAAAATGTAATAAAATCTTATAATGTAATAAAAATATCCTGACTGATGTTGTATTAACATTTTAACTTGTAATACCTTATTACATTGTTGGGAATTTATTGCTAAACTTCTTGTCATAGAGCTGACTATCCTTTACAGATTAATCTTATACCAAAAAACAAACAAAGAACAACGTCATACGGTATAACAGTAAAAGTCAGGATATTTTATTACATTATTGGTTAATTTATTACATTAACAAGTTTAATTACATGTTTGATTGAGTTAAGTACGAATTTTGTTACTATCAGACATTATTACTTTATCAGTAAAAGGCGCGATCACCTTTTTGGGTCATCTGTTTGTTTGATTTTTTTTTTTTTTAATCTGTTTATTTATTTTTCTGACTTTTCAAAACTGTGATTGACTTTTCTATGGTTTCTCACCCTGGGCTGTTTCAAGCTGAGCATATTACTAGAAGGATGCAGGATATTTTTTTTTGTCAATACCGACATTGATAATGTTTTTTGGCCAAAGCGTGCAGTCTTAACCCACCTTAACTGACTTATTCCTCAATTTGTGGCTTTTAATTTGCAATAGAAACTATTAATTATATTATGATGGAGCTCTGGACAAAATGAAAGTTCACTTCTTACATCTCCTCATGTAGGAGCTGGGAAATGATAACAATATGTTGGTTTAATTCATTACCTCCACCCTTCACCAGTGGAAAGAGAAGTTGAATAGTTTATCTAGTGGAAAAGATAACATGAAAAACGTAACTGTCGATTGGACTTGTTCTTGACTTTCTGGGCTCCTGTAATTAATCACCTTAAACCGCCAAACAGATGAGAAAGTGTGGTTAAAAAAGAGAGGGAGAGAAAGGGGAGAAGGAGATAGAATAAAGAAGAGGATGGGTTTTATTTTAGTTTATATGTATTTTCCCAGATTCTTAGTAATTTTATTTACTTGTTATCATTTAAATAGAGTAAATACCTTTTTATCTGTATCTGTTTCTATCATATAGCCTTTTTGGATATATGTATACATTTATATGTAAGTGTGTGTATATGTTGGGATATATATGTGTGTCCGAATATGTACTATATAAAGTACTTTTGTTTTCGAACCCATGTCTGTTGTTTCTTTTTTAGCTCTGTGTGGATGGGACCAAAACCATGTACAGATCCAGAAACGTTTGCCTACTTGTTGTTGTTTTTCTTTTTTCTTTCATTTATTTGTTTTCTTAAACATATATTGGAATTTGCTGTGTGCACAACTTTAATTAAAAATGTTTAAAAACAATACTTTGTAAAACAATCAGACGTGAAAGAAGGAAAATGTCAATTCATTCTCTAAAACTGATACAGTTGGTCTTAATGTTCGCTGATAAGGTGAATATGAAAACATTTTTCCATTATTTCAGTCAATATCTATTAAGATAGTCAATTTGTATGTGCAATATATCAGCAGATTTTTCCATATAGCAGACACTAATAAAATGTAAATATTAATAATTCCTAATATTTACATGTTTGACAAAAAACTGAACTCAAACACAGTGTGATATTTTACAGCTCATTGCTGTGTGGACATTTTATTGCAACATTTTGGCGTTTTATTATTTTTCATTTTTAGAATTAAGGGACATCTGTTTGCACTTAAGTTCAGCCGTTGTTACTGGATGCACATAAAGTCTAAAAGAAATTACAAACTGGATTTGGTAACACTTTACTTAAGAGGTCTGCAAATTTCATCGTACTTAGGTAATAATTAGACAAAGTTTTTTCCTATTTCTTTGAAATTACCACGGAATTTCAAGAGAATTTGTTGAAAATTAGCACATCACTTCTTTAAAATAATGTCCAAATTTATTGTTGCAAGTCAGAATTGGTAGGTTTCTGTTTTTTTTCCAGTTTCTTTGAAATTTACTCCAAATTGCAAGGTAAGAAGGTGACGATTAGCAAATTATTTATTTGAAATTAAATCACAACCCACCACAACATGTTTTGTTGTGATTATAGGCCTAATCATAAAGGTATATCATTCATCTCTATTTTTAATGTGATCTCAATTATGCAGATCAACAAACACGGTACGAAAGAACTTGGTGAAAGTAAACAACAAATAGCTAACTATCAACTGCCTATTGGGAAATTGAGTTATTCACCTAACATTTCAAAGGTAATTATCACAGGAAACAATGAACCTAACTTCTGTATTCAAGAAGTAAGCAGCTATTTATCACCTGCTTCTCTGGAAACAGCAGAAATGTTGGGACTTCTAAAAACATTTTGTGATGGGTTGTGATTTAATTTCAAATAAATTATTTGCTAATCGTCACCTTCTTACCTTGCAATTTGAGTAAATTTAAAAGAAACTGGAATAAAACAGTAATCTACCAATTCTGACTTGCAACAATAAATTTGGACATTTTTTAAAGAAGTGATGTGCTAATTTTCATCAAATTCTCATGAAATTCTGGGGGTAATTTCAAAGAAATAAGAAAAAACTTTGTCTGATTATTACCCAAGTGCGATGAAATTTGCGGACCTCTAAAGTAAAGTGTAACCCTGGATTTTTTTGCACAATTTTGTGTTTTTTTTTAAGTTCTGAAAAAACTTTCTGGTGATGCATTACCCTGTTTATAGTATTGCAATATAGCATAATGCATAAATCACAATATGTATCTTATCACCTGCCTCTTACCAATACCCAGCCCCATGGGGATTCAATTAAATATATGAATAAACAGCTAAATTCAGATGACATTAAAGTCTCATAAACCCTCTGTTTTGTTACCCATTGATCCTGAATTTGGAATACAGATGTTGATGAAGATTAGACTCTTCCTCACACTTTAGATGAGCAGCAGCACGATAACCAGATCCAGGAGGATCATGGTCCTGTCCCGGGTCATCGCAGTCCAAGTCTGCGACCCAAGACCTGGCTGTGAGCCAATGAGAGCGCAGGATGTCTACCTGTTACACCGTGGGGCAAACATGATCCATCTCCTGCTCTCTGAGATGCAGTTTATTTATCATTTATCAGCACTTTTTAGAGGCAACTATAAACAAGTTTGTGCAATTTGACATTAACAGAGAGGCAGTATTATTACAGAATGAATAGGCATGTTGCACTGATATTGGCATCTGTATTTGCTGTTGTGTTTTAGCTTTAGTCTTTATTTCATTCTTAGTATATAAAACATACAATACAGACAAAGAAAACCCCAAACGTGAATGAAAAAGGAGCAGAAAAATCTTATAGTCTGCCCCTTCCTCACAAGATATTATTAAGCTAAACAAATAATAAAAATCAAACTGAAATAAGCATCATCCAATCTTTCTTAATGATTTAAATTATGTATAGAACAACAGCAACACTTATATTGATTATACAACAGTTTTTGTAACATAATATTGGGTTATATTGGATGTAGACTTTGGAAAACTTTCTTAATTATGCACTTTTAATATTTTTGGGTTCATTTTGATATAACAAAAACAAGAAAATCCCCACTAATGGGTGTCTTGAGGTCTATTTCAATATAATGTGGTCTTCATTGTCTTGTGTTTGTTTTTTTAACTGTAAGGATCTCTAATTGAGCATCAAGCCTGGTGTTTTATTTACCAATACTGACATAAATTACATGAATATGTGGTGTGATTGTCCCATAAACCTTTGGACTATAATGTGACGGGTTGCCCAGCCCCATCTCAGCTCTGATTTTCAGCCTCTGAATGGATCATCAGATATTTCGTGTTTCTGCTGCACATCTTCTCTGTCGGGCCTCAGAGCAGAAAATAAATCGTGTTCCAGCTCCTAAACCCTCTCCTGGTCTCCGTAAGGCCTCTCCTCCCATTTTCATCCACCGCGCCTGCCTGCGCCGCCGGTTCATCCCTCCCTCCCTCCCCCGGCGCTGTCGCCCCTCTCCGGCCGAGCATGTCGCATGAAAGCCCGGTGTGAGCGAGCCCAAGCGGCCGGCCCCTGAGCCCTGAAGCCCCGGAGCTCGGGGGGTTCGGGGTCTTACCTGGTCCAGCGGCAGCTCGGTCATCTCGCTGACGGGCTGCAGGAGGCTGGAGCCCGTGCAGGCCGTGGTTCGGCTCTCCTCTGCGGCCATAGCTCCAGTGTGAGGCCGGCTCTGGAGCGGCAGTGTCCGGCTGCAGCGGCTCAGCGGCGGCGGGGGAGGCTCCGTTGTCCTCTGGTGGTGTGTGTGTGTGCGTGCTGATGCTCCTTCCTCTTCTTCCTGCTCCTCCTCCTCCTCTGTCTGGGTGCCCCCTCCCTCTGTTGCCCCCCCTTTATTCTACCCCTCATCCATCTCTTTCTCTCCATCCTCCCCCTCCTCCCCTTTCCACTTTCTCTTCTCCTTTATGCTGCTCCCAGGAGCGGGGTTACAAATATGGGAGCCCCAAACAAAGATCAACAAGGCCCCCACACTTCAGCAGATTCATCACTGATTATGTTTTCAAAGACTTTGCTTTTATCTTTGAAAAGTGTTGTTTTCTGCTTTTTTTAAAGATCAGAGAAAGAGAAGAAACATGTTTTCCTCATAAAGTTGTTGACTACACCCCTTTTATACCACTTTCACACTAAAATTAGCGGGTCGAAACAAGTTTTTTCATTGCAGATTAACCTGCTAACAATCGGCAAGTGACTCTTTTCCCACTGCCAGCAGACCCAGGTCTAACCGGGTCAACCGGCAGCAGATGAGCTGCATGGCTGTTTTTTTTCCTCTGGCACATCAGGCTGATGTTGTCATGTTGATGACATCATCGACACAACAAAACAAGTCCACGTAAACAATGGAAAGGAGCATGGAGGCCGTGGACACAGTTTTCTTTACTTTGTACTTTTGTCCCTCTTCCCTCTCCGGGTGCGCTCGCCGGCCCTCTGCGGGGGCCGATCGGGTCCCCGGTGCCAGGTGCGCTCACCCGGCCCTCACCCTTTGCTATTTCCTAAGGACATTTCTTGTCAATCATGGCCAAGCCACACACTCAAACTGTTTGAAAGGATCGTCAGTGATCAATTAAAGGATATTTTAGAGTCAAATAATATTTCATCATTGTTTCAATCTGGTTTTAGAAAACAGCACAGCACTGCCACAGCTGCTCTTAAAGTTTGAAATGATTTTATTTGAGGCTCTGGACACTAAGAAAAATTGTGTTGCTCTTTTTATTAATCTGTCAAAGGCCTTGGCTGGATCCACCTCCGCTGTTCTGGATAATACCCCAAGGCTCGGTTCTGGGACCCATTTTGTTTTTAATATATATCAACAGTTTGTGTGCTAATGTGTCAAATGCATTTTATCATTTATATAAAGATGATACCATTATTTATTGCTGTTCAACCTCGCTCACTCCGGCTTTTGAGTTTTTACAAGCTGCTTTTAAAGTTGTTCAGTCTCATCTGAGAACTTTGAAACTGGTTTAAACGCAGAAAAGACCAAGCTCATAGTCTTCTCAATTTCAAGTGAGTTACCAGTGAATATCCCAACTGTTGGAGCTCAAAAAGGAAACCCAATAGAGTTGGTCTCCAATTATTAATACCTTGGTTTCCTGCTGGATGGTGAGCTCTCTTTTAAAGCACACATTGCAGGGTTAGTTGCCAAACTCAGGGTTAGGCTCAGGTTCTATTACAGAAATAGATCCTGTTCCTCACTCAGGGTTCAGAACTGCTTGTGTCAGCAACATTTCTTTAGTTAAATGATTATGGAGATGTGCTATATGGGTGCTTCTTATAAATGTCTGCTGTCCTTAAACACTGTTTACCACAGTGCCTTGAGGTTTGTCACTGGTGATGGCCGCCTCACACATCGTTGTGACTTGCACATTAAATCTGGTTTGCCTTTCTTAAGTGCACAAAGGTAAACACACTGGCTGACCTTGGTCTATCAGGCCCTTCTATGCTTCGTTCCAACTTGTTTATGTCATGATTATTTATGATGATATGATGATGACATGCTGCTGCAAAGCCTGTCCATAGTTTCTTAATCTCACAAAGGCTTACACCAAAGTCTGGCTATCAAGGAAAAAAAACAAGCATATGAATATGAAGCCCACACAGGTGTAGACTACTCCATAGGATATAGATGACTGTTTTACTCAGTTTTTTACCTCCGCCAAGGAGGCTATGTTTGTCTGTCTGTCTGTGAACAAAATAACTCAAAAAGTTATGGATGGATTTTGATGAATTTTTCAGGAAATGTTCAGCATGGGAAAAGGAAGAACTGATTCGATTTTGGTGTTGATCCGGATCAGTGTCTGGATTCGCCATGATGAAAAATGTGGTTTTGGTGAATAACTACTGAACTAAAATAGATATCATTATGAATCCAATTGCTAATGGTATGTGTTCATGGTCAAAGAAGCTACATATTTAGATGAAATAAAGGTAGGACTAATATTTATGGTAAAAATCACAATATGGGTGAGGACTGTGGTGCTGGTGGAGGTCTACGCTCTCTGAGTGCTTTTCTAGTTTCACGGGCTTGTTAAGTGCACAGTATTTGACTAAGTGAATTAAAAGTTGGCATACAGGTAAAAGAGACCTGCATTGGATAACCAGGGTTTTGACATATCTCAAAAAAACATCCATTCATCTTCCTCCTCTGGATTTCTTCTCCTTGTCAATCATGGCCAAGCCACACCCCCAACACTATAAAAGTCCACCCTCGGGTCTACACTTCCTTATTCCTCCAAATCATGAACACATTGATCAGGCTGTCATAGGACTCCTCTGTCTATGCAGAAGAAAGCTTGAGACATTTTCAGGTTGGTCCAATTGAATATAGCAGAGCAGTATATCTTCACCTAATATTCACAATGTGACACAAAGTCTAGAAGACTGATAAGACCAAGCAAGGCCAACCATGAGTAAGGGAGGTTTTGCTCTCTGCCAGAGACTCCACAGCAGGAGCCACTGAAATAGGGATGTTGGAAATAATCAGAAAGATTTTGTGTCATGAAACAGAAGTACATGAAGACATTTTGCGGCTTGCACAAGGCTGTGTGTATGCAAAAACAACTTTTAATGTCAGTGTTTTTTTTTTGTTTTTTTTTAAAGCCTAAGGTTTTCACATAATCTTAACTTTGTCCTCTTTATCACTGGGTCTTCCAACAATTCCTGAAGCTCATGAGCAGGACTCGCCTTACTTTTATATACACTATATTGCCTTAAGTATTTGCTCACCCATCCAAATAATCAGAATCAGGTAATCCAATCACTTCCGTGGCCACAGGGGCATAAAATCAAACACCTAGGCATGCAGACTGCTTTTACAAACATTTGTGAAAGAATGGGTCACTCTCAGAAAATTTCCTCACACCTAAATATTCCACAGTCAACTGTCAGCTGGATTATAAGAACATGGAAGTGTTTGGGAACGACAGCAACTCAGCCACCAAGTGGTAGGCCACGTAAACCGACGGAGCAGGGTCAGCGGATGCTGAGGCAAATAGTGTGAAGAGGTCGCCAACTTTCTGCAGAGTCAATCGCTACAGACCTCCAAACTTCATGTGACCTTCAGATTTGCTCAAGAACAGTGCAGAGAGCTTCATGCATGGGTTTCCATGGCTGAGCAGCTGCATCCAAGCCTCACAACACCAAGTGCAATGCAAAGCGTGGATGCAGTGGTGTAAAGCACGCCGCCACTGGACTCTAGAGCAGTGGAGATGCGTTCTCTGGAGTGACCAATCATGCTTCTCCATCTGACAATCTGATGGACCAGTCTGAGTTTGGAGGTTGCCAGGAGAACCATTCTTGTGGGACTGCATTGTGCCAAGTGTAAAGTTTGGTGGAGGGGGGATTATGGTGTGGGGGTGTTTTTCAGGAGCTGGCCTCGGCCCCTTAGTTCCAGTCAAAGGAACTCTGAATGCTTCAGCACACCAAGACATTTTGGACAATTCCATGCTCCAATTTTGTGGGAACAGTTTGGAGCTGGTGCCTTTCCCTTCCAACATGACTGAGCACTAGTGCACAAAGCAGGTCCATAAAGACATGGATGACAGAGTCTGGTGTGGATTAATTTGACTGGCCTGCACAGAGTCCTGACCTCAACCCGATGAGAGCGGGGACTGAGAGCCAGGCCTTCTCGTCCAACATCAGTGTGACCTCACAAATGCTCTTCTTTAAGAATGGTCAAAAATTCCCATAAACACTCCTAAACCTTGTGGACAGCCTTCCCAGAAAAGTTGAAGCTGTTCTAGCTGCAAAGGGTGGACCGACGTCAGATTGAACCCTATAGATTAGGAATGGGATGGCACTTAAGTTTATATGTGAATCAAGGCAGGTGAGTGAAAACTTTTGGCAATATAGTGTATATGACTCGTATGTCCACTTTAATCTGTACATGTCAACTTTATTCTCAAAATTTTTACTTTTATGTCAACCTCCCCAAAATTATTTTCTCTATTTAACATGGCCCTTACACTCTTCTGTAACTTTACTCGATGTGTTGCCTTTTTTTCTTGACATTTCAACATTTCTCAACATTTTCACTTTTATCACATAATTCTATTTCGGCTTTATATTCGTCATTTCAACTTTAATCTCGAATTTTCAACTTTAATCTTGATTTCGCCAAAATTACTTTCTTTATCTAACATGGCCCCTTTACTCTTCCGTACACCTGTAGGTGGCGGTAACACACCGGCTTGTTTTTGTCCAACCTCCATCGACCCTGAAAAGACGTAGAAGAAGAAGAGCCGTAGAAGAAGAGCTGTGCACTTCCGGGTGGTTTGTTTTGGTTTGTTGTCCTGACAGCAGCCGTTAGCATTTAGCCTCAGTTAGCTCAAAGATGTCCGCCACGGAGGACGACACGGAGCTCAGAGACCTTCTGATCCAGAATCTGGAGAACAGCGGAGTCCTCAACAAGCTGAAAGTATGAAAGAGATTTTATTTTAGATCAAAAATGTTTAAAAGTTTTACTTAAAATGATGCTCTGGACGGTGAGCTAAGCTAATGCTAGCCCAACTGTCTGTTTGCTCACTCTCATCAGATCCTCGATGCTCTGACTCGTCACTAACTTTACTTCTCGGAACTGTTTTTGACAATAATTACACACATTTACAGCTCGTTTTACTAACATCCAGCTTCAGAGATGAAGTCTGTTGGTGTTCGGGATGCTTTCGCAGCTAATGTGATCAGTTTGTGCCCAAAGTGAAGGAAAGTTACTTCCTAAAACTAGTTTATTTAAATGTCGAAGTAAAGACACCTTAACTGTGAACTCTTCACAGTATAATTAAGGTTTTATTAGTTTATTTATTCAGTCTCTCTCCGGGTTATATTGAGAACTAGATAAACTGTGCTCTCGGCCTTACAAACTTGTAAAAGCTAACATTATTTATCCTAACAGACCAAATTCATTTACATGACATTAGAACGTTATCAATCAATTTGGAAGATATTAAGAAAAAGCCAGAAAAAGTAATAATACAGTTCAGTTGTAACATTTAAAATACAGAGCCTGTTTCCAGTGAAGCTGGTACATTGTAGTAAAAACAACACATTAATTCAGAAATTATTTTCGACCTACATTCAGTTGAATTCAGAACAGAGACAAGATATGAAATGTACAAACTGATGAACTCCATTGTTTTTTAGTGCAAATATTCACTCGTTTTAAATCTGATGTCCACAACATGTTCTGATAAAGCTGTGACAGGGGCATGTTTACCACTGTGACATCCCCTTTCAGCATCAATGGAGCCTTCACAGATGTGCAGGTTACCCATGCCATGGGCACTAACACCCCCCCATACCATCACAGACCCTGTCTTTTTGCCTTTGTTCTGTAATAATAATAGTCTGGCTGGTCCTTTTCCTCTTTCCACACCACGTCCATGATGTCCAAAAACAGTCTGAAATGTGGACTCAGACCACAGCAGACTTTTCCACTTTGCCTCAGTCCATCTCAGATGAGCTCGGCCCAGAGAAGCCGGCGGTGTTTCTGGGTGTTGTTGATATTTGTCTTTGCATGGTATAGTTTGACCTTGACCTTGTAGATGTAGAGATGAACTGTGTTTACTGACATGAGCCCACATGCTGATGTCCTTTACACACTGATGCTGCTTATAATGCTGAAGGATTGAAGGTCACGGCATTCAATGTTGTTTATCCAACATGCAGAGATGTCCTTTTTTCTCTTTATTTTTAAATTGAAAAAAAAAAAAAAAGTATGCATAAATAGTATATGAGGAAACAACCAGTAAAAAATGTCAATTTTACAGTAACTTACTTGCATCAAGATGACAGTAGGTTACTGTAAATGTCTTTACAGCATAAATCAAGTCAAATCAAACTTTATTTATAAAGCACTTTTCATTCAAAAAACATAGCACAAAGTGCTTTACAAACAGACAGATGAATTAAAAGAAGGATTTATGACCCAAACCCACTCCACCCAGCCCTTGAACCCACCCACACCGCAACCCATACACAGTGTTGATAAAAAGCATCATAAATAAAAGACAATAATAAAAAACACAGCTGTACTCAGTACGTACTGAGGAAACACCGTCTTAAAGGTTTAAAAATGAGAAAACACTGGAGGTTAGGTTAAAAGTGTAAAATTAAATATATCATAAAATAAAATAAGAAAAAGAATTTAAAAAATAATAAGAATAAATAATAAATTGAAATGAAGTTAAAAAAATAAAATAGAAAAACTAGAAAATAAAATAAGATAAAATAATTAAAAAAATGGGCTGTAATTAGAATAAATAAAAACACTAAAAGGTAATTCAGGTAAAAGCTAGACTAAAAAGGTAGGTGCTCTATTTTAATTTACTGATTCGTTATCGTTTTTTTTATTTACTGTATCATGATTGTATATTATTCTACAACTTTTTGTAAGGTATTTTAAAGACAGTGAACTGGCTGTATTTTGATTTATAATACTATATCTTTGACTATTTTACTCATCATTTATCAGGAAGAAATCATATGTTAAAAAAAAAATAGAAATATACATCATTTTTAATCAAACAAAATACATTTACTCAAACTTTGTTCCACCCAAAAATGTAAAACAATTTTAAGAGAAATCATTCCTGCTATTGGTCAGTTTTCCCGTTTACATGCCGAAGTTTCTCCTGGTCTGTGAATCTTTTGTGATAACAGGGACGATATTTGATAAAATCACTTAATTCCCTGCAGTTCATCAAAAGAAATGTTGTTCTCAAACTTTTGGACTCTTTGTTCACACCGTTGTTCACAAAGCGGTGAGCCTCGCCCCGGCCTTGCTTGTGAACCTCTGAGCCTTAAGGGTCCAGTTTGTATTCTCAATCATGAACCTCACCTTTTGCTCCTCTACTTTTGTTGCCCCTGTCTCCTAATTTTTTGGAAAATGTTGCTGGCATCAGTTTCAAATGAGGGAATATTTGCAAAAAAACAACAAAGTTTATCAGTCTGAACATTATTATCTTTTGTAGTTTATTAATTAAATTTAAATCAAAAAGGATTTGCAAATCCTTGTTTTCTGTTTAATTTATATTATTTTTTCTTAAATCCTTTACTTTCTTTTCTCTTGCACAGTGCATTACAGAATTATATGGAGGTCTGAAAGAACAATTATCATAATAAGAAGAGATGTTTGCCACCTTGTCTGTCAGAACTTGCATCTTATTCTCAGTTGTGGATCACAACTAAATTATAATGTTTCCAGAAAAGTCTTAATTATCTCGTCATGCATGTTACACAAGAAATAAGAGACAATAAATCAGAGGCATGAACGAGTATTTCTCCTTCAGGCGGAGATGAGGGCTGCTGTGTTCCTGGCGATGGAGGAGCAGGACAAACTGGAGGTTAGGGTTTATTTCACATTCTGCCTTAAAAAAAAATCTGTCCTTCTTCTCTACAAGTGTTATATTTTGTAACTTTCAGAATAAAGTTCCTCTGATCAATGAAAACTTGAAGAAATTCCTCAACACTAAAGACGGTAAGCTTTTTGTCCCTTTTCTGTCTTTTCTAATCCCAGTTTGTTGAGTTATTAGCATCGATCCGTCTTCTCTGGAGGCGTTTTAACATAATGTTTTATGTTTAATATACTTTTATTTTTGGATTTAATCTTCATTTTGATCGTTTGCTTTTCATCCTTTTTCTTCTCGTGATCATCTGACTCTTTCTCCTCTGTGTATTCACTCTCTCTCCTCGCCTCAGGCAGCTGCTTTTATGGTGTCAGCTGGTTATTTTCCAGTAAACAGAACAGATTTGTTCTATAATAAGAGGCCTTTTAAGTTTTGGGATTGTTGTAGTACATGTTCATCACCACATAGGGGCGCTATGGTGTCACCAGACAGCAATGAGCCTCCAGTGGCTGCTGTGGTTTTATGTGAAGAGCTGCAGAATCAGCTCCTCCTCAAACAATTACAAAAAGAAGAAGCTGTAAGAAATATGAGTAAATGTGGGGTTTAACAAACCTTAAACAAAAACAACAAAGTAGTAAATATATGGTTATTTCTAACCCTATAATGCTTGGAACCTCAGGCCTTTGCTGTTTTCAAAGAACTGAAATAAAAAATTCAACAACAGAGAATTAAAATGCTCTGTTTTGATTTTAGAAATGCACTATATTTACCACTATGGCACTTTAGTCAGCACTCCAGCACTTTATGCATCATTGTGTATACTTCCCCCAACTCTCAGCCTGTTTTTATTTTTGGACAGTGTGTCATCTATATTATTGTTTGTCTTTTCACACGCTCTGTTTGTTTTATTTCTATTATTGATGTTTGTTTTATGTGTTGACACCAACCTGCTAATGACACTGGGGATTGGAATTAGCTGCTTAGCTATAATCCCATGTATTTACACGTTAATGTTCATTAATGCTACTGTCCCGTTAAAAAAAATCCTAAATCAAACTTCTGAGGGCTTTTTTTCTGTCTCACAAATCATTCTGCACTTCTTTTGGATTTTGCTTTGGTTGATAGATGTTCGACATTTGTGGAAGTTTGTTTCTGTTAATTAAAGCCACAGGTGAGGGTTTTCCTCCTCGCATCACGGGTTTAAACCCAAGAAACATCTGAAATGTAAAAATCATCAATGACAAACACCTCATCAAAATTTACCAAACCTTACGTCTTGGCTGTGATGCATTCATGTTCTGTTTAGGACTTTGTTGTCCTATGATATGCTCAGTTTTAGATTTAGTTGACCCATGATGCATCCAGGTTCTTTTTATTACTTTGTTGTCTTGTGACAGCAGCAAATACCATCAATCATTAACATTTTGTGTTTTTAAAGCTTTTGTTTAGTAGCCATTTTTAATCAGGCTTCTATGTTTTTGAAAGTTGAATGTTTTAATCTTCTAAGGTCATATGGACTTGAAATTATGTCTCATGTATCTTGAAATTATATGACAACGTAAGAGGGGGCTGAACTTGATTAGCTTTTCTTCCTTCAGCCCCTTCTCAAACTTGCACTTTGACATAGTGTGCCATTTTTTCTCATTACACAAGCTGTTTGTTTTTATGCGTGTGCTTGTTTGAGGAAAATAAAAATCAAATCAAAACATTTTCAGCCATATTTACTTTGTCCCAAGGTCTCAATTGCTGTGTTTACATGGGAACTTTAATTCCCAACTTAAACTTAAATCCTCTTTTAAAAGATTTAAAATGACTATGTAAACACCCATTTCTGAATGAAAATGATAATTCCGAATAAAACTTAATTCCAAAGTAAGTGGCTGGTTTATTCTGACTTTAAATCCAAATGAAATAATTCCTAGACCATGTATATGTTCAGTCCTGTCATTGTGAGGCTCACGATGCTGACAGGAACAGGATGGCTGCCTGAAGCAAGCGTGGGACTCCACACAAGCCGAGACAGTTTCTTTAATCAGAGCCTTAGATTTGGAAGTAATGAAAGTGTGGATGGACGTAAGCATTAAAATGTCGACATTTTCAAAGCTGTAGCGTCCAAGTTGGACGAGTTTTCCCTGATAGAGACGCTGAACTGGAATTTATCTTCCGGTAGACGTAAATACGTCACTACATCACACCCGCCCTGTCCAATCAGAACCATTCCCAACCACCAGGCCTTGAATAAAGGCGAATAAACGTGTTTTTCATGTAAACCTTTTTTCTGAATGATTATTTCTATGTAAACACGAAGGAGAAAACTTTAATTCAGAATTAATTAATTCTGAATAATTACTTCCAAATTAAAACATCATGTAACCGTGGTCATTTACTAAGTATATTGAAATGTTTATCTTCAAAAATCATCCAGTTTACTCTTGTTTTGTGTCTGACAGTGAGGATTGGCCATCAGTGTCTCTGCTGCTAAGAAGGTCATTCTCGACCTGACTAGGTGTAAAGCCCGAGGTTACAAGGGCCCCTTTGGGGTGATAATCCACCCCTAAACCCTAAAACTTTAACTTGGAGACACTAAATGTATCATCCATGTATTCCTCTTTATGTGGCCCTTGATGTAAAAAGTTTAGACACCTCTGCCCTATGGTGCCTTCAGGTTTAGATTCACTTGGCCTGTGTTGCATTCAGGTTCTGGTTCTTACTGTTGGTGTATGAAATACTTACATTGAACATTCTATGTCCAGAGATACAAATTGAACACTTATTCTAATTGAGAAACTTCTCAATCTTTTGGTCTGTGATGCATTTAGGTTCTGTTTCTGACTCAACTTGTGGCATTTATTTTACTTATGATCTGTGATGCATTTAGGTTCTGACTATGTTGGCTTGTAATTGATAAGACCCTAGTTTTTTTGGCCTGTGATGCATTTAGGTTCTGTTTATCACTCAGTGTGTGGCACTAGCCTCCAGAATGTAGGAGGGTTGCAGTACTGAAATGATCTCTACATTATTTATTTTACTAACGGCCCTTTCATCTCTTGCTTTTGTCTGCCCTGGTTTCATTATTTATGGTTGCTAATTGTTTTTATTTTTGCTATTAATCACATTTTTATTGGTCTGTGGTACATTATCTTTTTTATCTTGTTTTTGATTTGCTGGTTTCAATGACTCACTCTCTGTAAACCAAATTTACAAACAGGTAGGGCTGAATGGTTTATCATTTTCAGATAGGAATTGCAGTTTCAAACAACGCAATCTTGTGATCGACAAAGCTGCAGTTTTTTCCAGCACTCCCGACTGACCGGGATCTGTTGTGTCAACTGTTTTGCACATACTATTTTACAGATTTACAGGAAATTTGCATTTACAGAAGTGCTCATAAGCATAAGTGAAATATTTCTGTGGCAGATATATGGAGCTGTCCATCTGGCTTGTCAGGTTAGGAGTACCCCTTAAGTAATGAAAACAGATTATTTATCATCAATATTAAATGTGTTATGTGCTTTTGATCATTCATTTCTTTACTGTTGTCTGAACTTTAAACATAGTGAATATTACACGAAGCTTGATTTGAAGAAAATCGTGAATTGAATTGAAATTGCAATATCTGCCAAAAGATTCCATCCTTTCCTAAAACCGTTCAGCCCTACCTTCAGGTACAGATAAAGTAAGCTAACGTTTTTATACAGCTGCCCTGTGTGATGCGTTCAGGTTCTTACTCCTCTCTGTTCCTGCAGGTCGTTTAGTTGCCGCCCTGATTCTGGACTTTCTGCAGGTCTTTAACCTGGACTTCACACTCGCTGTGTTTCAGCCAGAGATCAACTCAGTGAGTGTTTTCGGTGATATGTCATGTTCACGTCACTCTTCTTTTCTTTCCTGATTTTTATTTTCTTTCTTTGTTTTTGCAGCTGAATGGTTTAGAAGGTCGGGATCTGGTCAGCAGAGATCTCGGCCTGTCAGAGTCTGAGGTGAACAAAAACTCTCCTTTGCTGCTCGAGCTCGTCAAGAGGAAGCATAAACCCTCAGAGGTGAGACCGTCAGCCAATCAGCTGCAAGAGCTGAAGGTCTCAAGACGGCCCCTAGAGGTCACTGAGCTTCAATCCCACAGTTTAAATAATGAATGACTATACAAATCAAGCCCTGAACTGGTCTTGACATGTTTTTGTACAAGATAAGAACAGCAAGGATGTATTTTTGAGGGCTGGATTACATGTCAAGCTCACTCTGAATCAACTGATTAATAAACCTTTTGTTTTTTATTATAAGGTTTTGCTTTTCTGTCAGAAAAAAACAAGCTCTGTTACATTTTCGGGAATAATACAGTTAATTTAAATTACCCTTAAATTTCTAGTTAATTCCTGTAATTCCCATGGAAAGTGTCCAGTTTGGAATATTTAATAACCAGAATGTTTGCACCCTTTAGCAACCCTGGACCTGAAAATAAAGTTAGTTGTTCAAGTTGTGGCAATAATTTGAATTATTGATTCTTACAAAATGATCAGAAATACCTGCAGTCTTGTTAGCAATTCGATATCAGTCATCCATTAAAGACTCAAGGAACATCAGAAAACAACACAACAAAATATAAACAACCACCAATTAAAAACACAGCCAATAGATACACAACAAAATATAAACATAACATCAAATAAGAGGAAATAACAAATAAAAATACACCAACTGAACTACAGACTGAAACTCAAAGTGCAAGAAAACACAATTTCAAAATCGAAACTGTTTAGCAAATTAAATAAGGCAACAACGAATTGGAAACCAAAACACTTAGGATAAGCAGTGTTGAAAGAAAACACAACAACAGCAAATCATAAACGAAACAACAGATATAAACAAAACAAGAAAGACTCCACAAAAACAAGGCAGAAGGAAACACAACAGCAAATATCATCATGATAAATAAAAAGTACTTAAGGATAAAAACACAACTGATAAAAACAGAACAGAACATATTAACAACAGCAAATAAGAAAACAACTTATAAAAACACAGCAAAATATATTCACAACAGGGAATAAGAAAACACAACAAAAAAACAACAAAATATATTCACAACAACGAATAAGAAAACACAACATATAAAAACACAACAAAATATATTCACAACAGCGAATAAGAAACACAAAAACACAACAAAATATATTCACAACAGTGAATAAGAAAACACAACACATAAAAAAACAAAACATATCACAACAGCAAAAAAGAAAACACAATGAAGCAAAACACATTCATGGCAACAATTAAGAAAACAATAAAAAATACAAACACAAAAAAACATTCAAAACAGCAAATAAGGAATTGCATCAAAAAATTAAAGCACATCAAAACATAATCATTGCAACTCAGAAAACACATTAACAAATAAAAACACAGCAAAACATATTCAAAACAACAACAAAAAACAACAAAAAATAAAAACCCAAAAACATATTTTAGGCAACAACTAAGAAAACACAACATAACATATTAATAACAGTATGAAAGAAAAAACAAAAAAAAACAGCAAAACACATTTATGGCAACAATTAAGAAAATTCAATAACAAACGTAAACACAACAAAGCATATTCATAACAGCAAAATAGAAAAAGCAACAAAAATCTGCCAAAAACGGCAAAATATATTTATGGCACAACTAAGGAAACAAAAAATAAAAACACAACAAAACATACTCATAACAGCAGAAAAGGAAACACAACAAATAATAAAAACAGCAAAACATATTTATGGCACAACTAAGAAAACACAATAATAAAAAAAACACAACAAAACATATCCAAAACAGCAACAAGAAAACACAACCAAAAAAAACAGCAAAACATATTTCAGGCAACAACTTAGAAAACACAGTAAAAAATAAAAACACAACAAAGCATATTCATAACAGTACAAAAGAAACACAAAAAAATAAAAACAACAAAATATTTTTATGGCAACAACTAAGAAAACACAATAACAATAAAAAGCATGACAAAACATGTTCAAACAGCAAACAAAGGAATTTAAAGTCAACAAAAACTCTCTTTTTAAGATGTTTCTGATCTCATAAACAGACTGTTAACTATTCAAAAATGTGAGAGCAGATCTTTGCATGGATTTTAAATATCATCAGTTTAGTTTCTAAAGGTGCTCAGAAACTGGATGAGAGGTGGAATTGTTTTTGATTCCCATCCCTAATCGTAATGTATTGTAATTTCGAATTGAATTAAATCCTTAACTTAATAATCATAAATGAATCCAGAGACCAGTGAAGGCGCACAGCTCCACTCTGTCCCCAGTCTGATAAATATTCTCACAGAAACTCGAGTCTAATCCACGTCTGTGGTCATGCTCACACAAATGTTTTATAATCTTTGATTTCTGTTGTGGTTTTGCAGGCAGAGCGAGGAGGATTCATCTCAAAGGTGAGCTGTTTATCTGATTGAGTGAGTTGGTTTGTAAACGGGGTCACCGGATATGCAGATGTGATCACGTCTCAGTTCGCTCCTACATGATGAAGTTACCCGCAGAGTAATTGTTTAATGAGGCGCACAGACACCCTCATGCGTGTATTTGTGTGTTTGATCCTGCTGTTACTGTAGAGGTTTGGCACTGCTTTGGTTTCCTGTTGTGTTCTGGTTTGTTACAGTGAAGCTCAAACTCCCACAGTATACTCATGCTCTACTCTGACGTCCTCGAAAGTCTATTCAGTCTTTGCTTCACATGAGAGCATATGTGGCCCTTTTTCACTAGCACGCCTTGGCTCTACTCTACTCAGCCCTACTCGAGCTGCAGCGTGTTTCCACTAGCCTGGTACCTCCTAAAACAAGCTAGTTTTAGTTCCTACTCCGCTATCTACCTGTCTACCTATCTATCTATCATCCATCTATTTATCTTTCTAACTACCTACTTACCTATATACCTACATGTCTACCTACCTACCTATTTACCCACCTACTTATCCATCCATCAACCTACCTACCTACCTACCTACCTACCTATCTACCTATCTGTCTGTCTGTCTGTCTATCTATCTATCTATCTATCTATCTATGTATCTATGTATCTATCTATCTATCTATCTATCTATCTATCTATCTATCTATCTATCTATCTATCTATCTATCTATCTGTGTCTACCTACCTACCTACTTATCATCCATCAACCTACCTACCTGTCTATCTGTCTGTCTGTCTGTCTGTCTGTCTGTCTGTCTGTCTGTCTGTCTGTCTGTCTGTCTGTCTGTCTGTCTATCTGTCTGTCTATCTGTCTATCTGTCTATCTATCTATCTATCTATCTATCTATCTATCTATCTATCTATCTATCTATCTATCTATCTGTGTCTACCTACCTACCTATCTACCTACCTACTAATCCATCCATCTGTTCATCTAACTACCTACCTACCTACGTACCTGTCTATCTGTCTGTCTGTCTGTCTATCTATCTATCTATCTATCTATCTATCTATCTATCTATCTATCTATCTATCTATCTATCTGTCTATCTGTCTATCTATCTATCTATCTATCTATCTATCTACGTGCCTACTTATGTGTCTACCTACCTACCTACTTATCATCCATCAACCTACCTACCTGTCTATCTGTCTGTCTATCTATCTATCTATCTATCTATCTATCTATCTATCTATCTATCTATCTATCTATCTATCTATCTGTCTATCTGTCTATCTATCTGTCTATCTATCTATCTATCTATCTATCTACGTGCCTACTTATGTGTCTACCTACCTACCTACTTATCATCCATCAACCTACCTACCTGTCTATCTGTCTGTCTGTCTATCTATCTATCTATCTATCTATCTATCTATCTATCTATCTATCTATCTATCTATCTATCTATCTATCTATCTATCTATCTATCTATCTATCTATCTATCTATCTATCTGTCTGTCTGTCTGTCTGTCTGTCTGTCTGTCTGTCTGTCTGTCTGTCTGTCTGTCTGTCTATCTGTCTATCTATCTATCTATCTGTCTATCTGTCTATCTATCTACGTGCCTACCTATGTGTCTACCTACCTACCTACTTATCATCCATCAACCTACCTACCTGTCTATCTGTCTATCTATCTATCTATCTATCTATCTATCTATCTATCTATCTATCTATCTATCTATCTATCTATCTATCTATCTATCTATCTATCTATCTACAGTCATGGAAAAAATTATTAGACCACCCTTGTTTTCTTCAATTTCTTGTTCATTCTAATATCTGGTACCACTAAACGTATAATACAATGAACACAACAAAAAATGCAGCTGGTCACATAATACTTTATGTCCTATTTGACATTCTTAAGCTTAATTGATTCCCAGGGTATATAAGAGGCCATTTCATGTCACAAGCAGCACTGCACATGCAAAGGCCTAGAGTGGTTTCCTGCTTACATTCAAGCCGTAGCACAACTCAGAAGTTGTCAGCTCTCACATAATGCCTAAAACAAAAGAATTATGTGAAGCCACAAAGGCAGCCATCTTGGCACTGCTGGAAATTGGCATGAGTGAGAGACAGGTAGCGAAAAAACTGAAGATCTCCAAGACAGCCGTTCATTACAACAAAAAAAAACAAGCTGAACATGGCACTACCAAATTGCTACCTGGCGGTGGCAGGAAACGTCTTTCTACCCCACGAGATGACCGTGCACTCATCCGTTCCTGTGTCAGGAATCGTCGTCAGACCTCCAGAGACCTTAAAAATGAGTGGGCACTGTCGAGAAGTGTGACTTGTGCAGCAAGGACAGTTGGGAACCGACTTGTTGAAGCTGGTTTGAAGTCACACAGAGCACGCAAGAAGCCCTTCATCAATGAAAGGCAGAGGAAGGCCCGGTTACTCTTTGCTCGAGACCACAAGGATTGGACTGTTGATGATTGGGCTAAGGTTCTCTTCAGTGATGAATCCAATTTTGAATTGATGCCCACTCCAGCCAACTTACTGGTTAGGAGGAAGCCTGGAGAAGCTTACAACCCAGACTGTCTCGCCCCTACAGTAAAACATGGGGGTGGATCAGTCATGATCTGGGGTTGTTTCAGTCTGAGTGGAACAGGGCAAATGTAATTGTGTGAAGGCCGAATGAACCAGGTCATGTACAGGACTACCCTTGAAAACAGTCTTCTTCCATCAGCTGGAAAACTCTTTCCTGCCTCGAATGACTGGATTTTCCAACAAGACAATGCCCCTTGCCACACGGCAAGGTCAGTTAAAGCCTGGATGGAGAACCACAACATTCGCACCATGCCTTGGCCTGCTCAATCACCAGATCTTAATCCAATTGAAAACCTGTGGAAAATAATCAAACTCAAAATGGAGAACCACAAGCCCAAAAACAAAGAAAATTTGTTTGAATTTGTCCAACAGGAATGGGCTGCTGTGACAGCAGAACAATGTCAGAAGTTGGTGGAGAGCATGCCAAGACGCATGGCTGCAGTCATCAAAAACAATGGTTATGCAATCAAGTATTAACTCTTGTGTGTATCATGTGTTTAAAGCAACCAGAAACAGAAAAACATGGAATGCTTAAAAGTAGTGTTTTTGGCGGTACAATGCCATAGCTATTGATGTAAGAATTTAAGTAATTTTGGTTATTATCAAGAAAACCATGGAAAATGAATAGTTCTTAGTTCTTAAATTAAACTCTCATGAGCTATTTTTGTTGTTATCATTATAATTGTCCAAACAAATGTACCTTTAGTTGAGCCAGGCATTAAAATTAACAAGAAAATGAAGAAAACAAGGGTGGTCTAATAATTTTTTCCATGACTGTATCTATCTATCTATCTATCTATCTATCTATCTATCTATCTATCTATCTATCTATCTATCTATCTATCTATCTATCTATCTATCTATCTATCTATCTATCTATCTATCTATCTGTCTATCTGTCTATCTATCTATCTATCTGTCTATCTGTCTATCTATCTACGTGCCTACCTATGTGTCTACCTACCTACCTACTTATCATCCATCAACCTACCTACCTGTCTATCTATCTATCTATCTGTCTGTCTGTCTGTCTATCTATCTATCTATCTATCTATCTATCTATCTATCTATCTATCTATCTATCTATCTATCTATCTATCTATCTGTCTATCTGTCTATCTGTCTATCTATCTGTCTATCTGTCTATCTATCTACGTGCCTACCTATGTGTCTACCTACCTACCTACTTATCATCCATCAACCTACCTACCTGTCTATCTATCTATCTATCTGTCTGTCTGTCTGTCTGTCTGTCTATCTATCTATCTATCTATCTATCTATCTATCTATCTATCTATCTCTGAATAAGTGATTTTGTGTTGACAAGTTAGCATTTTAGTGAAAGAAACATGACAAAATCTAAAATGAAAACATAAAAATAGCAATATATCCAGGAAAATAGAGCTGTCATTCGCTGTATTTGCCTCTTTAAATTCCCCTCAGTGCATTACTAAATGTTTGTTAAAACAAACTGTTTGTCAAATAAAGTAGTAAGTATTCGAAAAGCCACAAGTTTGTTCTAATTTCTCTCGCTAGAAGTAAACTTTTTGTTAGCCCGCCTCTGCCAACAGTCTTCAGATATTCTCCCAAGCAACCCTAAACACTCCCTTGTGCTTGTTGTGACTCGTTTTTTTTTTTTTGCGTGTTATATTAAGTTATCAATTTTAGACCAAGATTAGAACTTTAAATAATTTTTTTTAAAGAAATCCACCTGTAACTGAATCACAGGATGCACGTGGGTCAGTAAACAACCGAGAAAGAAAACAAAAGGAGATACGTAGTGCTTATCTTCCTTAAAAAATAAGTAATATGACATAACGTGGTAAAAAAAAAAGAGTCACAACAAGCTCACAAGACCGTTAAGATTTGCCCAATTTATCTGATGGCTGTATGCAGACACTGGCTAACACTACCCATTGACTCCCAGTGTTTGAGCTAAGCTAATAAGTAGTAGACGAGCTTTGCCCATCTCACTGTAGTACAGTAGAAATAATGGCCACCATGTTGGACAGTATGTAAATATGTTTTGTTTCATTTGAAGGGCCCATAGTGATTGTTTTAAGTTTAGAAATATTCTTTCTTTCCCAAACCACCTTGATGAAATGTTTCCTTGATGATCAGGTGAAATATGTCACATGTTGCGTCACGTTCATTTTCACTGCTGTTAGGATGTGAAATATTTGAGTTATTGCACAAATAAGATAATTTCCCACTGATGATTTCATCTCTGATGTCTCTCAGGAACCAACTCAGAAACAGGTCGCACACGCTCGGAAGAAGTTCGACTTTTACTCCAAGGTAAGTGTTAAAAACCTGTGTGTGATGTCATCGCTCTGTCAGCCAATAAGAGTTTATTTACGGTTTTGTTTTTTATCTTCAGGACGGGAGCGGCTCAATTTTAAGAGAAGATCTGAAGAATGTTTTCACAGATTTGTTCCCCAGCTTGAACAAGTACGTGTGCAGCAGGAGGACAATTAAAGAGATTTTATTTTGAAAGAAACAGGAAGTGATATACTATGCGTTTGCTATGAGATCACTGATCTATGGGTTGGATAGAGTCATGGTTCAGGCCTGTTTTAGCATTTTTAATTATTTTTATTTTACACAATCTGATCAAAATGTGCAATATCAGCCTTAAATTTGGTTTTGTTTTTGTTTCCCTGCAGAAACATGTTGGAGAAGTTCATCGCAGATGAGCTGAAAGCTGCAGACAGGACCTTCTCTAAAAGTAAGACAGTTTTATTATTTAATTACCCCCGCCAAGGAGGTTATGTTTTCGGGAGAGTTTGTCTGCCTGTCTGTGAACAAAATAACTCAAAAAGTAATGGATGGATTTGGATGAAATTTTCAGGAAATGTTCAGCATGGGAAAAGGAAGAACTGATTACATTTTGGTGTTGATCCAGATCAGCGTCTGGATCCGCCATGACGAAAAATGCGATTTTCGTAAATAACTACTGAACTAAAGTAGATATCATTATGAATCAAATTGCTAATGGTATGTTTTCATGGTCAAGGAATCTAAATATTTAGATGAAATAAAGGTAGGACTAATATTTATGGTAAAAATCCCAATATGGGAGAGGGCTGTGGTGCTGGCGGAGGTCTGCGCTCTCCAAGTGCTTTTCTATTTTGATTATTATTTATTATTTGAAAAACAAAAAGTTGTCTTACAAATAGTTTTTCAAGTTTATGTACAGGATTAAGGTGGTGATGAGTGAGTTGTTTTAATTGTTGACTTCAACACAATGTTACAGAAAGATTAAAAAAATGTTACCTAAGGTAGTTTGATAATTACCTCTGCCAGGGAGGTTATGTTTTTGGGAGAGTTTGTCTGTCTGTCTGTCTGTCTGTGAACAAAATAACTCAAAGTTATGAACTTTTAGAAAACATCATATCATCCGAGGCACTCCGATGTAATTTAAAATCCTTTATTAAGTCAGGGACATGTCAGCACGTTTTGACTCATCAGAGTCTTCATCAGGACATCATTAGCAACACGAAACAGGTGTTTAAATTACCTGGGAAGTGTCATGTGATTTTGTCATGGGACACCATCACATGACATCAGACATTAGGAAAAAGACATATAAAGATAAAACATATAGGGAAAAAACCACAAAAGGCCTGGTTGCACAATAACAAACAGCCTGCACCAAACAATGATCGGCAAAAATTCATTATAAAAATTCATTATAAGAAAGGAGAGAAGTCTATTTCTTCATTTAGACCTGGGAAGGAGGTGGCTTTTTGAGTATAGATCCAAAATGTCCCCACCCCTCAGAGATCTAGGAATTACTTCAATAGCCATGATTTTGAGAGAATCTGGATTAGTATGTCCTGACTTAATAAAGGATTTTAAATTACATCGGAGTAGGGATGGAAATCTCCTTCCCCAGGACGATACGATATGCATCTCGATATGTAGGCTACGGTTCGATACACTAACCATTCACATGAAGCATCTACCGATTCAGGATGATACGATTTATCTTCCTACCACGATGCAATCAGGATGCAATCACGATTCAATAACGATGCAAATCTGTGCAAATTCAACTCAACTTTATTGTTCCTTTAAGACCACTTCAGAGTGGAGTAGTCCGGATGTGCTTCTTCTTCTCTGGCATCCTTCCCCAGGTGTTGATGTTCAGTGACTAGTGACGCCTACGTCGCCTAGTGGTGACTGTGAGTAGGTGAATCAGAGTGTGTTGTCGTTCTGCAATAAACAGTCCACTCGTGAGAATTTAACGGCTGAGAGATAATTAGGCGATGCATTGTGGTTTCAGCCCAGTTTCTAATCCGATGCACACCACTCCAACCGATGCAATTTACCATAGACCCTCGCATCGATGCACTGATTGCGCATCGGATAAAATGCCCATCCCTACATCGGAGTGCCTCGGATAATATGTTGTTTTCTAAAAGTACCGCCGTTCTTGGATCCTTGAAGAGCACCCGATCTTACCTCTATTTCACACGTTTTGACCCAGTGCAGCACACACCCCTACCTTTTCTTCAAGTAATGGATGGATTTGGATGAAATTTTCAGGAAATGTTCAGCATGGGAAAAGGAAGAACTGATTCAATTTTGGTGTTGATCCGGATCAGCGTCTGGATCCGCCATGACGAAAAATGTGATTTTAGTGAATAACTACTGAACTAAAATAGATATCATTATGAAACCAGTTGCTAATGGACTAATATTTATGGTGAAAATCACAATATGGGAGAGGACTGTGGTGCTGGCGGAGGTCTGTGCTCTCCGAGTGCTTTTCTAGTTGGGCTTTGCAAACGTGGTGTTTTTCATTGTTCCTCTGTATTCTTCTTCATATTTACTTATTTTTTTATACTTCATTTTTATGAAAAAGTATGAACATTTGTATACACACACTAAAAGAACAAAATACTTAAAGAAATACAACAATATATAATAAACAGGCATTACTGGAGGTCATGCATTAGTTCAATAAATTCATACCAATGGAGCATGTCAGTTCTTAGAGGAAAAGTTCGGTAATCCTCCCTTAAAGATACATACACAATCCATTTCTCCCAATATTGCAAAAACTTTTCTGTTCTAAGGTCCAGTGAGAAAGTTAACCTCTCCATACACTCTGTATATCTGTGACAATTTCTATCCAGTCTGTCTTTGTTGGAGGAGTGGGATGAAGCCACTTTCGTGTTACTGCTTTTCATATTTACTTAATTTTTTGCTTTTTTTTTATTACCAAAATCATCAAAAAGTGCTGAATGTGTCAATAGATAAAAACACAATTAAATATTTTCACAACAGGAATTAGAAAACACAGCAACAAACATAAGCAAATTGAGCATATTCACAACACCAACATCAAAAACGTGAAACATTTTCCCAACAGCTGCTAAAAAAGACAACAATTTGTAACTGTAATTTGTTTTTATGTTTTTGACATCTGTCCAGGTGTTTTCACTTTTTCTTTTGAGTCATAATTTTTTTGGCTTGTTGTGTTGAAGCTAAATGTTTTTTTTTTCACAGCGATCGACTCTCAGCTGTTTCTGGGGTTTTACAGACGTCTCTTCGCACAGTGCAGAAGCGTGGTGAGACCATCTGACTTTTATTTTGTTCTTCACACAGACACAATTAGAGCAGGAGTGTTTTTTTTTCATCAGATGAACGTTTAGAAACTTATTCAACAGAAAAGCTTTTAAAGGTGCAGTGTGTATGGCATTTTATACATCCACTACATTTCGCCAAACAGAAACAGTGAATATAGGAGATATATGTTTCTATATGTATGTAAAATCCGTCAAAATAGGAGTACAATCATCCCCATAAAACGTTTGTTTTATTTTTATTTAGTTAGAAAAATCTTTATAAAAAAAATTACATTACCGCGGGCTGCTGTTTCGTGTAGGCCGACATATTGGTCCGCCGTGTTGTCTATGGGTGGTTTTTAGGAACAAAAAGAACGAAACGCGAAATCTGTCCGCCTGTCTGTCTCTTCGCCAGAAGAGGAGAGGATGGCAGTGGATGCATAGAAGGTTGTTACTCTGTCCTAGGGATTCAAACTGTGTGTATAAACACACACACAACATAAATTGTGTGCTGTGTTCAGGATCCCTTTTGGTCTTCACAGTGTTCCGTTGCTCAGCGACGGGACGTTTTGGCTACGGTTAGGTTCATTCTAGAATCTGAACGCTAGATGTCACTAAAATGCCAAATTCTACACACTGCACCTTTAAAATGAAGTCAGAATGTTTAAATCCTGAGTCTTATGCTTTGAATTGTTTGATCTCTGAACATTTTAAGTTACTGAAATACCTGAAAAAATAATTCCCCATCAGTGTGGCTGCACTTTCTTCACATTTACTGATTATTTGCTTATGTTACCACATTAAGTTAACCAATGATGGTGGTCAAAACACCTTTGAATTATCACACTGTATGTTAGCAGTTAGCTTTAAGTGTTTGATTAAATATAATTAAAATGTTTCTTGCAGTGACATCGCTTAATCTCTTTTCAGGTCGTCCATGACTCTGACGTTGGTCAGACTCACGGCCTTGAAGACAAAACTTGCTCTCCAACAATCAGTAAGGTACGTCAGATTCCTTAATCCACTGAATATTTTGTTGTTTTCCAGCATAGATTTTATTTTGTCTTGCCTTTGGAGCCTCCTTCCTCCCTACATTTAATCGAGCAACCTCAAGGTTTTTCTCGTTCCTGCTCTCTGAAACATTTCCAACTTATTTCTGAAATTTGGGTGTTGTGCAAGAACTGTCCTGCAAATTTTCGAACAATCAAAACAACAAACTCCTAAAAATTGCAAATCTACGTGGGTTTTACTGGTGCAATTATGTTGCTGATATATTAAGGTTTAATTGGTTCTTAGATCAACAATGAGGTGTTTATCCTCGTAAACACCTCATGTTACAAGTACACGGTTTGCTGTATTAATTCATAGGGGTGTCCCGATGCAACTTTTTCACCTACGATACGATACCCATATTGCAGCCTTGAGTATTGGCCGATACCGATATCGATCCGATCTGATATCAGCAGGAATCATACAGACTTTTATTACTTATTTTGTAGTATGGACTGTAAGAAAAGGCTTGATCAGGTGAGATTACTCAAACAGAGAGCAGTAGCCAGCAATAGTAGGTATGAGAAAAACTGACCCATTTGTTATTAACCAATCGGTTCAATATATTTTAACCCTAAACACAAGAATATGCTACAATTAAATAAAATAAATAAAAATTAAATGAGAAGTCCCTGAATAGCTACCTCAATAAATCTAATAAAAACAAAAACATATATTTCAAATTGCAAAATAACCACTGTGCTTAACATAAACATAAGCATATTCTACAACTGAATTGAATAAATAAAAAATAAATTAGAATGGACTGCTTGTATCGGAGATTTAAGATGCAGGCCGATACAATCCGATTTTTTTTTTTTTTGCTGATATTGGAACGATATTCAATATCGGATTGGGACACCCCTATTAATCCAGCTGGTAACTGTGTAAATGAGTGATTTTGAGTTGACAAGTTGGCCTAGTCCAGGGGTGGACAACTTGTGACAACACATACAGCCCTTCTACTCTCTCAAAATGGCCCACCAGGCAATTTGAAATATCAAAAAATACATTTAAGTGAAAGAAACATCATCTACAAACTTAACAAACATAAACATTTTATGAAAGCATAAAAATAGCAATACATCCAGAAAAGTAGAGCTGTAATTAGCTGTAATTGTCTCTTTGAAATTCACTTCAGTGCATTACTATATGTTGTTATAATAAACTGTTAGTAAAGTAAACATAAACAAGTAGTAGTCGTAGTACTACTATTAGTACTAGTAGTTCAGGAAGTTTTTTCCAGTTTCTGCCACTTAGGATAAAATTAACGTGTTCCTCTTGGTTACCAAAGTTGCCCACCCCTGGTTAAGTCCATGGATTTGTTAGTTTTAGCTAAGTTTGTTTGGTTGTATTTTCTCAAATATATATTGATTAAAAACATTCACACAAATCATTGAAGGGTACGTCTCAGTCAGCTGCTCGTCATCAGTTAACGCGGTCACTTGTTACGGCCGTTCATGTAGGAAAATATCGAAGATTTGGAGTGTTGAGGTCTGACCACTGGTTGTGCTATAGATGTGGCTTTTTGGGGATGCTGCCCCCGGCAGTTTGGGAAAATATCTGCAGCAATGCGCGAGCTGCACGGAGCATAAATACTCTAGTGCTGTGTCCGAAATCACTCACTCATTCACTCACTCACTATCCCCTATGTAGTGTAAACGATATAGTGGACTATATAGGGAATGACCAAACGACATTTCGGACACTACACTGAAATTTTCTAAACGTCGTAGCGTCAGCTGATGACGCTACGACGTGATGGAAGTGGACGCGCCGAGATTCACGTAAATAAACCGGACACTCGGGAGGATAAGTAGGAAATTTTGAAGCTGTTCACAGCTGCTAAAAGATATAAAAGAGCTAAACTACGAACGTGTTTAAAATACTTCAACGTTTCTTTTAATTTATGAATGAAAGCAGCGCCTAACGGCCTTCCTTCTCTTCTTCTTCTACGGTAAAACACGACCGCATTGCATTGTGGTATACGGGAGTACCATGTAGGGTACATCGTATGTACACTCATTTTTGCTGTGCATTGTGGGTATTTTGTAGTGCACTATATAGTGGATGAAATTAACTGATGAGGATTCGGACACCACTACAAAATGGCGAATACACTATATAGTGCACTATATAGTGTATAGTGAGTGATTTCGGACACAGCCTAGGTGTTTCCCCATCATGATGCCGAGGCAGTTTTTGGCTGCACGTCAGTCTGTGCAAAAGTATTACTTAGCCTTAAAGGATAAGTTCAGTTTCTACAGCTTTCACATTGTTTATATGTTATTCGGGAGATATTTGCAACTTTGGGAGATATTTAGATCCAAAATTGAGCGGCGGACATCCATATAATGGTAGCACATAGGGCATACAGCGCCCCTCCTAAAACTGCATTAATTGTCCAAAAACTCATTAGTTTCACCAATATTTCATCATGGTCCACTCGCACTACTCCTCCAAGACAGTCCGAGGTCGCTCCACCCATGTTTTTGTGGCTGTGCTGACCTCTGAACTGAAGAAGAAGAATGTTTGCCTCCGCGCATGCCCAGTACTCTCTGGAGAGCTGTTCTTCTCTTTGCCTCCGCGTCCTCCTTTCGATGAGCTCCTCATCTGTAAACTCTGGCTCGAAACTGTAAGGACACCCATCATATTCAAAGTACTCCTCCACAACATCTTCATCCCATAGATATTCGTCCATTTTGCACAAAACTGGAAGAAGAAAGTCGTTGTGTAGCCGGAGGTCTTCCCCTGAAACAATGAGCCGTACTGCGCATGCACAGAGGCAAACCTTCCTCTTCAGTTCAGAGGTCAGCACAGCCACAAAAACATGGGTGGAGCAACACGGACTGTTGTGGAGGAGTAGCATGAGCGGACCATGATGAAATATTGGTGAAACTAATGAGTTTTTGGACGATTAATGCAGTTTTAGGAGCGGCGCTATATGCCCCGTGTGCTACCATTATACAGATGTCCGCCGCTCGATTTTGGATCTAAATATCTCCTGAAGCACTGTTTGGATCAGGAAAGCCTTCTGGGTGAGTATATTGTTCTACTTCATTCTATAATCAATGTGAAAGCTGTAGAAACCGAACTTATCCTTTAAGTCTGTAAGTGGTAAATGAATACTAAACTATTGTAAACCAGGCTGTGAAGATGGTTGGACAGTTTAACATGGAACTCTATGAGGATTCACTCACTGCAGGAGACAGCCTCTAGTGGACACTTTAGGAAGTACATCATGTTATAACTTTTACATTATCACCAACTGTGGTCATGAAAGTTTCAAACAGAGATTCAGTTTGGAGCGCAGAGGCTGACGGTGTCCTGTCGTGTACAGATCCCCAGATTAAAAGGACAGAGTCTCAGAGGACTGAGTCAGACAGCAGCCAAGGTAACACCACCAGGAGCAGCTCACCTTTGGCTTCATGCTAACACTCACCGCTCTCATAATGAACATCTGCTTACTAACCCTGACATCTCATCTCTTATTAAAGGGATAGGACAACTTTTTTCAAGTTTTCTTGTCTTGCCTCACCCCCAAGTCCATGACTAGCAGAGCGATTCCACTATTTCAACTCTGTGCAGTAACAAGGAAGAGACAGGCAGAGCTCGCCCACTGCTAATTAGCTTAGCTCAAACAATGGAAGACAATGGGAAGTGTTAGCCTGTGTGCTTGTTTTTTTTTACCACTTTATGTTCCGTTATCTTCTTCTATCTTCATATTATCTTCTTCTACTCGTAAACAAAGGCTTTGTTTTGTTGAACTACTTCTGTGATGATTTGCACAGAGATGTGACGTTCACTAACGAGTCGAGTCTTTTGAACAGCTCTTTTAAGTGAATTATGAGAACCGATTTACAGTTGTGAGTAGGGGTGTAACGGTACACAAAAATGACAGTTCGGTACGTACCTCGGTTTTAGGGTAACGGTTCTGTACATTTTCGGTACAGTATGGGAACAACGCAAAACCATTTTCTTGTTTAGCACATTTATTAAACCAAAAATTTGTCATTATACAAGCTGAAAACCAAAATATATTCAATGTGCTGCTTGGTAATACTAATAAGTTAAATAGAATAAACAACAAATGTATGAAATCAAAAATTGTTTCTTTTTAAATTCCTGGCTTAAATGTGGACGACTGGGTACTTTATACCGGGGCTCAATCACCTTTAGCATGTGCTTTAAAAAAACAGCATTTTCCACAACTGGTCTTAGTCAATATGGTCTTAGATCCGATGCTATAAAAACGCTGTTGGATGCTGTTATCGCTTTGGCCTGATCTTAACTGTCTGGGAAAGGCTGCTTGAATGCAGATGGCAGTTGAATTTGCATTACGGTGTTTTTTTTCCTAACCGCGGAAATCTTTACACTTCAGTGGTGCCGTTTCAGGTGAGCTGGCATGTTTGACGAGCTGTTGGAAAATACCTGACTTCAGTTGAACAGTATCAGCACACCACCTTTGTTTTATCCAATATTATGCAGTATTTCACCAGGAAGCCAAAGTGTTCCCAAACAGGAGATTTCAGCGATGGGGGAGGGTCTTCAAGCTCCGGTTGGTCGCTCGCAGTCGCCATGATGCACAATTCAGACACAAGCTTTTGTGGTTAAGGAGTATGTACATGATCGCATGAAACACAAATCACAGACCACTTTCCTCATGAATATTAAAAAGCCTTCCCTAACCACGCCAAACGTAGACGAGTACCTCTGCGAATATTAAAGAGCCATGTGCAGCAGCTAATGTAAACTTACTATACTCGTTCGAGTACAGCACTGTACCGAACCAAACGTCCGTTTCAAGCAGTTCGGCACAGATATATGTACCGTTACACCCCTAGTTGTGAGTGAGCTTGAAGATTCAAAAAGCGAGAAAACTGGACTGTGTTGAGTTTTAGGAAGACTCTTCTCATCAAAGAAGCCTCTTCAGTTCTGTTTTTTTCTTCTCAAAACTTAACACAGTCGAGTTGCCTCTTTTTTTAATCTTGAAGATAACGATAACCTGGATGAATGAGAATCTACGCAGATGGAAGCTGGGAGTGAGCCGTTCATTGTCTGCCAATTTAAGAATGGCTTGCAAATGAATTGCTCACTCGAAGGAGCAAATCAATTCTCTTTGTTCACGGAAAAGAGCTGTTTAAAAGACTCGACTCGTTTGCGAACGTCACATCTGTGTGCAAACCACTGCAGGAGTAGGTCAACTAAACAAAGCTCCTGTTTAGGAGCAGAAGAAGATAATACGACCATTAAAAGTTGCTGAACAGTTAGTCTGATGACTGTAGGCAGAAGCAGGCTAACACTACCCAATGACTTTCAGTGTTTGAACAAAGCTAACTAGCAGTGGGCGAGCCTTGCCTGTCTCTTCCTTGTTCCTGCACTCAGAGTTGAAAGAATGGTCTCGATCTGCTTGTCATGGAATTGTGAGTAAGGCAAGACAGAAAAAAAAGGAAAAGTTGGCATATCCCGTTAAAGATGGATTCAAATCCAGGGCCTGCTTTCAGAAACATTTGCAAAAGGTTTGGGTGAAAGAGGTCCTGGGTCCGAATCCAGGAGACTAATGTAGCATCTAGGCAAGGGGTCATCACACAAACGTGGGCTGAACTGTCTCAATCAGGGAAGGCAAACAGAAAATGTTAAATAATAAAATATATTACAGGATAAATCAGAAGAGTTTTGAGGAGACAGCAGTCCAGCCTTCCTGACATCAAGACATGGGACGAACATCATCTTCTTCCTCCTTCATATTAAAGTCTTGGACTGAACACTGAGACCATTACGTCAGAACATCGTGCTTTATTTAAGAGGACTTGGGACTGATGGCCACATGGGTGTTGGGTAAACCTCCTCTTTAAGGGCCTGTGTCGACAGACAGTGTTTTCCCTGATGGATGCACTCTTGACCTCAGAAAGATTCTCAGCAGCGCTCAGTGTCGCAAAGTTACAAGAGTGTGACTTCCTCTCTCCCTGTCCAAACCGTAGGTAACCTAAATTACAAAACAACAGTGCTCGTGTGAAAATCTTTGACTTTTATTTAAGTTTACGCAGAAGCAACAAAGCAAATGTGTTTGTAGCACTTGTGTGTGTGACCATCATACATAATTAACACCAGGTGAGCAGCCAGGTAGATAATTAACAAAGGCAGAGAAACTGAGACGAAGCAGGTCCAAAACAAGAGAGAATATTGTAAAAAATGCTTAAAGATGCTGTGAGGAGTTTCTAAGTAATTACAAAAAAGTCTCACTTTTAGATATATGCCTGATCAAAATACACAATTTAAGATGAGTTTTATAGCATCAAAATAGGTTATCTATAAATGCTATTCCTTAGCTTCGTGGTCGGGTCGGACAGGGCTGGACTGGCCTGAATACTCAACTTCAGGAACAAGACAATTAAAAAAAACTAGAGCAAATTTATATTATTCAGACACGTCTCAGAGCACCGGGCTGTAAGTAGCCATATATAGCCGGCTACAAAACTACAATACTAAGTTTTCCAAAAATTGCTTGTTGTCAAACATCAAAAACTACCGCTACGTAACTAGAAAGAGATACATTACCTTGTCGCTTTTCATCCTGTAAGTTGTTGAAAAAAGAAGTTGTAAAGCAATGCAGAGTTCTGAGGAAGGTCCGAGCTGCATTCATTAGCATCACAACAAACGCACGCTTTGGCTTGGGTCATGTCTTTATGACAGTCGCCGTGCGTGCTCATGGGTAGCAGAGTCTTTATGTCGCTGGAAATAGATTCTCCTCATAGCACCTTTAAAAAAAACCTACTTAATACATACTGTAATTATTAAGTCAATTATAGGATGTATAGAGACCCAAAACTTAAAAAATGTTTAGAAAATACATGATGCTAACAGAAGTAAATATTAAGACTAAAAAAATTAATAAAACAAAATTACATTCAAAAAAGAAAAAAAAGACTGGACTACATTGGTTTGAATAGTTAGCAGGTGATAGATTGAGAAACAAAAGCTGTGGACACAGGCCCTTTAAACATCACGGCTGCTTTAACGCTTTTGGGCAGCCGTAAAAATGTTTTTCTTGTCTCAGTCCATGTGAGGATGCTTCTATTGCCTGTATTCTCATTTCTTTACTTGGTGCTGGATAGTTTTTCTTCAGAGAAGGCAGGGAGGGTTCAGCATCTTTGGCTTTGATGTTTAATAGATGTTACCAAAAATAAACCTTAGATGATGTTGTGATTTGATTTGGTAAGTATTCGGCATGTTGCTGTTGGTGCCACACCTGTACCCATCCCTACATGCAGCACAGTAATCATTAATCCTCCACCATCTTGTCTTCATGATCGTTTGAAGCCAAATGATTGATTTTCTGGCTTGATTAACAGCAGACACACCTCCACTCAAGTCATCTAACATCACGAGGTTGAAGGTGCCATTCCTCTTCACTTCTCTTCCTCTCTTCAAACATCAGCCTTTTTCTTTCCAACACCAGCTCGGGTCCCTGACTCATCGAGTCGCCGAGCACTTCAGGTCAAACTGATCCGTTTTCTGTCGTTGATCAGGACTCAGAGGTTAAGGAAGACTCCAGACACAAGGACACGCCCGACAGCAAGGTCTCGACCGCGGGCCAGCAGAGGGAGCGTGTAGACCTGGACCTGGAGGTGGACGATGACCCTGATGAGGGGGACTCGTTTTTCGATGACCCGCTGCCCAAACCACAGAAGACCTACGGCTGGTGAGGACACTTAAACTTTCTATCTTTAAAGGGTTAAGCCTCATTTCCACCAGTGGGTTCAGCCCAGTTCGTCTAGGTATGTCTCGCTTTTTGTGGCATTTCCATAGCCTAAAACCAGGACAGGACCCCTTATAAGCGAACCGTATCGTCCTACTTTTTGGGACCCTTCTGTTGGGGTGCCAAGCATATTGATCCGACCCCAGAAGGTGGAGCTAGAAACACTGCAGTCTGTTGATTGGTTGAAGGAGACGTCACTTCCTGTGCGACAGCAGAACAACACATAACCCCGCCATGTTGAAATCTCCACTCGTCTTCGTGAAGATAACTCTTGCAGCCTTCTCTGAAACAAAGCTTGGTTGTTCTTCGTAACAAAAAGCCACATGCTGATCACAAAAAAGAGTAATTGCTGGATGTCTTCCATCGTTGCTCTTTGTTTACTGTGTCGCATTTTCTTCTTTGCTGTTTTTAATGGCCGAGTACACTGTGTCGCGCTGCAATGACGTCATGCTACCGGCATCCGGCTTAGACAGATGTACAGAGTTAACCCTCTTCTCATCCAGCCTGTTGGTAAAGAGAGAGAGGAGGGAAACAAACATGCATGCATATGCCAATTTATCGAGGAAATTTTTATTTATTGTGCGGTTAATTGATGTATTGATTATCGTGACATGCCTATTATAGCTAATGCTAATTTCCAGCTCTCCTGAGTTGGGCCTTTAAATAAACAAACTATAAAATGTACAATATTAAACAGCATAAAATAACACAGAAGTTTACAGAATAACAATGAAAATACATGTTCACATAAAAAACAAGTAATTCTACAAACCAGTTCAAAATAAGTATGAAACATGGCAAACTAAGAATGATTACAGCTCTGGTTTTCGTTTTTAGCCGGAACATGTCAAAGTAACTCTTAAAAAATACATATCTGAGATAAAAGAAAACAAGAAAACAATTTCTAAGAAACTTAAGACATAATGAACACCATTCAGCGGTTTGTTCAGATGTTTTACGTGTAGATGTGGTTGCCACTAGAGCAACTCGTGAGCTTTGACTCTGGGATAGCTCTTTTTGACTTATCTGAATTGTTCTAATTTTAGTCTGGTATTAGTTGATTAAATTTCACAACATTTTAGTCAATGAAATCTGCTTTAAATTTAGTTGACTAAAATATGAAGTGTAAATTGTGAGGCATTTTTACGTTTCCTTGAATTTCAGAAGTTATGTTTTACACTTGGATAAAATCAAACATCTAATAATCCTTTATTGAATGTTAGTAAAGTCTGAATGCCTAAATGAACAGAAACAAATGTTCCTTTTTTGTGAAATGCAGTCACCTTTATTTAGGCTACCTGGCAGAGCATCTCAGTTACAATACCAGAACTGACAACAAACAGTGAACCTGCTCTACATGAATATATCAATTCATAAAGAGAGCAGCTCTGATTGGATCGCTCCACAACTTATCCCACCACCACCAAGCTAAGGCAGCTGTGATTGGATATATTCCTAACTTGTCTCTACTTTCTACATGACCAAATTAGCTCTGATTGGATTAAGTCTCTGTCAGACATTTTAGTCTAGTTTTTACTGGGTTTTTTATTGAAAATGTTGGTTAATTTAGTTTTAGTTATTGTCCATGTTTGCTTGTTTTTGTTAGTTACTGTGAAGTTTTCATCAGGAGAAAAAAAGGTTGTCGATGAAAACGATGCTGAAAATAATTTGTCAACAAAATTAGCACAGCACCAAACGCTTGTATTTGACTCTCTTTTTGGTTAAAAGTACACAAAAAACAACATTGGCTTGACTAAATGCTGCAGTAAGATTCTTAATAAACAGTAGAGTATAAGTGAACATGATTTAGGCCACTGTACACCATGTCCTCCAGAAAACACGCTTCTGTCTATCAAAACTTTGCCCTTAACCGTCTCTCTCGTCTCTTTTTGCTGGGTTACTTTGGCTTCCTACCACAGACCACAAACAGGCTTGTTAGACTGACTAGGGACTGCCCAAAGGTATATATGTGTGTGGTTAACTATTTCTGTCATGAACACAACCAGGAGGACAATACGGGGCTGTCCTCACACGAGGAGGGCCCCGTAATGTCTTGGCCTCGGCATCAAAACATGTATTGCTGTTTACACATCGTATTGTACATAGGCTTGTGCATTTACATGACAACGCAAAATCCACATCAACAAGTGCTCATGCACGCTAACATGCATGAGCCCTTGTTGCTGTTGTTGCCGTAGCAGGTGTTGTTGGTGTCCTGTGAGCAAATGTTGGTGTAAAAGTCCAGACTTATCTGTTTATACCAACTACGGCAGGAAGACGAATACCCAGATATCCACCTGCAGACCCGTTTTCAAAAAGATGCAGAGTCATGGACAAATACGCGTCTCCGTGTCTCAATATCACCAGATCGATAGTTTATTTTACCAGTCTTACAAATTTGTACTCATGTAAAGCCCACTGTAGGGTCCATCCCAGTTCTACCCCTTAGCCTTTGTCTTACCCCTTGGTGCTCCTTAGGGCTAAAGGGAAGGGCCACACAGCCCTCAAAACCAAGACAAACCAGGACCTCACTTAAACAAAGAGGTTTGAGAATTTCCCTTAAGACACCGCACCAGCTGACATGAGGCAAGCACTTAATTTTAAGTAATTATTTTATAATCAGGTAAATATTAATCATATTTTTAGTTGTTGGCCGTATTTTAAACATTCTTGTTATAACAAGCTAGCTTTCACAGCTATAGCTACGGTTATTGTCACATCTGCCTACGTCACAGCTAGCAAACAGGTCATGGTGATGACGTAGCAGGAATCAAGTGGCGTCTTGTTTCTCAGCTGTGTGTTTCACCCATTTCCTTGGCCCTCAAAAGAGAGGATTAAGGGGAAGGGGTAAGACAAAGGGCTAAGAGGTAAAACTGGGATTCACCCTTATGGCCCTTTTCCACTAGCACGCCTTGGCCCTACTCTACTCGGCCCTACTCGATTTGCAGCGTGTTTCCACTAGCCTGGTTCCTCCTAAAACAAGCTAGTTTTAGTACCTACTCCGCTCTGGTTCCAAGCGAGCTGAGTCGATACTAAAAGATGACGTCACCAACTGCTGGCTACTGATTGGTCAGACAATGTCGTCATCGACGAGTCATGAGCGTGACAACCTAGCATGCTAGTGGTAGCTACCATTAGCTTACCCTCATTCGTCTTTTCTTTGCAGCTCGATTGCTCTCGTCCTCGGCTTCATTCTGTTGTATAGCTTCCAAAACTCTCCTGTTCTTCTCAAAGGGTATTTCTTCTTACCACCTGCAGCCTTCTTCTGCTTTCCTTTTTTACTCGGTTTGTGACAAAAAGTCACAGATTGTTGTGTCGTGCTCAAAATGACGTCACCGCAGAGCCGCTCAGCTGTTTACAGCGACACTGCACCCCGTTGGGCAGGCGACTGGGGCTAATGGAAAAGTAGCACAAGGTGAGTGGAGTAGAGCCGAGTAGAGTAGGGCGAATGGAAAAGGGCCATTAGTCTGGTGAGATATTTTAGACTTGAAATTGGACAAATACTCTCAACTAGATCTGATTTTTTGCAGTGTCTGGGACGAGGAGTGTCTGGTTTGAACGTTTGAGCCTCAGGAAACAAACAAACTCAGCAAGTCTCTAATGATGATGATATAAGACCAGCTCTTTTTGTGGAAAGACTCCTCCAACACAAAGCCCTCTCTGTAGATGTTTCCAAAGAAGACTGGGTCCAAAAATCTCCTTTTTATCCAGTTAATGAAAAGAAAAGAGATAATTAAACAAGACAAAATGGCTGTACGACACACTCTGAGTTGTGACTTTTACACCTGACGATTTTAGCTCTGAATGTCTTTGTGTTCTTGACTGAAGGGACGAGCCTGAGATGTTGTTTCTCTGTGTCTCTGTTGCCTCGTGTGTCACAGCGCTCCGTTTGGAGAAAAGGACTCATCCGAGAGGACAAACAGTCAGAGAGAGTGAGTATCAAAGCAAGCTCACGTCCTCAGCATTCAGAGGAAGCTTCAGGATTACAGTTTGGTCCTAATGCTGAGTCATTTTAGTCCAACTCTGATAGATGTCTGAATATTACACCCTCAGCTCTGCACTACCTGGATTAAGGGCCACAGCACAGTAAAACTATTGTTTCCTATTTTAATATTTAGACCTGCCTCAAAGCAAAGATTTGAGCTTTACGCCTGTGTAGAGCTGCTGTACTGTCATGTACATGCAGCAGAGGCTTTTAATGAGCATGGCATGTCCACAAGGAACAAAAACAAAGAGCTGCTGCTTCTTCCTCCTTCTTTAAAGTTTACTTCTTGATCAATTACATGCTAAGCACTTCCTTACTGCATTTTAATAAGTAAAAACACTGAGTATGCTTGGACTCAGATTGTTCCAGATATGATAGATAGTCATGCCTGATGTGAGAACACCCAGATAATCTGATTTCATGTTGTTTAGAACCTGACTTGAGCCTCTGGGGTCTTTGTATTTGGGATGTAAGTCTGCCTTGGCCCTTTCATGCATGAATTTAGTAAATCACAAGGGAATGATCTTTAAAATATTTGTTTTTGCTTTAAACAGGAAAATAAATAATGTGCAGTTTTTTTAATATATTATATTTTGAGTCAGTTAAAGAGACTATGAGGAGTTTCTAAGTAATTACAAAAAAGTCTCACTTTTAGATATATGCCTGATCAAATACACACTTTAAGATGAGTTTATAGCATCAAATAGGTTATCTATAAATGCTATTCCTTAGCTTCGTGGTCTGGTCGGACAGGGCTGGACTGGCCTGGATACTCAACTTCAGGAACAAGACAATTAAAACTAGAGCAAATTTATATTATTCAGACACGTCTTAGAGCAACGGGCTGTAAGTAGCGATATATAGCCGGCTACAAAACTACGATACTAAGTTTTCCAAAAATTGTTTTTTGTCACACATCAAAAACTACCGCTACGTAACTAGAAAGATACATTACCTTGTCGCTTTGCATCCTGTAATAATCAATTTATTTGCACTTCTGACTGGGGTGTGTCGCTCTAGATCAGCTGTATACATAGTATTGTCAGACTTATATTTACAAAAATGCTGCCATAGTGATAATCACATTCTTCATGTGATATTTGTGAACAACAACGCAGGGCGTGCTAACAACAGCTAACAATAGCCTGGTAGATCGGCATATTTTTTTCAGACTTCAACTGGAACGCTGAAAGTCGCCAGTAATAGATCATCCTCACAGTCCCTTTAATATAGATCTGCAAACACTTATTTATTGCAAACATGTACTAAAAGTATCCAGAATAAAATGCAAAATAAAAAGTTTTTTTAATACTGCAGTTAAATTAAACTATTAACATGTGACTTTCAATAAAAAAAAATAAAAAAAATACAAAATTAGGTGAAATCTGAATACAGGCATAACACACAGAATATACTTTTTACTGCATAAAGTCCTCTGGAGTGGACTGATTAACTTTTGGTCACAGATGAAAATAAACAAGGAAAATATTTTTAAAAGCGGCATAAAAAGTGTTCCTTACATCTCATGAATTAGTGTTTATCTTTTTTCCTGACTAATTCTTTGAGTATAGAAGGATTTAACTCTTAATCCTGAAGGGTGTGGTATATATCCCTCTTTGTTGGACATTTTGGATTTATGATGTAATATCATATTTTTATGAAACTTAAGAATGTAAGTTTTAGTGTTTACCACCTGATAGTTGGGACGTGGTTAACCTAAATGGTCCAAAATATAAAATAAATATCTGTTCACTGTAGGTCACACTGTGCATGAAAGGGTTAGACTCAGGAAAAACTTCCACTCGTAGAACTGAGAAAAGAGCAGAGCTTTCTGGTCAAGTTGGGTCTCATAATTCTGGGTTTTTGGATGATGGAGGAGAATGTTCCCTCTTCAAGCTTCCTGTCAGTGATTCAGCTCAGCAGTCAGAGCTGTGCTGATGAAACTCCCTGTTTGGTTTAAGGACGATTTCTTCTTCTGTGGTCTTTATTTGTCCTCTGCTCTTCCTTTATGTCCTGATCCTGTTGTTGTGTCGTCTCAGGATGCACCAAACAAACAGCTTAGCAAACATTCATGGCCACTTTATTGAGCACACTTTGCTAGAGCCGGTTTGGAGAGCCAGATTCGTCTGCTGCAACTCCACGATGGAAATCTCCTGTTTCACCACATCCCAAAGGTGCTGTGTTTGAGATCTGGCGACTGTGGAGGCCACCGGAGTGCAGTGAGCTTTTCCAATAAAGCTTTGCCATTACCTCTGTCAAGGAGGTCATGTTTTGACCCTGTTGTAGTTAAACCAAATTTTGAAAAATCATATCTCTGCTATTTTTCAACAGATTCACTTCCAGTTTTGCAGAATAATATGGGGTCCATGTCTCTATCATCAAGGCAAATCTCATCTGGATCTGATCCAGAATGACATCACAAAAAACACTGAACTGTTTAATGGGAAATCTCATTAACAACATTCAATAATTCATATAAAATCTAATTGTTAAGTGATGTTCCCCAAACTTGTGTTCATACAGGATAAAAAACTCCATGTATGTGCCGAGTTTGGTCCTGATCCTGGCTCTATTGTGGATCTGCTGATCCAGAATTATATCTTTTACAGGAGTTGTGGAAAAACCGCCATCAGAACTGAGCTGCTTGGCAGAGGTTTGTGCTCTCTGAGTACCTTTCTGGTTTGGGCATGGTCAGCAATGATACTCTGGTATGCTGAGGGGCCCAAAGTACTGAGGCTGGGACGATTCACTTTTCTCCTGATTTGATTTTTTTACGATTTTTCAGGTGCCATTTCGATTTTAATTGCGATTCTACAATATTGCCACTATTGCAATCTTTAGTTAGCTTTTTTAACACACAAAAAAGATGAACAATGATGATGCCTACAGACTATATCAGGAAAAACACACATCACATGTGAGTCTGTTTTTAGGATTTATTCAGCAATATATTTTAACCAGCTGTTTATACTCTCTTTTCAAAAGACTGGATTGCATTTAAAAGTGGATTATTAACACAGAATGTTATAAAAGAGATGAGTTCTCATCCAACCAGGCACATTCTTTTGATCAGTCTTGACTTGTAGCCTCAGTTTAAAGGTGTAGTCAGCGATCTTCTAATCTTCTAATCTAATGCACTATTTGTCAAAATCACCGTATTTCTCCTCTCCATCCACAAGATGTCACCACTGACAGCATGTTGAAAAAAAAAGGTCAGGTTTCAATACACAGCCTTGACTCTGAATTTCAGCAGGTAAATACTGTGGCTCGGGCCGAGTTACCAAAACAGGGTACACCCCCCCACATCCAGGTGGTGATCATACTCATGCGCAGATCAGACAGAGGGGGGAGGGGGAGCCGTAGGTTGCGTAGCGAGCGTGCGCGGGTAGCGTAAGAGAGAGATACAAGAGGTGCAGTAGCAATGGCTGAAAAACAGCCCAAAAGAAAAAGGTCAGAGGAGTGAAAAGTGAAAAAGAAGGGCTATGACCATGAAAGAGCGAAGACCCAGGTCAACATTGGTGTTGCTTTCCGATGGTGGAGGGAACTCCACCAATTGAAAGACCTGAAAACGGATGCGGATGTCACCGTCTTTCTGCTGGATAGGTAAGCAACATTAGCTTTGTGGTGCTTCACATAACAGTAACAGCCGTCAGACATTCATCTTATTGTCTAATCTGCCAGAATGTACTGTTGTTGTGATGTCTTCAATAATGGAAGTCGAGTTGTCTGACGAGTCGGGGTTACCTTAGCTACGTTGGTCAGCTACGCAGTTTCTACGGCCGTTTCCATGACGATGCACGTCCATCAGCTTTTGGGAGGCGGGTCTAAATTCAATTTCTCCCACATCGCTGACTACTCCTTTAAATCGTCTTGTGCTGACATTTTTAATACAAACTGGAGATGAATCCATCAGACAAATAAAAGTCCCTTCTTTAGTCTCACAGGACATTTAAAAAGCCTCGATGTTGTTTGGTGCATCCTGTGCGTCCCTCTGAGCTCGTCCTCTCTGTCCAGGTCTCTCAGATGTCTCCTCTTTGTCTTTATTTCCCTGCCTGCTCTGTCTCCTTGTGTCCTCTCCTGCCTCCTTGCATCCTGACCTCGTCCCTCCTCCTCTTTCCTCCTTTCTTCACCGTGACTCCCTCCTCCTCCTCCTCACCCTGCAGTGTTGTCCCCCTGAGGGAGGAGTGTCTCCCCGGGCCCGTCATGTCTCCCATGAGGCGAGGCAGAAGCCTCAGCGAGTGAGTGAGCACCCGAGCGCAGATCCCCTCCATGAGAGACTGAGAGATGGGATTTAAGCATGTGCTGATTTGAGCTCCAGCGTGCATGTTTTCAGACCGCCTGTGTGAGCCTGTGCATCTTGAGAGTCTGGAGCAGGGGACACCAACTTTTTTCAGTCAGGGTTTAAACTTAGAAAATGATTGGCCAATTTTCCAGTCGTGGAAAACATCTGGAAAATGAGGGAAAAAGTAAATGTCATGGAAAAGCTTGAATTGTCCTGGGAGTTGTTTATCCTCCTTTCACCTTGTTACTGAACAGAAATCAAACACAGGAAATGAAGTAAAAATATTCTTGATAACTAATGCACACTCATCCATAACATAATGCAAGTTAAGGAATAAAACATAAAAACTCAAAACAATTGAGATTTTTCTTCAATCTGGTCCTTTTCATTCACAACTTTGAGATTTTTCTTTGTTTGTATTGTATTTTTTATGTGCTAACGGAATGAAAAAACAACCCTAAACTAACAAAAAGAAGTAATACAATACAACAAAGTAAAATTCAGGCTACTTAACCTGTTCAGCCCCTTTTTAAAGGATAAGTTCGGTTTCTACAGCTTTCACATTGTTTATAGAATGAAGTAGAACAATATACTCACCCAGAAGGCTTTCCTGATCCAAACAGTGCTTCAGGAGATATTTAGATCCAAAATCAAGCAGCGGACATCCGTACAATGGTAGCACACGGGGCATGTATAGCGCCGCTCCTAAAACTGCATTAATCGTCCAAAAACTCATTAGTTTCACCAATATTTCATCATGGTCCGCTCGCGCTACTCCTCCAAGACAGTCCTGGGTCGCTCCACCCATGTTTTCGTGACTGTGCTGACCTCTGAACTGAAGACTGCTCTCTGGAGAGCTGTTCTTCTCTTTGCCTCCACGTCCTCCTTTCGATGAGCTCCTCATCTGTAAACTCTGGCTCGAAACTGTAAGGACACCCATCATATTCAAAGTCCTCCTCCACAACATCTTCATCCCATAGATATTCGTCCATTTTGCACAAAACTGGAAGAAGAAAGTCGTTGAGTAGCCGATGGTCGCCGCTGAAACAATGAGCTGTACTGCGCATGTGCAGCAGCTGTAAAGAAAGTTTTCAGTGACCCTGGACTGTCTTGGAGTAGCCCGAGCGGACCATGATGAAATATTGGTGAAACGAATGAGTTTTTGGACGATTAATGCAGTTTTAGGAGCAGCGCTATACATGTCCCGTGTGCTACCATTATACGAATTTCTCTTGAAGCACTGTTTGGATCAGGAAAGCCTTCTGGGTGAGTATATTGTTCTACTTCATTCTATAAACAATGTGAAAGCTGTAGAAGCCGAACTTATCCTTTAAGCCTTCTACTCCAAAATGACACACTCGTAAAGAAAAGAGTAACACTTGAGAGATTTGTCCATATGTGTCATTATCAGTATATGTGTTACAGGGACAGAGTAAATGAAGATAGAAGTCAGAATAATATGAAATTTTCATCCTCGCCTAAAAAAAGCAAGTTTTTATTGTGAATATCTCTTTGAAATGATGCAGCTGCAGCTTTAGAACTCTATGAATAAATGACAAAATATGTGAACATTACTTCTGCCAAGTTTGAGTCTGATAAAGTGATGCAGAGCAAAGTTAGAGAGGTTTTACTACAGAGTGGTCAGGCCCAATCTTGGCACAGTTTGGCTCCATTAGTCCCATTTGACATTTCTGATACACCAAACTTTATATCTTTTTTATAAACTTTTATGTCACTTTGGGTGTTTATTATACCCTATTACAACAGTTTTTTTTCTTCTTCTGCTTATCTGCGGCAGTTTTTGACTATTTTGGAGAAAAAAAATTAAATCAATAGATAAATAAATTGTTTCTTTTTGTTAAAAATCAACTAGACTCTCTACATTTTCCACATTCAAAGAAATCCATACAAAGCAACCCAAATTTGAATCAAAGTGAAACAGATCTAGATATTTGATCATTAATTTGCTTGGGTTTGAAGTTGTGTTTGGTGTGTGTAGAAATGCCTTCAATGGTTGTGTTGCTGAAACTTTCTAGTTTAATTTAATGTGCAGCATGACTGTATTTCCACATGTATGTTCACTTTTTCTTACATTTTTTCATTCCTGAAATCGGGCACTTTTGGGCTGAACAGGTTAAATGTCTGTGCCTAATGTAATGGCCAGTGTGTAGGTATGAGTGGTGTCTATTTAAAGCCCTTGGAGTCTGTTTTATTTCTTCTAACTTGCAGAGCAGTTGAGCATTAGTTTGAATAAAGGAAAGTAGACCAGACTTCGCCCGTGGCTACAAGAAATTAAACCGTCTCCCCTCAGGTTTGACCCACTTAGAGCTGAAATAATAGTTTTACTTCTCCAGATAGATCCAGAGAAAAGTTATCCTACATTTTCTTATATTAGGGTGTTTGTCAGGGGAGAAAGATTTCTACTTTTATTTCAATGACTATATCATCATTTTGGTAAATTAAGTTCATTTACTTTGGTACAGAGCTTATTGTTGTTTTTCTGAGTGAGTGTGTATTAATAATAGGGTAATTACTTGGCTGGAACATTACTTTAATGTTTGCTTGTCTACATATTGTCATTATTATTTTATATAATTTATCAGTTTCTATGATTTTTATTTAAGGCTATCGATTCCTTTGTTTGAAACGTTATGACACTTTGACCAACACCGGTGCAGGGCGAGGGGATGGGGGGATGTTCAGAGGATTTATGTGGACATGTGAACATTGAATGTTTAATGACTTTGCTTTTGAAACTTACTGCAATGTCCAAAAGGTTTGATAAAAAGAGTTGAGGGGGAAAAAGAAGAATAGCTGACCTCTGCTCTCCATGTTTTTTTTTTAAATTGCCTCAATTATAAAAAAAAAATCTAAGTAAATGAATCCCATCCCATCTTTTGCTGCAGATGCAGAGCTGAAATTCACAATAAGTATTCAGTAAATATTCAGTTATGCTGTGCAGTATATTTCTTTATCGTGTGCCTGCATTACCATAAATACATACCTCTATATAAATGTACTTCTGTTTTTTGCTCAACTGTCTGTTCGCTCTGAAAAAGGAGAAGCTGCAGTCTCATTGTACATTCTGTATAATGTTCTGTATAATGATGTTAAAGGGCACACTATGCTACATTGTACCCATGAACATATGAATGAATTAATTAATATTTAACTTTTGGTTACAATATACAGTACAGAGCTTAAATAATGTGCATCAACTTACAAAAAAAGAACATATAAACATAACAAAACTAAGCATTTTTACAAAAAGACAAGAAAAAATTAAAACAATTAACAAACTCTGTAACCAAAGGAATAGGCTGAAGACGAGGTTTATTGTTCAATCTATTAAATTACCCAGAATATCAATAACATAAGGAAAGTCAAAACGTAACAAGTTTTACTCTGAATTATTCCTCTTAATCATTACACACCTATAATCCCTTATTATTTTACTTTTTAATGTTTTTTTGGAACTCAACAGAGATAAACACAACTTAAATTCATCATATAGTCTATTCCATAACTTAACTCCCTAAAATAAAACACATTGCTTTTTTCAAAAATACTCAATCCCCTTAAATTAAATTTATTTTCTCCTAATTTATTTTTTTTTATATCAATGCTGGAAAGACTTTTGTTTTTAACTTGGAAAAATATTGCAAATGTTTTTAAGTATACAACATCGAGAAATTTTAAATGTAAGACAATAAATAATGTATTGGTGGTTTCTATGTATTTCCCTAAACCACAACACAATATGGCATATATGGCAATATAAGTGAGAAATGCAATATATGCAGACATCTCTTATTTATCATATCACTTATTTTTATAATAATAATACCAATAGATTTAGATCATTTCTGTTTTATATACTCTATATGTGTCTTCCAACTGAAATTATGATCTGAAAGTATGATCTAAAATTACTCCCAAGAACTTGGTTTGATATACTCTAGAATTTTCAGTTCCATTTAAAATTAATTTAATTGCACAGTTAGTCGTAACACGACCAAACACCATAAATGTTGTTTTATTTTCGTTTAATGGTAACTGATTGATTTCAAACCATTTTTTTAACATGATCAACTGTTGTCAACAATTCTTTAATGTCTTGTCCTGAACAAAATAATTTGTATCATCCGCTAATACAATAGATTTCAACTTATTTAATACTGTACAAATATTATTCAAATAAAGTATAATTAACTTAGGTCCAAATACTGAACCTTGTGGGACCCCACAAGTTACTTTTCTAAAGTATTAAACAGTATTATTAATTTTTACATACTTCAACCCACTATTTAAATAACTTCTTACCCAATTCAGTGAATGCCTCTTATGCCATAATGCTCCAGTTTCTGCCATAGCGAGGAATGATTAAGTGTGTCAAACACTTTATGTAAATCAACAAAAACAAACACCTACAGCATTTTGTATATCTCTGGCTGTAGCTATGTTTTCTACAAATTACAGATATAAAAATCTATACAAATACATAAAAACAAAATCACTCTCTCTTTAATGGCTGCTGGAGACAAAGCAGATATTAAAAGTTTTGCTCCTTTTTGGTTTTGATGGTTGTTGAACGAGATGAAGCATGAAACACTGCAGTGCAGTCTGAAGAGTTGATCCACTATTTGTGGTATTTTAGCTTTGAATACTCGGGGTGTCAAAAATAATCCTTTTACTGATGCATAAATAAAGCAGGATTATCAAAGACTTTAAAACAGACAAGAGTGTAAAGAATTAAGTAAAATATAAGAAAGCAGCTGGCAGCATGCATGATCTTTAAAGGGATAGTTCAGTATTTTTGAAGTGTATGAGCTCCATATGGCCACTAAGTACATTAGTGCAGCAGAAAGTTCTCTCCTCTTCCTCAGCAAGACACAGTTTGTAAAAGTTTGCAGAACTTTGAGCACTTTTTTATCGATCTGATCCGATATCAGCAGGAATCATACAGACTTTTATTACTTATTTTGTAATGTGGACTGTAAGAAAAGGCTTGATCAGGTGAGATTACTCAAACAGAGAACAGTAGTCAGCAATAGCAGGTATGAGAAAAACTGTTGTTTTTAACAAATGGGTTTAATTCATTTTTACCTTTAACTTAAGAATATAGTACAATTAAATAAAAAAAATAAAATAAATAAATGAGAAGATCCTGAAAAGTAATCTCAATAAATCCAATAAAAACAAAAACATGTATATTTTAAATTGCAAAATAACCACTGTGTTTAACTTAAACATAAGCATATTCTACAGCTGAATTAAATAAATAAAAATATGTATAATGGACTATTTATATCGGAGTACTTATCCAATATCAATATCAGATTGGGACACCCTTACTTTTTGCCGGTATAAAGACTGATTGATAATTTAATCTATCAACAAAGTCAAATGAATGAAAATCAGATGAATGTAGATCATGTTTTTAGAATGTAAGGTGGTGTCACAGGTAACCGTCTCTCCTTCTTGTGTCTCTTCTTCCTCCTCACCCTCTCTTCAGTCTCTCTCTCCTGGCTGCTGACTCAGAGGGCGAGCGAGACGATCCTCCCTCTGAGCTCAGGTGAGCTTCAGGTGTACGTTTCCTTCTGCTTCTCCCTCCTCTCTACCCGACCCTGTGCTCATGTAAGGCAGGATCGTACTCTGGTGTTTGAGGTTAAATCTTAATTTTATGAGCTAAGAACTGCATCATGGTGGTCTGCCTCGAGCCCTAAAGTTCTGATCATTTGTTTACTCAGGAAGGCGGAGGCGTCCGGGGTCAGAGAGAGTCCAGTGGGGTCTGTGTCAGAGGCTTCAAGAGGAGGAAGAGGAGGAGGAGGAGGAGGAGGAGGAGGTGAAGAAGGGAGCAGCCTGTCCGAGCAGAGCCTCAGCAAAAACGGTCAGAAATCAGCCAACGTGGGCATCGTTTATTACCGAGGAGGTCTCGTTTTAGCCTGCATCTGATTGTCTGTTAGCAACTTTATGGAAAAACTGCTTCATGGATTTACATGAAAGTTTTATCAGAGGTTTGGTTTGGTCCACAGAAGAAGCCATTTCATTTTGGTGGTGATACGGTTATATGTTTGGATACCAAAAATTCCCAAGTTAAAAAAAAATATATATCATAGACATTACATAACATTGGGCTAGATTTTGAAAAATCATATCTCTGCCATTTTTCAATGGATTTGCTTCCAATTTTACAGAATAATTTATGTAATATATCCCTATCAGCAAGGTCAATTTCATCTGGATCCAATCTACATTGACATCAGGAAAAATCATTGAAGTTTATAACAGGAAATCCCATTGTAGTTTATTTGCAAACTGACATCAATGTGACTCCATTGTGCTCTCTAAATGCTTACTATCCCGCTCTATCCTTCACTTCTGAAACATTACATAGTTCTTTAGCAGAGGTGGAGACTTATTAAGCTTAAAATGTCTATTTTGATAATCAGAAATATCCACATCCTGTTTTTACATCATGATTACAAAGCCACTCCGCAGCATGTTCACCAGTGTGACCACGTGTGGAGGCTGTCAGCCTCTATTTGCCTACTTTTTTTTTCTTTTTTGTCTAACCAAAATTGGAAATACTTTTTTACAACTGTCTCTCGTGTACATCTTAACAAAAAGACATGTTTGGTCTCTCAGCCTCCTAAAAAAAAATTCTTTTTAATTCTTTTTTTAGTTTTTATTTTTCACCATAGTGAATTTTTATCTAATTTCTTATTTTTTTTCTCTTGATCGTTATTTAATTTTAATTTATGTTTGACTCTATCTTTTTGCCATAGTATTATTCTAAATTTGATTTTATTCTTTATCTAATTATATTCCCCTTTAGTATTTTTGTCTAATTTCCTTTCATGTCTTTTTATTTGTATTTTAGTCTTAGCTCTTGTGTTTCCTCGTTTTAATTTAACTAAGCGTTTCTTCATGTTTTTGTGGGACACCCACAGCATTAACTTTGTCAGAAAAGGTTAATAATGTAACTAAAAGGTTCCTAATAATAAAGCCAGAGTTGCCTGTAATAAGTAAAAGACAAGAGACAAGACAAATTGAACTTAAATGGTGTCTTAAAATGATTATTTTTAATCCAGAGCAGATATTAAACCTGAATTTAAGACCCTCTCTGAGTCAAACTTTCCTTGTTTCATAGGCATTGATATTTTGTTTTTATTTCAAGCAGTTAAATGCCTAATTTTGACCTTTATTTGTTGAAGGAAGAGATTTATCTTGACTGGTTAAGTAAATGTGGATTAGATTAAGTGGTTTAGATATTTCTGACTTGAAAATAGACACACACTCTGAGATCTGACTTTTTGCAGTGTAGAGGCTTCATAGATGCACTCTCTCGTGAGTGCTGATCGTTTTTTAGATTCAGTCAAAGCTACAAAAGACTGAACGAAATGTGTGTAGTGACTCAAATCCAGAAAAATATCCATTGTGGATCCACGCAACCGAACAGAGCTGAATTTGATGAAGAGAAATGTACATAAATGCTTTAAAACACAGAGAGTATTTGATCACATTGGTGTTTTTAATTATGGAGAGATGTAACAGGATGAAAAAGCAGGTACCGTTAGTGGCAGTCCTCCATTATCTTCAATATTACCAATAACATAAGGAGGTTATGTTATAGCCCGGGTCTGTTAATTTCTTAGTTTGTTTGTTTCTCTGTTGGCCACATAACTCAAAAAGTTAAGGACGGATTTCGATGAAATTTTCAGGAAATGTTCGAATTGGGACAAGGAACAAAGGATTAGATTTTGGGAGTGATCTGGATCACCATCTGGATCCACCATGACAAGAAATGTGATTTTCGCGAATAACTACTGAACTAAAATAGATATCATTATGAATCCAATTGCTAATGGTATTTTTTCATGGTCAATGAATTTAGATATTTAGATGAAATAAAGGTAGGACTAATATTTATGGTGAAAATCACAATATGGGTGAGGACTGTGGCACTGGAGGAGGTCTGCACTCCCTGAGTGCTTTTATAGTTTTACTTTTTCAAACAGAAACGTCCTCTCTTCCTGCAGGAGCGTCAAACACCAGAGAGAGAGGATTCAGGGACTCAAAGACTCCAAACGATAAGACTGGATCTCTGCATTTAGGTAAGATTCAATCCTCTAAATGAACCAAACCCTTCTGTTGATGATTTTCTTCCACTGAATTCCACTGAACTTTCTCTTCCAGATGATGACGTGGAGTACGATGACGACTTCAACAGGTAAGGCTGAAGAGCTCTCAAAACAAATGAGTAAACCATGACTGTAACAGACGTCTGGCCCTCTGCAGTGATGCAGACTCAAACTCTGACTGGAAATGTCGTGACCACAATTACAGCTCTCATACATCTCTGCACCTGCGAGAGGAAACTCAAACTCTCAGACTCAAGTTTATTAATAAAACACCTTTCATACATGTACACATGCAGAGTGCTTTACACAGCAGCAGAACCTAAACATGACATCATTATGTGAGAAGAATAAAAGTAAACAAAAGTCAAAACAAACTCAGTCCTGCAAAATCACTAACATTTTAAAACAACACTGAAAAGCAAAATAAAATACATTAAAAACATAGTAAAATAAAGTTTTTTCCTTAAAATAATTAATAAAATAAAAAAAAAAACTTAAAACTAAGGTTAAAAATCAAAATAAGTAGATATAAAAAACAATATAAAAACACAAAATTCATAGAAACAAGGATTAAAAAGTCGTGATAAAAGCATGAAGAAGATAATTCCAGATTTAAAGCGAGATTAAAAAAGTATGTTTTGAGTTTGTTTTTAAAAACAGCGAGAGACGTCTCTGTTCTCAAGACCGGAGGGAGAGAGTTCCAAAGTTTTGGGGCATAAAAGCAGAAAGCTCATGAGAGGGAGACCAAACTCTCAGACTCAAGTTTATTAATATAACACCTTTCATACATGTAAACATGCAGCCCAAAGTGCTTTACACAGCAGCAGAACCTAAACATGACATCATTATGTGAGAAGAGTAAAAGTAAACAAAAGTCAAAACAAACTCAGTGCAACAAAATCAATAAAATTTTAAAAGATCACTTAAAAGCAAAAAAACATACATTAAAAACATAGTAAAATGAATAAAGTGTTTTCTCTAAAATAATAAATAAAATAAAAATAATTAATAAAATTTTAAAATTAAGGGAAAAAAATCAAAATCGATAAATATTTAAAAACACTAAACCCATTAAAACAAGGATTAAAAAGTTGTGACTAAAGCAATAATGGTATTAACTGCAATAATGATAGTAACAATGGTAATTATGCAGACCAGGTTATGAAGAAGATATTCCAGATTTAAAGCTCGAACAAAATAGTATGTTTTGAGTTTGCTTTCAAAAACACCGAGAGACGTCTCTGTTCTCAAGTCCGGAGGGAGAGAGTTCCAAAGTTTAGGAGCATAAAAACAGAAAGCTAATGAGAGGGAGAATGTTTAAAAGGGAAGCATTCAGGGACCTTAGTGTTCAGGATGGAATATAAGAAGAAATAAGATCTGCAATATGTGAAGGTAGAGCTGGGTGACCCCCCCCAAAAAAATTTGATTTAAAAAAAAAAAGAAAAAAACTCGATTCACAATTCAATTCGATGACCCCACCCAGTTTCAAATGAAATAACAATCAATCAATCAAACTTTATTTCTATAGCACTTTTCATACAAAATTTTGTAGCACAAAGTGCTTCACACAGAAATGAAGAAAATAAAATCAAATTAATCAGAGGTAAAAAACTAAATGCAATGAAAAATACAACCCACCCCTCCCTCACCCCCACCCTTGTAATCCACATCCAGCACACGCACTCACACACACACATGTACAAAGACATGAAGAAGAGATTCTAACTGAGGACCGAGGAAACGCCATCTTTCATTTAAAAAATGAGGGAACACTGGAAGTAAAACGAAATTAATAATTAAAAATAATAATGATAAATAAATAAAATGAAATAAAATCTTGATAAGAAATGAGATTAAAATAAATAAATATAAAAATAAACAGGTAAATAAAATACATTTTAAATAGTAATATGGTAAAATGAGATAAAATGCACTGAAGAGGAAAGAAAATCAATAAACAGATAATAAAATTACAAACAATAAATCTGAACTAAATTGAATAATAAAATATATTAAGGGGGTTAAAATAAATACATAAATAAGATTAAATAATAATAACAATAATAATGATAATAATAACAGTAATAATAATAATAAATATAATCAGCTAAAAGCTAGACAAAAAAAGTAGGTCTACTACTCACTGTAAATTTATTTCCAAAACATACATTAATTTATACTTAAAATATACATATAAAGTGCGTCCAGGTCAAAAACTCAACACAGAAATCGACACAACGTGCCCGTGCACTGTAGTTTCATCCACTTGTTTGAATTAACTATGAAGATAACAAAATGCCTGAGGTAACGCTTGTTGTAAAACAATAAAAAATCTTAATAGTAAACTCAACTCTTGTTGTAAAAAATGTCAAATTGTACAAAGTAATGAGAAAAGTGCCTCAAAGTGTGAATATGAAATGAACGGGGTTGAATTTAAAAAAAACAAAAACGTTTAACTTGAGTTTCAGAAAAAAAACCGAATTGATTTGACTTGCCAAGTCGATTTTTAAATCGTATTGATTTTTTGCCCAGGCCTACATGAAGGCCGTGTAGAGCTTTAAAAACAAGTAAGAGAACTTTAAAAAGGAACTGAGGATCATTTACACGCTCTCTGTGCCTCGCTGTTTCAGTCATCGGTCGGACCTGTCGAAGAGCGAGATCAGCATCGGGGAGGAGATCGAGGAAGTTTCCATCGAGGGACCCGAGAACAGTGACAAAGTAATCAGATTACCTTTTAGTGGGTCATTTGTGCAACATGTCCCTTTAAGTGCTTGGATTAACCCCCGTGCTGCTGGTTTGTTTGTTTGTTTGCAGTTCGATGAGACCACCCAGGACCTCAGCGTCTCTCAGCTCAGTCAGAGTCACGGAGCAGACTACATGGAGGAAGTGGCCTGACCTGTTCCCATCATGCACCTCACCTGCCCCCCCCCCCACCGGATCGTTGATATTTATGTCTGTACAGTTTCACCAAGAAAATAAATCCTTTTGTTTTAAGAGGCTGTTTTCTCTCTGTAGAGGATCAGTTGCGTCTCTTTTTTCCTCCCCTTTGGAAACGCTCACATGTGAGGGGGTGGAGCTACAGGGGGCTGTGAGTAAGAGCTCTGTGGAGGGTTGCAAGGGTTATCGGCTTCAATGAGGACTTTCAAAAACAGCGTCTTCCTGTCAGCATAAACACATGTAGGTGGAGTCTGTGTAGCTATGACATCACAAACTCCAGGAAGTAAGAACAGAGCGTTTTTTTTTTGCTCTTCAAGCATCTTCAACGACATTTAGACCGCGTTTATATGACAAAATTGTCACCAGAAACTAAAAGGTTTTTCTTTTTCATGTATAAAAGTGTTCGGTGTTCTCACAGATCTATGAGAAAGAATGAAAATATGGTCGTGTGCCTGCCAGGCCAGCAGTTGGCGATGTTAGTCTGTAGTGTCCTTGTTAAATATCACAGATACTTCTCCCCTGGTCAGAGTGTTGATGCAGCAAATTTGCATTTAGTTGGAGTGAGTTAGCAGTAACCAGACAAGCCAGATGGACAGCTCCATATATCTGCCACAGAAATATTTCACTAGTCCATCTGGGCAGGAGCCCTTTGAATTTGTTTTCAGGGGCAGAAAAAAAAAACACAAGCTTGTGATTGGACAATCGTTTGGCTCATCACATTCACCACAGACCAATCCACATCAAGCAGGGTTGCCTCCTATAATGTAGCATACATAGTGGCTAACGTAGCGGCTAACAGCTAACAACAGTTACTGACAGTTAGCGGTTAGCCGCTAACTTAGCTGCCAACAGCTAACGGCCTTTTACTATCGCCTTAAACTAAACTGTACCACACAGATGATTCATTTAACACTTATATGTGACATGAACCTCGTCAAACACAATCCCTACAAGTAAACTTCTGAGGAGAGCAGATTTCACCAAGTTTCACTGAGTAGCCGTGAGGACAATAGGCTAATCGGCATCTCCGTTCTCAACTTCCGGTTGTTGTCAGGTCTGCATTCTGCTGCTCCCGCCTCTCTTACCTGATTGGGCCGTTAAGAATTCAGCCGAGTAAATTCGTTGGACAACGGAGGCTGGCAAGACAGAGCTGCAGGATTTCAGAATCAGGCAGGTCTGTCTGCTCTGCAAGGCTAGAAAAATCCTGTTGCAGCTGCAAAAGTTGTATAATACAGGGCGAATCAGAAAGGTCAGGACACAAAGATATCTGTTCTAAAGTTATCCTTGTCCACATCATTATGGAAACATCGAACAATTTTATCCCACAAAGCATTTATTCTCACATCGTGCAGCTCTATGACAAACCAGTGCTGTGGTGGAGTGTGTGACAAACCAACACAGCAGCATCAATGTGAAAAGATGATGTGTGACTCTCTCACCGTCTCTGGTGACTTCAACCACAAACAGCCCGTCCTCCGCCCCCAGAGCGATCCTTTCCCGATCTGAAAGAAAAAGTCAAACAGCTTGTACTTGTACTTTTAAATTATCTTTGTGTACTTTTTAGTAGGGGTGCACCATTCACAATTTTATAAAAAGCCTGACCTGCCAATACCGATTTTTCTTTAGAACTGACAGCATACACCTTCAATGTTCTGATCTTATTTAATTAAAAACATGAAGCAATACCAGCTACAATGATAACGTACTTTAACTGCACATGAGGTAGTTCTGTCAAATATACATGAAAAGTTGTGATTATCATTGTCAAACAACTAAATTATATCAGTTCCTTTAGTCTTTCATTTTCCACATTTAAAAATAAACCATACTTATGCAACAGGTTACACTGCAGGCCTCTTTTGAGCCTCTTCCCAAAAGTGCTGGTGCCAAGTTTGAAGTGCTGTCAGCCAGCGAGACAGGCCGAGGATGGCTGCCTCCCCAGCCTGACCGCCTTTCAACGGCCCTTCCCCCCCATCATACGTGCTCATCTAGGAGTCTTTTTATGTGTTGAGATCAGAGACTGGCAATACAGACCTGCAGGATTTCAGAATCAGGCAGGTCTGTCAGCTCTGCAAGGCTAAATTAGTCGTAGGGATGCACGATATTATCGGTTTGATATCAGTATCGGACAATATTATCTTAAAAACTTAAGTATCGACTGACATTGATATTTTTGCAGATATTTACAGCCATAAATTGGCTGAAATATCAACAAATATCACAAGTGTACAATATGGATGCACCTTCTCATCACTACATTGGTACATTTAAAAAACAAGAGTTTCATTTTTAAGAGAGTTAAAAGCTGTTTTTCTTGTTTTGCATCTGTATCTCCAAAAAAAAAAAACCTGTAACGTTGAAGAAACAAGTCCATGTTTGTCAAGTACAGAGCCTATGGTCTTGACTAGAAATATTGGTATCAGCGATAATCATTTAAAAAATTTTGGCATATTGGATATCCTGAAAAATCCAATACTGTGTAGGGGTGTAACGAAATGGTCAACTCAGGATAAGTACATTCTTGAATGAAAAAGAAAACAAATAGCAGTCCTCAGAGCTGCAGTTTAGACCTATAAATGTCTGAACTGTGAACTATAATATTTAGCCTATAACAGTGCATATACTTCTGATCTTCAAGTATGATCAAATTCTGTCAACTCAACAGTAGATGCAAAAATCAAATATTGTTTTTTTATGCAGACTTACACAAACATACAGTTGCTGCCTGTCTCCAGTTCAAAGTAGTTGGTAGTTGTACTCACCGCAGTAAACGGCAAACTGTAGCGGCATATTTTGCACACGGTTGTTGTTTTGTCCGCAGTCTTGTCACCGTTCTCTCGTCTTTTACACGGGAAGCCAAAATAGGTCCACACGACCGATTTATCTGACGAAGGAGCGTCGGCTAATTCCTCGACCTCGTCTTCCTCCATATTGAAGCAAGCGTTTTGCTACGGGGGCGTCAGTGGCGCAGTTGGATAATGCGCTTGGTCAGTGATTGGGAGGTTGCAGGTTCAAGCCCAGCTCCGGGCGACACATGGCGATGTGTCCTTGGGCAAGACACTTAACCCCAAGTTGCTCCCACTGCTGCGTCAGTGGTGTGTAAATGGGCATGAAAGGGCGTGAATGTGTTAGAGAAACTGATGGATAACTAACATAGAAACTCTGAACCATCAGTGAGTGAATGTGAGAGTGAATGGGTGTGAATGGGTAGGTGTGACCTGCGGTGTAAAGCAGTAGTCAAAGACTAGAAAAGCGCTATATAAGCTCAAGTCCATTTACCATTTACGGTTGGCGAGGAGGGTAAAAAATCACCAGTCTCAGTGGTGCACGGCGCCCCTTCGTGTTTTTTATTTCTCTTTGAATTTTATTTCGCCAAATTTCGTGGCACGAAATTTCATTACACCCCTAATACTGAGCATCCCTAGTTAGCAGCACATGTTGCTCAGTAGTCGGCCTCACCTGTTGTTGTCTTTATCTGTAGGTGTGGCAGCTTCTTTTATCTGAAGGAGTGACTGAATGTGCCGTCACCATTTTCCCTGACAGCAGCAATTCCTGTTTACACGGAGACAATATCGTTTTCAAAACTTTTCACTATGGAGCCGAGCTCAAAGTTTTGTAATGTCTTGTAAAGGCGCAAACACAACGAAAACTCTCAGTTTTTGAACATTTTCATTGATGTGTAAACGGGCCCTAAAAGCAAAGAACAGTTGATCTGGCAGGACGTGACCTTTGAGCGCTGTAAACACTCAGGTCCGGTTCAGTGTTTGTCTTTTCTCAAGTCATAATCTCCCAAACACTTGTTCTAATCCACATTTACTCAACTAGTCCAGATAAATCTCTTTACGGAATTAAAGGCAAAGATAAGGAAGATAAGTTTAATATCTGCTCAAGTTAAATTCGTCTTATCTTATTGGCAGATTACTTATTAAAGAAATTCTTCTTATTTGGAGCAACTCAGGCCTTATTTTGCTCTTATATCAAATAAGATCTTATTCCAGTCATGTCAGGAAATTGTGCATAAGAGTTTCTTCACTGAGGTCCAGTCAGAGTCTCGCTCACGGTTTATAGATACTAAACACACAGATACTGAACTGTTTCCACTTCATCTTTTTCTTCTGCTTTGTTAAGCAAACACTGGAAACATCACTGTTGGCAGGTGATCTTTAAAGCAGGTGATTAATGAACTGTGGCCAGAAACATCCTGATTGGAGCATCGATGTGTAACGATGAGTTTATTTTAACCCTACATCAATCTTCTTGTTCTTCTTGTTCTTATGGCGTTATCACAGAGATCCATGTTTGAAGACTTCATCACTCCTTACTTCAATCCAACGATTGCTTTACGTTATTTAACCTGTTTAAAATAACATTTAGATAAAGAGGTGCTTAAAACACTTCGTAGACTATACTCAACAAATGTGTATTTTCCAACAAGATTTTTTTTATTGCAGCAGTTTTCCCTAACAGTACTTCAGGTTTCATAAATACAGACTTTTAGACCAGTTTAACTATTTTAATAACAGTTCAGCTACACTGTAAAATCTTAATAAACAAAGTAAGTAAAAATAACTTAATTCCCTAAAAAAGTTGCAGGCACTCATTTCTACAAAGTGGGTCTAACTCAAAAATAAATAAATGAATGAATACCTCTGTAGATTTGAGTATCCATATTTGTTTTTCATTGTTTAAGTATTATTGAACATTTGAAGTTTGTTTAGTCAACGTATTTCATCATATTAATGCTGCTATATTATCTACGGAAGCCCTAAAAGGTCACGTTTTTTTTAGCACCGTTTTCTCGTGATAACGACTTAATTTCAGTCATTTTCCTGAGATCTCGAGTTATTTATGTCGTTATCTTGGGATAACGAAGCTTGTTTTCTCGAGATCTTGACATAAATTAGTCGTTATCACGGGATAACGACATAAATAACTCGAGATCTCGGGAAAACGACTGAAATTGAGTCGTTGTCTCGAGAAAACTGTGCTAAAAAATCATGGCCTTTTAGGGCTTCTGTAATTATCAGCATCATTCCTCTTCAGATTGTATTTATTAAAATGAATAATATTCGACTGATCTCTTTATTTATGGTTGTAATGATAATTCATCCATAGTAATTACCTTTACTACCACATAGACATGAGGATCTTAAATTTGAGATGCCACATCTCAAGGGGCTAACCGGTAATACAGGGGTGTAGCATTTAGTAGGGACGCTGGGGACACGTCCCATTATTATGTCACCACCAAATGGTCCCAAACATAAAACATAAGCATAACATTTATATTTAATGCCAAAGAGATACATGTTTTGGTTATTTCATTTATTATCCATGTATTATATGTGTGTTGAAAGGCAGCAGCTGTTTAAGACCAACAATAAAAGTTTGTGGGAAAAAATACAATAAGAACTCAGGTTATAAACCTGTGTTCATATTGTTGGGGAATAAATTACATTTATCAGTATTAATTGTGAAACGGAGTTTTCTCCTCAGATTATATCCACACCATCAAAATGTATTTACCATGGGGAGCAGGGCCAGCTCTGGAACTCTCTTCCTCCAGACCTCCGAAACCTGACCTCCCTGTCTCTTTTCAAGTCCAGACTGCATACCCCACTGGACATTAACTTACCTCCTCTCCCCACCGGTCCTTCTCTGTTTGTGCTTTTCTATTGTTGATTTAATCATTATTGTTGATTTTATTTTCACTGTTGATTTTACTGTGGTTGCTTTTAATCTTGTTCAGCGTCCTTGAGTGTCCTGAAAGGCGCTTTTAAATAAAATGCATTATTATTATCATTATTTATTTATTTATTTATTTATTTAATAGGGACAGTGCACATTAATGAACATCTATTCAAAGAACAATAGATGTAAATGTGCCGGATTATAGCATCAATGCTAATTTACATCCGTAGTCCCTTGGCAGGTAACACATAAACATTATGGCAAAGACACCACACTCACAAAAGCAGGACATAGAACAGGACAATAGATCATAATGAGAGCACAATACAACACAGTTCATGTCTAAAACCCTGGATGTTAGTGGTTACAGGACTGGTTTGCTTTCAGCCACTGCTTAACATGTGTTTTAAAAGTCTGTAATGTGGGGCACTCCCTTATGGCGAGTGGGAGACTGTTCCAGATCTTACTGTCCTTTACAGAGTTTTGTCCAAAAGCTGTTTTTCTGTTTCACCTCACAGTCCCCTCTCGATGAGGCCCTGGTGTTGAGGCCGCTGTGAGCCCTTATTTTAAAAAAGTCAGACACAGGGGGTGGAGCAAGTCCATAGAGCACCTTATACAATAAACAAGCAAATTTAAAATGTATGAAGTTCTCAAAGCTCATGAGGTTATGCATTTTTAAAATGCTGCAAACGTGGAATGATACTGGTTTTCTATAAAGGATCTTAAGTGATTTTTTGTATGATTGTTGCATCCCACTTTCATACCATTTTGACCCAGTTTTTACAATTTCATACCTATTTTGCTTCGGTTCACTTTTTCTCAAATCTTTTATCCTTAGATTAATTTAATGTCTTATTGGTTTTACTATAAAAGATCTACTGCTGATGTTTGTTTAAGAATACATAAGATGAGAAACATTAAAACAATTGCAGAGTAAATCACAATATTGGGGGAAAAAAATCTCAATTTCTCAAATGGTTCAGCCCTCGAATCATTGACATCAGTGGATTTAATAGTCCTGTTTGTGTGGTTAGCTGGTTGATGAAGGGTCATTTACATAAGAGAGAGAGAGCAGGAACAAACTCTCTCTCTCTTTCTCTGGTCTGTCAGCTGTGAACTGAAAGAGTCTGATCTCGAGCAGCAGATTCACCTCCACCACCGTCTGGACCAGACCTGCAGCCTGAAACCCCCCAACACGTGAGTTCTGCTTTTTATTTCTGCATTACTTATGTTTCAGCCAAACTTCTGCTCCTGCTTTATGTATCTAATTTATGTGTTTTAGTGAAGTTATCCTGACTTTAGTGAACACTGGAGAAGTTTGGCCTCAGTTTTCTGTCAGCAGGTCTGATCACAGTCAGCTCGCAGGTATTTTATCTTCACATCCCAGCAGGAGAAGTGAAACACATGATGTGGTCATGATAACACTTTAAAGAACCTGGACGTGATACAGAGGAGACAAACTTTCTGATTCAGAGACAAAACAAAGATAAAAACATGAGCTCATGCTTCTAACCCTCACATTCCTACATCATGACTTTAGGACATGAATATTCTTTAAAAGCTTGTTTTCTGTTGATAATCAAGGCTGCACGCCACACAACATTGTTTCTTTAAATAAAAAAAAATTAATTAAATTAAGGCTGCACATAAGGGGGGATAAAGGGGAGCCCGTAGAGGTCAGCAAAGAAAATGTCAACAAAGAAAATCAATCAAAATGTATTTGCATAGAAGTTTCTTTAAAAGTAAATATATTGTCAAGAAAAAGTTGCTGAAATTAAAAAAAGAAAAAGCTTGTTTTCTTTTGAATAATCAAGGCCACACGGCACAGAACATTGTTATGTTTATTATTGTTATAATCAGTATTTTTATTACTGTAATTTTTTTATTTGTACGTGTTTGTAGGTATGTTTGTTTGCATGTGTATGTATATCTTTCTTTTTCTTCTTTTTTTTATAAAACCGTGTGAGGTCCAGATCAGTGTGGGGGTTATTGTCAAAGGAATTTTGGGAATGTTAGTTCACATTAGAAAACTGAAAAACTGGATTTAACTCAGTGTATGTTTAAGTTTTAATGTTTTTTAATAAAATAGTTTAAAACAAAATGAAGGCCGCAAATAAAGGGGAATAAAGAGGGGCTCGTGGAGGTCAGCAATGAAAAGGCAAACAAAAAAAATCAATCAGAATTCATTTGTACAGAAGTTTCTTTAAAAAAAATGTATTATTGAGAAAAATTGTTGAAATAAAAAAGCTAGTTTGCTTATGGGTAATTAAGGCTGCATGACTCAGCATTTTTATAGTTATTATTGTTATAATCAGTATTTTTAGTACCATTATTTTTTTTATTTGTGCAGTTGTACTTGTATGTAGGTATGTTTGTTTGCATGTGTATGCATATCATTTTCTTTTCTTTTTTTAAATACAAAAGTGTGAGGTCCAGATCAGAGTGAGGGTTGTTGTCAAGAGACGTTTGGGAATGTTAGTTCACATTGGAAAACTGAAAAGATGGAGTTTTCTCAGTGTATGGATCATTTTTAATGTTTTTTAATAAAATATATTAAAAGCAAAATCAAGGCCGCACATCAGGGGGGATAAAGGGGGGCTCGTGGAGGTTAGCAATGAATAGGTCGACAAAAAAATCAATCAAAATGTATTCATACAGGAGTTTCTATCAAAATAAATATATTTTCAAGAAAAATTGTTGAAACTAAAAAAAAGAAAAAGTTTGTTTTCTTATGGATAATCAGGGCCACACGGCACACAACATTGTTATTGTTCATATTGCTATTATCAGTATTTTTATCACAATTTTTAATTTATTTGTGCATGTGTGTAAGTATGTATATTTGCGTATGTTTTTATATTTATCAGTGGTTTTATAAAAACATGTGAGGTCCAGATTGGTGTGAGGGTTGTCCAGGGAAGTTCATGTTACTTCACAGTTGAAAACTGAAAAATGGGATTTTTCTCAGTGTAGGGTTCATTTTTAATGTTTTTCAATGAAATATATATCTCTATATCTATATCTATATCTATATCTATATCTATATCTATATCTATATATATCTATCTATCTATATATATATATCTATATCTATATCTATATCTATATATATATATATATATATATATATATAGACATATATCTATATATATATATATATATATATATATATATATATATATATATATATATATATATGTATATATATAAATATATATGTATATATATATATATTTATATTTGTTTTTCTTTCCAGGGAGGTTGTTACTTCACAGTTGAAAACTGAAAAATGAGATTTTTCTCAGTGTATGGTTCATTTTTAATGTTTTTCAATCACTATGTTAAAAAAAGAATAAAGAGGGGAAAAGGAAACCCGTGGAGGTCAGCAATGAAAAAGTCGACAAAACATCAATCAGTCAAAATATTTTTCACAGAAGTTTCTATTGACATAAATGTAGAAAACACAAACAGAACATGAGAGGAGATAGAAACTGAAAATATGACACCCTCCATCCAGCCCACAATCTACACACACATCTACACACACATCTTCACACATCTACACACATCTACACACACATCTACACACGAATCTACACACACATCTTCACACATCTACACACGAATCTACACACACATCTACACACATCTACACACATCTACACACATCTACACATATCTACACACATCTACACACACATCTACAGACATCTACACACATCTACACACATCTACACACACATCTACACACATCTACACACACATCTACACACACATCTACACACATCTACACACATCTACACACACATCTACACAAAAGTGTCATGAAGGATTTCCAAGAAACAGACATGGATGACCGAGGAACCACCAGAGCGAACATGTTAGAAACTGTGATGAGAAAATACGACAACAGCAGTGAATCAGGTTCAATTTAACACTCTTAAGGTAGATATAAAACAAAACAAATAAAAATAATAAGTAATAAAACCTAAGAGCTACATGATGATTCACTCCAGGAAACTTCAATCCTCAGTAATTATAAAACAATACTTATCGTAACATTTCAACTTCAGTCATTTTACATTTTAAACCTTTTCAAAAACAAGTTTCCAGTCAAATAAATCAGTTATTTCTCCACAAATATATCTATCACAAATGCTCTTTTTAACATTCCAAACAATTTTCCTCAACAATAATTTTAACTTTTAGTGAAAAGAGAATGAGAGAATGATTTTTTATATAAGGATATTATCTGTTTCCTAAACTATTTTACTCTTTTAAAGAAAAAAAAATCGCAACGTAGTCCTCCATCTTTGTTGTGGCAATAAAATTTGGCGCTAGTTGTTACGGGAAACTGTCGTGACGTATACAGACGTGTACATTGACGTGATGACGTAGCTCTCTGGCCGGCACCCGTTTGTGGAAAAGCAAACTGTTCTTCACCGGTTCACACTTGAACCAACTGTGAACCGGCTCTAGCACCAGCACGAGCACCAGCCCTGGAACCAGCTTGGTGGAAAAGGGGTATAAGACTGTTGGAAACCATTTCAGGTGACTACCTGTTGAAGCTCATAAAGAGAATGAAGAGTGTGCAAAGCAGTAATCAGAGCAAAGGGTGGATACTTTGAAGAAACTAGAATATAAGACATGTTTTCATTTATTTTACACTTTTTTGTTCAGTACATAATTCCACACGTGTTCATTCATAGTTTTGATACCTTCAGTGAGAATCTACAATGTAATTAGAGATGAAAATAAAGAAAACACATTGAAGGAGAAGGTGTGTCCAAACTTTTGGCCTGTGCTGTAAGTTTAAATGTTTGTTTGGAAGTAAAATGATTGGAATTATTAAATCACGAAATAAATAGTTTTTTAAATTTATTTTTAACTTTCAAACAAGTTAAACAAAACATGTTGTTCCTAGTATATATTATTAAATTAGAGGATATATATATTTTAACCTGTCTGATTCTATGAGAATAGAATTAACAGTTACTCCTGAAGGACGTGGTGCAATTGGCCCTTTGTCTGCCATGTTGGAATTGTGATGCAAAATCTTAATATGAAAAAAATGTGCAAAGATTATATTTTTCTGAACTGCAACCTAAGTGGTATAAAATATATTCCAAATGTCTGTCTACTGTCGTAGTCACCATGTATGAAAGGGTTAAATGTAGGGAGAAGAAGTGTTGATAATGAGATGCTATGAGATTGCATAGTGTCTGATTTGAAAATATATTTGTAGGGTGTCACACCTTTAATAGACAATGGAAAGGAAGTACGACAGCTAAGTGGACCCGATTATGTAACAGACAAAAAGAAGTAAGCATACTGAATCACACGAGTCATTAATGCTAAAGAAATAAACACAACAGGTCTGAGACTCTGGTCAAATAAGATTTATGGATGGATGGATAGATGAATTGATAGATTGATGGATAAATGGACAGATAGATAGATAGATAGATAGATAGATAGATAGATAGATAGATGGATGGATGGATGGATGGATGGATGGATGGATGGATGGATAGATAGATAGATAGATAGATAGATAGATGGATAGATAGATGGATAGATGGATGGATGGATGGATGGATGGATGGATGGATGGATGGATGGATGGATGGATGGATGGATGGATAGATAGATAGATAGATAGATAGATAGATAGATAGATAGATAGATAGATAGATAGATAGATAGATAGATGGATGGATGGATGGATGGATGGATGGATGGATGGATGGATGGATGGATGGGTGGATGGATGGATGGATGGATGGATAGATAGATGGGGCCACTGGAGCACAGAGAACTCATAATGTAAAAAAAAATAACAGCTTGAGATGATCTGTGACTTTTGCACAACATGCTAAATCAAGAGGAGGGGCTACAGCACCAGGAGACAGTAGGTGCCACTCCTGTCAGCTAAGAACAGAAGACTGAGGCTGCAGGTCTTGTTAAGCTCTGACTGCAGAAGGAAGTCCCACCTCGGAGTAGTAAGGTGTACCTAATGAAGTGGCCTTCTTGTGAATTTTCATTCCTTATGTCTTGTTCAGATGAATTTCGGCTAGAGAAACAACCATAATGAGGTTTAATGGAAAGTTTGTTTACTTCCTGTGACATTCAGAATACGGGAAGTCAGAGGAGACAAACGGAGCTGAACTCTGAGCTCAGTCAACAGCGATGCAGAAGTTCAGAGCAGGAACAGAAAGGTTTGAGGAACATCATGATCTAATGTTCCCAGCATGACTCAACCGATTTTTCTCTCTTTCATTGAATAAACAAAATAATCTGAGCATAAGTTTTATTAACAGACTGATGTTGTATTTATCTGAACATCAGGGTCATTATTCAACATTTGTTTGCATTTTTCCAACATTAGAAGTATAAAGTTTGTTCTCATCATTCAATACAAACTTTCTTCTGCCTGATCAACATTTGAACTCCTGTCCTCATCTTTCAAATGTTTTACCAAATTGACTATTTAAATAGAACAAGGGTTCAAACATTTTAGACATTTAACTGTTTTCCTTGAGTTTTTCTTCTATAAACTTTCTCTTGATATTGACATTTTTTTTCTTATACAACTTTAAATATTTTATTGTTGTTTTAACAACAGTTCACCTTAAATTTCATTAAATGATTTTTAATTCTTACTGAATATTTTAACCTTTTTTAAACCATTTTTTTTTTCATATTTCTTTTTCCTTCCACATTTAATTCATTCTAATCATTGTACCTCTTAGATTAACGAATATAGCTATCTTTTGTCTCAGAAGTTTGATCTTATATCTATTTTTCTGAAATATTTCATTTTTTTCAGACACTTTCATCTCAACATTTTAATTTTTTGTCACATTTGAACTTTTTATAAGAGTCATCTCAACATTACTTAAAGCTAGGGTCTGCGATTTGGAAGCTTGGTACATCTTAATAACACAGTTTATAAGGCCATTATGGTCCTATGGTCTGATCTACGCAATATAAAGACCAAAAAGAATGATAAAAATCCATTCAGTATATCCGCTGCAAAGCAGCATAATAGTTGACCGATCCGAACCGCCGGGAACAGCGGTTCGGATTGGTCCTTGAGTCCATACAATCCCCTGTCTCCCCTGCTCCGCACCATCCCGCCTCCTCCCCATTTTTATTTAAACATTTCAGCTTCAGTCCTGTCATTTTACATCCATCCATTGATCCATCCTATATTAATACCTCGTATCCTTCACAGAGGTCTAACAAGGTTAACTCATGATTTAACCCCTAGTTAAATTATGAGTGAACTGTGATTAACTACATTTTTTTTTAAAGCAGAGTTCAGTTTCACTAACCACACACAGACCTGATTTCTGCCAGACCTGTTGAAGTAATCAATCACTTCAATAGAACCTGTGTGACAAAGTAAAGTAGGCTGCAAGATCTGGAAAAGAAACACATCATGCTGCAATCCAAAGAAAATCCAGAACAAATGAAGAAACTAAGAGCAGTGGTTGGCTGCCAAAGTTACACCAAGAGCACAAGGACTCACAAAAGGAGCCAGAACAACGAATAAAGACCTGCAGCTAAGATCAGTGTTCATGACTCAACGATAAGAAAGAGACTGGGCAAAAATGGCATCCATGGGAGAGCTCCAAGACTCGCCTCACATTTGCCAAAAAACATCTTGAAGATCCCCAAGACTCTGCAAATATTCTGTAAACTGACAAAACAAAAGTTGAACTTTTTGGAAGGTGTGCGGCCCGTTAACCTGACATGTCAGATGGACAGTTCCATATTGGAAATATTTCACTAATCCACCTGGGAGGAGCTCTGTGAAAATGTTTTTAGGGGCAGAACCTTCAAAAACAACAACAGCTTGTGATTGGAGGATCGTTTGGCTCATCACACTCATCACAGACTAATCCATATCAAGCAGCGCTGCTATGATGTAGCATATGTAGCAGTTAAACATAGCTAACTGTTGTTAGCCACTATGGCTATTGGCTGTTAACTGTTGTTTGTCCTTGTTGAATTAATCAATCACTTCAATAGAAGCTGTGTGACAAAGTAAAGTAGGCTGCAAGATCTGGAAAAGAAACACATCATGCTGCAATCCAAAGAAATTCCAGAACAAATGAAGAAACTAAGAGCAGTGGTTGGCTGCCAAAGTTACACCAAGAGCACAAGGACTCACAAAAGGAGCCAGAACAACATCTAAAGACCTGCAGGCTCCACCCGCCTCAGTTAAGATCAGTGTTCATGACTCAACAATAAGAAAGAGACTGGGCAAAAATGGCATCCATGGGCGAGCTCCAAGACTCACCTCACATTTGCCAAAAAACATCTTGAAGATCCCCAAGACTCTGCAAATATTCTGTAAACTGACAAAACAGATGGACAGTTTCATATTAGAAATATTTCACTAATCCACCTGGGGAGGAGCTCTGTGAAAATGTTTTTAGGGGCAGAACCTTCAAATACAACAGCAGCTTGTGATTGGAGGATCGTTTGGCTCATCACACTCATCACAGACCAATCCATTTCAAGCAGCGCTGCTATGATGTAGCATATGTAGCGGTTAAACATAGCTAACTGTTGTTAGCCACTATGGCTATTGGCTGTTAACTGTTGTTTGTCCTTGTTAGCCATTAGCCGTAGCAGCTAACGGCCATTAGCTTAACTCTTTCATGCATGATGACTTCTACAGTAGACAGATATTTGGAATATATTCTATACCACTTATGTTGCAGTACCATGTTCAACTACCATGTGGTTAACTCCCAAACCCTTGTCTCAAGTTTCAGAAAAATATTATCTTTGCATATTTTTGTCATATCAAGATACTGCATCACAAGTCCAACATGGCAGACCAAGGGCAAATTGCACAATGCCTTCAGGTTGAAATGTGAAATCATTTTATTCTCATAGAATCAGACAGGTTTTATATATAGTCTCTAGTTTGATAATATATTAGCAACAACATGATTTTAACTTGTTTGAAAGTTAAAAATAAATTTAAAAAATATTTCTTTCGTGATTTAATAATTCATGCATGAAAGGGTTAGCTACCGACTATCGTTTCACACTAAATTATACCACAGATGTATCATTTAACATTTATATGTAACATGAACCTCATCAAAGACAATCTCTACAAAGTAAACTTATGAGGAGAGCAGATTTCGCCAAGTATAGCTGAGTAACCATGATGACCACAGGCTAACCGACATTAGTCGCCATTATTTGTACAACAGGAAGTGACTTCCATTCCTGTTGTATATCATGCCCGCAGCTCATGCCTCTCTTCCCTGATTGGGTCGTTAAGCATTTAGCCGAGTGAACAATGGAGGCTGGCAAGATGGACATGTATAATTTCAGAATCATGCAGGTCCGTCTGCTCTGCAAGGCTAGCGTCCTGTTATATTCGGTGTAAAAACAACACAGCATTTGATTAAAAAAAATCACAGCAACAGTCAAACATAGTGGTGGTCGTATGATGGTCTGGGGCTGCTTTGCTGCTTCAGGACCTGGACAATTTGCTGTGATTGATGGAATCATGAATTCTGCTGTCTACCAGAAAATCCTACAGGAGAACATGAGTTCATGACCTCAAGCTTAAGCGCACTTGGGTAATGCAACAGGACAATGACTGAGTGAAGTCCACTTCTGAATGGCTTAATAAACACAAAATTAAGGTTTTGGAGTGGCTGAGTCAAAGTCCACACTTAAATCCAATTGAGATGCTCCAAAATGACCTTAAACAGGCAGTTCATGCTCAAAAACCATCCAAGTTAGAACACATCTGTGCAGACAAAGATCCTCCACAGTGATGTGAAAGACTCATCATGATTTCTCGGAAACACTTGATCGCAGTTATCGCTGCCAAGGGTGACACAACCAGTTATTAGGTTTAGGGGGTAGTTACTTTTTCACAGAGGGTTTGGAGAGCTTTTTGCCTTATTAAATAAAATCTTCATTTAAAAACTTCCTTTTGTATTTACTGAGGTTATCTTTGTCTAAAATTAAAATTTGTGTGATGATCTGAGACATTTTTTTTCTGCATTTTTTGGGCATTTTGTGCCTTTAATGTTAGGAGAGAGACAGTGGATAGGCCTGTGAAAGGGGGTGAGAGAGTAGGGGGAGACACTCTGCAAGCTGGTCACAGGCTGGATTTGAAACCGGACCAGCAGAAGTATGTACAGACCTGATCAAAATCTTAAGACCAGTTGAAAAATTGCTAGAATATGCACTTTGCACATTTGGACCTTAATGAGGTTTTAAATAGAGCTACAATATGCAAAAGCAAGAAGGGGGAGTGTGACGAAAAGCACTTTGAAATAGTAATTAATTGAAAACAAGTAAACTGAAATAGGCGGTTTATCAGCTGATAAAAAAGTTTGAGACCACAGGCTATTAAAGCCAAAATCTGCTCCAAATGTTCATTTTCTGTCAGGCATTCACACGGTCATGCCCTCCTGATGGCTAAAGCTAACAAGCTGTCTCTTCTTGAATGTGGCTGGAATCGTTGAGCTGCATAAGCACGGCCTCTCGCAGCGGGCCATTGCTGCTGAGGTTGGACGCATGAAGACAGTCATTCTACATTTTCTGAAAGATCCTGAGCATTATGGAACAAAAAGGTCAAGTGGTAAACCCCCAAAAGTTACACCTGCACTGAGTTGGAGGATAGGATTGGCTGTCCGTCAAGACACAGGGCGGTCCTCGACCCAAATTAAGGCCCTTACTGGTGCCGACTGCAGCGCAATAACCATCAGACGGCATCCGTGGGAAAAGGGTTTCAAAAAAACAAAAAACAAATTCAAAGACCTCGTCTCCTTCAACGCCACAAAACTGCCCGTTCAGATTTTGCCAGAGAGCATCAAACATGGGACATTGAAAGGTGGAAAAAAGTTTTATTCTCTGATGTGAAAAAATGTAACCTTGACGGTCCAGATGGCTTCAACATTACTGGCATGACAAGGAGATCCCACCTGAGATGTTTTCTACCCGGCACAGTGGAGGAGGGTCCATCATGATCTGGGTGCTTTTTCATTCAGTGGAACACTGGAGCTTCAGGTGGTGCAGGGTCGTCAAACAGCGGCTGGTTACGTACAGATATTGCAGCGGGCATCCCTCATGACTGAGGGCCCTCGTCTGTGTGGTAACAGCTGGGTTTTTCAACAGGACAACGCTGCAGTTCACAATGCTCGCTTGACCAAGGACTTCTTCAGGGAGAATAACATCACTCTTTTGGACCATCCCGCATGTTCCCCTGATTTAAATCCCATAGAGAACATTTGGGGATGGATGGCAAGGGAAGTTTATAAAAATGGACATCAGTTCCAGACAGTTGATGCCCTTCATGAAGCCATCTTCACCACTTGGAGTAATGTTCCCAAAAGCTTCCTGGAAACACTCTCATCAAGCATGCCCAAACGAATTTTTTAAGTGATTTTCAAGAACAGTGGAGCTGATCATTACTGAGTCCTACTGAGAAACATTTTTGTTCTAGCTTTGAGAGTTTTTTGTCATTTTTGAGCGATGGTCTTAAACTTTTGATCAGCTGATAAACAGCCTATTTCAGTTTACTTGTTGTTTTCAATAAATTACGTTTTCAAAGTGCTTTTTGTCACACTCCCCCTTCTTGCTTTTGCATACTGTAGCTCTATTTAAAACCTCATTAAGATCCAAATGTGCAAAAAGTAAATTCTAGCAATTTTTCAACTGGTCTTAAGATTTTGATCAGGTCTGTATATAGGACGTGCCAGGTAGCCAACCACTCTGCCAAACCAACACCCCATGATCTGAGACATTTAAATGTGACAAATATGCAAAGAAATAAGAAACCAGGTAGGGAGCAAATACTTTTTCACAGCACTGTAAAAGCATGATAAAGAGGGGTTTTATAGAAAGTCTTACCAACATTTTAACTCTTCCTAAAACAAATTTCAACTTTTTTTTTCATCTTTGCACAAAATTGGTAACAACAGAGAATCTTACACTTTCTTAAAAACTTTTTTCAGAACATTTTAACTCTAACTTTTCCCCTCAGTAACTTTTATCTAATCTTTCAAAACATTTCAAAACTTATTCTCAACATTACATTGATTCTTACATTTTAAAAATTTCTCTCTAAAACATATATATTAAAGATTTAATTTAACTTTATTTTTAACTGTTCTTTAATTTTGACCTTGACACATTGCTGTTTTTAGACTTTATCATTGTTTCCTTGAACCTGAGTTTACTCTTCTCACCTTACACATTATTACAAATCATCACCCCCTTTATTTCCTCTCGTCTGGCCCTGTTCTTCTGCTTGTTCTTGTACTTTGGGGCAAACAAACCCACAGATTTCAGATGAAGTGGGTCACTTGGTGTTTCAGACCGAACTGACCTGCTTTTCTGCACGCTTCCTCTCATCTGAACAAACACCTTCTCGTCTTCTGCTCCTCCATCGACCACAACCAGGGCGCTGTGCACCAGCAGAGTGAGTCTGCAGCTGCTCTCTCATGAAGGATCCAGCGCCGACATTTGTGCTTCACTTTCAGATCATCTGAATATCTGAGCATGATTGATTTCATGGTTTATAGATCAGTGTAAGGGAGAGAAATCAAAGGAAAATGGAGTCCCTTCAGTTCTCTGGAGGCTTCAGATGAGGCACCTGAAAACACCCACCAGACGTTTCTGTTTCGTTTTACCCTTTAAGGTAGAACCAGGGCACAGAGGCAGTAGGTATTTAGGTATTCATTATTTGTATTTAAGGGAAATGTCAAATTTTTTTTGTTGTTTTTGTGCTTTGCCTCTCACCCAAGTCCATGACAAGCAGACTGACATGTTTTTTAGACTGTGTGTACAGCATAGCTGTCAAGCCTCCCGTTTTGGCTTGGACACTACCGTATTCTATCCCTCTTCCCACCATCTTCCCATATTAGTATTTCCTCGTAAATTCCCCGTATTATTAAAAAAAAAACATTTCTCTGTCTCTCCAAACTGAACTCTGTCACTAGCCTCGTCACAAAACGGGGCGGAAATCCACCAAAATGATGGATGACAAACACATACAACTGAAGAAGAAGAAGAAGAAGAAGTCTCGCGAGAACTGCCACCTGCAGTAGCCTGTGTGGCAGTTGTCGCAAGATTAGAGCCCACGGCGGAACAAACCAAGAAAAAAAGTGTTTTAGATTTCTTGTACACCTGTCCTAAAATTTAAGAGATATTGAAGCTTTGTTGGGATGGTGGGGCTGTTCGTCGGGAAATGTTCCTTATTTTCAAATCCAAAACTTGATCGCTGTGGTGTACAGTAACCTGCTAATTAGCTTAGCTCAAACACTGGGAGTAAATAGGTAGTGTTAGCCTGCCTCTGCCTCTACAGTCATCAGATTAACTCTTCAGCAGAAGATAATATGATGATAGTAGCACATAATGTAACATAATGTGGTAAAAAATGAGTCACAACAAGCACACAGGACGGTTTGGAGTTGCTGAAGAGTTTATCTGATGACTGTAGGAAGAGGCAAGCTAACACTTTCCATTGACTCCACATGTTTGAGCTAAGCTACTTAGCTATGGGCGAGCTCTCGTTACTGAACGCACAGCCTAAAGAATGGTGTTGACCTACACTCTAAGGCTGTCACTTTCAATTATATGATATTCAAATAACTGTTTGAATGTGGGGATAAATCTCCATAACTGAATAGTAATTTAATATTCAAATATAAAATGTTGAGTGTAGCAGCACATCAGGGTGCTTGGAACATTGAACTGTTTCATCCAACAGAGGACGCTTTCACAAGGTTTGACCAGTCACACTTGTTGCTCTCTTGACCTCAGTAAACAAAGAGGTATCTCTCCAAACTGACGATAACAGCACCGAATCATCCGAGGAGAGCTGTGTGGTAGAAATTTTGCTTCTCCACTCTTGATGGCAACTTCAGAATCAAAGGCTGGGCTGTGTGTCTGTCACGTGTAAAGCAGTTTACTTAATTATCCTAAACATCAAATTCGCGGGCTGAACCGTAGGTTTTACATCCAAGTTATACAGCCAAGTGCAGTGGGGCTTCGTCAAGAGTTCAGCCCTGTGTGACTGCTTTTTTTTCTGCAGGGTCTTTAATAAAGGGGTGGATAGGAAAGTCTCTGAGAAGTTTATTCACTGATAAGTAAACCACCATTTTCTCTGAGTTACCGCAGCCTCATTGCTGAATGAATGGTTAAAATGGTTCCACCAGTTTATCCTGTGAAGTCCAGAAGGGTTCCACTAATCTTAGACTAGTTTTCGGTAGAACCAGCTTAAGAAAGAAAGTGCTGAATGTGTTTGAGCTCTCTGTGGATCACACTTTTATGTCCTGTCTCTATTCTCTGTTCACAGCTGGATGTGATGATGGATTATGAGGTTTATGGAGACTACAATGGAACAAATGGCAACTATAATGAACCAGGGTTTGATTATCCCTCGCCCTGTGTTACTCACAACAACAACAGCGTTGAGCTTGTGGTTGGTCCTTATATCCACTCCATCATCTGCATCCTGGGCTTTGTGGGTAACAGCCTGGTGATTGTCACCTACGCCCTCTACAAAAGGACAAAGTCCATGACCGACGTCTACCTGCTGAACGTCGCCATCGCAGACCTACTGTTCGTGATCTTGCTGCCGCTGATCGTCTACAACGAGCTGTGGGCGTGGCCCATGGGGTCGTTCGCCTGCAAGCTGCTTCGCGGCTCCTACAGCGTCAACCTGTACAGCGGCATGCTGCTGCTCGCCTGCATCAGCACGGACCGTTACATCGCCATCGTCCAGGCTCGCCGCAGCTTCAGACTGCGCTCTCTGCAGTACAGCCGGCTCATCTCCGCCATCGTCTGGGTGTCGGCCATACTGCTGTCCATTCCCTCTTTCTACTATTACACCTGGTACGATCCAACAGAAACAACAACGATCGTCTATTTCTTTGAGGAGGACGAGCTGACCCCGGAACCTGAGCTTCCTCAGTACGTCTGCGATCTCAAATTCAGCGGCAGCAACGAGGCTCGAGTAACTAGACTGGCCCTGCCTGGCACCCAGCTGGCCATAGGCTTCTTCCTGCCGCTGGTCATCATGGTTTTCTGCTACACCGCTGTCATCATCACCCTGCTCAAAGCCCAGAACTTCCAGCGGCACAAGGCGGTGCGGGTGGTGCTGGTGGTGGTGGCAGTGTTCATCGTCTGCCACCTTCCATACAACGTCACGCTGCTGTATGACACCGTCACCATACATGATGAAGTACAGTGTAATGAGTTTGACACCCTCCTTATAGTCAAGACAGTGACGCAGACCATCGCTTACCTGCACTGCTGCCTGAACCCGATCCTGTACGCCTTTGTGGGGGTCAAGTTCAGGAACCACTTCAGGAGGATTGTCCGTGACCTGTGGTGTCTGGGGAAGAAGTACATTGCACCACGCCGCTTCTCCAGGACCACCTTGGACACCTATGTATCCACTCGCCGCTCGATGGATGGGTCCAGTGAGAATGGTTCGTCTTTCACCATGTGACGGTCGAGACGTGGATCTGTCTGATGTGACTGAGAGACTGAACCCTGAACTGTGAAGCTTGGCCAAAGGAAGCCTGGTCTCTTAAAGAACAACCCAAATTATGCTTGCTCTGTCAGTTTGTAGTTTTGTGTTTGTTCAGGAGGTGATAAACGAGGTGTTTTCCTGATTTTCCTGACTTTATTCCAGCCTCAGAAACAACCAAAGATGGGTGCATATTTTTAAATTCAATAATAATTTTGTACTCCAACCATTAAAGTGTGGGACAGAAATATATGGACCACTACACAGAGTTGAAAGGTACTGGCATGTAGATAGACAACACAGTTTCCTTCTTTTAAGATTATTTTGTGTGGGGCATTTTTGTACATTTATCTATAGTTATGATTGATTGTACTTATGAAAAGGGGTGAGAGAGCGTAGGGGAGGACACTCTGAAAAGAGGCCACAGACTGGATTTTAACCCAGACCGGAAGAAGCATATATACTGTATGTCTATTTTAAACAAGCACCCAAAAACGCCATTACCAATGACAAAAACCATCCAATTAAGTAGGACCCTGGTAGGGAATACACCAACTTTTGTGTTGTTTTCATGTCTTGCCTCACTCATGAGTCCATAACAATCAGATAGACACCATTCCTCAGACTGTGAGTGCAGTAGCAAGGAAGAGGCATGCAAAAATCATCCATTTCTAATTAGCTTAGCACAAATACTGGGCATCAGTGGGTACTGTTAGCCTTCCTCTGCCTACAAGTCATCAGATAAACTCTTCAGCAATTCTGAACAGTCCCGTGTGCTACCATCATATTATCTTATTCTACACTCAAGGAAAAAAGAAAGAAAATTTCTAATCCTCAGGCCAACTCATTCAGCATTTACACATTTTCGAGTCCAATAACACAACCAAACAATAGAGCACCCCCCAAACCAAAAGTAGCGATTACGGATGGTTTTGGCTAACATTGGCCTGTGGTGTGTCCCAGTGGTCTCGGCTGCAGATCTGGTGGCTGGCCAGAACCTGTCACAGAGATGTGCCAGCCTGCGGAGCTGGCACGTCTTGTCTTGTGCATCGGTCGTTACACGGGGGCGACCAGTACGAGGGTGGTCGTTAGAGGAACCAGTGGCATGGTATCGCTCAGCAAGACAAGTAATGGTAGAGCGGTGGACTCCAAACACCCTGGCAACAGCAAGACAACCCCGTCCAGCTTGGAGCATGCCAATAGCTTGATCCCTCTCTGTTTGCGACAATCGTAACATCGTGAAGAAGTGTGTTTTTGGCTTCATTCAGGTGCCCTTTTATGGAGAAGGCTTGAGCACAGTTAACCAGTGGTAAAACTCAACTGTGAGTTTCCAACATGAGTTTGTGTGCATAAACAATCCTGAAATGCACTCTTTATTGTCCTCACAATCAGTCAAGCGGAACCAAGAAATCTGTTCACCTGTCTTCAGCCTTATTTGGAGTGAAATCATGACGCTAAGCCATTTTTCCAAATGCACCTGATTTCTTAGGAATTTTTGAAAATGAAAATGTTGCGTTTCTTTTTTCCTTGAGTGTATTTGTAAACAGAGTTTTTTGTTTTGTCAACCTACACCAGCTGTGGACTGCATAATAGATGTAACGTTTGTAAACTAGTCGTCTTTCTAACAGCTCTTTTAAGTGAACGGTGAAAACTAATTTGCAATTTTCAGAGAGCCAATTGTTTGCAAATCATTCTTAATTTCAAATTGCCTGCAGATGTCAGAAATACTTGCAAACAAAAGTGTCACTCATAACTGTTAATCAGTTCTAATTGTTCACTTGAAAGAGCTGTTCAAAAGGCTTGACTTGTTCGTGAACAGCACATCTCTAGTGAAAACTGAGACTGAAGTAGGTCAAGAAAGCAAAGCCTCTGTTTACAATAGAAGATAATACAGTGGTAGTAGAGGATAACATAACTTAACAAGATAAAAGTGAGTCACAACAAACACACAGGACCTTTTAGACTTGCTAAAGAGTTTATCTGATGACTGTAGGCAGAGGCAGGCTAACACTTCCCTTTGGCTCCCCATTGTTTGACCTAAGCTAACTGATGGTGGGCGAGCTCTTCCTTGACTCTTTTTGGTTACTGCAACACCTGCTTGTCATGGACTAAGAAGTGAGGCAAGACACAAAAAGAAATAAAAAAGTTGTCATATCTCTTTTAGCAAAGATTGCCCATCCCTGACTTATGGCCCTTTTCCACTAGCACGCCTTGGCCCTACTCTATTCGGCCCTACTCGATTTGCAGCGTGTTTCCACTAGCCTGGTACCTCCTAAAACAAGCTAGTTTTAGTACCTACTCCGCTCTGGTTCCAAGCGAGCTGAGTCTATATTAAAAGATGACGTCACCGGCTGCTGGCTACTGATTGGTCAGACAATGTCGTCATCGATGAGTCATGAGGGCAACAACCTAGCATGCTAGCGGTAGCTACCATTAGCTTACCCTCGTACATCTTTTCTTTGCAGCTGGATTGCTCTCGTCCTCGGCTTCATTCTGTTTTATAGCTTCCAAAACTCTCCTGTGCTTCTCAAGGGGTATTTCTTCTTGCCACCTGCAGCCTTCTTCTGCTTTCCTTTTTTACTCAGTTTGTGACAAAAAGTCACAGATTGTTGTGTCGCGCTCAAAATGACGTCACTGCAGTGCCGCTCAGCTGTTAACAGCAACACTGCACCCCGTTGGGCAGGCGACTGGGGCTAATGGAAAAGCAGCACAAGGCGAGTAGAGTAGAGCCGGGCAAGACAGTCTGGCTGCAGACCTGCACTGAGAGGACCCGATGTCACGTTACGCCAACGTCACGTTACGTTTCCTGCACTGACAGGACCCTACGTTGCAGACCTCCGACGTCACGTTACGTTTTTTTTTTCCAGATTCCCCAGTGTGTGGTTTTCCCGCTGAGAGAGAAGGTGAGTTAAAGTCCGAGTGCTTAACACACAAACAGCTGACTGTTTTTCTGATTAAATTAAGATACTGGAGTAAAATAAACGTTTTGAGAAGTTTTAAAGGGATCATGACAATAGCTGTACATTTACTTTACATTAAAATCTTAACATTTAGCCTACATGCGTTTTCCCAGGTATGAAGCTAGAAACATATTTATTTGTAGTTAAACACATAAATACAAATAGTAACATTCTATGCACAAAATAAAGCCCAAAGAAATTAAGTGTATTCGCAGACGACAAAAAATACGTTCTTCCCGATCGAATGGCTTTTAATCTGAAAGGTTTAAATAAAATTTGGAGGAAAATACGTACTTCCGGTATATTCGCTTTTATTTTGAAATACTACGAATTAACTTCCGGTCCTCTCAGTGCAGCGGGTCTACTCAGTGCAGGTCTGCAACGTAGGGTCCTGTCATTGCAAGAAACGTAACGTGACGTCGGCGTAACGTGACATCGGGTCCTCTCAGTGCAGGTCTGCAACGTAGGGTCCTGTCAGTGCAGGTCTGCAGCCAGACCCCTCTCGAGCCGGGCAGAGTCAAGTAGAGTAGAGTAGAGTAGGGCTAATGGAAAAGGGCCATTAGATAATACAGCTGCACATTGGATTTTGTGTTTGTTTGTTGGGGCGTCGGTGGCGCAGTTGGATAGTGCGCTTGGTCAGTGATCGGGAGGTTGCAGGTTCAAGCCTAGCTCCGGGCAACACATGGCGATGTGTCCTTGGGCAAGACACTTAACCCCAAGTTGCTCCCACTGCTGCGTCAGTGGTGTGTAAATGGGCATGAAAGGGCGTGAATGTGTTAGAGATACTGATGGATAACTAACATAGATACTCTGAACCATCAGTGAGTGAACATGAGTGCGAATGGGTGTAAATGGGTACGAATGGGTAGGTGTGACCTGCGGTGTGAAGCAGCTTTGAGTAGTCAAAAGACTAGAAAAGCGCTATATAAGCTCAAGTCCATTTGTTTGTTTGTTCACCTAATTAAGCGCACAAAGTAATTCCAAGTCCAACTAGCATATCAAAAAATTGATGAGTTCTCCTCAGAGTGGTCAATGTGACTGGAATATAAATAAATTTGTATGTCTTATAGTCATGTGTCAGCCCCTGTGAGGCCCTAAGATGGCCCTCAACCCTCCTCCACTTTAAGGAGATTTTTTGATGCTCTCTTCTGACCGCAGCCAGTTTGAATGAGTGTGTAGTGCAGCCTGCGCTTTAAATCCCCATATCGACCATAGCCTTTTTCATCTTCTTGTGTTGCCTTTGGAAATGGTGTGCTTGCAATCATCACACTTGAACTCCAAGGAGAAAAAAAAAAAACTCAGAGTTCAGTGAAGCTCAGCGAGGACACGGGACAAACATCTGAGCTCTGTTCGGTCACGTTTGAGATCACCTGGTGTGTTGTCAAAGCATATAAAATATGACCTTGGCAGAGCAAATGAGAAAATTCTCTTTACCTCTGTTCACTTTTGACTTGTCTGTCTTATTTGTGGAGACAAAACAATCTGTTTTCTTGTTTTTGTGGCTAAAAGTTAATGAAAGTCTTTTGGACGTCAATATGAGCTGCAGTCGTTCCGTCTTGGGGTGGAAATCTTTGGCTACTACGTGGGCCACATACAATTTTTTGGTACTTGAGGGCAGAAATGTAACAAATTTTAGAGCACTCCCGATGAGGAAAAATATATATAAATAAAAAAAGCAAATATGAAGCTACAATAAGATTATACCAACATAAAAACATGTTAACTCAATTAAAAATTCACAATTTAACAGAACAATAAAGCCAATGTAAGTTTAGTTTTAATGCAATAAAATAATGAATGTTTACCAGTTTTGGTGGCACAAATAGTATACAGTTTAAAGTAATACTAAACATTATGTTTTAATACCTCGTAAAAGATAGACATAATCATAGCCAAGTAAGTTCTTTAATGGCTTGTAAAAAACAAAGCATGTACCATCAAACTGAGGTTAGTATAAATAATTTATCACCTGTTATACTTTGTGCATTATATAGCACTGGCTACTCATAACAAATTATATTTATGTTTTTTTTTTGTTTTCTTCATATTTTCAATTTCTTCTTATTCTTGGAAATGATTGGTGGGCCGCATTGAGTGAGATGAAGGGCCGCATGTGGTCCCTGGGCCGCCAGTTGGCCATCCCTGGTCTTAAAGGACAGAGCTACTGCACCTCACATCAAAACCACGTCTGGACTTTTATCTCCAGCACTGAATTGATATTTTTCTGCATTCCTAACAATCATTCGTAAAATCTTGACAGAGGTCTTAGAAGTCATCCCTGAGGGACTCCTTCATTTAAACAGATTGGGGCCTCACACATACCTTCATGTTTAGTCCGTCTGATGTAAAAGTGTTTCATCTTACTTGATATATCATATTTTTTATACTTTATTTTATTTAAATGTTAAATGTAAACAGCTTTGAGCTCCTGTCCATGCTTTTGCTTTGAGTTTCAGTCTGGGGAGTTTTGGGGATCTGTTCACCAACTTATTTTCCAAAACTGACTTTAGCGCCACCTGCTGGCTCAACGATAAAACTTCATGTTTGTACAGTCTAAGAGGAGAGGAGCTATAATGACTTCAAATCAAAATGAATGTATATTTTAATAGATAATCAAGCAAAATAAAGCAAAAAAAGCAAAGGCTTCAGACTCATTTTCTTTCTGTTTTTTTTCTTTTATTCTTGCAACTTTAAGGTGTTTAGCTATGATTTTTTTTTTTTTAACTTTGAACTACTGCCATGTCCTACATCAGGGGTCATCAACCACATTTGTGCAAGAAACAGTTTTTAATTTACTGATGTTAGAGGGGCAGGGTTTTAAAACAAGGAAATAATATAAACATTTACGTCTGACTAACATGCAGATGCAACCTTTTAATATTTTCCCTTCCTGCCAATAACCAGCCAAGTTCCAGCCACTGGATGTCCCACCACCACCTTTAAAATTAACATGTTAATGTTGATTTAAAATGTATTTTTTTATTTTTACAGTTTTAAGCATTTTTTCTTTTACGTTAAAAGATCAGGCTTATCATCCGCACAGTACTTTGTAAATTCAGTTGTTCCAGTTGCTCTTACACAGTGCAGCATTAGAAAAATAAAAAACACATTCAAAAAGATGAAGCATAAAACATTAAGAAAGCAGGTTGCAACATTCTTCAGTCAAACTGACTGTCACACAAGCAAACACGTGTGTCTCTTAAATAAACAGACATTTACATAATGTGGCCTCAACCCGGTTATTTCTCTGCACACAGAGTTTGGTAAGAACATCCTGCATCAGAGGAAGGAAACAGTTTGTCAATGTGTCAGCAGCAGCAGGGGAGAGTTTTTATTGATTGAATCAAACTGCAGAGAAACCAAGGAGGGTAAAAGATCCAGAGTTTCAGCCTGAACAACCAGAACAGGCCGAGAATAAAACTCTGCAGCAGCTCTCATTAATGAGGCTGCAGCAAATGAAGGGCAGGAAACACTCTGAGGATCTAGCAGACCGAGGTGTTCTGACATTCATCTGATCTCTGGAGCGAAATGATCCCTGAAGAAATCATGTAAACAGTTTAATGTGATATTCCTGGACAAATAAGAGCACAAACCCACATTCCAATGAAGCTGCGATCACTAATACAATGATTCACAAATCCTTTATGACATATTCACTTGAAAACACCACAAAGGCGAGATAGTTACTGTTCAAACTGACAAACTTCAGTGTTTTTGCAGATATTCAATCATTTTGAATTTGATACCTGCACCCCATTCCCCACTGTGTTTTCAAATCAAATCAAACTTTATTTATAAGGCACTTTTCATGCTTAAAAGCAACACAAAGTGCCTCACAGAGGCTAAAAACAACACAAAAACAGAAAACCCGGCTATTCCCCTCCCACAAATAAAGAGACATATCCAGACACACACTTGCGGACATCAACATACGCACACACACAGAGACCTGCGCCCACACACACATACCAACACCCATTCATACGAGCTGTCATAAAAGAGAGAGAGAGACATGGCTGTGCACCGAGGACTGAGGTAGGAAATAAGCTACCTTTGGGGGTCATCAACACAGAGGAGGGCTCCCAGCCCACGAGGAGCACAGCCGGAGACTTCCATCCTCCTGCGCAGACACGAGGCCCCACAACACAGTGCAGGGGTCTCCGGCCATGCAGACAGAGCCGTCCCCCAGCAGTGGATCCAGAACTGCTGTTCCCAGCGTGGAGAGCCCCCATGAGGAAGCACTGGAGCTAAAAAACATCATACTAAAACAATAATAAAAATATGAGAAAAGAAGAGAGATAAAGTAACATAAAATGGATAACCGAAATAACATAGAAAACTAAGAATTAAATACGATAAAAAGTTTGACTAAAAGAATAACAAACTTATAAAGTAATAGAAGATTAATTTGTGCCAATGGCTCTTTCATATATTCTATGAATGTAACCTGGCTTTTATTGACTGGTGAGACAAAAATGTGAGCATCTCTGTCATGTACTGACTTTTATTATCTATCACTAACTTTAGTTCTTGCTTTAGTCCACTTGTCTCCTCTTACTTCCCTACATATTTTTGTTCTTCTCTAATTGGGCGTATTTTTACAACGATATTTTTTTTATCATGGCTATGTTTATATTTTCTGCTGTTTATTCCACAACACCACCACCTGCCGAAACCAAGTTCCTTGTATGTTGTGAATGTACTTGGCCAATAAAGCTGGTTCTGATTCTCTGATTCAGACTCATCGGGCTTTGTGCATTTATATTGTCAAATCTAGTTTCTTTTATTGATATATCTGAGTTTGAGTGAAGTATGTTCCTTCATTCATGAATCAGAATAGACAAAGTTTGACTCAAAGACTTCTTGAGGTACTAGGTACAGAAAAAAGGAATAAACATGACTCTCCGTGGTCTTGATTTTTGATCTATAACCTCTAAAATCAGATGAGTCCATCCTTAAACCAAAGTGTTCTTGAATGTTGGGTCCACAGGAATCAGATGAGCAGTGGGTTAAAAAATAAAGAGCCTCCTCACCCTGTGGTCTCCAGCATGGGGGCTTCATGAATCAGTCACATATGAAGCACAGCCTGGAGGGACCCCAACACTCCCCCAGCCCTTAAACTGTAGGTTATTATGTCAGAGTGTGTGTGTTCTTTTGGCTCAGTTTAACTCTGTGGAGATGAAATATGAATGACTGAGTCAGAACTGAAGCTCATAAATCAGCAGTTCAATCACATTAAGACTGAAGCTCTGCAGCACTCTGCTTAACTGGAGCTCTGATGGACTTCATTTATGATGAACTGAAGTTTTAATAATTAAAGAAACATTTAAATAGTCCACCAGTTTGATTATGTTCAAAATGCTGAGTCACACCAACCACTCAACACTAATGATGTCTATGGGATCTGCTTCTGGGAGTCATCCAACAGTCAACCCATCCATCTATTTATCCATCCGTCAATTTATTTATCCATCTATCCATTCATCAATGTATGTATACATCCACATTCTTCAGTTTAGTTATCCGTCAATATATCCATCCATCCACCTATCCATCAATTCATTTATCCATCCATCTATCCATCATTATCCATATGTCAAATAATTTATCCATCCACCCATCCATCCTTCTATCCATACATAAATACATAATATGACTAATCTGTACATCAATCTATCAACAATCCATCATCTATAAATCAGTTAATTTATCATACATACACACGTGCATGCACCCACCCATCCTTCATCTACCATTCTATCCATACATCAATTAGTTTTTCCATCAACCCATCCACCTATCCATCCATCCAACATTCATCGATACATCAAGTAGTTTATCTACCCACCCATCTATCCATACAGCTATTGATAGCTACATCAATTCGTTTATTCGGTTAATCATTTATTCATCCATCCATTTATCCATCTATCATACATCACTTCATTTATCCATCCGTCTCTTCCAGTATAGTTCCCAGGCCTGTCCAGCAGAGAGCAGCACTTACATCCGGGTCACAGCAGGTGGGGGCCCCGCCTTCCTTGCTGCCCAGGCTCTCTGGTAAGAACGGCACTGCGCATGCTCAGAGTTGAACGGTTCAAACAATTTGCCGTTAGCAACGGCGATGAACTTATGAAAATGACAGACTTTGTTTTATCTCCTGGAAAAGTTTCAACCTCCAGGTTTACAGAAGAGGTTTGACTTCAAGCGTTTCAAAGTTTAGCCGCGGGGTGTCCTCTTCAGTCGGACAACCGGTTAAAATGAATGCGTATCTATCACAGGGCTGACAGTTAGCATTGGGCTAGCAGTTAGCTGTGTCTTTATCAGGTGACGACTCTTCGTTAAAGCGAGACCTGCTGTTTTCTTTGTGGAGTAAATGTTGGATTATAACATGGATCACACTGGACTGAGGATAGTAACATGTCTTCGGAGGAAGGACCATCTCCGCTGCTTCCTCCTCTACTGGACCCTTTGCTGTGGTGAGTAAATTCATACCTAATTTTCTGGCCCTGTTGACTTTTTCAGCCATTTGTTGAGCTTTCCAAACGTTTTTGGCACATTTAAAATCAAGCTGAGATCTTCAGGCACATCATAATATCTTATGCCTTGAAAAAAGATTTAAGTTAGGGGTGTACAATATTGAAAGAAATGGAATCATTATTTTTTTTTCAATGTCAGTGTCACAGTCGGGATGTTATTACAATTCTTTATGCTCTCATAATTTAGACATATTTTGAGAGCTACCAACTTAAACGAAACTGACATCCACATAATTATTTTGATTACCCAATTACTAAACTTACACACTTGTAAGGCCATTTATGTAAAAATTTAACTAATCTATGTTTAAATATTTACCATTTTACAGTTAAAATCATTACCATATTGGAGTATAGAAGTCTGCTATAAACAAAACAAAATTTTTTTATTTCTTTGCTTTTTGGATGTTGTTTAGCGAATGTGAGGATTAGTTCCACATTTATGAGGTCATGATTTAAGTATGTCCTGCTTTGTGTAATATTACAGTTTTGAAGCATGCCGACCTGAACAAACCCAGTGTCTCTGCTCTGATTAGACTAATAGAACTTCTACATCTCTAAATTTGCAGAGACTGAACGGTGTATTGGAATTTTTTTGTTTAAAAATACAAGATCTTCTTCAATTTAATGGATAATAAAATCAAAACAATTTTTTTTACATCCATAGCTTGATTATTTGTGACGCGGTCATTGGACAGACCAATGAAGTGATGGTTTTAAAGTAACATTGTAGTATTTATGTGTTTTATTAATTGAATTAATTTTATCTTTTCATCCATCCATCTTTCCACTTTTTTTTATTTGTTCATCAATCCATTCGTCTTCTAAGCAGTATCTGCTGTCTAACAGTGTTGTCATATTTAGATTCATATTGTATGTGTTGTTAATGTTAAATAGTGTAAATTCCTCGACCTTGTTTATAGGCTCACTTTTACTTATTTTCATTTACTTATGTAATCTGTTAAGGGAATTCTGCATGTTGTATTTTTTTGCTTATTTAAATTATATTATACTCTTTTTAATGTCTTTGTATTTCTGATTCTGATCTGTTATTAGATATGCACGATGTTGGACTTTTGCTGATATATGCTGATATCAATACTGTTTTTTTTTTTTTTTTTTTGTCATGGACCAGGGTATCTGCAGAGTCTTAAAAAGTCTAAAAAAGTCTTAAATCCAATAATTTGATTTTAAGGCCTTAAAATGTCTAAATTTCTCCTAAAATCCCCCAAAAAGGTCCTAAATATGATTTTGAAAGGTCTAAAAAATCTTTTGATGTTACTTTTATTTAAAAAAAATGCATAAACTTCAGTCTCACTTTGAAATGTTTTGATTTTTGAGGACGCTATAATGTAACTATGAAGCAGAACTAAATGTAGGCTACCGGTGCTACCTGGTCAGAATTTGTCGAACACCACCAGCTACTGCTATAGTGAAATGGGTTTTAAATTGTATACATAATGGTCTTAAAAAAAGTCTTAAAAAGTCTTAAATTTGGCTTATTGAAACCTGCAGAGACCCTGTGGACACAAAGCTTCCACATTGTAACTGACCTGTTCCTTACGTGATGACAGTCCATTTGTATAAAAAAAGATGTGAAACCAGTTAAACATAATTTTAATCTATAAAAAAGTATGATTCTGATTTAAAAAAATCGACTTCCAGTGATAATAAGGCGAACCATCAACATTCTGCCATATATGCATTTAAAGTGCTATATATCTTTACAATCATCAGTCCACCAGTCAGTCTGTCTGTCTGACTGTTTTCTGTGGGTATGAATTGAAGTCCTTATTTTTATTGATTTATTTCTCTTAACATTCGTAGTCAGACCTCAGTGTTGGTCCACTTAATGGATTGATGATCTTTTCCAAATCCTAGTTTTCTCTGTAATGATTAAGACTCCTTACCTCTTGGCTGTTATTGTGTTTCCACTCTATTTTCATCTTTTTAATTTACTTTATTAGGTGAGCTCCTTTACAATCTGAAGGCCTGTTAATGTGGAAACACTTCAGGTCTGAAATCATGAATCTTGACAAAATATTGTCTGTACTTTTTCCACAGCATGGCCTGTCTCTGTCTGAGCAGAGCTGTGCTTGTTGACTCACATTTTTCCCTGTAATACATCATAGCTCCTGGTATGCATAATAAAATCCCAGGTTAAATAAAATAAAGCATCCATATTTGTCTGTGTTTGAGGAGAAGTCTTTCTGCACAGCCTCAGCAGTCCCGTTAAAACCCTCCCTCCACTTCCCGTTTGCTCCTGCAGGATCAAATCAAACCACAGAATCATATTATCACCATCTGTAAATCCATTAAAGCAGCTTCAGAGTTAACCAGCAGGATGATGTTTCATTTCAGAGCTCGGAGTATGTCCTCATGAAAGCAGCTGAATCATGCTCAGATGTTCCTTTATGGCTCAGAAAAACAAACAGCAGCAGTTTATGAACTCTGAGAGTCTCAGCAAACATGACATCTGTTTCTGATCAGAGTTCTCGGGAGGCTGGGGATGTGCTGACTCGGCAGTAAACAAAGAAAGCAAGACGGAGGAGATCGACCAATCACAGCCTAAACACTGGGTTCAAGCCAAACACAAATATAAGTTCTTTATTAGGGGTGTCCTGATACAACTTTTCCACCTCTGATATGATTCATATTTCAGCCTTGAGTATTGGCCGATACCGATATCAATCTGATTAGATAACAGCAGGAATCATACAGACTTTTATTACTTGTTTTGTAGTATGGACTGTAAGAAAAGGCTTGATCAGGTGAGATCACTTAAACAGAGAACAGTAGTTATGGCCCTTTTCCATAAGCCCTACTCTACTCTACTCGACTCTACCCGGCTCTACTCTACTCGCCTTGTGCTGTTTTTCCATTAGCCCCAGTCGCCTGCCCAACAGCATGCAGTGTCGCTGTAAACAGCTGAGCGGCTCTGCGGTGACGTTATTTTGGGCGTGACACAACAATCTGTGTCTTTTTGTCACAAACCAAGTAAAAAAGGAAAGCAGAAGAAGGCTGCAGGTGGTAAGAAGAAATACTCCTTGAGAAGCACAGGAGAGTTTTGGAAGCTATACAACAGAATGAAGCCAAGGACGAGAGCAATCAAGCTGCAAAGAAAAGACGTATAAGGGTAAGCTAATGGTAGCTACTGCGAGCATGCTAGGTTGTCGCACTCATGACTCATCGATGATGACATTGTCTGACCAATCAATAGCCGGCGGTCGGTGACGTCATCTTTTAGTATGGACTCAGCTCGCTTGGAACCAGAGCGGAGTAGGTACTAAAACTAGCTTGTTTTAGGAGGAACCAGGCTAGTGGAAACACGCTGCAAATCGAGTAGGGCCAAGTAGAGTAGGGCCAAGGCGTGCTGGTGGGAAAGAGCCATTAGTGATAGTAGGTATGAGAAAAATGGAACGATTTGTTATTAACTAATGGGTTTAAGAATTTTAACCCTAAACATAAGAGTATGCTACAATTAAATAAAATAAATAAATTAGAAGAGCCTGAAAAGCAGCCTGAAGAAATAAATTTGAAACAAAAACATATTATTCAAATTGCAAAATTACCACTGTGTTTAACTAAAACAAAAGCATATTCTACAACTGAATTAAAAAATATAAAAAAATTAGAATGAACAACTGGTATCTGAGTGCTTATATTAGGGATTTTAGATGCAGGCTGATATAATCCAATATTTTTTTGTTTTTTTTGCTGATATTGAACTGTTTCTCTATATTGTTGTCGCATCAGGACACCCCTATTGTTTATTGTAAAGGATTAAAAGCTGGCCAAAAATCAGACATATAAAAGTTTAACACTGATGGTCCATTATATTCAATTGTAAGGCTTAAAATAATATCCCAGATTTTTTTTTTCACAAAGCTCGGTTTATGATATTATTGTATTTTCCAGACTGTAAGCCTCTCCAGAGTATATGTCGCATCAGTTAAAAATGCGTCACGAAGAGAAAAAAAACATATAAGTTGCACTGGACTATAAGTTGCATGTATTTAGTGATCTGATAGAGAGGTGCCAGGGGGAGCTCCAACAAATCTGCCTTGCACAGGCCTCCACTTCTCCTTCGCTACCAACCAACTGATATTTAATTGCTCTCCAACGGTAGATGGCAATGTTTTCTCCTTGGTTCATGTCTGTCAGTATGTTGAATGATGTATTTTGATATACAAGTTGCGCCTAAGTACTAGGGCTGCAACAAGTAATCGATTGAATCGATTAAAATCAATAATTAAATTAGTTGGCAACTAATTTAATTATCGATTTTCATCGGCAACTAATCGCGGGTGTTTTGGTGCATAAAATTGTAGTTTACAATAGGTTAATTCGGGGGAAATGAGCCCGCTCTCTTGCCGTAACCTACTGTGAGAGATGCGCATGCGCATTAGCGACCGTCACTGCACATAACAACATGTAGAAGGATTCACAATAGCGGCATCCATGGCAGCATCACTTTGTGAACAACAAAAAACCACCAAAAGCTGGGAGCATTTCACACTCAACAAAACAAAGCAAACAATCACTTGCATGGCCGACTTCCTCTGGCATGGGAGCACGACCTCTATGAAAGAGCACTTGCTGAGAAAGCACGTCGGCGTGTTGGAGACGGACGAAGACTCGCCTCAGTATAAAGATTATTTTTGTTACATTCAGCAGCACCTTATTTTACTGAATACTTTTTAGACAAGACTTCTACTACTTTGCCTGCTTTGTCTCAAGAAAAAAGTAAGTTTGTGAGCATTTATTTAAACAACAGGCAAACAAGTCTATTGTAACGTCTCTCGGACGTAAAAATAAAGGTGACTCCGGCTTGCGAATATGCCTGCATTTATTTAACAGTCACTGTGGGCCATGACCACGCCAATTACATTTTCAGTTCACGAACAAAACAGTGAGTAGTAATCTCCAGACCTCCTGCTAACGGCTCTCTCCCTCCTCGCTCGAACCCACACACTATCTCTCCCCTGCTGAACTCTGACCCGCTTGCCCCGCCTTCCTGGTCCCTTCACTTACCATCAATTTTCAGGAAACATTAACATCCACACTGAACACATAAACAGGAGAACTGCTGCACTATTAATGTACTTACAGTTTTGCACAAGAGTCAAGAAAGGAAAAAGCTGTAACAAAATATTATTACTGGAGGAAAAATCCTTTTTATTGTCTTTATTGTTGTTTAGAAAATATCTAAAACAACTTTAAACTAAATTGTAAAGGAAATTGCAAAAATGTGTCATTGTCCAACTAATCGATTAATCGGCTAAAACAATGGCCTGATTAATCGATTATGAAAATAATCGTTTGTTGAAGCCTCACTAACTACAAGTTGCAGGACCAGCCAAACTTTGAAAAAAGGTGTGACTTATAGCCCAGACAATACGGTAAATGACTTTTGGTCTTTTTAAAGCATTAACCTCCAAGTGACACTAAAATACTTGAACAAGTTTTGCTTTGATGTAATAAAAATATTCTGAAACTCAACAGAATGTCTCCATATAATGAAGTTTATGCTGGTATTTCTTCATAAAATATTGATAATGTAGTTTAAACTCAGGCAGGTTTGTCTACATGAACGCTGAATTCTGAGTTATTTTCACACTACATCGACAGGGAACTCTCTCATCAGTATTTAATCTCATTTACAAAAGCCCATAGCGTTACCTAAAACGGCTGAATCCTTTCACATTTTCCCTCAGTATATTTTCACCATGACATCCTACCGCTGTGAGGTTTGTTGTTCAAGCCCATTGATTTAGACTCGTCAGCCCAATGCAGAGCATCCTACAAAAGAAAGAATGCAGAGCTGTTAAAAACATGGTGCTAAACTGACTATCTACCACAGAGATGACCAGATAATCTATTAGAGTGGACTGGGCACATTTAGAGAAGGGAGATTAAAGGTTTTTGCACACTGGACCTAAAACTGAAATCCCTATTTTTTCTCACAAAACTCAATATACAATTTTAATCATTAAAAATCTCCAAGTTATACAAATTATACTGATCAAGTTTTGCCTTTATGTTGCCAACTATCCAAAACTAAACATACTTTCCCTCTTATAGTCAAAATACAAGCTGTAATTTTTTTTCATAAAATGTCTTATTATGTAGTACAAACATAGGGAGACCTGACTACTTTAACATGAGACCATCTGATCAATATTTAATTTCATAAAAAAAAAATCTAAACACGTGCTCGTGCAAAACCTGACAAACAAAAGGATGTTCAGACTGCTTCTTTTTTTGTTTTTTTGTTGTTTTTATTGCCCTTATTGCTTTTTTCAGTCAAAAAATCTGGAAGTGGACCAAAACTCAGGGTATTGTGGCTTGAATTTGGCAGAGTAACACAACAGTAAACAAACTAATGTTGCCTTCACTGACAATATCAAGCAACATGTGGCTAACATCTGCACCGCTACATAGTTACACATCACATCAGTCAATATTCATTTGCCACCTGACACAGCCTAAATGCTGTTATTTATGCTCTGTGTTGTCCTAAATTGCTTTGAGCAGTGAGGGTTATGTAATTCTTGGTCAGAGTGCAAAAAGAGGCCAGGTAACAGAAATAGAGACCACAGTTACAGTCTCAGCGAGTTGTAAGAGGCCACATTACGTAATATTTGAGAGTCTTTAGTCCGCAAGACAACAGCTGCACCGCTGAACGGAATAATTTTCTATGTAAAAGTGACAAGGCTAGCAGTTATTGAATTGATTATATAATCTTAAGATCATTCAGAATGGCTTTTTTAATCTGGTAAAGATCAGAGCTTTTTAAAATTGTTGCTGAGTGAGCCACTTTCATAACCATAAAGTCGGATCCTCTCAGATTTAAATACGTGTCACAGATGACGCAATGCTTTGTAGCATGGCGGGTCCTTACAAATACTTAAAAATCTTGATGCATGGTAGTATCCTAAATCTAAAAAAAGATGTCTGCACTTATAAGAACTAAAAAATCTGTTGTTTTGATGAGTAGTTGACTCAAAGATTTGTTAATACTCTACTTTCTGTCAGCAAAATGAAGTCTTTCTGTCAGTGTTGAAAGTGAAGGTAAATCATTTCACTCACTGAAATTGATGCATCCTCGGCGATCTCTGTTGAACTTGCGCAGCACTTGGATTGATTCAGCCGAACTTCAATATACGACAACTGTGTCTGGCCCAAAGCGGCATGTCCAAATTAGCATCCTTTGGAACAGAAATGGGAGCTACAAGCTAGAAGACAGCAGGAAAGGGCTGGTACAGAGATTGGCATAGAGCAGAGATCATCAACCACATTTGTACAAGGGCCGTTTTTTTCTTATGGGGGTCAGAAAACAGTGATAATAATTATAAAAACAATTAAACTGAAATATTTTGGTCCACTTACAATATTATTATTATCAGCCCCGTTCGCCGGTCCTAAAGCACAAACATGGGGTCTCAGATAGCTTTGGGTGTTTAGTGGGGCTGCAGCTATCGATTCTTTTTGTAATCGATTACTCTATCAAATTTTTGTTGATTAATCGAGTAATCAGATCGCGGTTACATTGCGCTCACTGCAATTTTATTTTTTTTTTTTTACATTGAGTCACTACGCATTATTATTATTAGTAACACACAAAACAGAAAAGACAGGTCACTTAATTTCACAACTTATTTTTCTTATTTTGAACTAACAGCATAAATGAGATATCAAAATCAAAATCTATACTTTTATTTTTACTCTGGGCCATATCTTGCTTTTTTTCAGTATTTTTTTTAAAAAGTTTGGTTATTTTTATTTTATTTGTATTCATGCTTGTCTCTTTTTGCTAAATTATTGCCTTTCCTACTGTACCATATTGATGATCTTATTTTGCTTACTTTATTTCCAGGACCAAATAATATCATACTTAGATACTAAGATAATGTAACTAGCTAATGTACATTTCTATAACATATGAAAGCATTCCCTACACCTGCTTCCTCTACTCACTGTCAGTGTTTCCTGTTCTACTCTCTGCAATCAAATTAAATTTAAAGTTACTGGATGTGAAAAGTATGTGAACAAAATACACATGATTCTGGGCAAGTAGCCACTGCATTGATTTACGTTCTGAACCAGCCTTTACACGGAGCCATAATCAAAATAGGTTATTTACTAGCCCATATCTCATTTAGTTGCTCTACGGAGTGCGGACTTGACGCACAGACCGGATGTTTACTGTTGATGTGCTGCAGCAGTGACGACGTGCTATCATGCTAAGCTACGTGCTAAGCTAACTCCGTTTGACATCAGACACACTGCACTGTGTTTCTTTTCGTCCCTGCTTGTAGTGACCACACACTTTGGACACTCTCTGCCATTTCTTCTGCAGACTCTCTCCTTTCTGTCCCTCTCTTTTCTCTTCCTTCAAGATTTTAAAAGCCGCGCAGCAGCGGAGGTAGCAGGCGCGGTGTGCCACAGAAATGACCGTCCGTGTCAAACACCGTGCACTGTATAGTAGTCCATATATATATTTTATATGTACAATTATATATTAAACGAGGCTTCGAGGCACAAAATTTGCCTTGAAGATATTTTGTAATCAAATAATCGCGATTATTCGTGGAATCGTTTCAGCTCTGGTATTTAGAGACAAAATCTATTATTGAAACAGCACATTTTTGGCCAACACATGTTTACATTTTAGTAACACAGAAAATCATAAGGGCCAAAAAGAAAGAAAGACAGAGAAGAAAAGAAAATTAAAGGCTGAACCTGTTTTAAAGTCTGAGAAAAAAAGTCCAAATTCTGAGTTCAGATTTATAATTATAAGAAAAAAAGTGGAGAAAAGGAAATAATTACGTCGTACTTTATTTGTTCAATTCAATTCAATTCAAAGTTTAATTTAAGAATTCTGACTTTTTCTTAAGATTCAGATTTTTTTCAGTCATAAAAAAGTTTGATTCTTAAATAGACAATGATAATACTAGTCAGAAGGCCAGATGGAAAGCTTTGAAGGGCCTCATGTGGCCCCCAGTTGGTGATCACTGGCATAGAGGAGTGATAGTTCAGTCACCTGCTGGATATGCTACAAACAGTTCTGCTTCTCCCCAAACACTTTCTATGGGCTGTTGTACAGATGGACAAATGAAATATATTAACCAGTCAATCTGGTGTGTCAGGTTACAACTGCATTACACCTTTGACAGAGCATTTGACTGGGATAGCAGGCCTGTACTGATTGTACAGAACTAGTTTAAAGTACTTGTAAATCTAGTTCTGACTACTTATCTCATCTGCCTGGTTTGATTTTAGTGACCGTTTTGCTCTCAAATAAAAAAACAGGTATGAGTGTAAACACCATGGAGCTTGTAACACAACGAAGTCTGGGAAATTGAATCTTTACAGAGTTAAAGCAGGTACACTGTCTTTAGTGTACCTGGATAAGGAAAAATTCACCACCCTGTGCTCAGATATTTCAAAGAAGGAAAAACAAGTTTTACTCAGTCTGACTTTAATGAGGCAGGTTTTAAAAACATTCACAGTCACATAACAAACATATGGATCAGGCTGTTTAATATTTCATTGTTGATATTTGAGTTGTCCAGATACCAGATTTTTCATGTTTGATATGATGCAAGCAGAGACTGCATGATAGTGATACTTGTCTCAATACCACAGCCATAAAATCAGGAGTCTTACACACCATATATTATTTAATCTCTGATCACGGAATCGCAAACGGAGTCACGGAAACTTCCGGCAAACCCCAAACCACAGGGCAGAGCAGTTTGCCAATGAATATTGTGTCAGGATATCAAATGTTTTGCAAATTTTGTCAACATACTGTTGACTGGACACATAAAAATACAAGTGAGTGAGATATTGCATTACTTTATGTAGTGTCTCAAGGTTACATTTGTGTAACGTACAAAAAAACCTGGAATTTCGAAAAATTAAAACAGAAAAAAGAGAATATGGAAAAAATAAAACAGAATTTGGGAAAAAATAAACAGACCCTACAGAACCTTACAAATCAGTTTTGATTTTTTGAGTAATTATTTTTGTCATAGTTTCAGTCGACAACCCTTTTCCCTGGATTTTGGAGGCCAAAGGTCAGATCAGTGTCACTGGGCATAATTAGCAAACTTTGTGTAAGAAATATAACAAGAATGGTGTTTGCAATGTTCATTAAATTTTACACAAAAACACACCTTTGATAAAAGTTGTTTTTTTTAGATTTTGAAGGTCAAATATTAATGTCATTGGCTCTTATATCCCAACTTTGAAAACAGAAACACAATAAATAATAGATGAACTGATACAATTTCATTGACTCACCACCACCATCATTTTACAACCAGTCAGTTAAATACCACAGATAGCTAGGGGTGTCCCAATCACCTTTTTTGCCCTGATTTTTTTTTCTAATGGGCATTGCTGATTCTGAGTGCTTATTGACTTAGACAGTACTGCTCTGCTACATGTTGTTTTTTTTCTTGTGAACCAAACTAAGTAAACAAATCAACAGGATGCACTTATTTAAACCTTTTAAACTAGGTCAGACTAGCATAATTGGAAATCTCATCGAAAGGAAACATTTCTACTCAGAATGATATATACATATATATGTATATATATATATATATATATATATATATATATATATATATATATATATATATACATACACATATATATATATACATATACATACATACATACATATATATATATATATATATATATATATATATATATATATATACATATATATATATATATATATATATATATATATATATATATATATATATATATATATATATATATATATATATATATATACACTCTTATCGCTGTGTGGATTTAAGTTTTTATGCAACTGCTTCAGCACACACTCATTAACAGCCCGCTATTAAGTGTGCTAAACTAGAGCCCTATAAAATCCATGTTATTCTTTTCCCAAACTCCGGTTTAGTTTTCCCATATTCCCATAATTCCTTTTTATTTGATTTTTTGAAAAGTAACTGCTTCAACATGTTTTGTTGGGGGTGGGGGGAGTGAAGTATGCATTGTCCCCGGCCTAAGTGACCCCCTCGGACCATTTTTATTTTTTACATAAAATATAATCCATTTCCGTGTTGTGCCACGTTTTTATTGAATTTTGAGTTTACGTCCAGTTCTGTGAATATGTCTGTGATGCCATGATAGCAGATTAAACAGGACCTTACCTAATCCACAGAAACTTTCATAGACAAACAAGGTAATGAACAGTATTCTTCTTGATTCACAATCAATGTAAAAAATGTTTGTAATGCCACAAACCAATGCTTTTACCAATATGGATACATTATTGGGGCATCTCTTTATAAAATCAACATTTTTCCATATTATAAACCCTCACAATAATGGATGACGTCTCAATTTATAGCACATGGTATTGAAAAGTATCAAAGTATTGCACATCTGACACCCTTACAGGACAATAAAACCTTAAAAAAGTCACAAGCAAGTCTTAATCATTGACTTTGGTTAATCACAAAACAATCACATTTATACATTTAGGAGATTTAAGAGTATTAATCTGAACACATCTCCAGGTTAAAGAAATTACATTCATGTTAAATGAGAGAAAATGTTGTTTTATGGTCCACGTCATAGAATAAATACAGTAAATATGATATACAGGCCACACTGGAGGATGACGCCATGCTTTGATTACTCAGGGTGTTTGTTTTGCCTTTTTAGTGGAGTCACGGCAGACGGGGTTAAGGATTAAACGGCTTTAAATCTCAACAATGACTCTACATTCAGCTCCACCCAGATGCAAACAAACGCACCCCTTCATAAAATCAAAGTGCGTCTTTAAAGTTGGACAGCAGACAAAGAACAGTCAGTGTAATGAGTATTTCCTGTTTTTTTGTCTCCTCTTGCATGACCTTTACAGAGTCCTGCTCTCTGTGTTGACTGAGCCCTAAATAAATCTGTGATCCCAGTGTGTAATCTTTGCCTGCAGAGTCTTTGGCTGTGGCCGTACTTGTGTAAACACGAGTTCTTTAGTCACAGAACAGGAAGTAGTTTCTTTTTGTTGCAACCACATAAGACCTGAGCTGTAATCATGGTCACTCACGGGCTAAACTAGAGGTCAAAACTGATTTGACTTGAAGTTCCTTTAACATCTTAAATAGTGTTTACACCCACCAGACACTTCATTAGGTACACTGTGCTAGTTCTAGGTTGGACCCTCTTTTGCTTTCAGTTCTTAGTGGCATCAGATCAACAAAGTGTTGAAACATCCCATGGACTCCCAGTGTTTGAACTAAGCTAATAAACTCTGTCCATCTTTTTCTGTAACTGCACGCTAGGGCTGGGAAAGTAATCAAGAAATACATCTGTGTAGATTCTCATTCATCCAGGTCGTGGTTATCTTAAAACAAAACTTAACACAGTCCAGATTCCTCAATTTTGAATCTTCAAGATAATCAAAGAATAATTGAAACTGAAATTTAGACCCTCTAGTCAAAGTCATTTTACAAGGGATGGGAATTGAACCCAGTTGAGAATCCTTAACAGCTCCATCAAAGCATCAGTATTTTAAGTCTTTTTTCTAATCCGTTCCCTGAAACATTCCTTCCACTGACAAGGTTCAGAAGCAGTCATTTTTTACAAAAGGCGCCTTAAGGTGCACAACCTTAAGTGAGTGGAAACACCAATAAATAAATTTAACGATAAATACAAATTTCCTCAGTAAGTTTGCCGGCCTCGATAAACTGACATGTGCATGCATGTTTGTTTTCCTCCTCTCTTTCTACCAAAGAGGCTGAATGAGAAGATGGCTCACTAAGTCTCTCTTTCTTGACAACGGGGTGCACCAGTTCTATAGCGGATTTAGCAGATTTATAGCGGAGTGAGCATTTGTCGCTCATGCAATCCTTGGGGGGGGGGGGGGGGGGGGAGACGGGGCCGCTCGTGTGTACACTCAGAGAGAGCTGAAGTGAGCGTCCTGAGGAGTAATGAGGAAACAAACTAATATGAATGATGGCACGATAGATACGGTTCTTAAGCTGAGTGCCACAGTCCCAGTGTGAGAATGTGTTGGTTTTAAACAGAATGAAAAGGCGTGAGCCCATGAACACTGATGAGCTGATATGTCGAATTTGTTTGAAAGTAGTGACGACGAAGAAGAGGAAGGGGAGGTGCAGCGGAGCCTTTGTCCTGACAGTCAGTGCTTACTGAGATGTTTGGTCTGCAAAGAAAATATAGATAAAAATGGTACACGCTCACGGACAGTGTCGTCCGCTACATTGCAAAATATATGAAATCCTTCAATACCGTTGAAAAGCCAGCAGTGTTACAAACGTTTGACAGACAGTATGAATTGACTGGGAGAAAGTACATGTCACAAACAATTCCTGTATAAACTCCCTTTTATTTATTGTTTTTTTTGGAGTTTCATTTTGTCTTTACAGAGACAGGGTCTACTTTTTTATTGTTTTCGATCAGTATAATAATTTTTATTTACATGCAATTTTTTCCTAAAGAGAGCCCATTTCATTTTCATCGTTGTTTTTCTCTTTTTTTTAATTAAATTTATTATATTGTCTGTTTAATTTATTTTATTTAAAAGGTCCTCACTTTATTATGACACATATTATAATTACACTAATGAAAAAAATGAGAAAAAAAAAGCAAAATTATATTGACAATAATGTCGTTTATCGTCAATAATTTTTTGGACAATTATCGTCCAGCAAAATCTGTTATCGTGACAGGCCTAATTGAGGAATTAGATTGATTACAGGATCATTAATAACACTGTGCCCCCTCCACACAGTCTGTGTTCACTTTTACCAAGAGCGAAGGATGTGCTGCCAACATGGAGGAGACAAGCGCCAATCTATCAGAGGACCTTGTAGTCAAGAAAAATGCTGTCTCTGTTGTTTGGACACATTTTAAGTTCTGTGCAGGGGCCATCAAGCAGAAAGATGTTAAGTGTAAATACTGCAAGAAGACCATTCTGGTAACACCACCAATTTGTTTCAGCATAGCATAAAATAATCGTTCTTTAGTTGAGGTAACAGCTGCACTTAATCGGGATACTGAGATTAGGTAATATCGCGCACTCCTACTGCACGCACAGTCGAAAGAATGCTGTCTGTCTTGCATGTCATGGACTTGGGAGTGAGGCAAGACACAAAAAGAGAAAAGGTTGGCATGTCCTTTTAATTCTGGCGCTGATAGAAAGATGTCAAAAGGAAAGGCAGACTGACAACATTAGGCAAGCAGTCTTGATGTTACACCTGATTGGTGTAAATCTGCATCCTAAACTCTGCAGGGAGTTTAATACCTTGTTCCCACGTACAAATATACTGCATATGTGGCCCAGGCGACTGGAGGCCCGTACATCACTATTAGAATCTTGGAGATGTCATATTCCCTATTCCCACTATTTTTGTCCTTTACTTCCCTTGTACTTTTAAGTTGCAAGCTTAGCTACAAGGTTTACTAGCAAACAGGCTATGCTGATTCACAACTTTATATTATTAGGAAAGAAGCTGCTGATCTAGTGTCAGCATATTGTACATCAGTTGTGTTTTTCATGTTAGATAGGGTTAATAGTATACACAGTCAGATCAGTTGGCTAAGATAAAATGCTAAAGTGCAGGTATATGCTTTGTTTAGGCCTCTTGATTAAATATTTCAGACCTTATGCTATGTTTGTGGCAAGCCAATTCCTCAATAGAAGCCATGCAATGTTGGTCCTGATTTTATATAATTAATCATCCAAATGCATACAATAAACAGGATGGCTGCAGCTAGTTTCTCTGGACAAATGCACTTATAATTTTGATTAATATTAGAGGGTGTCATCTGCATATTTATGAATCCAAGGACATTTTGTCACATTCACTGTCAAAAGAAGAATTAATCTCAGCTTCAGTATTCGAATCTCAGCTTTCATTTAGCAACAGGTGATCAACACTTGAAACACACAAAGAAAATGAAGGCACAGTCTCACGAATCGCTTTTAAGTCAGATTATTTGTCCTGGTTTAGCGAGAGGACAAAAGGCACCAGAGCTCCTCGTGCCTCCGATGGTGGAGGCAGCACCTCCTGCAGGAAGCCCTCGCACTCCTCTCTCACCTCAAACTGCAGAGTCTGGTTCCGGTTCACGCAGTAGATCCGGTCCCCGAGCACAGCGCAGCGAAACGGCAGTGGGTTTTGGAGCGGATAGAACGCACCGCCATGCCACGCCTTCACCACCGTGTTGTACTTGTGCACGCTCACCCCTGCACGCTCCCGGTCTACATCGAAGCGGTACACGAGGCTGTGGTGCGCCACCATATCTGTTGAGCGCCTCCTGCTCTCGTTGAACGGACACTCCTCCCATTCGTCACGGCGGGAGTTGTACCGGAGCAAACGGTAGAAGAGTGAACCTCCGGACACAAAGAGCTCCCCTCCACATGACGTCGCTTCGTGTGCCACAGCGAATGAGCCTTTGGGCAGCTGAGCCACCAGACTCCATCTGTCCGTGCGAGGGTCGTAGCGCTCGACGGTGAACAGGCACTCTCCTCCGATGGCGTACAGGAAGCTGTCCATGGAGACCAGTTTGAGCTGGCAGCGAGGCTGGCTGAGAGGCCGCACGGAGGTCCAGAGACCGGTCCGCGGGTTGAAGCAGAACACCCGGTCTGAAGCTTTGGAGCGGCTCATCCCACCTGCCACAAACAAATAGTTATGCAAGGTGCACATCCCAGAGCCTTTAGCTGGGACCTCCTCTGGTAGGCTGGTCAGCACCTGTGTGGAAGGTGTGACATGGATGTTTAGTGAATTCAGATATGAAGCATTAACACATTCTGAAGTATAAAGAACAGGATGACTGTGGCACCCTCTATTCTAACAGTATGATGAGTTATACTTGTCCCCCTACCCCACCGACAAGGCCAGTCTGCGACTAAAGCCCTGTTTACACACCAACAAAAACAGCAGAAAATGGAGAACTTCATAAGGTTTGTTCTTACACGAGAACAGTGCCCAGTGTAGGGCTGACAGATTTATCATGTCGGACTGGCAAAAATATCATGTCACGATTTTTAAAAATAAAATGAAGATCACGATTTTATCACAGTTCTTTTTTACGTTGATTTTTCTAGACTAATTTGCATGTTTGACCATTTTCCCCTATGTTTAACATATAAAACATGTAAAACCCTAAAAGAAAAAAATACAATGAGAGCCAAAGAAACTTTCTGAATAGGTTTTAATTTAAATACTGCAGTTTTTATAAAAATGTGCAATAAATGTAAGAATAAAAGGTAATGAACAACAATATCAACATTATCTCTTAAAGTGCAACAATTTAAAACAAATGTTATCTAACTGCAATGTCTATAATCTGAGTGAATAATACAGCTGCTTTAGAACAGATTTTTGTTCAGACATCTTCAAGCTTTTATCTCCTTTTCTCTTTCTGCCATGGCTTCACGCTACAAAACAGGAGACACTACCATGCACTGCGCATAATGTGCTACGATTGGCTAGTCGGGTGCGCGTTAAAGTCTGTGCCCCCACACAGACGATCTGACGATCTTTCTGCTTTATGAGATCACCCCCTAGTTATAATCCTTAACGATTTAATATCGTCATATCGCACACCCCTATGTCGGACCAATATTGCAATTTCAGGCAACGCAATCATGTGATCGCCAAAGTTGCAATTTTTTGCGGCGCTTTTGACTGACTCAGGAGCTGTTGTGTCAGTTATTTTACATATGTTGTTTTACAGATTTGCAGGAAATTTGCATTTAAAAATGGCTCGTAAATAAAATGTTTTCTCGTAACTGCGAATCAGTTTTCAATGTTCACCTAAATGAACTGTTCAGAAGAGTCGACTTATTCGTGAACGTCATATCTCCACTGTGGAAGTGCTTGTAAGCAGATCAACCACACAGAGCCTCTGTTTAGGAGAAGTATCCTTTATATAATAATAATAGATTATGTATCCTCAATATCAGATGATAAATAATTTTTTATGTGCTTTTGCTCATTGATTTCCTTACTGTTGTCTATACTGTAACCATGGTGAATTTTCCACTGAACCTTGATGTGAAGAAAATTGTAAATCTGATTGACATCCAAATATTTGCCAGAAAAATCACAATTGGATCTTTTCCTAAAATTGTTCAGCCCTACTGGAGTAAGGCTGTCACTTTTCCTAAAAATCAAACTCGAATGGTTTTTGAACACGCACCCAAATAATCAAAGATAATCGATTACTCCCCCCACCCCGTTGTAAGGGACAGAGACTCTCTTATAGACCCTGCTGAAAAAAAGCAGTCACATGGGATTGAACTCTTGACGAAGTGCCGCTGCACTCAGCTGTATAACTTGGATTAAAAAACGATGGCTGAGCCCGCAGATTTTGAGGTGGAGGAAGAGTGAGTAAACTGCTTTACACATAACCGACACACAGCTCAGTCTTTGGTTCTAAAGTCCTTCAGCGGTTAAGAACCAAAACTACTCCCACACAGCTCTCCTCAGATGATTCGGTGCTGTTAATGACTGCTCAGAGTGGAAACTCTTTTGGCCCTTTTCCACTAGCACGCCTTGGCCCTACTCTACTCGGCCCTACTCGATTTGCAGCGTGTTTCCACTAGCCTGGTACCTCCTAAAACAAGCTAGTTTTAGTACACTCTCCTCTCTGGTTCCAAACGAGCTGACGCGATACTAAAAGATGACGTCACCGACTGCTGGCTACTGATTGGTCAGACAATGTCTTCATCGATGAGTCATGAACGCGATGACATAGTATGCTAGCAGTAACTACCATAAGCTCACCCTCCTATGTCTTTTCTTTGCAGCTCGATTGCTCTCGTCCTCGGCTTCATTCTGTTGTATAGCTTCCAAAACCCTCCGGTTCTTCTCAAGGGGTATTTCTTCTTACCACCTGCAGCCTTCTTCTGCTTTCCTTTTTTACTCGGTGTGTGACAAAAAGCCACAGATTGTTGTGTTGTGCTCAAAATGACATCACCGCAGTGCCGCTCAGCCGTTTACAGCAACACTGCACCCCGTTGGGCAGGCGACGGGAACTAATGGAAAAGCAGCCAAGGCGAGTAGAGTAGAGCCGGGTAGAGTTGGGTAGAGTAGATTAGGGCCAATGGAAAAGGGCCATACGTTTACTGAGGTCAAGAGAGCAGCGGATGTGACTGAGGGTCAAGCTGCACTGAGAGCGCCCTCAACCGGATGAAACGGTCCACTGCTCCAGGCACCCTGATGTGCTGCTTCACTCAATATGTTACATTTGAATATTTATTTACTATTCGGTTACAGATATCCCTATATTCATACGGGTATTCAAATATCGAATTTAAGGTGACAGCCCTATACTGGAGTGCCTGAATCTGCTCGCTTTTGAAACCAGGGTCCATTGCGAAGTTTTTTAAAGTTTTGAAAATGTTTCCGTTTTCTGGGCGGCGCATGCAAGTACTCTTTAGAAATAAAGGTTGTTCACACACGTTGGAACAATAACAGCAACATGTATGCTGTTAACAATGCTCGGTTTGCTGTTGCTCCTCCAACAAAATTCGGATTTGCTGCAGCAATACTCTTAGCAGCAGAGACTCGCTCATCATTGTTGTTTGTGAAAAGTTTGTCTTCACTTGAAAGTGCACAGACACATGATGTAAAAATGCAGTTTCACTGCAAATATACAATACCGCGATTTCAGTCACTCTTGTGTATCCGTGAAAAGGCAAAAGAAATTTTTTTCTCTTTTTGGTGACAACGTTGTTGTGCAGACAGGCCCAGAGCTGTGTTACATAAAACAGGACCATTAATGGGGAAGGCTGTGTTAAAGGATTCTGTTTACCACGATTTGTCTCTGTTTGAGTTTCCTGCTTGCCTTTTTAATATAAGTCCAGTCATACTTAAAGGTGTACTCAGCGATCTTCTAATCTTCTAATCTAATGCAGTATTTGTCAAATTCACCGTATTTCTCCTCTCCATCCACAAGATGTTCCCACTGACAGCATGTTGAAAAAAAAAGTCCAGTCTCAATATACAGCCTTGACTCTGAATTTCAGCAGGTAAATACTGGGGCTCGGGCCGAGTTACCAAAACAAAGTAAACCCCCCCACATCCAGGGGGCGATCATACTCATGTGCAGATCAGACAGAAGGGGGAGGGGGAGTCGAGTTTATGAAGCGTCTTGATTAGCGTAAGAGAGAGATACAATAGTTGCGGTAGCAATGGCTGAAAACAGCCCAAAGAAAAAGGTCAGAGGAGTGAAAAGTGAAAAAGAAGGACTATGACCATGAAAGAGCGAAGACCCGGGTCAACATTGGTGTTGCTTTCCGACGGTGGAGGGAATACCGCCAATTGAAAGACCTGAAAACGGACACGGATGTTGCCGTCCGTCTGCTGGATAGGTAAGCTAAGCAACATTAGCTTCGTGGTGCTTCACATAACAGTAGCAGCCATCAGGCATTCATCTTATTGTCTAATCAAGTGGCTCTCAACCTTTCAAAGTCGCGACCCCCAATTTAACGTTCAGTACTGTCCGCGACCCCCCTCCCTCCAGAGCACAATGAAAATTCGCTGTCCGGGGTGCTGAAACAACACCCGATCGATAAAACGTATGTCTGATATACAAATCAGTAATTGATTTTGAGTAATAAAATGCCTGTTTGAGACCAATCACTTGTTGTTCTTTAACGTTCGGTCGGATGCGACATTAATTTTGCGCATTTATATTTTTCCTAAATGATTTGGCGACCCCCAGAAATCATCTCGCGACCCCAATTGGGGTCAGGACCCCAAGGTTGAGAATGGCTGGTCTAATCTGCCAAAAGGTACTGTTGTTGTGATGTTTTCAATAATGGCAGTCAAGTTGTCTGACCAGTCGGGGTTTCCTTAGCTACGTCAGCTACGCAGTTTCTACGTCCGTTTCCATGATGATGCACGTCCATCAGCTTTCGAGAGGCGGGTCTAAATTCGAATATAAACAAACCCTCCACTCGTTTTCTCCCACATCGCTGACTGCACCTTTAATGTATCTGGCTACTGATTATGTGTCTGGTTTTGTTTGAGGTTTCCTACCTGTTGAATATAAGTCTGGCTCTGTTATAGGGTCTCCAATTTCTGCCTGTTAAACATGACTCTGGTTTTGCTCAAGGTCTTTGCCTCATCAGCACAAGTCTAGTTCTTTTAGATTTAGATCTGTTTAACACGAGTCTGGCTCTGTTTGAGATTTCTGCCTGCTTCTAATTAGCCTGGCTTTGCCACAGTTTTCTTCCAGGTCAACATTAGCCTGGCTCTCCCTTTAGTTTTTGCCTCTTTTTCATGAGTCTGGTTCTGTTTAGAGTTTCTGCTCCTTTAATGTGAGTTATGCTCTTAAAGGTGTAGTATGTAGAAGTTGGCAGCATTTCGTTGAACAGAAACAGTGACTATAGGATGTAATGTTTCTATTTGTACATCAAGTTTGTCAAAATAGGTGTACAATCATCTCCAAAAAGCTTTTTTCTTTTTTATTAAGTTTGAAAAAGCTTTTTATTTCTATAAACCACAGGTCTCTCCTCTGTGGAGGCTGACATAACGATCCACCATGCCGTCTACGGGTGTGTTTTGGGGACAAAAAGAGCAAAAGACGATTTTTGAATACGAGCCTGCAAAAGTGTACAAAACCTATAATCATCATCTTAACTGACCTATGATCTATAAAAGTAATATTTACAAATATGAATGACAGTAACAGTTGTAAATGATGCCCTGTTTATGATGGTTTTTGGATGACATCAGCTCATGTTGCTTACTGATGTGATGTTTTAGAAACAGACGGGCTCATTCCAAAATCTGAACACTAGATGTCGCTAAAATGCCAATTTCTACACACTGCACCTTTAAGGCTTGAGGTTTGACACAAGTTTAATCCTGCACTAAGTCTTGTATTTGTTGAGTTTTTTGCTTTATAAAGGCTTAAAGCTTGTTTATCACACATTTGATTTATAATGAAATTTCAGCATGATCCACAGTCTGGTTTTGTTTGAGGCTTTTCCTGTGAACAAGATTTTTTCTGACTTTCGTAACTTTTCTAACAAATTGCCGAGTGCTCGTGTCACAGTAATTCATGTTGAGCCTTGGTAAGATTTGATGGAGACTACAGTCTCCACCTTCAGTCTTTATTAAGTGACTTAAGGTCACATTTGTCATGAGTTGGCGTTACTCAGGTATCGATTGATTAATCGAATTCCCACCCACCTCCCACTGCTGGCTCTCTGGGTGGAGGTAAAACACCCGCCGGGGGCTGCCGTCGTCCTTGCCGTGCAGCGGGCTCTCCCCTCGCTCTGACACCTCGCAGGTCTCGGCCACGGCCAGCACCTTCCCACCCTCCATCCTCTGGTCCAGTATGCGCTCCCTCTCTCCTGCTGTGAGCTGGCCGAACAGCCCGGGGCTCCGCAGCACGGCCAGGTAATCGTCGCTCATGAAGCGGTAGATCTGCTCCTGCTTGTCCGCCGCGCCGCTCCGCTTGGCTTCAGCCAGCAGCTGGAGGCAGTTGTCCACGCTGATCTGTGGCGTGTCTGCTGCCGCCTCCGAGCCGAGGTGCGGACACCCACCCCCCTCTCTGGGATCCATGTGTTCGCCCCTGCTCTGTCCACAATAGATGCTCTCCTCTGTTCTGCTCTGCCTGCTCTGCTGTCTGAAGTTCACTCACATATGGTCAGGCTCTTTGTTGAACTGCCCCCCCCTCGCTCCTCCATCCCTCTCCTCCTCAGCGGAGCTCAGCAGATGAAGCCGGGCTCCCTCGCCGCTGTCTGGCGAGGTGCTGCGCGTCCCGTTGCTGCAGAGCTGGGAGCAGTCTGCGGACAAAAGGCGGACTGTGGCTCACACTGGGCGCTGTGTGCTCCGGGTTGACGCCCCTCACACGACAATGAGTGTGTGCACAAACACACACGGCTCCCTCTCTGCACAACGCCTTTGTGCTGCTGCAGGCTTCAATACCAGCACGTGCAGACACACAGACGGAGTATTGGGATATAACACTCCTTTGTACACCCACTAGCTACTTTATAAAGTACCCCAGTTCTCATTTACTCTAATAGCTAATCAGCCAATCACATGGCATTGACTCTAGGGGTGTCCTGATACAACTTTGTCAGCTCTGATAGTGATGCTGATATTGCAGGAATCATACGTACTTTTATTTAAATTTTGTAGTATGGACTGTAAGAACAGGCTTGATCAGGTGAGATTACTCAAACAAAGAACAGTAGTCAGCAATAGCAGGTATGAGAAAAGCTGAACCATTTGTTGTTAACCACTGAGTTAAATAAATTTTAACCTTAAACCTAAAAAAATAGTACAATTAAATTAAATAAATGAAAAATAAATTAGAAGAGCCTGAAAAGTAACCTTAAGAAATCCAGTACAAAAGAAATATACACTTTTAAATTGCAAAATAGTCACTGTGTTTAACTTGAACATTAGCATATTCTACATCTAAATAAAATAAATAAAAATAAATAAGAATGGACTGCTTACATCGGAGTGCTTATATCGGAGATTTTAGATCCAGGACAATATAATACTGTATATGTTTTTTTGCTGCTATCGGGCCGATATCCAATATCAGTATCAGATCAGCACATCCCTTTTTGGCTCGGCACATCAAGGTGTGAAGGCACGGTCAGGACAACCTGCAGAAAATTAGGAGAAAGGTGATTTAAGTGACCGGGAAGGTTTTGGTTGTTTAGTGCTAGACGGACTGGTCTTAGTATTTCAGCAACTGCTGATCTACCAGGATTTTCATGCACAATGAGGGCCGGGTAATACGACCTAAAAATAAACTCCCTGATATTTTTCCACAACATTTGACTTACTATTTGAATCAATTTTTTTCCCTTGCAGCAAACAAACAAAAAAAAAACATGTGACACAAATATTACATTAAGATTTTATTGATACCAATGCCATTAACAATCCTGCTAATCGATCCAATTCTTTAACGATTCCCTTGTTGATTCCTGCAGATTTTCCGTGTGGGCAAATGTTGGCCTGTAGATTTTCAGTTAAGGTTGTGCAGTAGGCACCTTTTGTAAAAAAAAAAAGATTATGCCACAATTCTGACGCATCTGTACCCTGTCAGTGGAAGGAATTGATAAGGGAATAGATTAGCAAAAAGACTCATGATAAGGATTCTTTGATGGAGCTGTTAATTCCCATCCCTAATCAAAAATCCTCCCCAAACTGAACAGAATTCCTCTTTTAGAGTTTCAGTGCATGCTGTAAATTTGTCAATAAATGTTGATTATGTAGTTTGACTGTAGGCAGGCCTGTCTACATAAACACTGAGATATATTCCTTGTTTATTAACATTGAACTCTGATTTGTATTTAATCTAATTTAAAAAACAAATACTAGCCTAAACATGCGCTGGTTCAAAAGCTGACAAAGATTCGGATTCAGATTTGTCTGAAAATGAAGCCGTGTAAAATGCCCCTGAGTCTACAGTTCACACAGGATCACCAAAACTGGAGTAGAAGATTGGAAAATTGTTCTCTGGTCTGATGATTTTTTCTGGAACATTCAGATGGTCGGGTCAGGATTTGGTATAAACAACATGAAGGCATGGATCATCCAACTGTCCAGGTTGTTGGAGGTGTAACGGTGAAGGTCGAATTTTCCTGTCTTCTTCTCCTGATAGATCCTTCTAGCAGGACAACACTCAACGTCTTAAAGCTCAAATCATGTCAAACTCGTGTCTTGACCGTGACAGTGAGCTCACTGAACTGCAGTGGCCTCCACTGTCACCAGATCTCAATGACAAGAGAAGTGAAAGCAGATTTGATCTCAAGACTGTTTCAAACTTCACTACCAAAGTGTGTCTTGTACAGGGGCTTATGAGTGTATAAGGTGTACTCCAAATTGGTCAGAGAGCATGCATGTGATTATTTGATAGACTTTCTAGTAGGTCTGAGCAATATATCGATTAAATCGATTAAATCGATTAATTCCAATTATTTTCTGCTGAAGATTTAAAAATTAAAAATAGAGATTTTTTTCATTCACTTACTTAAATCGTAAGTAGTTGCAAATTTTTAGAAAATATAAATACTGAAACTTTACAGTTTTCATGATGGTGGCTCTGTCAGGTTTTGCACAAGCACTTTTATCGGCTTGTATTTTTTTATTTATTTATTTTTTTGATCAGAGAGAAACATGTTAACAAGTTGTGAAAATCCCTCAGCTTTCAGTGTTTATGTAGACAAACCTGCCTGGAACTACATAATCAACATTTTATGACACACACTTTAATTTTAAGAGGGGAATTCTGATTGATTCAGGAATTTAATTTGACAACATAAAGGTACTTAATTCATGTCATTTTTGTGTCACTTGGAGTTTTTTTGCCTTGAGAGAAAAAATATTAAGTCGTGAATCGAGTTTTGTGGGGAAAAATTCCTGGATTTTATTTTTAGGCAATATCATCCAGCCCTACTCTCTCGTCTAATGAGTCAAGTTTAACAAAAGAAGAAAAAAGTATCACACTAAAATTATGTTTTTAGAGTAAACAATTAAAAGGCATAAATGATCAGAATGAACTAAGCATACAAGCAAAAGGTCCAAGCAAGTCTCTGTCTTTAGTGATCACACAGCAGTGACAAAAGGAAGTAGAGTCAGGGAGTAAATCTAATCTTAATAGAAGTCAGAAAATACTGAACAAGAAGAAGCAAAGAAATCATTGTTTGAGAAAGGGTGCCATCAAATGGCAAAACTACAGAACTGCATTTCTATTATATCAAATCCAGGGCTTTTTAAAATTAATTTTTACTGAAATATTTTTGAATGCTTCCATTCTTCAACAAAAAAGAACAATAAAGGCTGACTGCAGAGTATTTGAACCTTTCTGTGCCCTTATTTATTTATTTGTTTGTTTGTTCTTTACATGAAAATTGACAACAAAATCTGTACACAAGTGCACATTACACCGTCAAACAAAAACATCCATGATAGGAAAGGAGCAGCAAGAAGAGAGATGTCTCCTATATTTATCTGCCTCTAAAAGAAGAAAAGATGGTCTGACATCACATACTGTTGGTTTTCAACAGCCTACACCATCAAGTCATTGATTATAACAACAAAAACAAGCAAATCAAATGCAAATGAGTACAAAAAAAACTAAGTATACACATTTACAACTCAAAGCAATTGATGCTTAACTCTTTGATGCGCAACATATGCACACCCCTTCTAATGCACAACATGGGTCAAAAATGACCTGCATTTATTTTCCATGTTATTTCATGCTGAATGAGTTTTTCTTTGTTCTATCTTTGGAAATCAATTTATTTTATGATTGAATATTTCAAGTATTCTTTGAATATCTTGTTTTTGATTACTACTAATCATTATTTCCATTCTTGCTTTTATTCTTTATGAACAAAAATAGTTTTATATTACTACATCAAGTTTACACACATGGGTCAAAATCAACCCATTCATCCAAGTGTGATTAAATGATGTAATACTTTAAAGAGACTGTGAGGAGTTTCTAAGTAATTACAAAAAAGTCTCACGTTTAGATATATGCCTGATCGAAATACACACTTATTGATGAGTTTTATAGCATCAAAATAGGTTATCTATAAATGCTATTCTTTAGCCTCCTGGTCGGGTCGTACAGGGCTGGACTGGCCTGGATACTCAACTTCAGGAACAAGACAATTAAAACTAGAGCAAATTTATATTTATTTTATTATTTATATTACATGTCTGAGAGTGCCGGGCTGTAAGTAGCGATATATAGCCGTCTACAACTAGGATAATAACTTTTCCCCGCATTGCTTGTCGTCACATATCAAAAATTACCACTACGTAACTAGAAAGAGATACATTACCTCGTGGCTTTGCATCCTGTAAGTTGTTGAAAACAGAACTTGTAAAGCAATGCAGAGTTCTGAGGAAGATCCATGCTGCATTTACCACAACAAACAAACACATTTGGCTTCACGTCTCCGGTGTGTTCAAGTTGTAGTCAGAAGTAGGAATTTTGAGCTCCGAGTGGGAAACTAAAACTGGAACGTCCCCCGAAGTCTGAATTTCCTACTGGGAACTCGGTGAAACCTCGCCACCCCGAGGTGTCAATGGAAGATGGATGCCCCCAGTGTGAACAGTTATTTAGCTCCTGTAATAATCCATTTATTTGCACTTCTGACTGAGGTGTGTCGCTCTAGATCAGCTGTATACATAGTATTGTTAGACTTATATTTACAAAAATGCTGCCATAGTGATAATCACATTCTTCATACAACAACGCAGAGCGTGCTAACAACAGCTAACAGTAGCCTGGTAGTTAGGCATGTTTTTTTCTGACTTCAACTGGAACGCCGATAAGTCGGAGATGATGTCACTCCCATTTCCAAGGTTACAGGAACGCAGCATTACGCCGGCGATAAATTCTCCTCATAGCACCTTTAAATATAATTTCTTTCAAGTAATCACTTTAGTGAGTGGGGGCCAAACATTGGCGTGTTTGGCCCCCACTCACATTACTGAAAATCAACTAATGAAAATTAGACATTGCTTTTGAATTGTAGTCCAAGAGAATTATTTTAAAAAACAAACTAATTTAACTGGCCTGGTCAAAAATGATGGTACCCTTAACTTAATGTGTTGTTGCACAAGCTTTTGAGTCAATCACTGTAATCAGGTGATTTCTGTAGGTCTCAGTGAGACTTCTGCACCTGTCCACAGGTATTTTGGCCCACTCCTCATGAGCAAACTGCTCCAGCTGTCTCAGGTTTGAAGGCTGTCTTCTCCAGACTGCATGTTTCAGCTCCTTCCACAAATGTTCAATAGGATTTAGATCAGGGATCATAGAAGGCCACTTCAGAATAGTCCAGTGTTTTGTTCTGAGCCATTCTTGGGTGTTTTTAGCTGTGTGTTTTGGCTCATTATCCTGTTGGAGGACCCATGACCTGTGACTGAGACCAAGCTTTCTGACACTGGGCAGCACATTTCACTCCAGAATGTCTTGATAGTCTTGAGATTTATCATTGTACCTGCACAGATTCAAGACACCCTGTGTCAGATGCAGCAAAGCAGCCCCAGAACATAACTTAGCCTTCTTCATGTTTCACAGTAGGTACAGTGCTCTTTTCTTTGAATTATTCATTTTTGTGTCTCTGAACATAAAGCTGATGTGACTCACCAAAAAGCTCCAGTTTTGTCTCATCTGTCCAAAGGACATTCTCCCAGAAGCTTTGTGGCTTGTCAATTTGCATTTTGGCAAATTCCAGTCTCACTTTTTCATGATTTGCTTTCAACAGTGATGTCCTCCATTCAGTCCACTTTGGCTCAAACAGTGATGGATGGTGTGATCTGACTCTGATGTACCTTGACCTTGGAGTTCACCTCTAATCTCTTTGAAGTTGTTCTGGGCTCTTTGGTTTCCATTCGTATTCTCCGTCTCTTCAGTTTGTCATCAGTTTTCTTCTTGCAGCCACGTCCAGGGAGGTTGGCTACAGTCCTGTGGACCTTAAACTTCTGAATAATCTGTGCAGCTGTAGTCACAGGAACATCAAGCTGCTTGGAGATGGTCTTATAGCCTTCACCTTTAACATGCTTGTCTATAATTTTATTTCTAATCTCCTGAGACAGCTCTCTCCTCAGCTTTCTGTGGTCCATGTTCAGTGTGGTACACACCATGATACCAAACAGCACAGTGACTCAGTGACCACTTTTCAGCCTTTAAATAGGCAGACTGACTGATTACAAGCTTGGAGACACCTGTGATGATAATTACAGGGCACACCTTAGATTAACATGTCCCTATGGTCACACCATTTTCAATCCTTTGTAGGGGTACCATCATTTTTGTCCAAGCCAGTTTCATTATTTTGTTTTTTAAAATATTTCTGCTGAACCAAAATTTAAAATCATTGTCTGATTTTCATTAGCTGATTTTCAGTACATTTTTATTTATTATTACTTGTAATAATCAATTTATTTAGTGCTGACTGGGGTGTGTCTTTCTGTAAATGGATTCAGTCCACATGTGATAACAAGCTAATATACAAAGTAGACTTAAAAATCCTAAAAATGCTGCATATTCAACAATCACAATCTTCAAGCTAGCTAGCAAGTAGTAATCACTTGTAACTTTTTAGCATGTAATGTACTCACTCTCAAAGTAATCTAAGCCGAATCATATGTTATGTACAGTTCACTATTGTCATCAAATACCTGCTGAGGTAATGTTGCTAAGTAGCTAACCCCCCACAAAAAGAAAAAAAAGAAGTCCTACAGTGTACCCCACCAACACTAGCAAGCACCACTACAGCTAGCTGGCAAATAATAATCACTTATAACTTTTCAACATGTAATGTACTCACTCTCAAAGTAATCTAAGCCTAATCAAATATTATGTACAGTCACAACTGTCATCAAATATCTTCAGAGGTAAAATTAGAACAATTGAAAAACAATACTTACATTTAGAGATAGGCAAAGAGAGCTGCAACAGCTGTGAAAAGTCTTTTCACTCCAAATGCTATAGCTAGCATGTGGGTCATTTCTGACCCATGTGTGTAAACTTGAGGTAGAAATACAAAAGCTGTGCTTGCTCATACCATAAGTAAGGAAAAATAGAAATAATGATCAGTGTTAATCAAAAACAAGATATTTACTGCATAATTGGAAGACTAAATGATTCAATTAATTTATGTCAAAGTTATTTCATAAAAACACTCAGCCATACATGAAATAACATAGAAAATGAATATGGGTCATTTTGGACCCATGTTGTGCATTAAAAGGGTAGTGATACAAAAACCTTTTTTATTCAAAAAGTAAAAAAGTAAAAAATAAAATAATTATGTATGATGGTCAAAAACAAGTTAATTGAGGAATTCCTTGAATACTGAATGATAAAATTAATTTACTCTAAAAATATCAAAAATAAAAACTCAGCCGGGTCACTTTTGACCCATGTTGTGCATCAAAGGGTTAACATCCAGTTTAAGATACATGTGTATATTGACAAAAAAATTTCCATTTGTACATTATTTGTAATTGATGAGTTATCACAGTGTTGGATATGCCTTGCCAGAGGCTCTCAGAGCAGGGTTATGTGTTTGTTACTCATGGTGCAGTCCACATTTTCAATAACAACTTGCCTTATAAAAATAGCTCTTTGGAGGTTTGTGCTGGTTCTAGTTTTAAAATCCACAGATTGAACATGTTTAATCCCAAAACCTAAAATAACATTCCAACTTCCGGGCAGGAAACAACTCACACTGAGTTATTGGATACAGACTTTAAATATTTTTCAGTCAGTGTCTCAAACATCTCTGTGGAAACTGTGAGTAAACTTCATGACCTGCAGAGGGCGCTGCTGAACAAGGAACTAGAAACACCAACATCTCCCTCACCTTTATTTTCAGTTTAATCTTTGGGGAATTATCTTAACACATTCACAGTCTGATCACTGTGATATGATAACAGTTAAATATATTATTTTAGACATAAGTTACATGAGGCACTGCAGAGCAGCAGTGGTTTTTGCTTTGGCATTTTGCTTCTTAATGTCCCATCAAACTTTGGTAAAGTGTGACTAAAGATAGGCCGACATTTTACATAACCATAACCAGCATGACATATTCAACAAGACTAGAACTCCAGTTTTAATTACATCTTAAATAGGGATGCAAAGTATTATCGGTTTGCTATCAGTATCGGCTGATATTGAATATATCGGCTACAGATACTGTGTCATTTAAAATATTGGCAAATTACACAAATGTACAGTATGAATGCACCTTCACATCACTGCATGAGTACTTTTAAAAATCAAGGGTTTCATTTTTTCATTTTGTAAGAGTTAAATGCTGTTTTTCTAGTTTTACATCTGTTACTCACAAAAATATATTGTACCATGGAAAGAGGCAAGTCCATTTTTGTCAAGTACAGAGCTTGTGCTCTTGACCAAAAATTTCTGGATCAGTATCAGTAGTATGTTTCAGCATTAAACTATTACCATAAAATACCAAATAAAAGCAGGGTTCCAATTGATCACTGGGTCCGAAATAAACGGCGGGTGTAGCAGCACATTTTGATAAATTAACATCGAGTGTAATTTATTGGGCACAGCCTATGAGCTGTGGTCGAAGTTACAGAACACACATGCGAACACTGAGCTCACAAATGACAGTTCAGGCTTGAAAAGAAACGTGGTCAGACTGAACCTTAATAGTCCACATGGTTTATCTGTCTCTCTGGGCGTCCTGTCAGCTTTCCCTCCCTCTGTATGTCAACAAATGCATGTTGGTGTGAGGCGCTCTGTTTCACGAAAGTGCAGTTACTCTTAATCTCCACAGAGGCCACTAGGGTGCAGAAAGCCAAAATCTTACTACTAGGCTTTTCAAATTCAAAGAAGATGTTGTAACTGCTGCTGAATGTAATTTTTCCCTTAACTAATGTCAGAAGGCCCATCATGTCAATTAGCGGTACATTGCTGCTGATCACTATGGCGCTGTTGCAGCAATTTACCAGTATTAAGAGTGTTTAGAGAGAGCTGAGTTGAAAGAAGAAGACAAAAGTATAACTACAAGCAGTAATCTTGCCTTGAAAGTGTAAAGGTGATATTCATACTGGTGTAAATAAATAATTTGATTACATTTACTACAATTTACATTTTTCTCTAAGCAAGATTACTGTGCAAAAATAATTAAACGCTGGTCGCAAATCGCTGTCTGGCCTCAAATAAACACCTGATCTGCTCAGGGATTGAAACAAACACCCCGGCTTTTCTTTGGTATTTTACAGTAATAAATATTCAAATGTCCGATATCGGCAAAAATCCAATACAGTGCAACTTTAATCTTAACTGTTCAACCTCAGAGTACCCGATTTTAGGAATGCTTGCATGCTCTCCAACAAAAACGTAAGAAAAAGTGAATTATTCATGTAGAATAATAGTCATAATTCACATTAAATTAAACAGGAAATTTTCAGCTACGCAACCATATAAGCCATTTTTACACACATCAAACACAACGTCAACACCAAGCAAATGAATGATCAAATATCCAGATCTGTTTCACTTTGATTCAAACTTGGGTTGCTTTGTATGGATTTATTTGAATGGGAAAATGTAGAGTTCTGGTTGATTTTTATCAAAAGAAACAAAAAATATAGATTATTTTTTTATTTTTTTTCAGAAACAGTCAAACACTGCCAAAGATAAGCAGAAGAAGATAAAAACTGTTGTAATTGGGTGTAATGAACACCAAAAGTGACATGAAATGTCAAATGGGACTAATGGAGCCAAACTGTGCCAAGATTGGGCCTGACCACTCTGTAGTAAAACCTCTCTAACTTTGCTCTGCATCACTTTATCAGACTCAAACTTGGCAGAAGTAATGTTCACATATTTTCACATTCATTCATAGAGTTCTAAAGCTGCAGCTGCATCATTCCAAAGAGATATTCACAATAAAAACTTGAGTTTATTAGACGAGGATGAAATGTTCAAATTATTCTGCCCTCTATCTTCATTTCCTCTGTCCCTGTAACACATATACTGATCATTCCACATCTGGACAAATCTCTCAAGTGTTACTTTATTATGACACCAAATTATTCAGATAGACCTTGTGGTTGCAGAGATACACTCTTTTCTTTATGAGTGTGTCATTTTAGAGCAGAAGGCTTATCTAAGGGTAATTTAGAGTTAAACAATGTCATGAACATCTTTCTGGTCTGAAGCTGTTCTTCTGCAGCAGGATTTTTACGGACTGTTCAACATAAATGTGAAAATCTCTTCCTCTGGGTGTGTGAAGGCCGTTAGTCGAGACTTTGTGGTTTGGTCTTTGCTTTCTTCTGATCTAGCTCGACTTGAATCAAACATGTTCAGTGTGAAAGCACCTCAGACTTTTCCTCTCACAGTAAATAAATGTTCAAACTCTTCTACAGGTTTCTTGAAGACATTTGTTCCTTTGCTCTTACGTTTCCCAGAGCTGTCCTCCCTGCAGGTGGCTGATTGGCAGTGTCCTCCTCTTCTTCTTCTCCTCCTCTTCCTCCTTCTTCTCTGATCCCTCTCTGCACCTCCCCGTAGACTCCCCCCATCTTTCCTCTCGCTCCTCGCCGCCTGACATCAGAGCGTGAGGACGGCTCGGCTCGCTCTTTCTTCCTGCCGTCAGCCGCGTGCTGAGATGATAACTTCATAAAGACGCCTCCTCATGCAGAGCAGGTGTGTTTAAAGCAGCAGCTGAAAATCCTCTTCACATTAACCCTGACGCTCACGTCCACTTTGTTAAGTCTTTATCAGCAGCTCGCAGATTCACCTCGAGAGAGGATTCAGAATTCACTCGCAGCATTTTAACATTTGAAAAACATGCTGACAGAGGAGTGTTGCTATATTTAGACCCCAAACATTTTTCTTTTTTTTAACTATATTATTATTAAGCATAGAAATTCACAATACAAAACAAAATACAAAACAAAACAATCCTTGACAACAACACATAGTACAAATGACAGTCCATAGATAAAGGGTCTCTTTTCCCCCTGCTGGGGCCAGGAAATTTCACTGACGTCAGTAATTTAAAATTAAATGAGTGGGCAATTATGAAATTACAGCATAGTGTGGGTTTCCCCTCAATTAAAGAGGTATCTTGTTAAAGGTAGCCACCTCTCTTAAAAATCTCAGTCTTTAATTGTAATTGGGCAGTTAAAACCTCCATTCCATACACCTCCCTCAACTTCTGTTTCCATTGTGTTACTGTAGGTGCCTGTGGGTTCATCCAATTTATTGTCACCATCTTCCTAGCAATCATCAAAAGTATATGCAACAGGTACCTTTGGTCTCTCGTGTACATGTCTTCAGGAGCCAGATCTAGAAGAAACTGACTTGGGGTGAATGGTAAATCAATCCCCATAACGTTATCTATCTCTCTCTTTATCCCATTCCAAAAAGAAAGCATCACTGGGCAGTCCCAAAATATGTGCGAGTGGTCGCCGACCATTCCACATTTTCTCCAGCAGTACATAGCAGTTGGATTATCTGTAAATTTGACAACCACCATAGGTGTCTTAAAAAACCTTGTTTTCATCTTCCAGTCAAACTCCTTCCACATGTTACTATTAATACCTTTATGACATCCAATACACATTGTTTCCCATTCTCCATCTTCAATTATGATATTTAACTCCAGCTCCCATTTATTTTTGATGTGTAAAGTATTGTCTGGTATATCCAGTAGCAGATTTCTATATGAGAAACATGTTTCTTGTTAGGTAGTTGATGTTTAATGATATTTATAAAATATTTCTCTACATTTGTCGGAGCATTTTTAATTACATTCCAATCCTTATGGTTTGTGATGTAATGCCTAATTTGAAAGTACCGGAACATATCACTTTGAGGTATGGAGAATTTATCTTGGAGATATGAGAACGGCTGTAAGACATTGTTACAGAACAACTGGTCAATGATTCTTAGGTTTCTGGCTGCCCATCTCTTAAAAGAGATATCTGTTGTTGAGGGGGGGAAATTCGGGTTTCCGGCAATTTGTATGGCCCGTGAAAGGGCAGCTGTCCCTCTAATTCTCTTTTGGACTGTCGACCATACTTTTAAGGTGTGCTTCACCCATACATTTCTGATTTCCAGTTTTTCTTGGGTTTGCTTACTCAAGAACACTAGTACGGATAGAGGCATAATTGGCAGTGAATTCTGCTCTATGTTTACCCATCCCCAAACATTTTTCTTAACTTTATTTATAGAACATTTTAAACATTTTAGACAGACAGTATGATGTACAACATAAGGTATAAAAATATTGAATAAACATCAGTTACATCTAAATGTCGATGTCCTTCACCGCTCACCACACTTTACAAGGCCATTCAAACAAATAAAATCAGTCAATAAATACTACTGATAATAATAATAATAATAATAATCAAGATAATAATACGAATAAGAATTATAATATTAATTACAATAATCACAATAATCATATAGGAGTAATAATACTACTACTAATAATCACAATCACAATAAAAATAATAATAATCATCATCATAATGATAATAATGACAATTATCATTATAATAATATAATTATAATAATTATCGTAATAATAAAACAAATTAATAATAAAATTATAGTAATTATAATAATGTTAAAAGTAATAATAATATAATTAAAATAATGATAATAATAATACTCATAATAGCAATAATAATGTTATTAATAATCATCACAATCATAATACAAATATAATAATAATATAAACAAGAATAATCATAATCAGTATTATAATTATCACAATATTGATTAAAATGATCATAATTAGAATCTTTATTAAAATATAATAATAACAATAATAGTAATAATGATAATAATTATACTCATAACAGCAATAATAATCATAATATTCACAATAATAATAATAATAATAAATGAATTAAATAAATAGCCAAGAATCAATTAAGAATGCTCATATCTATCCTCCACCTTTGAGCAGAAACCATGAGAATGTTTATGCTTACCTCCGCCGAGGAAAGTTGTGTTTGTTTGTTTGTTTGTTTGTTTGTTTGTTAGTAAGATTATGCAAAAACTTCCAGATGGATTCTGCTGAAATTATTCGGAGACGTTGGTTATGGCCCAACTTAGAAATGATCAGATTTTGTGGTGATACAGACATTGATCTGGAGGCAAAAATGCACATAACTTAACATTGGGTGGGATTTTAAAAATTGTAACTGCCATTTTTTATGCATTCGCTTCCAGTTTCACAGGATAGCATGGGGCCCGTGTGTCTATCATGAAGTTAAGTTTCATCTGCGTCTCCTCAGGATCCAAAAAGAAGAAGAACAGGAGATAAATGGAGAAGAACAGTAAGAGGAAACTGAAGTTATGAGGAAGCTTTTGTTTTAGGGAAGTTTTCAGATCTGTTATAAAATAGTTTTTGATGTAAACAGTCTCAATTTCAGTGGGTAAACCTGTCCCAAAGGACCTGATGGGTCTGAAAGTCTTACAGGGACTAAAATATCCGAGAGGTTTTAAGAGCTTTTTTAAACTGCAGTATCAACATTATTATGCAAATAAGCAAGAAGTCAGTATTTAAAAGTCTGTACAAGAAAGAAAAAAACCCTTTAAGACTTCATCTGCTCGTTCATCTCTGCATTCATGAAGTCATTCTATCCAAAACTCTGCTCCGTGGTGTAGCATCACGTTATTGAGTGATTCTTCCTCTTCGGTGTGAAACTGAAACTCTGGAGTCTGGAGGTGCAGAGAGACTGAGATCAGCCTCAGCTCTGTGAGCGATTAAACATTCATGATGTTTGTGAGATTGTTCCCTGCAGGTCTAGAGTGTTAAAAGCCCGATGGAGCAAAACAAACATCATTTAATAATAATGAGACAAATATCCACAGTGAGACCCAACAGAGGAGGCTGCAGGGTTAAACACAGACGTCTGTTTATTGGATTTATATTCAGGTTCTTCAAATACCCCTGAGGAGGCGCCCCCTGCTGGAGGAACGGTGTGATCATTTAAGTCTAATTTACTAAAACTGTTCACTTTGTTACTATGAATACCTCATACTGCTTTAAGCGTTTTAGGGAGCTGGAGACTATCCCAGCTGGGGTATGTCGGGGTACGTCCTGAACCAATCAACGGCCAATCCCAGTGCTACATAGAGAGAGAGACAATTATCCACACTAGGGCTGGGCGATATGGCCTTAAAGTAAAATCCCCGATTTTTTTCCCCACAAAACTCAATTTACGATTTTAATCGATTTTTTTCCCTTTCAAATCAAAAAAACTCCAAGTGACACAAATGACATGAATCAAGTTCTATCTTTATGTACCTTTATGAAAATATATTCCTAAATCAATCAGAATTTCCCTCTTAAAATTAAAGTGTGTGTCATAAAATGTTGATTATGTAGTTCTAATACAGGCTGGTTTGTCTACATAAACTTTGCTCTCGCTGAAAGCTGAGGGATTTTTGCAGCTTTTTAACATTTTTGTCTCGAATCAATATTTAATCTATTTAGAAAAAACATAAATACAAGCCTTTAAAAGTGCTTGTGCAAAACCTGACTGGGCCAACATCATGAAAACTGTTAAATTTCAGCATTTATATTTTTTTTAAAAATTGCAACTACTTACAGTTTAAGTAAGTGAATGAAAAAAATCTGGATTTTTTTTTTTTACATTTAAAATCTCCTGCAGAAGATGATTGGGATGAGTTGATTTAATCGATATATTGCCCAGCCCCAATTCACTCTCACATTAATACCAAAGGGAAATTTAGAGTTACCAGTCAACTTAGTGAGCATGATTGCAAGATTATGGGGGTCAAGTTCAAGGCATAATGCTTGGATTAGTTGTTTAAACAAATCAAGGAAAATGTTTTGATAGCATATTCTGTAAAGACAGCATTGTTTCAGTAATTGTGTCCATCTACATGAATACACTGTAGTGCATATGCCAGAACTGTAAGTGGCGAGAAGAAATGGAGAATACATCATGAGAAACGTCAACAAACACTGCCGAAAGCTGTCCTCTGGTTTATTGTTTATGTCGTGGAATTTTTGGCGGACATGCTTTATTTTGTTGGCCTACTTACAAGCACATCCACAGTGGTTTTTACACGTGCCCCGGGGTTTGGTTTTGTAGGTTTTTCCTTGAAATTTACATCAAGTGCTAATCTTAGCCTAAAAATAGAACATAGATAACATAAAAAAATGCAGTACAAAAACCCTAAAGTTACTACAAGCGCACAGTGCTGTTTAGAGCTGCTGATGAGTTATTTGATGACAGTAGGCAGAGGCAGGCTAACACTACCCATTGACTTCCCAAGACAAAGGTGTTTGAGCTAAGCTAACTAGCAGCAGGCAAGGTCTGCCCGTCTCTTCCTTGTTTCTTAACGCAGTCGAAAGAATGGTATCTATCTGCTTGTCGTGGACTCAAAAGTGAGGCAAGACATAAAGTCTAAGAGAATGTTGGGGTATCCCTTAAACTGTGAGCTGGTCCAGGCCTGAGTCAGCATCAGTCTTCAGAAAGGTTTTAGTCTAACCTTAAAGGCAAAAGCCTCTGCCTCATGCATCATGACAGGTAAATGATTCTTCCGTGTTAATAAACCACTTTTAAATGCAATCCAGGCTTTTGAAGAGAGAGTATATACAGCTGTTCAAAATATATTGCTGAATAAATCCTAAAAATAGACTCACGTGATGTGTATTTTTCCTGATATAGTCTGTAGGCATCATCGTTGTTCATCTTTTTCGCTGGTGTTAAAAAAGCTAACTAAAGATTGCAAAAAACGGCATTGTAGTAGAATCACAATTTAAATCAAATCGAAACCTAAAAAAATTGTAAAAAGTCGAATCAGGGGAAAAGCATATTGCCCCAGCCCTAATAACAAACCGAGCGTGGTAAGTGAAACACACGCTACTCGATAGATGGTCGATAGATGGCTGTTGTTGTTCCTGGTATGCACCCGCAGCCTTCATGTGAAAGAGTACTGCGCATGCGGTGACGTCAGGAATCCTGTTTACAGGAAGCCGGCCAGCAATGCATTTTCAGATCTTTCCAAACCTGGACCCTGGTTTCAAAAGTTTGTGAATGAAGGCACTCCAGGCACGTTTCCATGTAAATGAGAGGCTAAAGTGCAATGAAAACGCTTCGGATTTGTCTGAATTTGGCCTTGTGTGAAAAGGGCCTAATGCTGCGTTCACACCGCAAGCGACCCAGCTACCAAAATCGCATCGCCCACTGACGTAGCGTAGCGCGTCCATAAATACCTCATTTTGGTCCTCGTTACCGTCGGCCGTCGCTCAGTGATGCCACGTCCGTTATAGTTTCACCGCGATCATGTCATATATCATATAATAGGATGTATAAGCGGACATTATTTCACCTGTATCCTTTTCACTCACTTATCAACCACAAAACACTGCAGCTGATGCCCTGCAGCAGCATCATCTGGGAGTTTCCCGCGGTCCGTCTAGGCAGAACCATAGACTGTAAAAAACATGGACGTCATGTCGCTGGGCTTTTGTGAAGTCGCCACAAAAACTGCTCCCCCTGGTGACTGGCTGCAGTATAGGTCAACTCTCCGTCTCCCCCATTCATCTGAACGGACCGTAGTGAAATTTTAAAAAATGAATACACCTCGTAGAAATATTTCTCCATCCGTATGCTGTGGTGATATGAAAGTATTATTGGGCTATGTTTGTTCCAAGTCCTCTTTTTTCTGAAAAGTTTCTTTTTCATCAGTTATTAGAGTTTAAAAAATAAACGCGGTTTACGGCAGTTTCACAATGTTTGTGTACGCTGTATGCTGCGGAGTTTTGCAACCGTTTACGACAGCTGCGTCCGTACATGGTCCAGATTCTCTACTGGCTGCACAATGGCGGCGCCCTGACAGGGGATATTATGGCTTCAAAGCCGTTACATGGTAGAAGGCGGAGCCACGCTATCCAGTTCTTATAATACATCCATGGGTGGAACTAATGTCCTCACCGACTAATGTTTCCCACACGTACATGGATTGTTACTCTGTAGTCAGAATGAATAACTATCTGTCTAGGGTACCGTCACACATGCACACACCGCTGATTGATCAACTTTTTTTACTTTCACATCGCGCGACAAGCTATGTGGTAGTGTGAAAGGCGGCTGTCGCATCGCGGGAGGGTTAGCCCCGCCCCATTGCGGCTGTACATTGACTTTGAATGGAGAGTGATCGCAGAGGTAGTACAGTAGCGTCTGGTGTGAACGCAGCATTAGAGTACCTTTAGAGAATTTTCTCCCATCATAACTGAACTCAAGGATATATCTATTAGACTCTGATAAGGCCTTGTTTAAGGTTATGTATTTCAGGTTTGGTTTAGCTTCACAAACTGTTCAGGAAGTGATTTGCTGCATCTTTTTGTCAAAGTCAAAATGATTTCTTGTCATCCAAATGGAGATGTTAAACATTCAAAAATGTAACTCATCTAATTTTGAAATCTCATTAAACTTCTCCAGCTCTTTGGCCTTTTTTGGCACTTGTTTATCGCTGTCAGCTGTAAATCAGTGTCTGCTATGTTGAGGAATATTGCTGCAGACGTCTCCAGACGAAGGGCTGAGGTGTTTGGAGGCGTTTGTGTGTCTGACAGCAGCTAAATGTCAGAGTGTCTCACTTCCTGTTTGATCAGAAGTTTATTCAAAGATGCGACGGGTTGGTTCAGTCAGAGTTCATTGATCCATCAGACCTTGCAGTGAACCGCTTCACAGACACATTAGCTGCTAAAGAGAAGATTTACTCTGTTAATCCTGTCAAGGCCACTATCATCACATTTGTTGTTCCATGGTCTAAATGTTGGTTTAATTGTCTGTTCAGGTCTGATGGTTGATGCACTTGGTCTAGATCAGTGGTTCCCAAACTGGGGTATATGTACCCACAGGGGTGCGCGAAGTGATGTAGGGGGTACGTGAAAAACTGTAAGGCCTAAACAGTTGTTTCAGTAGTTCAGGCTCAAACTGATAAATGTTTGTATTGTGAGCTTTGACAAAGGCCTGAAGTGTTGGCAGAGAGGCTGAGGCATCTTGGAGAAGGAAATCTGTCCTAAATTATCAAAGATTCTTAAAACAACATACAGTAAGTTCAGTCAGACAGCCTTTTAATTAAAGCTTTAAGTTCATTAATGAAAATGAAATGTTTTATTTGTATGTTATGCATGTAAAATGTGGGAGGTTGGAGTGCGGCAGGCTTAAACATTTATTTTGTCCGTGTTATAAGTGCATGAGAGTTGGGGGTACTTGGCTGGAGGTCAAGTGTCGGAAGGGGTACAGGCTGTGAAAAGTTTGGGAACCACTGGTCTAGATAACAACATACTTTCCAAAGTCTTCATGGGAGCTCTTCTTGGCTTCTACATCCATCGTAAACATGTCAACATTTATGTGCATGACTGTGGTTTTCTAAGCTTTATTGTGGACAATGATGTTTCTGAAGCCTCACGTGTGTGACTGCATTTTTATTTTGCATTTAAAAGATGGAGGGAAACCTCTTTTTTTCTTTTTTTTTTTTAAATACTCACCCATGTGTGGACATCCCCTAAATTTCAACCTTTTCAGCCTTGTGTTTATTTGATTAAACCACAAGACACCAGATCATGAGGAGAAAAAACTTGGGCAAAGTATTTTTCATATGGCGGCATGTCTTTAAAGGGATATGGCAACTTTTTTTGTGTGTGTGTGTCCATGACAAGCAGGTAGACACCATTTGATCGACTGTGAGTGAAGTCACAAGGAAGAGACAGCCAAAGTTTGCCCAATGCTAATTAGCTTAACTCAAACACTGAAAGTCAGTGGGTAAAGTTAGCCCGCCTCTGCCTACAGTCATCAGATAAGTACTTCAGCAACTCTAAAGGATCCTGTGTGCTTCTTGTGACTCTTTCTCTTTAAGTTGTGTTATCTTCTATCATCATATTATCTTCTTCTACTCCGAAACAGAGGAATTATTTTGTCAACATACTTAAAAGCACATCCAAGGTAGTTTGTGCATGAACCCTGCCCTTAAGTTTTGTAAGTATTTCTTTCAAAAACTACATAAAGAGCTCACCTAGTCAAAACGTTGGTAACATAACACAGTAAAAAAAAAGTCTCAACAGGCACACAGGACTGTTTAGAGTTGCTGAAGAGTTTATCTGATGACTGTATTCAGAGGCAGGCTAACACTACCCATTGACTCCCAGTGTTTGAGCTAAGATAGTTAGCGGTGGGTAAACTGTGTCCACTTTTCCTCATTACTGCTCTTACAGTTAAAAGAATGGAGTCTGTCTGCTTGTCATGGACCCAAAAAATGTTGGCATATCCCTTTAAGTCTGCTGCAAAATAAAGACAAAATGATGAGAAATGAAGTTGTGAACAATCAGATCTGGTTTCAGACTCTAATTAAAATCTGTCAGTGCCATAAAGACGAGAGCAGACTGTTTCCTCTCCTGATTGACGGCTAATTTACTCTCTAATGGCTCGATACACAGGCGGTGCATGCTGGTTACTCTTACAGCTGCTGATGATGGATGACCTCGGAGGGAGCAGGGTGTGAGAGAGTGTTTGAGGAAAGATTCATTTCCAGAGAAAAGCTGTCAGGATACAACAATACAAAACTGAGATGATTAGCCTATCAACCTATCCCAGCAGACACTGGGTGAGAGACGGGGTAAACCCTGAACCAGTCCCCAGTAGGGATGTAAATGTTCAAAAAGTACTTTTACACACATAGCTTTTACAGTTTTTTTAATCTTTTGTTGTCAATAAATGTGTCGGTAAATGTCCTACAAGTAATTTTTTTTCACCCTTTTTTCATGTGAAATAGAAGTAAACAATTCTGGCAAGTATTTGTCATTATTATGTTCTAAACAGTGTGTCACTACAAGAAAACAAAACGAATATGAACTTTAAACTGATTGCTCTTCATACACAACTGGAAATAAACGTGTTGAAAGTTTTGAGATGACCAAAAATAAAAGTAACTTATTTTACATCCACTCACACATTATTGTCTGCAGTAGTGTCCATTTTACAGCTTGTTGTATTCAGTGTTGGGCAAGTTACTTCAAAAATGAAAAGCATTATTCATTACTTGTTGCTGTCATTTCAGAATAGTTACTTTATAATTTTATTGTATTTGAAATGTAAGTCATAACCTGATTTTGCATTGCTTTTAAGTTACTCTTGTCAAAATAACAGTATATATGGATTTGTCTTTCTAAATGTAGCTCATTATGCTCAAAAAGTTCATTACACATCCAGTGGGATGTGAGGTGGTTGCTATATGACTGAGTTTAGCTTAAGGCTAAAAACAGTAAAATACAATAGACACGTTGATGCTCATGGCACAATACAAGAAACGATCATAGCAAAAACAGACAAAACGTAAAATTCTGGTACATTGTGTTAAAGACACTGTAACTTTAGGAGTAGCAGAGAACTTTTCTCCTCTGCGAATCTTACAGAATATTTGGCAAATTTATTTAATTTTTATTTAAAACAAACTAAAGCTGAAACGATTCCTCAAATAATCTCGATTATTCGATTACAAAATATCTTCAAGGCAAATTGTGTGCCTCGAAGCCTCGTTTAATATATAATTATACATATAAAATATATATCTGGACTACTATACAGTGCACGGTGTTTGACACAGACGGTCATTTCTGTGGCACAACGCGCCTGCTACCTCCGCTGCTGTACGGCTTGTAAAATCATGAAGGAAGAGAAAAGAGACAGACGGAAAGGAGAGAGTCAGCAGAAGAAATGGCAGAGAGTGTGCTGAGCGTGTGGTCACTACAAGAAGGGATGAAAAGAAAACACAGTGCAGTGTAGATTATGGCTCCGTGTAAAGGCTGGTTCAGAACGTAAATCAATGCGGAGGCTACTTGCCCAGAATCATGTGTATTTTGTTCACATACTTTTCACATCCAATAACTTTAAATTTAATTTGATTGCAGAGAGTAGAACAGGAAACACTGACAGTGAGTAGAGGAAGCAGGTGTAGGGAATGCTTTCATATGTTATAGAAATGTACGTTAGCTAGTTAAATTATCTTAGTATCTAAGTATGATATTATTTGGTCCTAGAAATAAAGTGAGCAAAATAAGATCATAAATATGGTACAGTAGTAAAGGCAATAATTTAGCAAAAAGAGACAAGCATGAATACAAATGAAATAAAAATAACCAAACTTAAAAAGAAATACTGAAAAAAGCAAGATATGGCCCAGAGTAAAAATAAAAGTATAGATTTTGATTTTGATTTGAGATCCCATTTATGCTCAGAGTGTTCAAATAAGAAAAACCAGTTGATAATTTAAGTGACCTGGCTTTTCTGTTTTGTGTGTTACTACTACTAATAATGTGTAGTGATTCAATGTAAAAAAAAAATAGCAGTGAGCGCAATGTAACTGTTATCCGATTAATCGACTACTCGTCAAAAATTTGATAGAGTACTCAATTACAAAAAGAATCGATAGCTGCAGCTCTAAAACAAACAAAAACTTGCATTACTGACATTTGTACCAAGTAAAATATTATTGGGTTTTTTTTGGGGGGGGGGGTTCTGCGGGGTGGGGGCCTTACATTACTACGTTTTTACTAACTATAGTTACTGAAGCTGTTATTCCCTTTCTTGACTCTCCTCTGGTCTGCCCTCTCTCTGGCAGATCTCCTCCACATTTATTCCTCCAATATTTTCAAATTACGATCAGTGAAATCCATTCAACATGAACTATGATGTAAAAAGACCTTCAATATTGAAATACGGCCAAATATGGCTAATAAAAGGCCAAAGAACTCACTCCAGAATGATACTAATGGCATTATGTGCAACATTTGTACATTATTTACACAGACAGTACTGATTAACTCCCCCTAATTCACTCAGGTGTGGCTCACTGAATCTTCTCACTCTCTCCGACTCTGTCAGCACACTTACTCAGTTTTATTCACGTATGTCTTTTTCTTTCACTCCAGCCTCGTGTTTTAGACAGGGAGACCGTTTTCAATCTGTTTCCCCTCTGCATCCTTGTCAAATCCAAACTCCGACCAGACTTCTGACTTTGTCTGTTTCGAGGGGAAAAATCTCGGCTCTGGTGTCTGAGTGGGCTCCAAATGCCATACTTTTACTGTCAGAGGCCAAACATTGCAAACTGTGCACGCGCTCCTCCGTCTGGGAAGGACCCCTCTGCTGAGGAGCAGACACATTGTTCTGGCTTTTCCAGGTAATGAGTAGGGCTGCCACAAACGACCAATTTGATAGTTGTCTATTTTTGCGATCAGTCTATTAGTCACATCATGCACGAACTGCAGGCTCCTGCGTAGTTGTGCATGTACCACATGCATGAGTGTGTTTGGGGGTGTGCTGGGTGGATTTCTGCGGACGTGATAACCAAGAAACAGGGTGAGGAAAGGACAAACTACCAACCACACTCATGTTTTGCTTTGTCGTGACAGCTGGGTGATAATCATGTGGGATTCACACAAGTGGAAGAGCAAGCCCAAAGTCACTTTAAATGAGCAGACTTGGCAACACAATAACTGTTGTCTTAGTCTGCGCTCAGCCTGCTACCTCATGCTTTCTGCTTCCTACACAGCTGTAGTAATAACCTTTGTTCTTGTAGACGCACAAATGTAAAACAGTAAAATTAGGCACATTTTCAGGGACAGTTTTAACCGGGGACAGGTCATCCAAAACAGGGACTGTCCCCGGAAATCGGGGACGTCAAGTCGCCAGACTGCTGATGCAAATGTTAGCAGCTAACTAGCCATTTAGCTTATCAAGATGACTGTCCCTCTTTGTCAGAAACATGCTTCCTTGTCAAATGCTTATGCATTGCCGTTGTACTGCCATGGAAGTAAAGTGCTGCCATCCCTAGTCCCCATTCAATCACAGGGCCACATAGAGAGATTGACAGCCATTCGTGAGTCCTCCAGAGGATTTAGGCTCACAGTTTACAGATACTAAAGACATGCACAGATGCCAAACTACATTTCCACTTCATCTCTTTGTTCTGCTTTTACGAGTAAACACTGGAAACGTCACTGTTAGCAGCTGAACTTTCAAACAGGTGATCAGTGAGCTGTAGCTGCCAAAAACATCCTGATTGGAGCATCGATGAGTAATGATGAGTTTATTTTAACCTTACATCGATCTTCTTATACTTATGGTGTTTTCATAGAGAAGATTTCATCTCTCCTTACTTAAAAGTCCAACTATCATTTTACTTTGTTTTCTTCATAAAACAGGACACTGCTACTCCCTCTGATCTTTTTGCACTCTGTTGTAATGTTTTGTTTGATTTGTATACCTGTTTTTATGCCTATTTTAACACACTTTTTATCTTTTGTAGGGTGACTTTGAGTGTAATAAAAAAGCACCCTTAAATAAAATGTATTATTGTTATTATTATTTAGTTAACTCTCATAAAATAACATTTTCATAGTAAAGGCGCTACTTATTCTACTATACTCAACAATTGTGTTTTTTTAACCAGAAATTATATGTTTTTTTGTCACGTTTCAGTCTTTTTTCCTAACAATTTCAGGTTATGATTGAAAAAAAAAAAAGTAAAAAAAGTAAGAAAAACAGCAGGGGTTTGTTAGAGGCCAGTTCAAATGTCTAAAGAATATTTCTATTTTTTGTGGATTGATGTTAAGATGTTAGTAATAGGTTGATTCTTTGCTTTGCAAGTTTTTGAAAAAACCTGAAACCCTTAGTTAAAAAAATTAAGCTCTCATCCTCATTTCATCAAAAGTTGAAATTGTTGTCAAGTAAATATTTCTGAAACTTTTGGAAAACCTTGAATCAATTTTCCCTATAAAGATTTATTTTCAAGCAGGTCTCACAGCAAGGAGGTTGCCGGTTCAATTCCAAGGTCGGGCCTTTCTATATAAATGCCGATAAATCTAAAATAATGCTTTTTTCAAAGGCATCTGTTCCCCTGGAGGAAATCCCCTCAATTACAACTTTCCAAGGTAAAACCCTAGAGCTGGTTACCAGTTATAAGTACCTTGGATTAACTATTGATGGAGACCTTTCCTTTAAAGTGCATGTAAAAAATCTACTTTCTAAACTTAGGGCGAAACTTGGTTTCTTCTATAGGAACAAGTCGTGTTTCTCTCTCAGAGCTAGAAAGCTTTTGGTGTTGGCTACTTTTTTGCCTGTTCTTGATTATGGTGATGTTGTATATATGTCTGCTTCAACCACCTGCCTTCAGTCCTTGACTCCTGTCTATCACTGTGCTCTGAGGTTTATCACAGGTTGTAGTCGCACCCACCATTGAAATAAAATGTATTATTGTTATTATTATTATTTAGTTAACTCTCAAAAAATAACATTTTCATAGTAAAGGTGCTACTTATTCTACTATACTCAACAATTGTGTTTTTTAACAATAAAATTATATGGTTTTTTTGTAACATTTCAGTGTTTTTTCCTAACAATTTCAGGTTATGATTCAAACAAAAAAACATTGTAAAAAAGTAAGAAAAACAGCAGGGTTTTGTTAGAGGCCAGTTCAAATGTCTAAAGAATATTTCTATTTTTTGTGGATTAATGTTTAGATGTTAGTAATAGGTTGAATCCATCCAACAGTGCTTGTGTTCTTAAATTGTTTCTTAAAATAACTCCTGCATTTTATTGTTTGTATTTTAATCTCTGTTGCTGTACTCTGTCTGTTTTGTCTACTGTGACATGTGTTGCTGCCTCTCTTGGCCAGGTCGCCCTTGTGAAAGAGGTCTTGACCTCAATGGGTCTTTTACCTGGTTAAATAAAGGTTAAATATATGAAGTTAACATGTTCTTCAGTGCATGCATGGGTTCTCTCCAAGAACTCCTGCTTCCTTCTGCATACTAAAAACACGCTCATTAGGTTGATTGGTAGAGGTGAACGATTTCAGTAAAAGCTTTATAGTGATTTTTTTCTGGCAGATTTTGTTTATCGATTTTCCTCAAATCAAGCTTCAGTTCAATATTCACTCTGTTTACAATCTTACTTACAAACATTACAGAAAATTATATCATACTATCAAACTTGAATAGCTATTGCTATGAGGAAAGATGAAAACCAAAGGTAAGAATTGTTTCTAAATGTATTTATTTTTTGTACAAGAAACATGCATTTACACTCTTTAGAGTTTTGACTAAAGGCAGTTAACAACTAAAAGAGCATCTTTAACTGTTTGAACTTAAAATTTAGAGAGAAATATGTTTCATTATGTTAAGTTAAAAAAATAGATTGAAATAAAAACACAAATATAAAATAAGAAAAACAAAGTTCAACAATTCCAAAAAAGATAAAAGGATCTCGCTGAGTAGTCCTACACTCACCCAAGTCAGTAGGTCAAGGTCAGTCTGTTCTGGCTCGAGCTTATCAGCGTTTGCAGCAGCAGTTAAAGTATTTTATTCAACCCTAGATAAAGAAACCTGGACTATTATTCAACAGAAACTGAACAGGAATGCTAACAAAATGACCCTCCATTTGTCTTTCTAACATATGTCATTCATGAATTGCTCATCTGTGGCCCATATTTTGCACGTCTATCCTGTAAACAATAGAAATTTTTTCCATAAAAAAAAGCAAATCTCTTTTTTTTTAAACAACGACTGACACAAGAAGTCAAGGTGAAGTGCAGAACAAATATAAAGCCCTAAATCAAGGGCTGAACAATTAATTGAAAATTAGATTAAATCGCAATATGGCTTGTTGCAATTTTCAAATTGCAGAAGGTTCAATATTTTTGGCCCAAAATGTGTTGAACATTTTCGCATTGTGATGTAGATTATTGCAATTTCCTGGCTTTTTTTTTTTTTTTTTTTTTTTTAAACCTCTACTCATTTTCCCACTTTTGGACCATTTTTACCCTTTTTAACCCTGTTTTTACAACTTAATGCCTATTTTGACCCCATTCATCTTTTTTTGGCCACTGTCAGAGCCATTTTTGGAATTTTTACTTGGTTTTTGAAATTTAATTTCAAATTTAATTCCCAATTTTGCTGCCAAAATCTATTTTCCTAAGCCACTTTTGGATTTTTTGCCAATTTTTCCCCATTTTTGCAATTTCATACCTATTTTGCACCTATTTATTCACCTTTTTCTGCTTTCAACCATTTTTACCCAGTTTTTCAATTTCATACCTATTTTGCTTCTGTTCTTCTCTTCTCCTCTTTTTCTCAAATCTTTTATCCTTAGATTAATTTAATGTCATATTGGTTTTACTATAAAAAGATCTACTGATTGTGTTTGTTTAAGAATACATAAAATGAGGAACATTAAAACAATCGCAGAGTAGATTGCAATATTGGGGAAAAAAATCGCAATTGGATTATTTTCTCAAATCGTTCATCCCTACTCAAAAGTACTTAACCAACAGTAAGACTGGATTCCCTGACATCTCTATATCTGTCTTTACAGATTTTTATCAAGAAATCCAGCATGTCAAGCTTTGATGGTTTTGGAAATGAACATGTGACAACATTACCACGAGCAAATAGCTGACACAACAGATCCTGTAATAAACTGCAGCTTCAGCAATCACATGATCACGTCTGAAATCAAACCACTTACTCTTTTTCCCATGACCAAGGTTCCTGAAAATGTCATAAAATGTGTTGGGAACTTTATGAGTTATCTCACCGGCATGAGCACACGACCTTCTGGACGAGGCCTTAAAGACAGTTTCTGCTTTTATGCATGAAGTAGACATAAAAACTTCTGATAGCTCCAGTGTTCTGACTTCTGATTTCTGTGATGAACCACTGAAATCAGTGAATTTAGCAGCCATGTTTGTGTAGTCTGATGAGGATGAACGAAGAGTCATTTACATAAAGAGAGAGAGAGCAGGAACAAACTCTCTCTCTTTCTCTGGTCTGTCAGCTCTAAACTGAAAGAGTTTGATCTCGAGCAGCAGATTCATCTCCACCACCGTCTGGACCAGACCTGCAGCCTGAAACCCCCCAACACGTGAGTTCTGCTTTTTATTTCTGCATTACTTATTCACTTTTCTTTAACATTTCAGCCAAACTTCTTCGCCTCTGCCTCTGCTTCACGTTTTCATCTTTGTGTTTTTGTGAAGTTATCCTGACTTTAGTGAACACTGGATAAGTTTGGCCTCAGTTTTCTGTCAGCAGGTCTGATCACAGGTATTTTATCTTCACATCCCCAGCAGGAGAAGTGTAGTAAGGTAACGCTTTAATAACGTGTGCCCACACTATAGAGGGCGTTCCCTTGCCTTCATAAAATATTATGCACCCTCACATCTCTGGGGCTCCGTACATTTCAAATCTATTCAACAGTCATTATATTATTCTTCAGAAATGTTGGTAACACTTTCTGTGAAGTCCCCAGTATGCTTCATTATTTAGGGGAGTTTTATAGAGATTCTAACTGAATTGTTAAAAAAAGTGCTGCTGAAAAAGTTAAAATGTGAAGAAAAAGGTTGAACTTTTGAACTTCTTGTTAAAATAATTTGAGAAAATTGTGTTGAAATTGTTGAAATTTAAAAAAAAGCTGAATTACTTGTTGAAAAAATGTTTCTTGGGAAATTAATGTTTTTACATTAAAACAAAACACCAGCAGGAGGAGTTGAAACAGATGATGTTGTCATGATAACACTGTGCTTGACCCTTTATAATTATTGACTAACTGCTCTGCCCTGTACCCGGGAGTTAGCTTCCTGCTAACTAGCGTGCTGCTCGATGTCACTTGCATTGCTCGCATCATACCTCGTCGCCAGTGATCTTTGATAATGAATGGCAGCTTGACGCAGATGATCACTTTTGGTGTGAACACAGGGTCAGCCGGTGTCTCAGACGGCCACTGTGACATGTTTACATTGTTAATGAGGAAGGGAGGAGGGGGAGAGGACGTGAAGCGTGCTTTTCCCCGTCAGTGACCTCCTTTACATTTTCCTAAGAGGTACTTTCCTTTTTAGTCAGAAAAAGACGCATCTACATAAAATGTCAGCCATTTCCGTGTTATTCCATGTTTATTGAGTTCCACATTTAATGTCTAATTCAGTGATTCTGTCCGCTATTCTGTGATCACAGATTTTTTAGGGCCCTACCTAAGAGGAAATGCTGAATTATCAATCGGAAACCTGCAGTGATTGTTTAATAAAGGCTGAAATAGTTGTCAGAAAAGGGTTCAAATGTGACAAAAGAAGTTAAAATGTGGAGATTGAAGTGTCTGAGAAAATGAAATACCGTAAAATACCAAATAATAGCCGGAGAATTTATTTGTTTCAATCACTGAGCAGACCAGGAGTTTATTTGGGACCAGGCAGCTATTTGGGACAGGCACTTAATTCCTCTCTCACAAAAATCTTGCTTAGCAAAAAAATGTAAAAATAGGGTAAATAATATCAAATTATTTTATACCAGTATGAATATCACCTTTACATTTTCACAGAAAGATTACAGTACTGTAGTTATACTCTTTTCTTCTTTCAACTCAGCTCTCTCTAAACACTCCTAATACTGGTAAGGAACTAACAGTAGTTAAATTAAGGTCATACTTTCTTTATTGCAGCACCAGGGCCATTGAGCGAAGCAGTAATTTACCGTTAACTGATGTGATGGGCCTCCTGATGTTAGTTCAGGGCAAAAAGCATGCAGTGGCAGTGACAACGTCTTCTTTGGACTTGTAAAGCCCTTGTCTGTTAGATTCCGGCTTTCTGCGCTCTAGTGCCCTCTGTGGCCGTTGAGTGTAACTGCACTATCGTGAAACAGAGCTCTAACGTGCATTTGTTGACATACAGAGGGAGTCGTAGTGAGCCAACATGACGTCCAGAGACACAAATAAACCATGTGGACTGATGAGGTTCAGTCTAATCATGTTTCTTTTCATGGACTGTCAGTTGTGAGCTCAGCGTTCGCATGTGTGTTCTGTAACTTTGACTGTAGCTCGTAGGCTGTGCCGAATAACTTACACCCGGTGTTTATTTGGAACAAGTGTCTATTTGTGAAAATGTACTGCTACACCCAACGTCTATATGGGACCGGACTATTAATTGGGACAAGGCTTTTATTTGGTATTTTAGGGTATTTAAGATCATAAACCAAACTACTGTGATGACAGACAAAATGTATACATATATAAGTGCTCTTATCACTTCCTGTCTGCCATTGCGAAGTCTTTTCAACCAAACCAGTCCTCGAAGGGTTTATTCACTGGAAACTAAACCACCATTTTCTCTGAATCAGAATCAAAAAATGCTTTATTAATCAAGAAGAGAAAATTCTGTTATTTCAGTTGCTCATTATCCATAGTTTAGCAAGGAATATCAAAACAGATCAGGTCATAAAATTAGGAAAAATAAGAAAGCAGTTTGCAACATGCAGAATCTTTTAAGGTTTACTTGAACTTAGTTGAATGGTGATCATTATGTCTTCAGTTTCTTGGATATATTTTCTTCTTTCTTTTATCTCAGACGTATTTTTTCACGTACCTTAAAAGAAATTTTGTGCAGAAACTTCTGCCTTCCTCAAGTGTGTCACTTGGTGGTAGGTGTGACGCGTCATATCAGGTTGTGTTACAGAGGCGTGACCCTCAATTCAGCACATGGAGGAAATAACAGCAAAAGGAAAACTACAAATCTGCCATTAAGGACCACTGCAACAGGGAAAACCATTTATGGACTTGGATAAGGCCAAAGTCATCCTCACCAAGGACAGTAAGCAGTCATGTGGATCAGGGAAGCGACTGAAATAAGGGAACAAGGCCCAAAGACGATGATAGACAAATGACAATTGGGCCACGCCTTCGTAGCACAAGCCGATATGACGCGTCACAACTAACACCAAATAACACCTCTGAGGAAGGCAGAAGTTTCTGCTGAAACTTGTTCAGGTACGTGAAACAATACGTCTGATATAAAAGAAAACTCAACTTTTACTTCCTCATGTTGGAAATAACAAAAAGTAAAGTGAGACTATGAAGAAGCCAAACAATTTACATAGTTAATATTAATGATATTTACAATATGAATATAAATATGACAATGCTGTGTGACAGTAAACCACATTTGGCTAGTTTGAATGCACTGCAGCCTCAGAGCAGACTGTGGTTAAAGTGGTATCACAAGTTTAGCCTGTGAGGTCCAGAGGGGTTTGTTGAAGTCAGTATTTTCATGATGCAGAAATGTTGTAAAAAATATGGACACAAAGACAGAACCAACTTACAGCCTTCTTGAGGGTTTATTGAAGATGCAGCAAAGATACAACTTCAATGTTATTGCTTTACTGTGTGGGTGATCAAGTCTTCATTGATAACATTTATATTAATTCCCAAGTGGCAGTGATTTGGCTTCCCGACACTTTGATAGCTTTTATAAACCTGCCCCTCCTTTCAAGGAGAGCTGACCCAAGAACAGACTGTCATTTTTGGTCCAATATCTGCCCAACAGGTTCTTCTAATCTTAGACTAGTTTTACTAGTCAGCCAATATAAGTGAGAAAGTGCTGTGTGATTTTGAGCCCTCTGTGGATCACACTTTTATGTCCTGTCTCTGTTCTCCGTTCACAGCTGGACGTGATAATGGATTACAATGTTTATGATGACTACAATGGAACATATCACTTCTTTTATGAACTAGGGTATGATTATCCCCTGACCTATATTACTCACAACAACAACAGCATTGAGCGTGTGGTTGGTCCTTATATCCTCTCCATCATCTGCATCCTGGGCTTTGTGGGTAACAGCCTGGTGATTTTCAACTACGCCCTCTACAAAAGGACAAAGTCCATGACTGATGTCTACCTGCTGAACGTCGCCATCGCAGACCTGCTGTTTGTGATCTTACTGCCGCTGATCGTCTACAACGAGCTGTGGGCGTGGCCCATGGGGTCATTCGCCTGCAAGCTGCTTCGCGGCTCCTACAACATCAACATGTACAGCGGCATGCTGCTGCTCGCCTGCATCACTACGGACATCGCCATCTTCCAGGCTCGCTGCAGCTTCAGACTGTGCTCTCTGCAGTACAGATGGCTCATCTGCGCCATCGTCTGGGTGTCGGCCATACTGCTGTCTGTTCCCTCTTTCTACTATTACACCTGGTATGATCCAACAACAACAACAGCCATCTATTTCTTTGGGGAGGACGAGGAGATCCTGGACCCCGAGCCTCCTCAGTACGTCTGTGAGCTCAAATTCAACAACAGCCACGAGGCTCACGTAACTAGATTGGCCCTGCCCGGCACCCAGCTGGCCATAGGTTTCTTCCTGCCCCTGGTCATCATGGTCTTCTGCTACACCGCTGTCATCGTCACCCTGCTCAAAGCCCAGAACTTCCAGTGGCACAAGGCATTGCGGGTGGTGCTGGTGGTGGTGGCAGTGTTCATCGTCTGCCACCTTCCATACAACGTCACACTGCTGTACGACACCGTCACCATGTATAAAGAAGTACCGTGTGAAGAGTTTGGCACCCTCCTTATGGTCAAGACAGTGACACAGACCATCGCTTATGGGCACTGCTGCCTGAACCCAATCCTGTACGCCCTCATGGGGTGGATGGGTCCAGTAAAAACGGTTTGTCTTTCACCATGTGAAGGTCGATCCGTGGATCCATCTGTGACTGAGAGACTGAACTCTGAACTGTGACGCTCGGCTAAAGTCCTCCTGGTCTATGAAAGAAAAACCTGAGTAACATCTGTTTGTCATGATGTAGTTTTGTGTTCGTTCAGTCTGATAGTAGACGTGTTGTACCTTTTAAATTAAATTCAATAAACAACTTTTTAACTCCAACCATCAAAGTGTGGGACAGTGACATATTGACTACTAAACAGAGTTGAAACATACTGGCATTTAGATGGACTTTGGCATTTCTTCTTTTTTTAAAGATTCTTTTTTGGAGCAGTTTATTAACAGTAGAGAGAAAGATAGCGTATAGGCTTGTGAAAGAGGATGAGCGAGAGTAGGACTGAATGCACTGCAAACAGGCCACAGGCTGGATTTGGGTCGCACGTATTTGCTCACCAATCCACCAAACCAGCACCCAACAACACCATTTCCAATGACAGTAACTCATCAGTGAAGTTGGAACTTCAGTGATACTTAGCTTGAAATCATCGTAAAGGTCCAGTGTACTGGTGTGTTTGCCATCATAGTTCGTGTTTTATGGATTCCATCACTCATAATTTGGAAATATTAAAGGAGGAGATGACGAGGTCTGCCTGGGATAGGGGAGACCAGAGGAGAGTCATTAAGGGGGCTAACTGGTTCAGGGACCATCGTCTGTTAAAAAAAATAACATCCATGGACATGGTCTAATGTAATGAGCTGTAACATGGACACTAATGCTGCAGGAAAACTAAAAGGTGAGTGATTGTAAAATAGATTAAGCTTATTTTTGTCATCTCAAATTTTAAGCATGTTCATTTACAATTGTTTATAAAGAGAATCCTGTTTAAAGGTCAAATCTGTTTTTGTTTTCTTCTAATCACACACTGTTTAAGCATTTCTAACATAGTAATGACAAATACCTGCCAGAGTTGTTACTGTTAGAAGGGTAAAAAAAAACATTTATTCTTGACACATTTATTGACCAAAAAGACAGAAAAGAACTATTACGATTATAATACTATGCTAAATACTTTTGAACATTTTCCAACTATACCGAGATAATAATGATAACCGTGATAATTTTGGTCACAATGACCATGATACAAAATTTTCATATCATTACATCCCTAACTACCCTTGACTTCCAGTGTTTGAGCTAAGCTAGTTAGCAGTGGGTGAACTGTGACCACTTTTCCTCATTACTGCACTGTAAAATCCAATTAGTTATCATTACTTAAAAAAAGCATGCATACCGGTTGCAATTAAAAAAACAAGTGCAGAGAACTAGTTAATTTTGGTTGTACTAACTAGCACTTCCTTTGTAGAGTACACTTACAAAAGAGTTTAAGCAGCTAAAACAATCAAGTAGAGTGTACTTGATAACTTACTTTAGAATACTCTTGTCTTAGTAGAGACTACTCAGAATTACAATTTAAAGCTACTAAATGATTGCATGTAGGCGGTGTACACCCTGAACCAGTCACCAGTCAGTCTCAGGGCCAGACAACCATTCACACTCACACTCATACGTAAGTGCAATTTAGAGTCACCAATTAACCTACTGAGCATGCCTGGAGGAACATGCAAACTTCAGACCCCTGGAATCGAACCGGGTACCTTCTTGCTGTGAGGCATGTGCTCTGCCTGGTGCGCCTACTGGCCCGGGTGTGAAATGGATCACACAGTGACGTTAACTAAAAAAAAGTAATCTTCACTTAAAAAAATAAGAATTTTGCATTTAGTTTGCATTTTTAAACATGCAAGTGACTGTTACTTAATAAATACTAGTTATAAAGGCATGTTTTTGTTAACATAGTAAAGTTAACTCGTGTTTGCAAGTCAAGGCAGCTTTTGGATTTTTCAGTGTGCTCTTATAGTTGAAAGAATGGAGTCTGTCTGCTTGTCATGGACCCCAAAACTGTTGGTGTATCCCTTTAAGTCTGCTGCAAAATAAAGACAAAATGATGAGAAATTAAGTTGTGTGTTAACGATCCGATCTGGTTTCAGACTCTAAAATGTGTCAGTGCCATAAAGATGAAAGTGGACTGTTTCCTCTCCTGATTGAGGGCTAATTTACTCTCTAATGGCTCGATACACATGCGGTGCATGCTGGTTACTCTTAAGGTGCTGCAGGGCATCAGCTGCAGTGTTTTGTGGTTGATAAGTGAATGAAAAGGATACAGCTGGAATAATGTCAGCTTATACATCCTATTAGATATATGAAATGATCGCGGTGAAATTCGAGTGGACGTGACGTCACCGAGCGACGGCCGACAGCAGCTGTCACCAAAATGAGGTATTTATGGACACGCATAGCGATCGCCCAGTGGCGAGCGATTTTGGTAGCTAGGTCGCTTGCGGTGTGAACGCACCTTTACAGCTGCTGATGATGGACGACCTCAGAGGGGGCAGGGTGTGAGAAAGTGTTTAAGGAAAGATTCATCTCGAGAGAAAAGCTGTCATGATACAACAATACACAACTGAGATGATTCAAGGAAGAACTGGACATACTGAGAACATTTTGATTGAAAGACAGCAAGAAAAGTAATCACGAACACCTCTGAATAACACAAGAATACTCTGTTCTAGAGGGCCACTTTATTAGGTGCACCTGCTCACTTGTGCAAAAAACTTAAAAGTCACCACATGGCAGCAGCTCAGTGCTTTTGGCATATGGACAGGATCAGGTCAACCTGTTGAAGTCCAAACTGAGCATCAGAATGGAGAAGAAAGGTCGTCAGTAGAACTGAATGATTTGAGAAGATAATCTAATATATATAATCTAAATTTATCTATATTCTAAATCTATCTATCAATCAATCTATCTATATTATATATATGTGTATGTTTATATATGTATATGTATATGTATATATATGTATATAATTATGTATATATACTCAACAAAAATATAAATGCAACACTTTTGTTTTTGCTCCCATTTTTCATGAGATGGACTCAAAGATCTAAAATTCATTCCAGATACACAATATTACCATTTCTTTCAAATGTTGTTCACAAATCTGTCTAAATGTGTGATAGTGAGCACTTCTGCTTTGCTGAGATAATCCATCCCACCTCACAGGTGTGCCACATCAAGATGCTCATCAGACACCATGATTAGTGCACAGGTGTACCTTAGACTGTCCACAATAAAAGGCCACCCTGAAATGTGCAGTTTTGTCTCACAGCAAAATGCCACAGATGTCGCAAGCATTGAGGGAGCGTGCAATTGGCATGCTGACAGCAGGAATGTCAACCAGATCTGTTGCTCGTGCATTGAATGTTCATTTCTCCACCATAAGTTGTCTCCAAAGGCGTTTCAGAGAATATGGCAGTACATCCAACCGGCCTCACAACCATAGACCATGTGTAACCACACCAGCCCAGGACCTCCACATCCATCAGGTTCACCTCCAAGATCGTCTGAGACCATGCCATACATCCATGAACATCACCTCATGTTTCAGCAAGATAATGCACGGCCCCATGTTGCAAGGATCTGTACACAATTCTTGGAAGCTGAAAATGTCCCAGTTCTTGCATGGCCAGCATACGCACCGGACATGTCACCCATTGAGCATGTTTGGGATGTGCTTGACCGGCGTATACGACAGCGTGTACCAGTTCCCACTAATATCCAGCAACTTCGCGCAGCCATTGAAGAGGAGTGGACCAACATTCCACAGGCCACAATTGACAATCTGATAAACTCTATGTGAAGAAGATGTGTTGCACTGCATGAGGCAAATTGTGGTCACACCAGATACTGACTGGTTCTGAGTCCCCAGACCCCCAATAAAGCAAAAAAATGCACATTTCAGGGTGGCCTTTTATTGTGGACAGTCTAAGGCACACCTGTGCACTAATCATGGTGTCTGATGAGCATCTTGATGTGGCACACCTGTGAGGTGGGATGGATTATCTCAGCAAAGCAGAAGTGCTCACTATCACACATTTAGACAGATTTGTGAACAACATTTGAAAGAAATGGTAATATTGTGTATCTGGAATGAATTTTAGATCTTTAAGTCCATCTCATCTCAATTGGGTTTAGGTCAGGACTTTGACTGGGCCACTCCAGAACATTTATTTTATTCTTCTGAAACCATTCTAGAGTTGATTTGCTTCTGTGCTTTGTGTCGTTGTCCTGTTGCAGCACCCGTCCTCTTTTGAGCTCCAACTGTTTGACAGATTGTCTCAGGTTTTCTGCAAAATATCTTGGTAAACTTGTGAGTTCATTTTTCCATTGATGATGGCGAGCTGTCCAGGCCCTGAGGCAGCAAAGCAGCCCCCCACCATACTTAACAGTGGGAATAATGTTTGTATGATGGTGTGCTGTTCCATTTTTCCTCCACACATGACGTTGTGTGTTCCCACCAAACAATTCAACTTTGATTTCATCACTCCACAGAATATTTTCCCAGTTGCGCTGTGAAGCATCTAAATGCTTTTTTGCAAACTTCAAACGTGCAGCAATGATTTTTTGGACAGCAATGGCTTCCTGCGTGGTGTTCTCCCATGAAACCCATTTTTGTTTAATGTTTTACGTATGTGTCAACAGAGATGTTGGCATGTTCCAGTGATTTCTGTAAGTCTTTCGCTGACACTCTAGGGTTCTTTTTTACCTTATTGAGGATCCTGCACAGTGTCCTTGGAGTCATCTTTACAGGGTGACCACTCCTTGGAAGAGAAGCAACAGTGCTGAACTGTCTCCATTTGTAGACAATTTTTCTCACCGTGGATTTGTGAACATCAAGACTTTTAGAGATGGTTTTGTAACCTTTTCCAGCTTTACACAAATCAACAATTCTTGATCTTAGGCCTTCAGAGAGTTCTTTTGAGCGAGGCATGGTGCCCACCAGACAGTGCCCCTCATCAAGAGACAACTCTTAACTGGTGTGTGTTTTCCAGTGGGCAGGGCAGCTTTACGCCACACTTCAGTAATTGAACTTCAGGCTCACACCTGACTCATAAATTTGACAAACTAGCTCTTGGAGGATCCTTAGCCAGGGGGGTGTACTTATTCCTCCCTGTCTTGTGAATGTTTACATCTTAGGCCAATAAAAATACGATAACATGTAATTGTTTGGGTGGCATTAGTTTAAGCAGACACTGTTTACTCATTCTTGTGATTTGAGTTAAGATCAGACCACATTTTGTAACCAATTTAGGCAGAAATGTACAAAATTACAAAGGGTGTACTTACTTTTTCCTCCCATTGTATTTTAAGGCTGTAGGAATTTTCACACAATTGCCACAGGAGCACCGATGTAGGAGGAGAGTGAAAACAGGATGTTCAGTAGAATTTTTATATAAAGGATATGTACTGGATAAACAATCATGTCCTGATATTGTTTAAGAATATACACAGAGCTGTCATACAATAATGCAAGTGAAGAGGTTTTTAAGACAGCTACTGTGTGGCATATAGAAAAAGAACATAACTTTTTAAAATAAGGTTCACAGAAAAGTGCTGGCTGCTTAGAGTTACAGCTAATAAAAGTGGCAGCACGTTACTGTCACTAAAGGCTATGGCACTATTAATTATTTACACATTACAACAGAGAAGACCCCCTCTCTCTGTCTTATTTCACTATCAGTAGCAACGGCCTGTTCAGTTTTACTTAGAAGTGAAAGTTAATTCACATCGGGGTTTTAGTTAATTCATGTCTCTGCAGTAACCCGCTCACTCTACATTAGCTCTTACTAGACTCTATTTAACGCCAGTCTAAGCACTTCACGTCTGCTAACAGCCACATGCCTCACATCGACAACAACAAACGGAAGGGGAGGGGGAGAGGAATGGCAGAATAACTTTAATTTGTCTACATATTAGAGTTGAAGAAACAAACTATATACAGACCACTGAGAAACATCCCGGTTAATACTTGGTCCTCGACTCTCTCCTGGTTCCTCTTATTTTCGGGTTCTGACTCAGTTAAAGCGTGAAGTGCTGCAGTGCTCATGTAGCAATGTCCGCCGCTCACACAGGGCTCTGTTGACATGATTACGCGCATGCGCCGACTGCGCCGACACGGAAGTGCAGACACGGAAGTCCAGGGCGGTTCAGCGGTGACTCATTAACATATGGAGGTTACGCCCACAAAATCAGACCTTTCTGACAGAGGGGCGGTGAGAGCCTGGAAACAGTACTGCTGTGCTTGTTTTATTTACCAAAGCATGTTACTAAGGCTTCATGAAGACATCAAAGATCCATACTACACTGCAGAAAAGGAGTATAATATGGGATCTTTAATGCTTCCTATGAATTGACGGTCAGTGAATGGACCAGGAAGGCAGGTCTGAAGCGGGTCAGAGTTCAGAAGGGGAGAGTTGTGTGTCTGAGCGAGGAGGGAGAGAGCCGTTAGCAGGAGGTCTAGAAATTACAACTTACTATTTTGTTCGTGAATTAAGTGGGCTGTGACAATTTTCGCAACAATCGCAAGACGGAGTCACCTTTATTTTTACGTCCAACAGACGTCATTATACAGTTGCTGCCTGTCTGCAGTTCAAAGAAGTTGGTAGTTGTTCTCACTGCAGTGTACGACGTACTGTGGCGGCATATTTTGCACACAGTTGTTGTTTTGTCTGCAATCTTCTCACAGTTCTCTCGTCTTTTAGATGGGAAGCCAAAATAGGTCCACACGATCGAATTATTTGACAAAGAAGCGTCAGCTAATTCCTCCACTTCGTCCTCCTCCATTTTGTAGCGAGTGTTTAGCTACGGGAGGCGAGAAGGGTTTATTTCGTCCTTTTATCTCGAGCGTCTTTGAATTTGATTTCGTCATATTTTATTTCGCGAAATTTTGTGGCACAAAATTTCGTTTCACCCCTACTTGTTACTGTGATTTCAAAGTAATTAGTTACTTAATAATATTATTGTATTTTAAAATGTAATTCATTACCCGATTTTGCATTGCTTTTAAGTTACTCTGGTCAAAATAACAGGAAATATGGATTTGTCTAAATGTAGCTCATTACACTCAAAAAGCTCATTACTATCTGACTTTATGCCTTACGTTACTACGTTACAGTCTAAAGGAATGCATTACATCAAACACATTACTTTTGTAATGCATTACTCCCAACACTCATTATATTAGACCATGTCCGGACGTTTTTTGTTTGTTTGTTTGTTTTTTACAAACTATAGTTACTGAAACAGTTATCCCCTTCATGACTCTCCTCTGGTCTTCTCTCTCCCTGGCAGATCTCCTCCACATTTCCTCCTCCAATATTTCTAATTTATGATCGATAAAATCATTAAACACAAACTATGATGGGAAAAGATATTAAATTATGACAAATGGCAAAATGGGATGAATAAAAAGCAAAAGAACCGCAATGCCATTATTTATAGGATTTATACATTATTTACACAGACAGTACTGATTAACACACCCCCAATTCACTCAGATACATGCTCTCTGAATCTTCTCCCTCACTCTTTCCGGCTCAGTCAGCTCACCTACTAAAGGAGTTACAGTAGTTTTATTCACATATGTCTTTTCTTTCACTCCAGCTTTGTGCTTTTGACAGAATGACCGTCTTCAATCAGTTTCCCCTCTGCATCCTTGAAAAATCCAAACTCCAACCAGATTTCTGACTTTGTCTGTTTCAAGGGGAAAAATCTCCACTATGGTGTCTAAGTGGGCTCCAAATGCCATACTTTTACTGTCAGACGCCAAAAACTGCAAACTGCACATTAGTCCTCCATCTGTGAGGGACTGCTGCTGAGCAGACACATCATTCTGGCTGTTCCAGGTAATAAGTAGGGCTGCCACAAACAACTATTTTGATAGCCGACTAGTCACATCATGCATGTACTGCAGCGTACCACCCCAGCATGCAGCTGGTAGCCCAAATTACTTATAAAAAGCAGATTTGGCAACTATGGCGCCTGCGTAGTTGGGCGGGCACGTGTGAGTGTATTTGGGGATGTGCTTGGTTGATTCCTGCAGGCGTGATAACCAAGAAATGAGGGTGAGGAAAGGACAAACTGCCAACCACACTCATGTCTGCTTTGTAGAGGACAGCTGGGTGATAATCATGTGGGATTCACACAAGTAGAAGAGCAAGTCCAAAGTCACTTTAAAGGAAAAGTTCAGTTTCTACAGCTTTCACATTGTTTATAGAATGAAGTAGAACAATATACTCACCCAGAAGGCTTTCCTGATCCAAACAGTGCTTCGATAGATATTTAGATCCAAAATCGAGCGGCGGACATCCGTATAATGGTAGCACACGGGGCATGTATAGCGCCGCTCCTAAAACTGCATTAATTGTCCAAAAACTCATTAGTTACCATATTTCATCATGGTCCTCTCTAGGGCTGTAAAGTCCAAGTCAACTGGTCGACTAACTGGTGGATGCATGCTCAGTCGACCAAAATTCTGATTGGTCGACCAAATGTGTCAATTTTTTTTTTTTCTCTGCAGTTCATTTCATCAGGAGAAACGTATCAAGTGAAATGTCTCAGAACACCATTTTAATGTATTTATCCTTCATTTCAATATTTTTATTCAAGAACATTTAAATATTCTAGTCTAATAATCGTTTATTTGTTTTATAACTGCATACGCACCTGCTCGCTGCTCGCGCTGCAGCAGCGGCATCCCTCACCCAGTCCGTGCTGGATTTTATGCCTCATATAAACACCCAAATGCAAAAACGACATCACAGAAGGAATGGACAATTTTATTTCTGAGGGTATGAGGCCCATTGGTGTCGTGGAAGGCCAAGAAAAACATTGGAACCTGGATATTCAGTGCCGGTGCGCCAGACAATTACGCACGCACGCACAAAACTCTCAAGTTCTGTTGCCGGTTAGCCACGATACCGTTTGGGCAAAACTTTTAAAGTGACATCACAGCTGACCCAGATTACCATGACTGCACACCTGTCAAAGACAGAAAGGCAGAGAAGACAACAGAGGTACAGCAGTAGTTCAGTAGCCAAGAAAAGGTCAGACACGGGGCGGGAGGTTAACAGGCGATACTTTCAGTTGAACTTAATCAGAATGCTTTACAGGAAACCTCGCTGTTTACAGGAAACAACACAATGCTTCACTCTGCTGATAATATGACACCTTTAACTGAACAGTGCTTACATGAAATCTTTGAATAGAATCTGAGGTTGAATAGATCTCTTACTTTTACCAGTAACTGTTACATCCACAGTCCTCAGGCAATCACAAGGCCACATGGGAGACAACAATACGTGAGCCTAAATCCTCCAGAAGATTTAGGCTCACAGTTTTCAGATACTAAAGACATGCACAGATGCCAAACTACATTTCCACTTCATCTCTTTGCTCTGCTTTTACGAGTAAACACTGGAAACATCACTGTTAGCAGCTGAACTTTCAAACAGGTGATCAGTGAGCTGTAGCTGCCAAAAACATCCTGATTGGAGCATCGATGAGTAACGATGAGTTTATTTTAACCGACATCGATCTTCTTATACTTATGGTGTTTTCATAGGGAACAATGTCTGAAGATTTCATCACTGCTTATTTAAAAGTCCAACCATCATTTGACTTTGTTTTCTTTATAAAACAAGACTCTTCTACTCCCTCTGATCTTTTGCACTCTGTTGTAATGTTTTGTTTGATTTTTACCTCCGCCAAGGAGGTTATGTTTTCGGGAGAGTTTGTCTGTCTGTCCCTCCGTCCGTTTGTCCGTCTGTGAACAAAATAACTCAAACAGTAAAAGATGGATATGAATGAAATTTTCAGGAAATGTTCAGCATGGGAAAAGGAAGAACTGATTCAATTTTGGTGTTGATCCGGATCAGCGTCTGGCCGTCATGGCGAAAAATGTGATTTCTGTGAATAACTACTGAACTAAAATAGATATCATTATGAATCCAGTTAATGGTATGTTTTCATGGTCAAGGAATCTAAATATTTAGATGAAATAAAGCTAGGACTAATATTTATGGTCAAAATGACAATATGGCTGAGGACTGTGGCGCTGGCGGAGGTCTGCGCTCTCTGAGTGCTTTCTAGTTATACCTGTTTTTGTGCCTATTTTAATGCACTTTTTATCTTTTGAAGGGCGACGTTAAGTGTCATGAAAAGCTTCAATAAAATGTACCATTTTTATTATTTATTTAATTCCCATAAAATCATAAAATACCATTTTCGTAATAAAGGCCCTACTTACTAGACTATACTCAACAAATGTGTTTTTTTTAAAAGAAGAATTACAGGTGTTTTTTTAACATTTCAATGATTTTTTCCTAACAAAAATTTCAGGCTGTGATTGAAAAAAGAATTAGTACAATAAATAAATAAACAAAAAGAAAAAACAGCAGAGTTTTTTTAAAGACCAGTTCAAACGTCTAAAGAGTATTCTGACATTTTTGGAAAACCTTGAATCAATTTTACCTATAAAGATTTATTTTTAAGTGGGTCTCACAGCAAGCAGGTTTCTGGTTCAATTCCAAGGTCGGGCCTTTCTATGTGGAGTTTGCATGTTCTTCAGTGCATGCATGGGTTTCTCTACAGGAACTCCAGCTTCCTCCCGCACACTAAAAACACGCTCATTAGGTTTTTTGGTAGAGGTGATCGATTTCAGGAAAAGATTCAATTGTGATTTTTTTTTTTTCTGGCACATTTTGTTTATCGATTTTCCTTCATTTAAGCTTGAGTTCAATATTTACTCTGTTTACAGTCACATTTATAAACATCCCAGAAAATTATACCATACTGTCAAACTTGAAAAGCTATTGCTATGAGAAAAGGATGAAAACCAAACATAAGAATTGTTTCTAAATGTATTTATTTATAAGAAACATGCATTTACACTAGGGCTGAACAATCAAGTGCAAATTAGATTAAATCGCAATATGGCTGTTTGCAAATTTCAAATTGCAGAAGGTTCAATATTTTTAGCCAAGAATTTATTGAACATTTTGGCACTGTGATGTAGTTTTTGCCCTATTTTTTACCTTTATTCATTCATCTTTTTTTGGCCACTGTCAGAACCATTTTTGGAATTTTTACTTGTTTTTTTTATTTAATTTCAAATTTAATTCCCAATTTTGCTGCCATAATCAATTTTCCTAAGCCACTTTTGGAATTTTTTTTTTGCCAATTTTTCCCCATTTTTTTTTCAATTTCATACCTATTTGCACCTATTTGTTAACCTTTTTCACTTTCATGCCACTTTTACCCAGTTTTTTCAATTTCATACCTATTTTGCTTCTGTTCTTCACTTCTCTTTTTCTCAAATCTTTTCTCCTTAGATTAATTTAATGTCGTATTGGTTGTACTATAAGAAGATCTACTGCTTATGTTTGTTTAAGAATACATAAAATGAGGAACATAAACACAATTGCAGAGTAAATCGCAATATTGGGGAAAAAAATCGCAATTAGATTATTTTCTCAAATCATTCAGCCCTCATTTACACTCTTAAGAGTCTTGACTAAACGCAGTTAGTACAACTAAAAGAGCATCTTTGACTGTTTTAACTTAAAATTTAGAGAGAAATACGTTTCATTGTGTTAAGTTAAAGTTGATTGAAATAAATTAAATAAATAAGAAAAACAAAGGAAAAATCTACTTTGCCTTGTTTTTTTCTTTCTGTCTGATTGCTCCTGATATACTCCTGTGTTTTATATTTTCATTAGTCTATAATAGGCACAAAGATCCTGATAAGATATTACAAACATTTTCTTCAGCATTTATTTCATACAAGGTTTTTTTTTTAATATTTGCGTATATCATCTACATTTATTGGGGAAATGAAAAAAAGCAACTGAAATTGAAACCTATTCTATTTTCTACCGGCCTCCTGGATCCCTTTTATATACAGTAATCTTCATCATTCACAGATGAACCCCCTTAGCCTGGATTAAACAGTATTATATGAATACAATGGTGTCATTGTGAGTCAACCAAATTCTTCCCAAACAGAGCTATTCAAGTCATCTGGTGAAAATTCCTCTATTTTTAATATTGCAATATATATAGCAATATATCGCAAACCCCCCCAAAAATCGCAATGTCAGTTCTTTCCAATATCGTCCAGCCCTACACAGCAAATCCTGCAATAAACTACAGCTTCAGCGATCACATGATCACGTCTGAAATCAAGTCACTTACTCTGTTTCCAATGACCAGGATTCTTGAATATGTCTTTAAAACATGTTGAGAACTTTTTGAGTTATCTCACCTGCATGAGCACGACCTTCTGATGAGGCCTTAGAGACAGTTTCTGCTTTTTTGCTTGTAGTTGGAATAAAAATTTCTGACTACTCCAGTGTACTGACTTTGAAATGATAGAAATGATCCAGATTTCTGTGATGAATCAATGAAATCAGTGAATTTAACATTCATGTTTGTGTAGTTTGATGAGGATGAACATAGAGTCATTTACATAACGAGAGAGAGAGAGCAGGAACAAACTCTCTCTCTCTTTCTCTGGTCTGGCAGCTATAAACTGAAAGAGTCTGATCTCGAGCAGCAGATTCATCTCCACCACCGTCTGGACCAGACCTGCAGCCTGAAACCCCCCAACACGTGAGTTCTGCTTTTTATTTCTGCATTACTTATTCACTTTTCTTTAACGTTTCAGCCAAACTTCTTTTGCTTTACATTTTCATTTTTGTGTTTTTGTGAAGTTATCCTGACTTTAGTGAACACTGGAGAAGTTTGGCCTCAGTTTTCTGTCAGCAGGTCTGATCACAGTCAGCTCGCAGGTATGTTATCTTCACATTAGGTATGTAACGGTTACCGGTGAAATGGTAAACCGCGATAAAATTTCCCACGATAATCGTTACCGTGTCCAATTAAAATATATAGTGCTTGATCACCACACTGCCTCAGTAACGCACGGTGATGCTGCTCTTTGTCTGGAAAAGCCGGAACTATTTTTCTGCCCTGGATTAAGGAGCCTCACGCGAGGTGCACATGCACAGTTTGCATTGTTTGGCCTCTGAGTCTGACACATTTATTGACAAAAAGACAAAAGAACTGTTATGAATATAATAAAAAAAGGGGTTAAATGATTTCAATTCTGTGTAAAAGTACTTTTCGAACATTTTGAGCACATTGCAACAACACCGCGATAATAATGATAACCGTGATAATTTTGGTTACAATAACCGTGATACAAAATTTTCATATTGTTACATCCCTACTTCACATCCCAGCAGGAGAAGTGAAACAGACGATGTGGTCACAATAACACTTTCAAAGAATCTGGGGCCTCATGTACAAAGGGTGCGTACGCACAAAAACATGGGGTACACGTTCTTTTTCAGGGCAAAGTTCAGATGTATGAAGAGTGAAATGACCGTGGAAATGTGCGGTGCCTCGCGCCAACTTCATGGTTCACGTTTCTATGGCTGTTGTTCTTTTGGTAACACTTAGAGGTGATGCCGGGGAAATTTTTAAATGGGCTAAATAAATGTGAAAACAAGTAGTTCTCAGAGACACAACAACAATGAACAATTATGAACAATTAACCCAAGTGTCTGCAGTTACATGAGTAAAAGTGGTTGGAAAAATACGGTTAAACACAACAGCTGCTTTAGCAGTGTGAGAAGTATGTCAACAGGAAACATTTTGTTTGACCAATGTAGGTCATATGTGACGAGCAAAAGCCGTTGACCAACGTTGTGGCGAGGTGGACTGTTTTTTTAACAAAAATTTTAATAAACAAACAAACAAACAAACTACACGCTGGCACTGTGCATGATGGGGACTTCTTGGTCAGTAAATTTATTACAGTAGTTGTCTTAATATAATCCCCCTTGAGCATGTGCGCCCCCAATTCCATCCTGTCTTTACAGCATCATTACTAATCAGTGGCTGAAGTTTGCGACCTCCTGTTTTTTGCTAATTAAACTACATCTTAAGATCTTTCTTAAAAGCCTCTGATTGTCTCTGTGTGTTGTGTACTCATCTTAATAACCCCGTGCGTAAAAGTGTGAAATGTATGATCAGCCTTGCCTTTTCCCTGAACGCACTTCAGCCCTGATTTGCAGGGTTTGATCCATGTTAGTAGTGTATAATTAATGAAGAAAAACTGTAAATCAGGTTTACTGTGATATCCTGTTTGATAAGGTGGCATGTTTAAATTTAAATTCAGAAGTTTCCAAACCAAATAACACCATACAGGGCTCTCAAGTGCAACCATTTTGGTCGCATATGCGAGTGCACCAAACTTTTTTGTCGGTCGCACCAGTGCACCCTGCGCTCCCCATGTGAAATAAAAACAAAGGTAACGGCGGTAGCAGAATATCCGCTAAAACCGGACAAAACACCGCGCCTGCAGTCTCTCTCTGTCTCTCTGTCTCTCCGTTCAACAGCAGGTCCTGCACACACACGCAGGCACGCACGTACGCATGCACACACAGCCCTCAGTAATCGTCCAATCAGCTGTCAGTATGCAGAGGAGCCCGGACTCTGTGGTGTCAGGTTACAGCAGGAAGACACAGCGAAGCTCCGCCGAATCGTCTTAGTGACAGTCAGATAATTAATAATTAAATATAATAACAAGTAAAACACGGTAAAGTTAAATATAACATCTATATCTGCAGTCATTTCTCCTGTTAAAGGGGAGTTTAATCACACATGCACAGAGATGAGTGTTCACGTCCACTGAGGACAAATGACTGTACATTAAGCTGTAAATAAAAAAAGCCAAAAAAATAATTTCAAAAAGTCAGAAATGTTCTGCCCTTAAAGTCGTTTTCATAAATTAGTTTGAGAATTGTTTTTTATTATTCACCTTAGTTTCAGTTTTGTAAATATTGAATACAGTGAATGAAGTCTTACTCTACGTTCAAATTTATTGGAGAATAAGACCATCCAGTTGAATGTTATGCTGTTGGTTGTTAAAATATGGATATTTATTTCATTTTTCAGCTCAGTATAGCACCTTAAACATTAGCTTTTATTATCCTGAAATATTTTATTTATCTTGAGATGTTTGAGTTTGAAATATTAAATTTCAGTTCAGTAAAGCACTTTAACCCTATAAAGCCAATTGTATCATATTTGATACATACTTTTATAATACCTCTATCTGCTCAATTTTATCATCAAATGACAAAAAAAAATCAGAAATAAAATCAGATAAATGATAAAAATGTCCTCAAATAGATTATCAGTTGCCAAAACACCTAATGTATCAAATGACATACGAAAAATATATATGGAGAATTTTATGGATTTTCTGATTTTTGTAGGATTTTACCAGAAAGTGAAATAAACATTTAATCCCCAAAAAATAGAATTTTATGGCTATTATCTACGGTCTTGGACCTTAAAGGGTTAAGAACAAGCACTTTTATTTGGAGATGTTTTATTCTTCTTAATGTTTTAGTTTAAATTTGTAAATTTCATTCAGTGAAGCACTTTAAACGCTCTGTTTTTCTTTAAATGTATAATTTTGCTTCAAATAAAGACAAGTATTTCTTTACATCTTAGTCTTATTTAAAAAGCATTTACATTATATAAAATGTATGGAGAGTAATAAAATGGTGAGCTTATGGCATTAAAGGCGACACTGAAAAATTTGGGTGCACCTAAATTTTGTGCTGGTGCACCTTTAACATTTTTTTAGGTGCACTGTTGCAACAAACTCAAAAAGTTAGTCCAGAGCCCTGCCATACAGCATTTACGCATGAACCTCTGTTCGAGGAGTTGGCAAGTTTGGCCTCAGGCCATAGTTTTCAGAGTTACTTCATGGTGGGCCAGAACACAGTCAGAGGTTAATATATACAGATTATTATTGTTAATTAAAACATAGACAGGGGTGTGACGAGAGAAAGTGGGAGATCACAAGGACGATTGACTGAAACCCGTATTACACACAGATAAAGAGAAAAAAAAACAAATCACATCTCTTTTCCAACATGAGTGCTCAGTTCCACGCTGATTGGGATGTACAAATGAAATGTGAAATGTGAAAAGGTCAATGAAAAAATCAATCAAAATTTATTTACACAGAAGTTTCTTTCAAAATAAATGTATTGTCAAGAAAAATTGTTTAAATTTAAAAAAGAAAAAACTAACAGTGTAACTTAAAGCTTGCATCAGCGCGAGCTGTGTTGTCTTAGCCAGGGGCGGATCTAGTCATATGGGGGCCCAAGGCAAACCCAGTCATTAGGGCCCTTCCCTGTACTGTGCTGATACATTTTTTTATTATTTTTATTCATTTTTCCAACTTATGGAATGGATGCAGAGAAAAAATAAAAAGGGAACTTACAGATATCAAACAAGAAGAGGGGAAAAAAGGGGGCAGAAGAAGAAGAAATAGAGGGTAGTAAATAAAATAAAAAATAACTAAAATTAAATTAGATTGAATAATTATATGAAAAGCAAACAGGGTCAATAACTCAGTATTTCATTGGTTATCAGCATGCTGATACATTTTTATTATTATTTTAGTCTTGTACCAGGTAACAAAACAAAACTAAATGAATTTCCTTACATTCTGTAATTTAGTTTAATTTTGACAGAAGTCGAGTTTCCTAATTAGTCCTGCTTTTGAAATCGGTTGCAGTTATCTGACAGCTTAAGTCACAACTGTTCTGTACTGTTCGTTAAATTAAAAGAGAAGTTTTTGCACTGAAAGTCCCTGTGGTTGAGTGGTATCGAAAATCGTATCAAAAATCAATATTTTTCAAAATATCGTATCGAAGTTAGAAATCCAGTATCGTGACAAGCCTAGTTGGTAACAAACTAATTAGATTCATCTTGTCTTCTTTGAAACTAAGTGTTTTAGTGTTCTTTTTTAAAGACAAAAAGGTATGGTTACCTTGACATGTTTCGACGTTACTCTGCCGTCTTCTTCAGAAACTGTCATCCTGACAGCTGTGACGTGTCTTTTTATCAGCTGTTTCCGGTAGTAGCCGGTGGGACAGATTGATCACGTGATCTGTCCCGCCGGCTACGTCCCCCGTTGCCTGGCGGCCTCTGGAGAAGTGAATCCCAGGTGTGTGAGAGCTGGAAGGCTCCTTCATCCCTGTTGATGGTGTCCGTGCCCCGTTTCCTGATCTCTATCGACTCCTTTATCCATCTCTTGTATTTGTTGCTTTCTGATCCGATTAAAGTTGATTTTTCCCAGTCCATTATGTGGTTTTCTGGTTTGCAGTGGTCTGATATTGCTGATTTTAAGTTTTCCTGATTTGCCTTTTCCTTTTCTGCCCGGGTGAGACGTGTCGCTGTTTGTTTTTCGCACTCCTTCTAATGTTCTTTTCTTCTGGTGCTGAATGATCTGCCCGTCTCCCCAATGTATGATTTATTGCATGTTTTGCATGGTATGTTGTAGATGACGTTGCATTTATTGTCCGGGTGTATTCTGTCCTTGGGGTGTACGAGTAGCTGTCTGAGTTTTGTGTGAGGTTTGACGATTGTTCCAATGTTTTGTTTCTTCATTGCTCGTTGTATTGGCTCTGTGATCCCCCTGATGTATGGCACTGTGATGATGTCCTTGTATTGATTGTCCTTATTTGTTTGTTTCCTTTTCCGTGTTTCTTTCTTCTGTTTGTTATTGACCTGTTGTTTTCCTTTTTCAATTGCCCATTTGGGTATAGGCAATTTTTCAGTGCTGTTTGTATGTGGTTTTCCTCCCTCCTCCTGTCCTCCTGGTCTGTGATCGTATTGAGTCGTTCATATAGAGTTCTGACAACTGAAAGCTTGTGTGCAGTGGGGTGCTCTGAGGTCCAAAGTAGGTACTGATCTGTGTGAGTGGGTTTCCTGTATACTGTTGTGCTGATGCTGCCGTCTTTGTCTGTGGTGAATGTTTATGTCCAAAAATGAGATTTTCCCTTGTTTTTCTTCCTCGTGTGTAAATTTGATGTTTCCTGTTGTGTCTATGGTGTTGAGGTGATCCGTGAGTTCTTGTGTTTGTCCAGATTTAATTTTTTCCAAGATGTCATCTACATAGCGCTTCCACAGTATGGGCTTGCAGTGTTTTGGTGCTGTGTTGATGGCCTTTTCCTCCAGATCCTCCATGAAAAAATTACTCATGATGGCAGAGAGCGGGTCCCCCATGGCGAACCCTTCCTTCTGTCTGTATATGGTGTCTTTGTATTGAAAATAAGTGGACTTTGCAACGAACGTGAGAAGTTGAAATAAGTCTGTTATTGATAAATCTGTGCGTTTTTTGAGTGCTCTGTCCTTAATGAGTCTCTCTTTCACAATGTGAAGGGTGACCTCTACTGGTGTTTTTGTGAATACTGAAATGACATCGAGTGATATTAAAATCTCGTCCTGTTTTATTGTGATGTTTTTTAGTTCCTCTGCCAGTTGTTTTGAATTTTTGCAATGATGTGGGGTGTTTCCTAGGAGGGGTTTGATGATGTCCACGAGTGCTTTGGATAAGTTGTATGTGACAGACCCTGTGCTGTCAACGATGGGGCGGAGGGGGGTGTCTGCTTTGTGAATTTTGGGCGTGCCATAGATGCGTGGTGTGATGCTTGCTGTGGGGAGGAGGTCGTTGTATGCTGCGGTGGTGATTTTTCCGGATTGTGCTAGTGGTTTGAGAAGCGCCTTGAGTGATTTTTTCTATTCCTCTGTTGGGTTTTTGTTTAAAATTTCATATGTGTCCGTGTCCGCCAATAAAGCTGTCATTTGTTTGTCTTTGTTTCCGTGTCCATGACTACTGTCGTTCTGCCTTTGTCTGCCGGGATGATGGTTATGGTTTTGTCTTTTTTCAGGGTGTTTATGGCCTTCCTTTCTTCTTTTGTGATGTTGCTTTTCGGAAGTTTTGCCTGCCTGAGTATGCCTGCGACAGCGTTACGCAGCTCAGCTTTTTTGCCCTGGTCTTGTATTCTAGTGCACGCCAATTCTGTTGTCAGTACAAACCCCTCATGCGGTATTTTTGGGGGGGTTATTGTGAAATTTAATCCTTTTCTGAGTACTTCCTCCTCTGTTTCTGTGAGCACGCGTTTGGATAAGTTTGTTAACCATTTTTCATTATGTTCTGGTCGATGAATCCTGTTCTTTCCCATTAATGTCTCGAGTTTTCTTATGTGTCGGTGTTTTGTTTCTAGGAATTCCTTTTCGTATGATAGTTTTAGCTGTTTGTTTACTTCATCCCACTCTTCCTGTTCCAGGTAAAAACATGTTTTAAACGCTTCCCAAACGCTTCGTCGGTGTTTATTTTTATTCTTCCAATTTTGTTTGTGACTATTCTTATCCTTTCTTTAATTAGTTCTCTCTTTGCTCTGTTTATAATGCGCTGGCTATTGTCCGTGTGTAGTGGATTTTTCAGGTCGAGGCTTTTCGGTGTTACTCCTTCTTGTTTGCATCTTAGGTTGAATCTCAGGTGGTTTTTGAAACGGGCTTGGGTTTTATGTAACTTCTCCAGATGGCGGAAAGCTGTGACACATTGTTGTCCATGTCTTCCGCGTAAGTAACTAATTAGATTCATCTTGTCTTCTTAGAACATAAGTGTTTTCGTGTTCTTTTATGAAGACAAAGTTGCGTCGAAACATGTCAAGGTAAACCATGCCTTTTTGTCTTAATAAAAGAACACGAAAACACTTAACACTAGTTGGTAACACTTTCTGTGAAGTCCCCAGTATGCTTCATTATTTAGGGGAGCTTTATAGAGATTCTAACTGAATTGTTAAAAAAAGTGCTGCTGAAAAAGTTAAAATGTGAAGAAAAAGGTTGAACTTTTTGTTAAAATAATCTGAGAAAAATGTGTTGAAATTGTTGAAATTTGAAAAAAGCTGGATTGCTTGTTGAAAAAATGTTTCTTGGGAAATTAATGTTTTTACATTAAAACAAAACACCAGCAGGAGGAGTTGAAACAGATGATGTGGTCATGATAACACTGTGCTTGACCCTTTATAATTATTTACTAACTGCTCTGCCCTGTACCCGGGAGTTAGCTTCCTGCTGACTAGCGTGCTGCTCGATGTCACTTGCATTGCTCGCTTCACACCTCGACACCAGTGATCTTTGATAATGAATGGCAGCTTGACGCAAATGATCGCTTTTGGTGTGAACACAGGGTCAGCCGGTGTCTCAGACGGCCACTGTGACATGTTTACATTGTTAATGAGGAAGGGAGGAGGGGGAGAGGACGTGAAGCGTGCTTTTCCACAACGTCAGTGACCTCCTTTACATTTTCCTAAGAGATACTTTACTTTTTAGTCAGAAAAAGACACATTTATGTAAAGTTTTAGCCATTTCCGTGATACTCCATGTTTATTGAATTCCGCATTTAATGTCTAATTCAGTGATTCTGTCTGCTATTCTGTGATCGCAGATTTTTAGGGCCCTACTTGAGAGGAAATGCTGATCTATCAGTAAGAAACCTGCAGTGATTGTTGAATAAAAGCTGAAATAGTTTTCAAAAAAGGTTCAAATGTGACTGAAGAAGTTAAAATGTGGAGATTAAAGTGTCTGGGAAAATGAAGTACCGTAAAATACTAAATAATAGACGGGGCGTTTATTTGTTTCAATCACTGAGCTGACCAGGAGTTTATTTAGGACCAGGCTTCTAATTTGGGACGAACATTTAATTCCTTTCTCCCAAAACCTTGCTTAGCCAAAAAATGAAAAAATATGGTAAATAATATCAAATTATTTTATACCAGTATGATTGTCACCTTTACATTTTCACAGCAAGATTACAGTACTGTAGTTATACTCTCTTCTTCTTTCAACTCAGCTCTCTCTAAACACTCCTAATACTGGTAAGGAACTAATAGTAGTTAAATTAAGGTCGTACTTTTTTTTTATCGCAGCACCAGGGCCATTGAGAGAAGCAGTAATGTACCGTTAACTGATGTGACCGACCTCCTGATGTTAGTTCAGGGCAAAAAGCGTGCAGCGGCAGTGGCAATGTCTTCTTTGGACTTGTAAAGCTCTAGTCTGTAAGATTCCAGCTTTCTGCGCTCTAGTGCCCTCTGTGGCCGTTGAGTGTAACTGCACTGTTGTGAAACAGAGTGCCGCACTCTTAACGTGCATTTGTTGACATACAGAAGGAGGAGAAGCCGACAGGACGTCCAGAGAGACAGATAAACCATGTGGACTGTTAAGGTTCAGTCTGATCATGTTTCTTTTCAAGGACTGTCAGTTGTGAGCTCAGCGTTTGCATGTTTGGTCTGTAAATTCAACCGTAGCTCGTAGGCTGCGCTGAATAAATTACAGCCGGCATTTATTTGGAACAAGTGTCTATTTATGAAAATGTACTGCTACACCCAACATCTGTTTGGGACCAGGCAAATAATTGGGACCAGGCTTTTATTTGGTATTTTAGGGTATTCAAGATCATAAACCAAACTACTGTGACAACAGACAAATGTGTATACAAAATCCAAAACCAGAAATTGGCACGTTGTGTAAATCGTAAATAAAAACAGAATACAATGTTTTGCAAATCCTTTTCAACTTATATTCAACTGAATACACAGCAAAGACAAGATACTTAACGTTCGAACTGAGAAACTTTTTCTTTTGCAAATAATCATCAACTTAGAATTTAATGGCAGCAACACGTTGCAAAAAAGTTGGCACAGGTTCATTTTTACCACTGTGTTACATCGCCTTTCCTTTTAACAACACTCAGTAAACGTTTGGGAACTGAGGAGACCAATTTTTGAAGCTTTTCGGGTGAAACTCTTTCCCATTTTTGCTCGATGTACAGCTTAAAGGGATAGTTCAGTATTTTTGAAGTGGGGTTGTATGAGCTCCATATGGTCACTAAGGACATTAGATACAGTAGAAAGTTCTCTCCTCTCCACCAGAAAGCCACAGACTGTAAGAGTTGGTGACGAAGAAAAGACGCTAATAGGAAAGTACCGTACCAGAGTTAAAGGCTATTTTCTCCGCCTACAAGAACTCAAATCAAAAAGTAATACCACAGTTTAAGAGTACACTACCTATACATTTTTTGAAGTGCATAAACCGTTCGGAAATTTAAAGTTTATCCGGACCTAAGCCAGCTCACGTCTGTGTCCTTACGCTAAATCCCTACACCGTAGTTAGCTCGCGGCTTCGAACACCTTTTTTAGACTAATTAAAAGCACATTATAAGACAAATATTGCTGAGATGGGTTTTTGTGATGGTTCCCTTGATGCAGAAACAGATGTGCATCATCTAGAACTCAGCTTCACAGTAATCGTTGCGTGTGTGTGCATGTGTGAGAGACACACACACTCACTAGTAGTCTGCACTGTTAGGATAAACACACAGCCTCCTCTACTCTGCTTATTTGTCTCTGACAGATCATTATTACTTACTTTGAGCAGAAACTGTCATTAGGTCCTTCAGGTCTGGGACGTTTTTCCAGTTTATCTTCGGGAAATTGAAGAATGTCCACAAAACTCCAGGAAAGTAAAGTCCGTTTGACGAGTAATACCGCTGTCCGTGTCACATATTTCCAGGTCAAACATTCGCCCCACTGTTTATTTACGTCTTTATCTTGATGTCCAGTGTCCGTGGATGTTTCCTCTATATTCTTTTCGGTGGGTTCGTCTCCATTTTAGCGACTCGTCCTCTGTAAACTTCTGTACATACAGGTTTCCTCTTGACTCCAAAGTGAAGGGGACTTCATCAGCGCTGTCATAATAATCCCTTTTTTAATTTCCTGCATTGTCTCTTCCTCACGCCGTTGACAGTCAAAACAGAAGAGTAACAATACTTTATCAAAGTTATACGAAGCTTCAGGCAGCATCTGAAGCCGCTAGCATGTATGTTTTGGTCAGTTGAGGGGGGCAGAGTGTCCCTCCGCTAAATCAGTCCACCGCCCCCCCTCTCAGCTGGCTTAGGTCCGGATAAACTTTAAATTTCCGAACGGTTTATGCACTTCAAAAAATGTATATGTAGCGTACTCTTAAACTGTGGTATTACTTTTTGATTTGAGTTCTTGTAGGCGGAGAAAATAGCCTTTAAACCCAGTACGGTACTTTTCCATTAGCGTCTTTTCTTCGTTACCGACTCTTACAGACTGTGGCTTTCTGGTGGAGAAGAGAGAACTTTCTACTGTATCTAATGTCCTGAGTGACCATATGGAGCTCATACAACCCCACTTCAAAAAATACTGAACTATCCCTTTAAGTTGTTCAACAGTCCTTGGTCGCCGTTGTTGTATTTTACACTTCATAATGCCCCACACATTTTCAATGGGGGACAGGTCTGGACTACAGGCAGGCCAGTCTAGTACCCGCACTCTTTTACTACGAAGCCACGCTGTTGTAACACGTGCAGAATGTGGCTTGGCATTGTCTTGCTGAAATAAGCAGGGGCGTCCATGAAAAAGACGTTGCTTGGATGGCAACATATGTTGCTCCAAAACCTGTATGTACCTTTCAGCATTAATGGTGTCTTCACAGATGTGTAAGTTACCCATGCCTTGGGCACTGATACACCCCCATACCATCACAGATGCTGGCTCTTGAAATTTGCGCCTATAACAGTCCGGATGGTTCTTTTCCTCTTTGGTCCAGAGGACACGACGACCACAGTTTCTAAAAACAATTGTAAATGTGGACTGGTCAGACCACAGAACACTTTTCCACTTTGCATCAGTCCATCTTAGATGAGCTCGGGCCCAGCGAAGCCGGCGGCGTTTCTGGGTGTTGTTGATAAATGGCTTTGGCTTTGCATAGTAGAGTTTTAACTTGCACTTACAGATGTAGACCAACTGTAGTTACTGACAGTGGTTTTCTGAAGTGTTCCTGAGCCCATGTGGTGATGTCCTTTAAACAGTGATGCCGGTTTTTGATGCAGTACCGCCTGAGGGATCGAAGATCACGGGCATTCAGTGTTGGTTTTCAGCCTTGCCGCTTACGTGCAGTAATTTCTCCAGATTCTCTGAACCTTTTGATGATATTACGGACCGTAGATGATGAAATCCCTAAATTCCTTGCAATAACTCGTTGAGAAATGTTGTTCTTAAACTGATGGACAATTTGCTCACAAATAGGGATGTAACGGTTACCAGTAAAATGGTAAACTGCGGTAAAATTTCGTACGGTAATCATTACCGTGTCTTTTTAAAATTACCGTTTTACCGTGTTTGATCACCACACAGCGTCAGCAACTCACGGTGATGCTGCTGTTTGCCTGGAAAAGCCAGAACTATGTATCTGTCCTCGATTAAGCGGCCTAAACCGATGTGCGCATGCGCAGTTTGCATTGTTTGGCCTCTGAGTCTGAGAGCTAAAGTTCGAGCCACAGCGGAGTTTTCTCGAAACGGACTCTGAACTGTGGTTGAATGCTGAGGAGAAACTGATAGAAGACAGTCTCCATGTCTAAACACGAAGCTGCAGCGAAAGAAAATGGCGTTCGCCATTTCAACGGCAGGAACTCTTCGAGTAAATGAACTGACGGATCCGCAGGGAGAGAGAGAGAGAGAGAGCAAGAGTGAGAGCCATACCTGAGAGAATAACAGGTAGCTTGTCAGTAATTCTATCCAAAAATGTATAAATCTTATAAATAACAGAATAAGTATCATTCTGGACAGTGTTCTTGCCGCGTATTCGCCGTTTTTTGACATAGATCGTCTTTTTTCGTCAAAGTTCATGTTTTATGGATTTAATCAACTGTAATTTGGAAATATGTAGAGTAGAAAATACCGAGGAGATCTGCCGGGGAGAGGGGAGACCTGAGGAGGATCATGCAGGTGGTTAATTGCTTCAAGAACTACCGTCATTTAAAAAAAAGTCCTGGACATGGTCCAATATAAGGACCTGTAACATGGACACTAATGCTGCAGGCAAACTAAAATGTGTGTGTGTGTATATAAAATAAGTTAAGCTCATTTTTTTTGTCATCTCAAAAATTTAAACATGTTCATTTAGAGTTTTTTATAAAGAGAATCCTGTTTGAAGTTCAAATCAGTTGTTTTCTGATCTCGTAATCACACCGTTTATAATATAATAATCACAAATTCTTTCCAGCATTGTTTACTTTTATTTCTCATGAAAGAAGGGTAAAAATCTACTCAAAGGGCATTTCTTGACACATTATTGGCAAAAAATACAAAACAGAACCATTATGATGATAATATTGAAGGGGTTAAGTGATTACATTGTGTGTAAAAGTACTTTTTGAACATTTTGAGCACACTGCAACAATACCGTGATAATAATGATAACCGTGATAATTTTGGTCACAATAACCATGATACAAAATTTTCATATCGTCACATTTCTACTCACGCATTTGTTCACAAAGTGGTGACCCTCGCCCCATCCTTGTTTGTGAATGACTGAGCATTTCAGGGAAGCTGCTTTTATACCCAATCATGGCACCCACCTGTTCCCAATTAGCCTGTTCATCTGTGGGATGTTCCAAATAAGTGTTTGATGAGCATTCCTCAACTTTCTCAGTCTTTTTTGACACTTGTGCCAGCTTTTTTGAAACATGTTGCAGGCATCAAATTCCAAATGAGCTAATATTTGCAAACAAATAACAAAGTTTACCAGTTCGAACGTTAAGTATCTTGTCTTTGCTGTGTATTCAATTGAATATGAGTTGAAAGGGATTTGCAAATCATTGTATTCTGTTTTTATTTATGATTTACACAACGTGCCAACTTCACTGGTTTTGGGTTTTGTACATACATAAGTGCTCTAATCACGACCTGTCTGCAATTGTGAAGTCATTTCAGCCAAACCAGTCCTCCAAGGAGTTTATTCACTGGAAAGTAAACCACCATTTTCTCTGAATCAAAATCAGAAATATTTAATTAATTACCAAGGGGAAATTCTGTTGTTTCAGTTGCTCATTATCCATAGTTTAGCAAGGAATATCAAAACATTGAAATGGATCAGATAATACAATTAAGAAAAATAAGACAGCAGGTTGCAACATGCAGAGTCTTAAAGCTTTACTTGAACTAGGGATGTAACGATATTAAAATGTTGTATCACGGTTATTGTGACCAAAATTATCACGGTTATCATTATTATCGCGGTATTGTTGCAGTGTGCTCAAAATGTTCAAAATGTACTTTAACACAAATTGAAATAATTAACCCCTTTAATATTATAATCATAACACTTCTTTTTTGTCTTTTTTGTCAATAAATGTGTCTAGAAATGCCCTTTGAGTACATTTTTTTACCCTTCTTTCATGAGAAATAAAAGTAATAAATAAATGTAATAAATGCTTAAACTGTGTGTAATTACAAGAAAAGAAAACAACAAATTTTAACTTTAAACAGGATTCTCTTTATAAACAACTGAAAATGAACAACCAATAACTTTTTTTACATAAACTCACAGATTTTTGTTTGCCTGCAGCATTAGTGTCCATGTTATAGCTCGTCATATTAGACCATGTCATGGCCTTTTTTTTTTTAACTGACGATAGTCCCTGAGGCAGTTAACCCCCTTCATGACTCTCCTCTGGTCTCCCCCTCCTCTCCCTGGTAGATATCCTCGATATTATCTCCTCTAATCTTTCCAGAGTATGATCAATTAAATCCATAAAGCACGAACTTTGATGCAAAAAGACGATCAATTTCAAAATATGGCGAATGCACGGTAAAGAACAGCAAGAACGCACTCCAGAATGATACTAATGCTGTTATTTACAATATCTAGACATTATTTAGACAGAGAATACTGACAAACCTCAAATTCTCTCGGGTATGACTCATTAAATCTTTTCTCTTGCTCTCTCTACGGCTCGGTCACTTCATTTAGCTGAGGAGTTACGGTAGCTTTAACCGTGCATGTCGTCTTCTTCTTTTGCTGCAGCTTTGTGTTTTAGACAGGGTGACTGACTTCTATCAGTCTCCCCTCGGCATCCTTGTAAAATCCTAAACTTAACCAGACTTAAGAGTCCATTTCCAGAGGGAACTCTCCTCTGTTTGTAACTTTCGCTGAGGCCACACAATGTAAACTGCGCATGCGCGCTTCCCATGAGGCTGCTTTATCCAGGAAAAGCCTCAAATTTCGGGCATTTACAGGCAAAGAGCAGCATCACCGTGCATTTTTGATGCATTGTGGTTATCAAACACGGTAAAACGGTAATTTTTATTGGACGCGGTAATGATTACCGTGGGAAATTTTACCGCGGTTTACCATTTTACCAGTAACTGTTACATTCCTAACTTGAACTTAGTTGAATGGTGATCATTATGTCTTCAGTTTTTTGGACATAGTTTCTTCTTTCTTTAATCTCAGACATATTTTTATCACGTACCTTGACAAGTTTCGGCAGAAAATTCTGCCTTCCTTAAAAGTGTCACTTGGTGGTAGGTGTGACGCATCATATCAGGTTGTGTTACAGAGATGTGACCCTCTGTTCAGCACATGGAGGAAATAACAGCAAAAGGAATGTGGCAAAACAGGAAAACTACAAATCTGCCATGAAGGACCACCGCAAAAGGGTAAACCATCTTATGGACTGGGATAAGGCCAAAGTCATCCCCACCAAAGACAGTAAGTAGTCATGTGGATAAGGGAAGCAACTGAAATAAGGGAACAAGGCCCAGAGACGATGATAGATGAGAGACGAAATGACAGTTGGGTCACGCCTTCATAGCACAAGCTGATATGACGAGTCACACCTAACACTAGGGGTGCAACGGTTCAGTTAGCCCACGGTTCGGTTTGTATCTCGGTTTTGGGATCACGGTTTCGGTTCGTGTTTTGCATCAAAGAAAACAAGAAGTTTGACTTTCCAAAAGACTCACTTTATTTTGCTTTTAAGAAAAATATATTATGAAAATGCCTCTTAGTCTTAACTATTACTTGGCTTAAATAAAGTATTATGACATTTATATAAAACACTTCAAATGTAAACACATGGTTAGAGTGCCTCTTAGCTCCCTGGCTAGTGTAGTGACTGACTACTGAAATACAATTTACTATGTATTGTACATGATATACACTATACATGGACAGAATATAATCAGAGGTTAATATAGACATGATTATGAAAAAGTTTATGCATTTTTTGTCCTGCAATAAAGACTTTTAGTTGTTTTTCCACACGCACAATAAACAATAAACGTGAATGAATCATATGTTTGTATTATGATATCTGATAAACTTAGTTTATTAACACTGCGCCGACTTTTTGAATGGATTATTCAGACTAAAATAACAAGTTTACAGGACGTGGACACTCTGATGATACCACTGTTCATCTCATCCGTGCGTATTTGCGCTGCTGTTTTTGTATGAGACAGCAGCAGTCAGTGAACAGTCTGATATCCTGTCTGATCTGCTCCCAGACGAACTAAGAAACATCAGAACAGATGACAGAACTAAGCTTTTGCCTTTTCTGTTCACCTGTTCAGCGCACTATGGCTCTGAGATGTTTTTCTCTCCAGCAGTGATCTGTCATCAGCAGGGTCGGCAGGAGAGAGCGTCCGCCTTTAGGTTTATAAGAAATAAAATATAGCCATAATTACTTTAATAAGAGCTCACTCAAAGTGAGCCGCTGTAACATCAGATTCTACGTTATGGGAACAAACTTCTCCAGCACTGTGAAGCTCACTTTTGCTCTGTGTTTGTTGCTCCTCATCACACCGTGCTGTACGTATCATTAATGTTAAACTGAGCATGCGTGTCACCTCTGCAGTCTGAGCTGTTCACATCACAGTCTGCAGTCAGGCCACATTTACAGGAGTGATCTGAACAGACAAACAAAACATCGGAATTGAGCAGTAAGGGCTGCAGTGTGAACGTAGCCTGAGAAAGCAATACCTCTGTGTGATGAGGACTGAGGTGTTGACTCATGTTGGACATGTTCGCTTTAGCGTGTCGGACGAGCGCTGAGCAATGCTTGCACATGGTTTAATTTTTGTCGATTGTTTTCTCTCCTTCGTCATTATAATCCATAAGGAAACCGAAATGTCCTCTCACCGCAGACTGAATGAAGCCAGTGCTTCTTCAAACTCCGGTCTCTCCACCTCTCAGTTCGACATAACTTTTATGAGAGTTTTTCTCCTTCTTCGTTTTAGCTTTTGTGAGGCCGAGCCGAGCCGAGCTCCAGAGTGTGAGACGCCGCCCACTCGGCCATGTGCTCGGCTCCTGTTACACAGTAGCGATTGGATATGTACTAGCGGGGCGGGGTTTTGTACAGAGCTGTGCGAGGATGGGAGGAGGGGTTGTCTGCAGCCGGAGAACAGGCGAGAAATCCGTCTCACAGCTGTTAGAAATGAATTAATTGCAAAACCGAAAAGCCGCGCTTCATAAAGGCGAATTGAGCCGTGCAGGGCGAACCGTACGGTTCGGTTTTAAACTGTAAACCGTTGCACCCCTACTTAACACCAAATAACACCTCTGAGGAAGGCAGAAGTTTCTGCTGAAACTTGTCCAGGTGCGTGAAAGAATACGTCTGGTATAAAAGAAAACTCAACTTGTACTGCCTCATGTGGGAAATAACAAAAAGTAAAGTGAGACTATGAACAAGCCAAATAATTTACACAGTTGACATTAATGATATTTTCAATATGAATATAAATATGATAGTGCTGTGTGACAGTAAACCACATTTGGCTGGTTTGAATGCACTGCAGCCTCAGAGCAGAGTGAAAATGGTTAAAGTGGTACCGCCAGTTTAGCCTGTGAAGTCCAGAGGGGTTTGTTGAAGTCAGTATTTTCAGGATACAGAAATGTTGTAAAAAATATGGACACAAAGACAGAATCAACTTACAGCCCTCTTAGATAAGTTATAAGAGATACAAGGAAATTAAGAACCAGTAGCAGTTGATTATTACAGATCAAATATACATATTGAAAAAGTATCTAAATAAAACAAATATTTGGAAATATAAATGAAATAAAAATAGAAATAAAAATATACTTTGCAGGTTTATTGAAGATTACGCGAAGATACAACTTCAACGTTATTGCTTTACTGTGTAGGTGATCAAAGTCTTCATTGATTACATTTATATTATTGCCCACATGGCAGTGATTTGGCTTCCCGACACTTTGATAACATTTATATACCTGCCCTTCCTTTCAAGGAGAGCTGACCTTAGAACAGACTGTCATTTTTGGTCCAATATCTGCCCAACAGGTTCTGGTAATCTTAGACTAGTTTTACTGGTCAGCTAATTTAAGTAAGAAAGTGCTGTGTGTTTTTGAGCTCTCTGTGGATCACACTTTTATGTCCTGTCTCTGTTCTCCATTCACAGCTGGACGTGATGATGGATTACGAGGTTTATAGAGACAACAACGTAACATATGACGACTATAATGACACAGGGTTGGATTATCCCTCGCCCTGTATTACTCACAACAACAACAGCATTGAGCGTGTGGTTGGTCCTTATATCCTCTCCATCATCTGCATCCTGGGCTTTGTGGGTAACAGCCTGGTGATTGTCACCTATGCCCTCTACAAAAGGACAAAGTCCATGACTGACGTCTTCCTGCTGAACGTCGCCATCGCAGACCTGCTGTTCGTGATCTTGCTGCCGCTGATCGTCTACAACGAGCAGTGGGCGTGGCCCATGGGGTCGTTCGCCTGCAAGCTGCTTCGCAGCTCTTACAACTTCAACCTGTACAGCGGCATGCTGCTGCTCGCCTGCATCAGCACGGACCGTTACATCGCCATCTTCCAGGCTTGCCGCAGCTTCAGGCTGCGCTCTCTGAAGTACAGCTGGCTCATCTGCGCCATCGTCTGGGTGTCGGCCATACTGCTGTCCGTTCCCACTTTCTACTATTACACCTGGTATGATCCAACAGAAACAACAACGATCGTCTACTTCTTTGGGGAGGACGAGGTGATCCCTGACCCTGAGCCTCCTCAGTACGTCTGTGAGCTCAAATTCAGCGACAGCATCGAGGCTCATGGAACTAGACTGGCCCTGCCCGACACCCAGCTGGCCATAGACTTCTTCCTCATGATGGTTTTCTGCTACACCGCTGTCATCGTCACCCTGCTTAAAGCCCAGAACCTCCAGCGGGACAAGGAGGTGTGGGTGGTGCTGGTGGTGGTGGCGGTGTTCATCGTCTGCCACCTTCCCTATACCGTCACGCTGCGGTACGACACCATCATCATGTATGACGAAGTACTGTGTGAAGAGTTTGACACCCTCCTTATGGTCAAGACAGTGACAAAGACCATCGCTTATGGGCACTGCTGCCTAAACCCGATCCTGTACGCCCTCATGGGGTGGATGGGTCCAGTGAGAACAGTTTGTCTGTCACCATGTGAAGGTCGATCCGTGGATCCATCTGATGTGACTGAGAGACTGAACTCTGAACTGTGACGCCTTGCTAAAATCCTACTGGTCTATGAAAGAAAAACCTGAGTTACATCTGCTTTGTCATTTTATAGTTTTGTGTTCGTTCAGTCTGATAGGTGACGGGTTATACCTTTAAAAATTAAATTTAATAAACTTTTTTACTCCAACCATCAAAGTGTGGGACAGTGACTTATTGACTCCTAAACAGAGTTGAAACATACTGGCTTTTGGATGAACTTTACCATTTCTTTTTTTAAAGATTCTTTTTTGGAACACTTTATTGATAGTAGGGAGAAAGATAGCATATTGACTTGTGAAAGAGGATGAGAGAGAGGGAGTAGGAGTGAACACACTGCGAACATGCCAAAGGCTGGATTTCGGGCTGGCAGCTGCGTGTATTTTGGTTTTGCCTATTTGCTCACCACTCTGCCAAACCAGCACCCAACAACATCATTTCCAATGACAGTAACTCATCAGTTAAGTTGGAACTTTCAATACTTAGCTTGAAATCATCGTAAAGGTCCAGTGTACTGGTGTGTTTGATCATTCACGTCATCTCTTTACAAGGATATGCCAACATTTACTTTGCCTCACTCCTTAGTCCATGACAGGCAGATAGACTCCATTCTTTCAACGAAGAGTTCAGTAACAAGAAAGAGACGGGGAAAACTTGCCCACCACTAATTAGCTTTGCACAAACACTGGGAGTCAATGGATAGTGTTAGCCTGCCTCTAGCTACAGTCATCAGATCAACTCTTCAGCAACTCAGAACAGTCCTGTGTGCTTTTTGTAATATAGGATTTTTTTTTTTTCCTATATTATGTTTCGTTAGCCAGATGAGGTGGCTCGGACATCTGGTCAGGATGCCTCCTGGACGCCTCCCTGGTGAGGTGTTCCAGGCACGTCCCACCGGTAGGCGGCCCCGGGGTAGACCCAGGACACGCTGGAGAGACTATGTCTCTCGGCTGGCCTGGGAACGCCTCGGGATCCCCCGGGAAGGGCTGGACGAGGTGGCCGGGGAGAGGGAAGTCTGGGCTTCCCTGCTTAGGCTGCTGCCCCCGCGACCTGACCACGGATAAGCGGAAGAAGACGATCTACGAGACGATGATGTTTCGTTATCCTCTTCTACTGATGAACAGAGGCCTTGTTTTGTTGACCTACTCATAAGCTCATCCATGGTCATTTGTGCATGAACCCTGCAGTTAGTTTTGTCAGCATTTCTTTTGAAAAGTACATGAAGAGCTAATCTTAGTCTAAAAACAGATAATGTCACATTGCGTGTTAAAAAACAAGTCACAATAAGCACACAGGACCAGTTAGAGTTACTGAAGATTTTCGGATTAGTGTATGCAGAGGCAAGCTAACGTTACCCATAGGAATGTAATGGTTACTGCATCAATAACTCACGGTGATGCTGCTCTTTGACTGGAAAATCCGAAAAGAGCGAAAACTAGAGACACAGCAGAGATTTTTCCTCTAATATTTGGAAATATTAAAGGAGGAGATGTTGAGGAGATCTGCCTGGGATAGGGGAGACCAGAGGAGAGTCATTAAGGGGGCTAACTGGTTCAGGGACTATCATCTGTTAAAAAAAACTAACATCCATGGACATGGTCTAATGTAATGAGCTGTAACATGGACACTAATGCTGTAGGCAAACTAAAAGATGAGTGATTGTAAAATAGTTTAAGATTATTTTTGTCATCTCAAATTTTAAGCATGTTCATTTACAATTATTCATAAAGAGAATCCTGTTTAAAGGTCAAATCTGTTTTTGTTTTCTTCTAATCACACACTGTTTAAGCATTTCTAACATAGTAATGACAAATACCTGCCAGAATTGTTACTGTTCGAAGGGTAAAAAAAAACATTTATTCTTGACACATTTATTGACCAAAAAGACAGAAAAGAACTATTACGATTATAATACTATGCTAAATACTTTTGAACATTTTCCAACTATACCGAGATAATAATGATAACCGTGATAATTTTGGTCACAATGACCATGATACAAAATTTTCATATCATTACATCCCTAACTACCCTTGACTTCCGTGTTTGAGCTAAGCTAGTTAGCAGTGGGTGAACTGTGACCACTTTCCTCGTTACTGCACTGCAAAATCCAATTAGTTATCATTACTTAAAAAAAGCATGCATACCGGTTGCAATTAAAAAAACAAGTGCAGAGAACTAGTTAATTTTAGTTGTACTAACTAGCACTTCCTTTGTAGAGTACACTTACAAATGAATTTACGCAACTAAAACAATCAAGTAGAGTGTACTTGATAACTTACTTTAGTTGTCTTAGTAGAGACTACTCAGAATTACTATTTAAAGCTACTAAATGATTGCATGTAGGCGGTGTACACCCTGAACCAGTTACCAGTCAGTCTCAAGCCCAAATTCCACTGCATGCGTATCCGGTCCGTCTCCGCTCCGCTGCGGCAGCGGAGCCGATCCGTTTCCATTATAAGCAATGCGTGTACTTCCACCAGCTGTGGCACGGCTCCAGCACGGCTGCGTATCTGCTCTGCCGGCCTCCGGCAGACGGAGCAGATATGCAGAGCTTCTATTTTTGCCAGATGCCGGACCACGGCGCAGAAATTTAGCACACAGAATATCGTGCGGGACAGGAAGTTGAGAACAAACACAAAATAAAATATCAGTAGATGTTTCAAAATAAAATAAACCGTGTCAACAACGGAAAAGTATTGTACCTGGAAAAACGTCATTTAGGGCGGAGACAGACCTGGTGTCAAAAGTTCAGTCTCACCCCACTTCACCAGGGATGAGGAGCTTTTGATTTTGGAGGTGCAAAACCACAAAACACTTTATGAGCTCTTTGACCCGCTACAAGGCGGAGCCGCAATGGTTCCGCAGACGGATCCAGTGGGAGTTGACGCGCGTCAGATGACGGAGCGGAGCGGAGAAGGACCGGATACGCATCCAGTGGAATCCCCCAGTCAGGGCCAGACAACCATTCACACTCACACTCATACGTAAGTGCAATTTAGAGTCACCAATTAACCTACTGAGCATACCTGGAGGAACATGCAAACTTCAGACCCCTGGAATCGAACCGGGTACCTTCTTGCTGTGAGGCATGTGCTCTACCTGGTGCGCCTACTGGCCCAGGTGTGAAATGGATCACACAGTGATGTTAACTAAAAAAAATAAGAATTTTGCATTTAGTTTGCATTTTTAAACATGCAAGTGACTGTTACTTAATAAATACTAGTTATAAAGGCATGTTTTTGTTAACATAGTAAAGTTAACTCGTGTTTGCAAGTCAAGGCAGCTTTTGGATTTTTCAGTGTGCTCTTATAGTTGAAAGAATGGAGTCTGTCTGCTTGTCATGGACCCAAAAACTGTTGGTGTATCCCTTTAAGTCTGCTGCAAAATAAAGACAAAATGATGAGAAATTAAAGCAACAATATGTAACTTTAACACCTTATCTTAACTGTTTTCAATGCCCTCTAACTGTGGAGAGTCAGTAAATAATGCGAATAGTCCCTCCCTCTCTCCCTCTGTGCCCCGGTGAGAGCTTCTCTGGCACCCAGTAACTCTTCGGCGTGAGCCAGTTCAGCAACGAACTGCTTTACGGCACAAACCAATGTTCAGCTTATGGCCGACAGAAACAGCGGATCACAGATGCGTGTGTCCGGTTTTATGAAAGCTGTAATATCTTCAGATATTAATGAAGAGATGCACTCTCATCTTTAGCATTTGACTTTGCTTTTAATGTTGAACCGGGGGATTAATCACAGGCTTTGTTTCATCTGCAGTATACACTCTTCTTCTGTATACCCTACTGCCTACACAACTCACTAGCACCCTCTACTGGTGGCAACCGTAATAGCATCCCAATCACTATATAACATTCCTCCCCTCTTAAATCTGAACTACTCTGTACTTGTCAGTTACCTAAGCACAATCTAATGAATGAATACTCCATCAATTAGTCTTAACACCATCTAAATTTTAACATGTTTAACAGTCCAGTCTCCTGCATGAGTAACGTGAAAGGTGAGTAACTTAAACTCTCATACTTATGAACTGGAAAACAATGTCTCTCTTGTGACTTAAACATCTGTTTCACTTCACAAAGTCCTTCATGTATGCCGGTGTTTTCTTGTCCCTTTGAGATCGACGCAATCCCTTAGTTGGTGAGTTGGCAGGTGCACTGTTCACTTTGTCTTGCTGCTCTGAGGGTATCACCTTGTCCTCCACTGGTGCAGTACTCTCATCCTGTCCCGCCACGTTGACCACTGGTGGTGGTAATACACAATCCTCCACAGCTGTCAAGCCTTGTAATTGAACTGGCTCTTGCTTGGTTCTGCTGAACAGTTGATCAACATGCCGCCTAACAATCTTCCCATTTCCCAGCAGCTCAGTGTAGGACACGGGTCCTGTTGTCTCCTGTATTAACCCTGGTATCCATTTTGGTCCTGCTCCATAGTTTTTTGTATACACAGGATCCCCAGCCCCAAAGCTGCGTTCTTTGGCCTGTCTGTCATGATAAGCTTTTTGAGTTGCTTGTTTTGCTTCCACTTTTTGTTTCAAGTCAGGGTGTATGAGATCAAGTGTACACCTCAACTTCCTTCCCATCATCATCTCAGCTGGCAACAGTCCTGTTGTTGACTGTGGAGTAATGCGGTAGCTAAACAAAGCTCTATTCATTTTAGTCTCCAATGTGTCCCCTGAACTCTTTTTCATGAGCTCCTTGAAAGTTTGTACTGCTCTTTCAGCCAGACCGTTTGATGAAGGATGATATGGCGCTGATGTGACATGTGTTATTCCATTTCGTGTCATAAAGTCCTTGGTTTGTTCACTCATAAAACACTGGGCATTATCAGACACGATCATCTCTGGAATACCATGTGTACTGAAGCTGTTTCTCAAACAGTTGACTGTTGCTGCTGATGAAGCTGAGGTCACAGGATAAACATCAAGCCACTTGGAATGTGCATCAACAATCACTAAGAACATTTTTTCCATAAAAGGACCTGCATAATCAATGTGAAGTCTCCTCCACGGCTTCTCCAGCCACTCCCAGGGGTGGAGTGGTGCACAAGCAGGTGCCTTTCTGTTCTCTTGACATGTGGTGCATGACTTTACCTTGTTTTCCACGTCATTGTCCATTTGAGGCCACCACAGGTATCCTCTCGCCAGGCCTTTTGTGCGGCTCATTCCAGGATGTGATTGATGCAACTGTTCCATCATAGAAGCTCTTCCTCTCTCTGGTATCACCATCCGGGCTCCCCACATCACACATCCATCCTGCACACTCAGCTCATGTTGTCTCTGTTTATAGGGCATAAAGTCTTTGTCAGTGTTACTTGGCCAGCCTCTCAAAATGTACTCACGTACTCTGGAGAGTATGGGGTCCTTTGTTGTCCATTTCTGAAGTTGCTGTGATGTCATCAGTGGACTCTGTTCCTCATCCAGCATTAACACCACCTCCTCAGATAGCGGATCCCTTGGTGTCTCTGGTAATGGGGAGACGACTGAGGGCATCTGCGTTACCATTGTCTTTACCTGCTCTGTACATGATAACATACTCACAAGCTCTCAGCAAAACAGCCCATCTTATGATCCTCTGTGACGCCATCTGCGGCACAGCTTTTAGCTCATGGAATAAACTTAAGAGAGGTTTGTGATCTGTGCAAATCACAAATTTTCTGCCATACAGGTACTTGTGAAAATATTTCACCCCAAAAATAACGGCTAGACCCTCTTTATCAAGTTGAGAATAGTTCTTTTCTGCAACTGAAAGTGTTCTTGATGCAAACCCTATGGGTTTCTCCTCTCCATTACTCATCTGATGAGCTAGCACTGCTCCCACCCCATATGGTGATGCATCACAGGACAGTATCAGTTCTTTTCTTTCATCATAGTGTACCAACACTCTGCTGGACTGCAAAAGTTCTTTTGACTGGCTGAAAGCCTTTTCTTGCTCTGGCCCCCAAGACCACAGTTTGTCCTTTCTCAACAGTTTGTGTAGAGGTGCCAGTAATGTAGACAAGTTTGGCAGAAACTTATTGTAGAAGTTCAGTAGTCCCAAATACGCTTTGAGCTCTGTCACTGACGTTGGAGTGGGTGCCTCCTGTACTGCCTTCACTTTTGCTGGTAGTGGATGTAGCCCTGTCTTGTCCACTCGATGTCCCAGAAACGTCACTTCCTTTTCCATAAACTGACACTTGGTCCTTTTCAAGCGAAGTCCTGCATTTTCCAGTCGCTGTTACACTTGATCCAGTGTGTCAAGGTGATCTTTATCATCTTTTCCAGTCAGGATGATGTCGTCTAGGTATACTGCCACTTTTTCGAATCCTTGTAGTACTCCTTCCATTGTACGCTGAAAAATGGCTGGACTGGAACTCACACCAAAAGGCAACCTTGTGTATGTGAACAGTCCCTTGTGCGTGTTAACTGTTACATACTTTCTTGATTCTTCATCCAGCACAATCTGTTGATATGCGTGGCTCATGTCTAACTTAGTGTACTGCTCTCCTCCAGTTAAAGAAGCTATCATGTCCTCCATTCTGGGAATGGGGTACTGTTCGATGGCTGAGCATTTGTTTACTGTTAACTTGTAGTCACCACAAATCCTTGCTCTTGAGTCTGGTTTGATAACTGGTACGATAGGTGCTGCCCATTCTGAAAACTTCACTGGTTCAATGATTTTCTCCCGTAACAGTCTCTCAAGCTCCTGTTCCACTCTTCTCTTCATAGCAAAAGGAACTGATCTTGGTTTGTAAAAGCAGGGTTTGGCATCACTAGGTACATGGATTTTAGCTGTGAAGCCCTTCAACATCCCTCGCTCATCTTTAAACACTTTCTCATGCTTCAACAACACTTTGTGAAGAGGGGTTTCTCTGTCCTCTACTTTGTGTACCTCCTGCCAGTCTAATTGGAAAGCTTTAATCCAACCCCGTCCCACTAGACTGGTCCCTGTGCCTGTCACCACAACCACCACTAACAACTTGGTGATGCCTTCATGCTCCACTTTCACTTTGGTTGCACCTATCACTGGCACTTTATGACCACCATATGTCCTGAGCTTTATCATGCACTTGGCAAGCTTTGGCTGGTTAGTGTCACCAAACAACTTGTAAAATGCTCTCTTTGACATGATAGTGTATCCACAGCCAGTGTCCACTTCAAAGGTTACTTTCTTTCCATTTACTTTTAGCTCTTTTTTTATGGGCTCTTCTCTAGGGATGACGATAACTTCATTTTCCTTTATTTTATACATCGTCATGTCACAGTCTTTCATGTGATACATAGTGAAAACTTCCTCCTTATCACCATCTTCCCCTTCCTCTTGAATGAAATTAGCTCTCTTTCCCTTCCTTATTTTTTCCTCTTTAACCTGTGTGTACTTTCCTTTCCCCACTGTCTTAATTCTGCAAGCTCTCTTTATGTGACCAACCTTTCCACAGTTGTGGCACTTCTCATTTGCAAACCTGCAGTCATTGGCCAAGTGGTTTCCTCTACCACACCTGTAGCATTTCCTCGTGTCCAGTTGGGGCTTTGGGTGGGTGTCCGAGACCTTGTTAACTAACCCCGTCACTCGGTTCCATTTACTCTGTTCTTTCATGCCATGCAAATCCACCACGTCCCTGTCTGCTGCCTCCATAGCTTGTGCAAACCTGAGCGCCTTGTCAAAAGTCAATCCATCCTCCGACAGAAGCCGTCGTTGTATCCTGTCGTCATTTATCCCACAGACCAGGCGGTCCCTTAGCATCATGGTCAAAGTGTCCCCGTAATTACAGTCCTGTGCAAGCCTCCTCAGCTCCGCCACGTAATCACCAACACTTTCGTCCGCCTTTCTATTTCTTGAATTTCCACCTCTGCATTATTTCACTTGGCTTTGGATGAAAATGATTTTTTAACAGGCTCACCAGTTCGTCATACGAGCGTTCCCCGGGTTTGGCTGGGCTGAGCAGGTTCCTCATGAGAGCGTAGGTCTGAGAACCGACGCCACTCAATAACACAGCTCGCTTCTTAGCAGCATCATCTATGCCGTTAGCCACAAAGAAATGGTCCAGGATCTCACAGTACTCCTCCCACGTTTGTGACTTGCCGTCAAAAGGAACCACAGAGCCGACCGTAGCCATCCTGTTGCTCACGGCGCCCGAGTTAGCGATGAGGCTAGCTTCACCTGCTAACCAGCACGGCACTCGACGTCAGGTAGCAGATAGTCGTCCAACTCTCTATCTCAGCTCCTTTCTTTGGCTTTCATCCACGGCATTCACTCTTGGCTTTTTATCCTCGTCGCCATATGTAATATCTTCAGATATTAATGAAGAGATGCACTCTCATCTTTAGCATTTGACTTTGCTTTTAATGTTGAACCGAGGGATTAATCACAGGCTTTGTTTCATCTGCAGTATACACTCTTCTTCTGTATACCCTACTGCCTACACAACTCACTGGCACCATCTACTGGTGGCAACCGTAATAGCATCCCAATCACTATATAACAAAAGCTGAGGCTATGATATGAAAGATACTGTGACGGACTCGGATTGGGAACGACAGAGGAGGGAAAAAAACAAGTAAAAAGCCGGACCAGAGAGAAGATTGGACGGACTTTTAGCGATGTTTTGAACTACGTGAGTCAACAGGCTGAAGTCAGACTGTGAGCTCTTCTGCTGACAGGGTGAGTAAAGTCTTTATATGTTTGTTACTTGATTTGAGCTGCTGGGGTTTTATTCTGTCACTTTACCGTTGATCAAAGAAATAAAAAAATACACTGTTACTGTTAGCATGTGTGTTAGCCTCACATGCTGTTTTTATGAGTTATGATCGATTAGATTTAGAATCTGATAATATTATTATGATTAGTACAGCAGTGATGTTGAGTGTTGAACACTTCAGAGGCTGTCAACCAACAATCAGATGATCTGAAGTTAGCTCATGTCCTATTATTCTGTAATATTGGAGATGATTACATAGAAAACGTATTGTCCAGGTGCATGAGATGACCATTATATATTCTGTCCAGTTCACTGACCTCAGTATTTATTTCAGGTATCAGCTCAGGTGATCAGCATCAGCTTTAGACAGGAGACACTAACACCACCACAGGAGTCAGAAAACAGGAGGTATGTTTTCTCAAATGTCTGCAGGGCTCAAAGTTTATGATTATAGTTTCACTATTTACTGTCATTAATGAACCTTTGTGTGCTTGCTCTATCCAAATAGTTAATAAATATTGTATGTTATTTCTGAGCTCCCTTCCATACCTGCCATATTTACAGCAACAATGTGCCCGATGTTTTTTTTGAGGGGGTGAATTCATAATGATTTTATTCTTTCATGGGGAAATAACAAACAGGTTTAGTCATTACAATCCATCTAATCTTCATACGCCACAAAATGTACTCGAAATACTTGGTATTTGACGACATTTTATGTGGAAAACTTACTCATTTTACTGAAGGAATCACTCAGAGCTGTTTTTCTTGGGTTAATATGGCCGTAGTTCTCTTCTTCATTAGCTGTCCTTCAATGAGACAGATTGACACAACTACAAACTAAACAGATGTGAAATAAAAAAACTGTAAAATAAATTTCTTTTCTCTTTTAAGGTATCAACAGAACTACAATCAAAAATATCCCAGAGCTGGAGTTTACAGGATTTTATTGACACAGAAGAACACAGTTACATCAAGACCTTCAGAAAGCCGTTATTCTGATGAGGATTCAAAATGGACCGAGCCTTCAGTGATCCAGAAACCTGCTGCCAGTTCTTTCATTTCCACTTCAGCTCTTTCTCTGTATATTACTGTAAATAAGGGGGAGATTTGGGCCAGTTTTATTTTGGAAGTTAGCAAAAACTGATGTTTTGACACATGAGAATATTCTTTAATCATGTCTGATATCCTGCATATTTGCTCTGAATAAAAACATTTCTACATGCTTCTATAAGTTGATATTCAGTGTCCTAGCACTTTTTCTCTTGGCTTTCAGGCATTTTTATATTTTCCAATTTCAATCCTTATCTCTGTTGTATTATTTTAGCCTTACACTCAGTTTTATTACCTCCTAAATTTTTCTGTATTTGTTCTAATTGTACAATGGTAGTAGTTTTATTTTGCACTACAGCAATCACCACGACATAAACCAGAAATTTTTGCTTTACATCATGTGAGTAAATATCCAGAATATTTGTACTAAATTGAACTATTTATCTGTGGTCAAATTAACAACTAGCACTGAATACTCCAGTGTCAGGGTTTCTATTTGCATTTCAGTGTAGTTATCCTATTTACTGATAACTCCATATTCAACGTCCTGAACCAACTTCCTCCCAAGATTTGAACTACCTTTTGTGAACAAATAAAAGTTTTTTTGTTATTGAAATGAGTAGGTCTGCAGTTTATGTTAAAAATACTTCAATAATGTTAAAAAAAGAGTTACACAGTATTGTATCAGTGAGTTTTGCACATCATAACATAAAACACATTAGAAGGTCTCCTCTGGTCAGCTGGATCTCTCTCTGCTGCTCCTCCAGACCTCTTCATCTCTGATTCTTCTTCTCTTCTCAGGGGTCTGAAGTGGAGGCTCAGTCCTGTGTCTAACATACACATCGAAGCAGAAAATTACACAAATGAACAGACGTAACGTTACAGCCTAACTTTTACCTAATGCCCACTGTCTAACTCAGACGTGTTGAAGTTTTTCACAGCTGATGGAGTTTATTCTTTACGTTTCATAAACTGTAGATGATGGTCGAGCTCAGCTGTGTCATCACTCTGCTCCGTCATTATCAGCGTTTTCTTTGTCTCACATTTAGCAGCTTTGCAGAGAGCAGAGAGTCATCCTACCACAATCATGTCTCAGAGGGCCTCAACTTAGTTTACAAAGTTTGTAACACGTAAAGTTTTCTCTGTTAGAGGGTAACAAACGAGTCCCTCCTGTGTAGCCATTATGCATCAGCCACTCGCCCCAGGCTAAAAGCTACAGTCAAAGTTACAGAATACACATGCAAACGCTGAGCTAACTACTGACTGCTGATGCTTGAAAAACGATACATTAGGAAAGAAACATGCTCAGACTGTACCTTATCAGTCCACATGGTATATATGTCTCTCTGAAGGTCCTTTCGGCTCGCTGCTCCTTCTTTATGTAAACAAATGCACGCTGGTTGTGCGGCGCTCGGTTTTACAACGGTGCAGTTACACCAACGACCACAGAGGGAGCTCGAGAGCAGAATAAATGGAATCCTACATCATGGGCCTTTAAGTTGTGTGTTAACGATCTGATCTGGTTTCAGACTCTAAAATGTGTCAGTGCCATAAAGATGAAAGTGGACTGTTTCCTCTCCTGATTGAGGGCTAATTTACTCTCTAATGGCTCGATACACAGGCGGTGCATGCTGGTTACTCTTAAGGTGCATTCACACCGGACGCTACTTGTACTACCTCGGCGATCACTCTCCATTCAAAGTCAATGTACAGCCACGATGGGGCGGGGCTAACCCTCCCGCGATGACGATCACTTTACTCGTCGCACGATGCCAAAGTTAAAAAAGTTTATCTATTCAGGCGATGTCATGTGTGGCTGTGCAGCAACAGCCAATCAGAGGTGTGTGTACGTGTGACGGTTCCCGAGACAGACAGTTTTTTATCCGGACTACAGGGCGGATGAGTTCCGTCTAGGCGGAACTAATGTCAGGGAGGACATTAGTTCCGCCTAGACGGACCGCGGTAAACTCACAGATGCTGCTGCAGGGCATCAGCTGCAGTGTTTTGTGGTTGATAAGTGAGTGAAAAGGATACAGCTGGAATAATGTCCGCTTATACATCCTATTAGATGATATATGAAATGATCGCGGTGAAATTCGAGCGGACGTGACGTCACCGAGCGACGGCCGACAGCAGCTGTCACCAAAATGAGGTATTTATGGACACGCGACGATACGTCAGTGGGCGACGCGATTTTGGTAGCTAGGTCGCTTGCGGTGTGAACGCACCTTTACAGCTGCTGATGATGGACGACCTCAGAGGGGGCAGGGTGTGAGAAAGTGTTTGAGGAAAGATTCATCTCGAGAGAAAAGCTGTCACGATACAACAATACACAACTGAGGTGATTCAAGAAAGAACTGGACATACTGAGAACATTTTGATTGAAAGACAGCAAGAAAAGTAATCACAAACACCTCTGATCACTGTCTGAATAACACAAGAATACTCTGTTCTAGAGGGCCACTTTATTAGGTGCAACTGCTCACTTGTGCAAAAAACTTAAAAGTCACCACATGGCAGCAGCTCAGTGCTTTTGGCCTATGGACAGGATCAAGTCAACCTGTTGAAGTCCAAACTGAGCATCAGAATGGAGAAGAAAGGTCGTCAGTAGAACTGAACGATTTGAGAAGATAATCTAATATATATAATCTAAATCTATCTATATTCTAAATCTATCTATCTACCTATCTATCTATCTATATATTATATATATATATATATATATATATATGTGTGTGTGTGTGTGTTTATATATGTATATGTATATATATATATATGTATATGTGTGTGTATATATATATGTATACAGAGGGAGGGAAAAGTAAGTACGCCCTTTGTAATTTTGTACATTTCTAAATTGGTCATAAAATGTGGTCTGATCTTAACTCAAATCACAAGAATGAGTAAACAGTGTCTGCTTAAACTAATGCCACCCAAACAATTACATGTTATCATTTTTTTATTGGCCATTAGATGTAAACATTCACAAGACAGGGGGGAATAAGTAAGTACACGCTTGGATTCAATAGCTGGTTGAGCCTCCTTTGGCAGCAATAACTTCAACTAGACGTTTCCTGTAGCTGCAGATTAGGCACGCACAACGATCAGGATGAATCTTGCACCATTCCTCTTCACAAAACTGCTGCAGTTCTGCAAGATTCTTGGGATGTCTGGTGTGAACAGCTTTCTTGAGGTCATGCCACAGCATCTCAATTGGGTTTAGGTCAGGACTTTGACTGGGCCACTCTAGAACATTTATTTTATTCTTCTGAAACCATTCTAAAGTTGATTTGCTTCTGTGCTTTGGGTGGTTGTCCTGTTGCAGCACCCATCCTCTTTTGAGCTCCAACTGTTTGACAGATTGTTGCAGGTTTTTCTGCAAAATATCTTGGTAAACTTGTGAGTTCATTTTTCCATTGATGATGGCGAGCTGTCCAGGCCCTGAGGCAGCAAAGCAGCCCCACACCATGATGCTCCCCCCACCATACTTAACACTGGGAATAAGGTTTTGATGATGGTTTGCTGTTCCATTTTTCCTCCACACATGACGTTGTGTGTTCCCAGCAAACAATTCAACTTTGGTTTCATCACTCCACAGAATATTTTCCCAGTTGCGCTGTGAAGCATCTAAATGCTTTTTTGCAAACTTCAAACGTGCAGCAATGTTCTTTTTAGACAGCAATGGCTTCCTGCGTGGTGTTCTGCCATGAAACCCATTTTTGTTTCATGTTTAAGTATTGTAGATGTGTCAACAGAGATGTTGGCATGTTCCAGTGATTTCTGTAAGTCTTTCGCTGACACTCTAGGGTTCTTTTTTACCTTGTAACAATTCAACTTTATCCCTTTGAATATAGCAAAATTGCACTCACCAGGGCAGGCAGACAGCTCAGGCCGCCGGGTGTAGCCGGGGCCGACCCTCAAAAGAAAACCCAGATCCTACGGATCCCGAGTCCTCTGCTCGAACTTTATAAATGAAAGTGAAGGCAAAAAAAAACCAAAGAACGAAAATTCAACTCAGTGCTTGATTTCGATAACTTATATTTGCCAAAAAATTCAACTGAAAACACACCACCTGGGCGGACAAACCTACGGCACGTAACCCAAAAAATAAACAAAAAGTACTCAGTCCAGCAAAGAAAAGAAATAGTCCATAGTCCCCAATGTCCTTCCCCAGAGTTAATTGAGTCCTGTCTCAGTTCCAGCGCTTTAATCCAAACGGAAAAAATAATCCCAAAAGAGAACAAAGGAAACCATGGGCGCCCGCCGACCAGCCTCTTACTCCAAGGAAAATACAAAGATAATTCCTCCGAGATTCCTCCTCTCCAAAGCTTCTCCAATGCCCTGCCCGATTTAACATCCGAAGCAGTGAGGAAATAGTAGCCAAAAAGGAGAAGTAATCCACAGATTCCTGCTGTCGGGTAAGCTCCGCACGCCCTCTCAGGTGCACTTTTTTCCCCAGGTGCGCCCGACCTTTTTTTTTTTTTTCCACACCCTTTTAACACTTCACATCGGAAGTGGACTTAAAATAATAATAAAAACCATACAGGATAACACCACAAGAATAACCCAGCCCCAACATTACAGACTCCATAGACAAAAAAAAAAACAACAACAAACATAAACAACCCAATAAACCCCGTGTCTAGCTGTATAAAAGAATCAAGTGCCACCCCACCCCAAAACAGAACAGCAAATAAAACACGATATCTTCTGCTCTGGTGAGGCCTACACTAACTTTAGTTTGACCTGGGCTTTACATTCTCTGCCAGCGGCTTACTGGAACCAAAGAAGGGTTTCAGGTCAACCACATTTATATTATCCGTTTTTTTTGGATCTGACAGCCAACGGACACGGTAATTTATTGGTCCTAGTTTCTTTTCCACCTTTACTGGCCCTGACCATTTGGGTGCAAGTTTGGCGGAGAATTTTGCTGAGGCTTTGGACAGTGGATGTGTCCTCACCCAGACCAGATCACCGGCAACAAAGTGTACATCTTTGCGTCGTGCATTGTAGTATCTGGCTTGTCTGGCTTTGGCCACACCCACATGCCTCTCTACCTCACTGAGTAACTTAGTGTGTGAGTCAATTGTGTGATAAGCTGATGTTCCAGGTGCAGGGGACTTTTGAATGAGGCGCTCGAGGGGGCCTTTCAGGTTGCGCCCTAAGGCTAACATAGCAGGAGTGACCCCTGTGGTCTCATGCACCGCTGTGTTGATTGCAAGACGGAACTCAGGTAACCATCGATCCCAATCCTGGTGGTATTCCCCCACAAAGCTAGCCATCATGGTTTTGAGCGTTCTATTCACTCTCTCCGTCAGGTTGGTTTGAGGGTGGTATGCAGTGGTGAGCTTCTGTGTCACACCCCAGGACTCACAAAGACGTGCCATCAGCTGGCTGGTGAACTGAGGACCCCTATCCGACACCAGGTAACGGGGCACACCCCACCGAGTAAAGATGTCATCCTTCAAGATTTTACATACTTTTGGAGCTTTGGCGTCTTTGAGGGCAAACAACTCCACCCATTTGCTGTAATAGTCAACCACAACCATGAGAACAGAGTTTCGTGCCCGACTGAGGGGTAAGGGCCCCATGAAATCCACCCCAACCATCTCCCCTGAAGCTTTGACCTCGGTTGATTGGAGCTGACCCGACGGTCTGACGTTGGAGCCTTTGTACTGCTGGCACACAGAGCAGCAGCGAACGTGGCCCCAGACATCATGCCGCACAGTCGGCCACCAGGCCACCTCCAGGATCTTCAGGAGGGTCTTCATCCTCCCAAGATGGCCTCCGAAAGGGCTGTCATGGTAGTAGGCCAAGAAGCCCGGGACATGTGCTGCAGGCACAACCATCTGATAATTGAACCCACTGAATTTAGAGGGAACACCCTATACAAGACACCCTGTTGATATTGGTAATGGATGCCAGGAGAAGGTGGACTAACCATAAGGCTAAGCTCCTGCATTGGGATCATTCAGCTGAGCTTGCTCTATGTCCTGCACGGCAGATCTGACCAGCACGTTTCGCCACAGCCACAGCCACACACACATTCCCCTCCTGGCAATGAGGAGCTCGAGAAAGGGCATCAGGCACCACGTTGCAGCACCCTTTTTTGTAGTGGACCCTGAAGGTGAAAGCTTGGAGCCGCAGTGTCCATCTGGTAAGCCTTGACGACGTCTTCGGACAATTAAATGCCCAAGCTAAAGCACTGTGGTCAGTGAAGACATCAAAAATTTCTCCCTCTAAGAAATGTCGCCATTTCTCAACAGCCCAGACCACTGCCAAACACTCCTTTTCTGAGGTGGAGTACCTGAGTTCAGCACCATGGAGAGCTCTCGACGCAAAAGCAATGGCCCTCTCTTCACCCCCTACAGTCTGCATGAGGACAGCTCCCAAGCCGACATCACTGGCATCACAGTGGACTTGGAAGCTCAGGTCTGGCCTGGGCTGTGCCAGCACAGGTGGTGACTGGAGTACAGTTTTCAGGGCAGACTGGCATTCACTTGTCCACTCCCATCTCACCCCTTTCTTCTTCAGGTTATTGAGAGGCGTCACAATGTCTGCTAGCCGGGGAATGAACTTGTGATACCAGCCAACCATCCCAAGGAACCTCTGCAGGCTTTTCAAGTCCCCGGGCGCTGGGTAGGCGGTGATGGCCTCCACTTTTGCTGGGTCTACAGCCACCCCTTCGCCAGAAACCACATGCCCCAGGAAGGAGAGCTGTGTCTTCAGGAGGTGACATTTTTTCACATTGAGCGTGAGACCAGCTTGATGTAGCTTCTGAAAGACAGCTTCGAGATCCTTTAGATGTTGTTCCTTTGACTGAGAGAAGACGATGATGTCATCTATATAGACAAAGCAGATTTTCCCCTTCAGCTCGCTAACACCCTCTCCATCAGCCGCTGGAAAGTGGCTCCAGCATTACGCAGGCCAAAAGGCATCACCCTAAACTGAAACAAGCCCAGGTGGGTGATCATGGCTGTCTTTTGCTTACTGCCCTCATCCATAGCTACCTGCCAGTACCCACTCTGGAGATCTAAGGAGCTAAAGAACTTCGCGGCGCTCAAGGACTCAAGGATCTCATGTACCAGCGCATAGGATACGCCATGGTGAGTTTTTATGCGTAACACCCGATAATCTACACAGAAGCGGGGGTGCGATCTTTTCTTGGTACCAGAACCACTGGGGAGGCCCAAGCTGAAGAGGAGGGCTCTATGACCCCATCAGCCAACATTTGCTTCACTTGCTCCTCTATCACAGCCTGCTTCTGTGGGGACACCCTGTATGCTCTCCTTCGAACCGGCAACTCATCCGTGGTTATGATTTGGTGTTTAATGACTTCCGTAGCTCCCGTGGATTCCGTCCAGACAGCTGACCACTTCTGCAGCAGTGGCCTGACCACCTCAGGCTGAGAATCCAGTAGTGGAACCACGGCTTGAGATTGATTTTCTTCCTTCATTACTGCCATGTAGAAGTTGATCACTGGCCCTGCCGCACTCCACTGCAGTTCATTTCGGGCTTTGGGAAGAAACTTGTGTTCCTTACCCCCTGGCAGTATATACTTCCGCTGATGTGGTACTAGAACGATCTGACTAGTGCACATGAAGTCAAGCCCCAGAAGCAGAGGCATGCACAGCTTGTCATCACTCAACACATGCACGCTAACTGAGACCTGAACATCATGGAGGGTAAGTAACAAATCAACTTTCCCTAAAGCCTCACTCTCCTGGCCATTGGCCATCAGGAATTTGGGAATTTCGCTCTCCCTTAAACTTTCACCAGATTTCCTTATGCTTCTCCACAGGGATCTACACATCAGAGAGTATGTACACCCTGAGTCCAGGACGCCATCACCCTTCGAGCCACGCAAGCCAACGGGAACGACCAGGAGAGTTGGGACCCCCAACACGGTGGCTACATCAGCCCCATGACTCCGGCCCTGGTTGTGATCGGACTTTTTCAAAGGCTTTTTGGTGGAACGTTCGGCTGCGACGGCCTGTTGCTGCATTCGGCTCCAATAGTCTTTAGAATTACTCCAATCCTTTTCTATTAAGGACCCCACTTTAACCAGCTGGTCAACAGTGGTTACTATACCCCGCAGACCACTGGCCAATCTCGGGTTACAAGCTCCCAGGATGCGTCGAACAATTTCTTCCTCTGGCATTTCAGGTCTCCATTTTAAACAGAGGGCTCTGTGGTCATAAGCAAAGTCTCTTAAACACTGGGAGGGTAACTGCACATTCAGACGTAGCTGCTCCTCAATCTCAGACTGATAGTCTGTGGGTAGAAATGCTTCAAGGAACGCCGCTTTAAATTGTGCCCAATTGATTATTTTACCCCGAGCTGCCAGCCACCAGCTCCGTGCAGGCCCCTTTAAGACTGCATTGAGGGTGCCAATCAACTCTACATCGCTGAGCGGCCTGAGGGCAAGGAAATTCTCACACTGCTCTATGAAATCAGTAACGTCAGCAGAGCTCCTGGAGTCTCCAAAAAGAGGAAACTCCATGCGGATGGGTGGTTTTGCAGGAGCTGAAGCCATGAAAGGAGTAGAAGTGTCACCCTCAGCTGGAGGATGGCTGAACACAGCTGGAGTGGAGGAGCTGATGGGGCGCCAAGAAGAGCGATGACGGCTGAGGGTCTTCTGCAGCTCTTCTGACCACCGCTTATCCCTGCGCATTAAGCATGCCACCAGAGCCTGATCAAAAGCCTGCAGTTTTTCATCAATGTAGCGCTTAGCCTCCTGAGCAGTGGACTCTATGGCTGCTCGGAGACCTTCCTCACGATTGAGGGTGCTGTCCACAGCCTCTTTAAGTCTGCTTTCCAGAGATGTTAAACTCAGCTGGAGATCTTGTAGCTGCACAGCAAACGGCACCGTATCATCCTCCACCTCCTCAGACTGCTGTTCATTATCAGGTGGATCCAGATACATGGACTCTAAGAGGGTGGTCAACTCAGACATTCCACTCCGGTTGTGCCTAACAGTTACGTGCCTGTGTGGATCAACCTCGGCAGAAGGTGCTAAATTTTCAGACTCATACGTTAGGGAGGAGACATTTTCTTCGTGAGCTGCGCTACCCTCAGGTGTGATTTGCTGATCTATGTAAGACATGTTCCTTTTCTCTTGTCTTCTTTGGTATATGTAAAAATATTTCTGCTGTTATTTATGCTTCTGACTCTTCTATCTGTAGTAATATTAAGCACAACAAATTCTTGACCGTAAAGAGTACAGTGAATCAAAAACAACCGAAGTTTGTCTACTGTGCCCTTAAAGCTTTCATTACAGGACACACTTCCCCGCTAAGCACAATATCACACACAATCATAAACACTGATGGTAATGTGCACAATAAATCAATACAATAAATGCCATTCAACCATAAGTGAAAGCCAAAAAAAAAAAAAGTTTAAGCTTTTAAGGGACACATGAAGTGGCTTGTGTGCGTAAAAACCGCGTGCGTAAAGACGCGTTTAATGACACCAAAGGAAAACAGCAGCAGTTTCAACACAAGAAGAGTATCAAACAAATCAGAATTAAATTAATGCTATCCATCTGTCCCCGTACGGGCCACCACTCTGTAACAATTCAACTTTATCCCTTTGAATATAGCAAAATTGCACTCACCAGGGCAGGCAGACAGCTCAGGCCGCCGGGTGTAGCCGGGGCCGACCCTCAAAAGAAAACCCAGATCCTACGGATCCCGAGTCCTCTGCTCGAACTTTATAAATGAAAGTGAAGGCAAAAAAAAACCAAAGAACGAAAATTCAACTCAGTGCTTGATTTCGATAACTTATATTTGCCAAAAAATTCAACTGAAAACACACCACCTGGGCGGACAAACCTACGGCACGTAACTCCAAAAAATAAACAAAAAGTACTCAGTCCAGCAAAGAAAAGAAATAGTCCATAGTCCCCAATGTCCTTCCCCAGAGTTAATTGAGTCCTGTCTCAGTTCCAGCGCTTTAATCCAAACGGAAAAAATAATCCCAAAAGAGAACAAAGGAAAAAACCATGGGCGCTCACGCCGACCAGCCTCTTACTCCAAGGAAAATACAAAGATAATTTCTCCGAGATTCTCCTCTCCAAAGCTTCCTCCAATGCCCTGCCCGATTTAACATCCGAAGCAGTGAGGAAATAGTAGCCAAAAGGAGAAGTAATCCACAGATTCCTGCTGTCGGGGTAAGCTCCGGTACGCTCCTCTCAGGTGCACTTTTTCCCCAGGTGCGCGCCCCCGACCTTTTTTTTCCACACCCCTTTTAACACTTCACATCGGAAGTGGACTTAAAATAATAATAAAAACCATACAGGATAACACCACAAGAATAACCCAGCCCCAACATTACAGACTCCATAGACAAAAAAAAAAACAACAACAAACATAAACAACCCAATAACCCCCGTGTCTAGCTGTATAAAAGAATCAAGTGCCACCCCACCCCAAAACAGAACAGCAAATAAAACACGATATCTTCTGCTCTGGTGAGGCCTACACTAACTTTAGTTTGACCTGGGCTTTACAACCTCATTGGGGACCCTGCGCTGTGTCCTTGGAGTCATCTTCACAGGGCGACCACACTTTGGAAGAGAAGCAACAGTGCCGAACTGTCTCCATTTGTAGACAATTTTTCTCACCGTGGATTTGTGAACATCAAGACTTTTAGAGATGGTTTTGTAACCTTTTCCAGCTTTACACAAATCAACAATTCTTGATCGTAGGCCTTCAGAGAGTTCTTTTGAGCGAGGCATGGTGCACATCAGACAGTGCCCCTCATCAAGAGACAGATCTAACCTGGTGTGTGTTTTCCAGTGGGCAGGGCAGCTTTAAGCCACACCTCAGTAATTGAACTTCAGGTTGGCTCACACCTGACTCATAAATTTGACTAACTAGCTCTTGGAGGATCCTTAGTCAGGGGGGTGTACTTACTTATTCCTCCCTGTCTTGTGAATGTTTACATCTAATGGCCAATAAAAATACGATAACATGTAATTGTTTGGGTGGCATTAGTTTAAGCAGACACTGTTTACTCATTCTTGTGATTTGAGTTAAGATCAGACCACATTTTGTAACCAATTTAGGCAGAAATGTACAAAATTACAAAGGGTGTGCTTACTTTTTCCTCCCATTGTATTTTAAGGCTGTAGGAATTTTCACACAATTGCCACAGGAGCACCGATGTAGGAGGAGAGTGAAAACAGGATGTTCAGTAGAATTTTTATATAAAGGATATGTACTGGATAAACAATCATGTCCTGATATTGTTTAAGAATATACACAGAGCTGTCATACAATAATGCAAGTGAAGAGGTTTTTAAGACAGCTACTGTGTGGCATATAGAAAAAGAACATAACTTTTTAAAATAAGGTTCACAGAAAAGTGCTGGCTGCTTAGAGTTACAGCTAATAAAAGTGGCAGCACGTTACTGTCACTAAAGGCTATGGCACTATTAATTATTTACACATTACAACAGAGAAGACCCCCTCTCTCTGTCTTATTTCACTATCAGTAGCAACGGCCTGTTCAGTTTTACTTAGAAGTGAAAGTTAATTCACATCGGGGTTTTAGTTAATTCATGTCTCTGCAGTAACCCGCTCACTCTACATTAGCTCTTACTAGACTCTATTTAACGCCAGTCTAAGCACTTCACGTCTGCTAACAGCCACATGCCTCACATCGACAACAACAAACGGAAGGGGAGGGGGAGAGGAATGGCAGAATAACTTTAATTTGTCTACATATTAGAGTTGAAGAAACAAACTATATACAGACCACTGAGAAACATCCCGGTTAATACTTGGTCCTCGACTCTCTCCTGGTTCCTCTTATTTTCGGGTTCTGACTCAGTTAAAGCGTGAAGTGCTGCAGTGCTCATGTAGCAATGTCCGCCGCTCACACAGGGCTCTGTTGACATGATTACACGCATGCGCCGACTGCGCCGACACGGAAGTGCAGACACGGAAGTGCAGGGCAGTTCCGCGGTGGCTCATAAACATATGAAGGTTACGCCCACAAAATCAGACCTTTCTGACAGAGGGGCGGTGAGAGCCTGGAAACAATACTGCTGTGCTTGTTTTATTGAGTTTTTAGACCAAAGCATGTTACTAAGGCTTCATGAAGACATCACAGATCCATATTACACTGCAGAAAAGGAGTATAATATGGGATCTTTAATGCTTCCTATGAATTGACGGTCAGTGAATGGACCAGGAAGGCAGGGCGAGCGGGTCAGAGTTCAGAAGGGGAGAGTTGTGTGTCTGAGCGAGGAGGGAGAGAGCCGTTAGCAGGAGGTCTAGAAATTACAACTTACTATTTTGTTCGTGAATTAAGTGGGCTGTGACAATTTTCGCAACAATCGCAAGACGGAGTCACCTTTATTTTTACGTCCAACAGATGTCATTATACAGTTGCTGCCTGTCTGCAGTTCAAAGAAGTTGGTAGTTGTTCTCACTGCAGTGTACGACGTACTGTGGCGGCATATTTTGCACACAGTTGTTGTTTTGTCTGCAATCTTCTCACAGTTCTCTCGTCTTTTAGATGGGAAGCCAAAATAGGTCCACACGATCGAATTATTTGACAAAGCGTCCAGCTAATTCCTCCACTTCCTCCTCCATTTTGTAGCAGTGTTTAGCTACGGAGGCGTGAAGGGTTTATTTCGTCCTTTTATCTCGAGCGTCTTTGAATTTGATTTCGTCATATTTTATTTCGCGAAATTTTGTGGCACAAAATTTCGTTTCACCCCTACTTGTTACTGTGATTTCAAAGTAATTAGTTACTTAATAATATTATTGTATTTTAAAATGTAATTCATTACCCGATTTTGCATTGCTTTTAAGTTACTCTGGTCAAAATAACAGGAAATATGGATTTGTCTAAATGTAGCTCATTACACTCAAAAAGCTCATTACTATCTGACTTTATGCCTTACGTTACTACAGTCTAAAGGAATGCATTACATCAAACACATTACTTTTGTAATGCATTACTCCCAACACTCATTATATTAGACCATGTCCGGACGTTTTTTGTTTGTTTGTTTGTTTTTTACAAACTATAGTTACTGAAACAGTTATCCCCTTCATGACTCTCCTCTGGTCTTCTCTGTCCCTGGCAGATCTCCTCCACATTTCCTCCTCCAATATTTCTAATTTATGATCGATAAAATCATTAAACACAAACTATGATGGGAAAAGATATTAAATTATGACAAATGGCAAAATGGGATGAATAAAAAGCAAAAGAACCGCAATGCCATTATTTATAGGATTTATACATTATTTACACAGACAGTACTGATTAACACCCCCCCCCCCCCCCCCCCCCCAATTCACTCAGATACATGCTCTCTGAATCTTCTCCCTCACTCTTTCCGGCTCAGTCAGCTCACCTACTAAAGGAGTTACAGTAGTTTTATTCACATATGTCTTTTCTTTCACTCCAGCTTTGTGCTTTTGACAGAATGACCGTCTTCAATCAGTTTCCCCTCTGCATCCTTGAAAAATCCAAACTCCAACCAGATTTCTGACTTTGTCTGTTTCAAGGGGAAAAATCTCCACTATGGTGTCTAAGTGGGCTCCAAATGCCATACTTTTACTGTCAGACGCCAAAAACTGCAAACTGCACATTAGTCCTCCATCTGTGAGGGACTGCTGCTGAGCAGACACATCATTCTGGCTGTTCCAGGTAATAAGTAGGGCTGCCACAAACAACTATTTTGATAGCCGACTAGTCACATCATGCATGTACTGCAGCGTACCACCCCAGCATGCAGCTGGTAGCCCAAATTACTTATAAAAAGCAGATTTGGCAACTATGGCGCCTGCGTAGTTGGGCGGGCACGTGTGAGTGTATTTGGGGATGTGCTTGGTTGATTCCTGCAGGCGTGATAACCAAGAAATGAGGGTGAGGAAAGGACAAACTGCCAACCACACTCATGTCTGCTTTGTAGAGGACAGCTGGGTGATAATCATGTGGGATTCACACAAGTAGAAGAGCAAGTCCAAAGTCACTTTAAAGGAAAAGTTCAGTTTCTACAGCTTTCACATTGTTTATAGAATGAAGTAGAACAATATACTCACCCAGAAGGCTTTCCTGATCCAAACAGTGCTTCGATAGATATTTAGATCCAAAATCGAGCGGCGGACATCCGTATAATGGTAGCACACGGGGCATGTATAGCGCGCTCCTAAAACTGCATTAATTGTCCAAAACTCATTAGTTACCATATTTCATCATGGTCCTCTCTAGGGCTGTAAAGTCCAAGTCAACTGGTCGACTAACTGGTGGATGCATGCTCAGTCGACCAAAATTCTGATTGGTCGACCAAATGTGTCAATTTTTTTTTTTTCTCTGCAGTTCATTTCATCAGGAGAAACGTATCAAGTGAAATGTCTCAGAACACCATTTTAATGTATTTATCCTTCATTTCAATATTTTTATTCAAGAACATTTAAATATTCTAGTCTAATAATCGTTTATTTGTTTTATAACTGCATACGCACCTGCGCGCTGCAGCAGCGCATCCTCACCCAGTCCGTGCTGGATTTTATGCCTCATATAAACACCCAAATGCAAAAACGACATCACAGAAGGAATGGACAATTTTATTTCTGAGGGTATGAGGCCCATTGGTGTCGTGGAATGCCAAGAAAAACATTGGAACCTGGATATTCAGTGCCGGTGCGCCAGACAATTACGCACGCACGCACAAAACTCTCAAGTTCTGTTGCCGGTTAGCCACGATACCGTTTGGGCAAAACTTTTAAAGTGACATCACAGCTGACCCAGATTACCATGACTGCACACCTGTCAAAGACAGAAAGGCAGAGAAGACAACAGAGGTACAGCAGTAGTTCAAAGAAAAGGTCAGACACGGGGCGGGAGATTAACAGTCGATACTTTCAGTTGAACTTAATCAGAATACTTCACAGGAAACCTCGCTGTTTACAGAAAACAACACAATGCTTCACTCTGCAGATAATATGACACCTTTAACTGAACAGTGATAAAATGAAATCTTTGAATAGAATCTGAGATTGAATAGATCTCTTACTTTTACCAGTAACCCTTACGTCCCCAGTCCTCAGGCAATCACAGGGCCACATGGGAGACAACAATTCGTGAGGCCTCCAGAAGATTTAGGCTCACAGTTTACAGATACTAAAGACATGCACAGATGCCAAACTACATTTCCACTTCATATTTTTGCTCTGCTTTTACGAGTAAACGCTGGAAACGTCACTGTTAGCAGCTGAACTTTCAAACAGGTGATCAGTGAGCTGTAGCTGCCAAAAACATCCTGATTGGAGCATCGATGAGTAACGATGAGTTTATTTTAACCGACATCGATCTTATTCTTGTGGTGTTTTCATAGAGAACAATGTCTGAAGATTTCATCACTGCTTATTTAAAAGTCCAACCATCATTTGACTTTGTTTTCTTTATAAAACAAGACTCTTCTACTCCCTCTGATCTTTTGCACTCTGTTGTAATGTTTTGTTTGATTTTTACCTCCGCCAAGGAGGTTATGTTTTCGGGAGAGTTTGTCTGTCTGTCCCTCCGTCCGTTTGTCCGTCTGTGAACAAAATAACTCAAACAGTAAAAGATGGATATGAATGAAATTTTCAGGAAATGTTCAGCATGGGAAAAGGAAGAACTGATTCAATTTTGGTGTTGATCCGGATCAGCGTCTGGCCGTCATGGCGAAAAATGTGATTTCTGTGAATAACTACTGAACTAAAATAGATATCATTATGAATCCAGTTAATGGTATGTTTTCATGGTCAAGGAATCTAAATATTTAGATGAAATAAAGCTAGGACTAATATTTATGGTCAAAATGACAATATGGCTGAGGACTGTGGCGCTGGCGGAGGTCTGCGCTCTCTGAGTGCTTTCTAGTTATACCTGTTTTTGTGCCTATTTTAATGCACTTTTTATCTTTTGAAGGGCGACGTTAAGTGTCATGAAAAGCTTCAATAAAATGTACCATTTTTATTATTTATTTAACTCCCATAAAATCATAAAATACCATTTTCATAATAAAGGCCCTACTTACTAGACTATACTCAACAAATGTGTTTTTTTTAAAAAGAAGAATTACAGGTGTTTTTTTAACATTTCAATGATTTTTTCCTAACAAAAATTTCAGGCTGTGATTGAAAAAAGAATTAGTACAATAAATAAATAAACAAAAAGAAAAAACAGCAGAGTTTTTTTAAAGACCAGTTCAAACGTCTTAAGAATATTCTGACATTTTTGGAAAACCTTGAATCAATTTTACCTATAAAGATTTATTTTTAAGTGGGTCTCACAGCAAGCAGGTTTCTGGTTCAGTTCCAAGGTCGGGCCTTTCTATGTGGAGTTTGAAAGTACTTCAGTGCATGCATGGGTTTCTCTACAGGAACTCCAGCTTCCTCCCGCACACTAAAAACACGCTCATTAGGTTTTTTGGTAGAGGTGATCGATTTCAGGAAAAGATTCAATTGTGATTTTTTTTTCTTCTGGCAGATTTTGTTTATCGATTTTCCTTCATTTAAGCTTAAGTTTAATATTCACTCTGTTTACAGTCACATTTATAAACATCACAGAAAATTATACCATACTGTCAAACTTGAAAAACTATTGCTATGAGAAAAGGATGAAAACCAAACATAAGAATTGTGTCTAAATGTATTTATTTATAAGAAACATGCATTTACACTAGGGCTGAACAATCAAGTGCAAATTAGATTAAATCGCAATATGGCTGTTTGCAAATTTCAAATTGCAGAAGGTTCAATATTTTAGCCATAAATGTGTTGAACATTTTGGCATTGTGATGTAGTTTTTGCCCTATTTTTTACCTCTATTCATTCATCTTTTTTTGGCCACTGTCAGAACCATTTTTGGAATTTTTACTTGTTTTTTTTATTTAATTTCAAATTTAATTCCCAATTTTGCTGCCATAATCAATTTTCCTACGCCACTTTTGGAATTTTTTTTTTGCCAATTTTTCCCCATTTTTTTTTCCAATTTCATACCTATTTGCGCCTATTTATTCACCTTTTTCACTTTCATGCCGCTTTTACCCAGTTTTTTCAATTTCATACCTATCTTGCTTCTGTTCTTCACTTCTCTTTTTCTCAAATCTTTTCTCCTTAGATTAATTTAATGTCGTGTTGGTTGTACTATAAGAAGATCTACTGCTTATGTTTGTTTAAGAATACATAAAATGAGGAACATAAACACAATTGCAGAGTAAATCGCAATATTGGGGAAAAAAATCGCAATTAGATTATTTTCTCAAATCATTCAGCCCTCATTTACACTCTTAAGAGTCTTGACTAAAGGCAGTTAGTACAACTAAAAGAGTATCTTTGACTGTTTTAACTTAAAATTTAGAGAGAAATACGTTTCATTGTGTTAAGTTAAAGTTGATTGAAATAAATTAAATAAATAAGAAAAACAAAGGAAAAATCTACTTTGCCTTGTTTTTTTCTTTCTGTTTGATTGCTCCTGATATACTCCTGTGTTTTATATTTTCATTAGTCTATAATAGGCACAGAGATCCTGATAAGATATTACAAACATTTTCTTCAGCATTTATTTCATACAAGGTTTTTTTTTTAATATTTACGTATATCATCTACATTTATTGGGGAAATGAAAAAAAGCAACTGAAATTGAAACCTATTCTATTTTCTACCGGCCTCCTGGATCCCTTTTATATACAGTAATCTTCATCATTCACAGATGAACCCCCTTAGCCTGGATTAAACAGTATTATATGAATACAGTGGTGTCATTGTGAGTCAACCAAATTCTTCCCAAACAGAGCTATTCAAGTCATCTGGTGAAAATTCCTCTATTTTTAATATTGCAATATATATCGCAATAAATCGCAACCCCCCCCAAAAATCGCAATGTCAGTTCTTTCCAATATCGTCCAGCCCTACGCAGCAAATCCTGCAATAAACTGCAGCTTCAGCGATCACATGATCACGTCTGAAATCAAGTCACTTACTCTGTTTCCAATGACCAGGATTCTTGAATATGTCTTTAAAACATGTTGAGAACTTTTTGAGTTATCTCACAGGCATGAGCACGACCTTCTGATGAGGCCTTAAAGACAGTTTCTGCTTTTTTGCTTGTAGTTGGCATAAAAATTTCTGACTACTCCAGTGTACTGACTTTGAAATGATAGAAATGATCCAGATTTCTGTGATGAATCAATGAAATCAGTGAATTTAACATTTATGTTTGTGTAGTTTGATGAGGATGAACATAGAGTCATTTACATAAAGAGAGAGAGAGAGCAGAAACGAACTCTCTCTCTCTTTCTTTGGTCTGTCAGCTCTAAACTGAAAGAGTTTGATCTCGAGCAGCAGATTCATCTCCACCACCGTCTGGACCAGACCTGCAGCCTGAAACCCCCCAACTCGTGAGTTCTGCTTTTTATTTCTGCATTACTTATTCACTTTTCTTTAACGTTTCAGCCAAACTTCTTTTGCTTTACATTTTCATTTTTGTGTTTTTGTGAAGTTATCCTGACTTTAGTGAACACTGGAGAAGTTTGGCCTCAGTTTTCTGTCAGCAGGTCTGATCACAGTCAGCTCGCAGGTATTTTATCTTCACATCCCAGCAGGAGAAGTGAAAAACATGATGTGGTCATGATAACACTTTCAAAGAGCCTGGGGCCTCATGTACAAAGGGTGCGTATGCACAAAAACATGGCGTACGCTCTTTTTCAGGGCAAAGTACAGATGCATTAAGAGTGAAATGACCGTGGAAATGTGCGGTGCCTCGCACCGACTTCATGGTTGGCGTATGCACGTTTCTACAGCTGTTGTTCTTTTGGTAACACTTAGAGGTGATGCCGGGGAAATTTTTAAATGGGCTAAATAAATGTGAAAACAAGTAGTTCTCAGAGACACGACAACAATGAACAATTATGAACAATTAACCCACGTGTCTGCAGTTACATGAGTAAAAGTGGTGGGAAAAATACGGTTAAACACAACAGCTGCTTTAGCAGTGTGAGAAGTATGTCAACAGGAAACATTTTGTTTGACCAATGTAGGTCATATGTGACGAGCAAAAGCCGTTGACCAACGTTGTGGCGAGGTGGCCTGTTTTTTTAACAAAAATTAAAAAAACAAACAAAAAAAAAAACAAACTACACGCTGGCACTGTGCATGATGGGGGCTTCTTGGTCAGTAAATTTATTACAGTAGTTGTCTTAATATAATCCCCCTTGAGCATGTGCGCCCCCAATTCCATCCTGTCTTTACAGCATCATTACTAATCAGTGGCTGAAGTTTGCGACCTCCTGTTTTTTGCTAATTAAACTACATCCTAAGATCTTTCTTAAAAGCCTCTGATTGTCTCTGTGTGTTGTGTACTCATCTTAATAACCCCGTGCGTAAAAGTGTGAAATGTATGATCAGCCTCGCCTTTCCCCAATGCACTTCAGCGCTGATTTGCAGGGATTGATCCATGTTGATAATGTATAATTAATGAAGAAAAACTGTAAATCAAGTTTGCTGTGATATCCTGTTTGATAAGGTGGCATGTTTAAATTTAAATTCAGAAGTTTCCAAACCAAATAACATCATACAGGGCTCTCAAGTGCAACCATTTTGGTCGCATATGCGAGTGCACCAAACTTTTTTTGTTGGTTGCACCGGTGCACCTTACGCTCCCCGGGTGAAAAAAAAACAAAGGTAACGGCGGTAGCGGAATATCCGCTAAAATCGGACAAAACACCGCGCCTGCAGTCTCTCTCTGTCTCTCTGCCTCTCCGTTCAACAGCAGGTCCTGCACACACACGCAGGCACGCACGTACGCATGCACACACAGCCCTCAGTAATCATCCAATCAGCTGTCAGTATGCAGAGGAGCCCAGACTCTGTGGTGTCAGGTTACAGCAGGAAGTGACACAGCGAAGCTCTGCCAAATCGTCTTAGTGACAGTCAGATAATTAATAATTAAATACAATAAGTAAAACACAGTAAAGTTAAATATAACATCTATATCTGCAGTCCTTTCTCCTGTTAAAGGGGAGTTTAATCACACAGGCACAGAGATGAGTGTTCACGTCCACTGAGGACAAATGACCTGACTGACAGCTCCTGACTGTACATTAAGCTGTAAATAAAAAAAGCAAAAAAAAACAAAGCAAAAAAAAAAAATTAAAAAAAGTCAAATATTCTGCCCTTAAAGTCGTTTTCATAAATTAGTTTGAAAATTGTTTTTTATTATTTACCTTAGTTTCAGTTTTGTAAATATTGACTGTAATGTGTGAAGTCTAGTTCTAGGTTCAAATTCATTGGAGAATAAGACCATCCAGTTAAATGTTATGTTGTTGGTTGTTAAAATCTGGATATTTATTTTATTTTTCAGCTCAGTACAGCGCCTTAAACATAAGCTTTTATTATTTTGAAATATTTATTTAACTTGAGATGTTTGAGTTTGAAATATTATATTTCAGTTCAGTAGAGCACTTTAACCCTATAAAGCCAATTTTATCATATTTGATACATACTTTTATAATACCTCTTTCTGCTCAATTTGATCATCAAATGACAAAAAACATCAGAATAAAATCAGATAAATTATGAAAATGTCCTCAAATGGATTATCAGTTGCCAAAACACCTAATGTATCAAATGAGATATGAAAAATATATATGTAGAATTTTATGGATTTTCTGATTTTTGTAGGATTTTACCAGAAAGTGAAATAAACATTTAATCTCCAAAAGATAGAATTTTATGGCTATCATCTACGGTCTTGGACCTTAAAGGGTTAAGAACAAGCACTTTTATTTAGAGATGTTTTATTCTTCTTAATGTTTTAGTTTAAATTTGTAAATTTCATTCAGTGAAGCACTTTAAGCGCTCTGTTTTACATTAAATGTATAATTTTGCTTCAAATAAAGACAAGTATTTCTTTACATTTTAGTCTTGTTTAAAAAGCATTTACATTATATAAAATTTATGGAGAGTAATAAAATGGTGACCTTATGGCGTTTAAGGCGGCACTGAAAAATTTGGGTGCACCTAAATTTTGTGCTGGTGCACCTTGAAATTTTTTTTAGGTGCACCGTTGCAACAAACTCAAAAAGTTAGTCCAGAGCCCTGCCATACAGCATTTACGCATGAACCTCTGTTCGAGGGGTCGGCAAGTTTGGCCTCAGGCCATATTTTACAGAGTTACTTCATGTTGGGCCAGAACATAGTCAGAGGTTAATATATACAGATTATTATTGTTAATTAATGCATAACCAGGGGTGTGATGAGAGAAAATGGGAGATCACAGGGACGATTGACTGAAACCCGTATTACACACAGATTAAGAGAAAAAAAAACAAATCACATCTCTTTACGCTGTCCAACATGAGCGCTCAGTTCCACGCTGATTGGGATGTACAAATGAAATGTGAAAAGGTCAACGAAAAAATCAATCAAAATTTATTTACACAGAAGTTTCTTTCAAAATAAATGTATTGTCAAGAAAAATTGTTTAAATTTAATAAAGAAGAAGCTTGTGTTCTGAAGGATAATCAAGGCTGCACGGCACACAACATTTTTATTGTTATCATTGTTATCATATTTTTATTACTATTTATTTACTTGTGCACTTGTATGTGTATGTAGGTATGTATACATACATATATATATCTATATCTATATCTATATCTAAATATATATATATATATATATATATATATATATATATGTATGTATATATATATATATATATATATATATATATATATATATATATATATATATATATATATATATATATATATATATATATATATATGTATATGTATATATATATCCCATTCCCTCACTTTATCATAGTAAGGTAACGCTTTAATAACGTGTGCCCACACTATAGAAGGCGTTCCCTTGCCTTCATAAAATATTATGCACCCTCACATCTCTGGGGCTCCGTACATTTCAAATCTATTCAACAGTCATTATATTATTCTTCAGAAATGTTGGTAACACTTTCTGTGAAGTCCCCAATATGCTTCATTATTTAGGGGATCTTTATAGAGATTGAAACTGAATTGTTAAAAAAAAAGTGCTGCTGAAAAAGTTAAAATGTGAAGAAAAAGGTTGAACTTTTTGTTAAAATAATCTGAGAAAATTGTGTTGAAATTGTTGAAATTTGAAAAAAGCTGGATTGCTTGTTGAAAAAATGTTTCTTGGGCAATTAATATTTTTACATGAAAACAAAACACCAGCAGGAGGAGATGAAACAGATGATGTTGTCATGATAACACTGTGCTTGACCCTTTATAATTATTGACTAACTGCTCTGCCCTGTACTTGGAAGTTAGCTTCCTGCTAACTAGCGTGCCGCTAGATGTCACTTGCATTGCTCACATCACACCTCAACACCAGTGATCTTTGATGATGAATGGCAGCTTGACGCAGATGATCGCTTTTGGTGTGAACACAGGGTCAGCCGGTGTCTCAGACGGCCACTGTGACATGTTTACATTGTTAATGATGAAGGAAGGAGGGGGAGAGGACGTGAAGCGTGCTTTTCCACAACATCATTTACCTCCTTTACATTTTCCTAAGAGATACTTTCCTTTTTAGTTAGAAAAAGATGCATTTACATAAAATGTCAGCCATTTCCGTGTTATTCCATGTTTATTGAATTCCACATATAATGTCTAATTCAGTGATTCTGTCCGCTATTCTGTGATCGCAGATTTTTTAGGGCCCTACCGAAGAGGAAATGCTGAATTATCAATCAGAAACCTGCAGTGATTGTGGAATAAAAGCTGAAATAGTTGCCAAAAAAGGTTCAAATGTGACAAAAGAAGTTAAAATGTGGAGATTAAAGTGTCTGGGAAAATGAAGTACGTAAAATACCAAATAATAGCCGGAGAATTTATTTGTTTCAATCACTGAGCAGACCAGGAGTTTATTTGGGACAGGCATTTAATTCCTCTCTCACAAAAATCTTGCTTAGCAAAAAAATGATAAAATATGGTAAATGTAATCACATTATTTATATACACCAGTATGAATGTCACCTTTACATTTTCACAGCAAGAATACAGTACTGTAGTTATACTCTCTTCTTCTTTCAACTCAGTTCTCTCTAAACACTCCTAATACTGGTAATAGTAGTTAAATTAAGGTCGTACTTTTTTTATCGCAGCACCAGGGCCATTGAGCAAAGCAGTAATGTACCGTTAACTGATGTGATGGGCCTCCTGATGTTAGTTAAGGGCAAAGAGCATGCAGCGGCAGTGACAACGTCTTCTTTGGACTTGTAAAGCCCTAGTCTGTTAGATTCCGGCTTTCTGCGCTCTAGTGCCCCCTGTGACCGTTGAGTGTAACTGCACTATCGTGAAACAGAGCTCTAACGTGCATTTGTTGACATACAGAGGGAGTAGTAGTGAGCCGACATGACGTCCAGAGACACAAATAAACCATGTGGACTGATAAGGTTTAGTTCTAATCATGTTTCTTTTCATGGGCTGTCAGTTGTGAGCTCAGCGTTCGCATGTGTGTTCTGTAACTTTGACTGTAGCTCGTAGGCTGCGCCGCATAACTTACACCCCCGGCGTTTATTTGGAACAGGCGTCTATTTGTGAAAATGTGCTGCTACACCCAACGTCTATATGGGACCGGACAATTAATTGGGACAAGGCTTTTATTTGGTATTTTAGGGTATTTAAGATCATAAACCAAACTACTGTGACAATAGACAAAATGTATATACATATATAAGTGCTCTTATCACTACCTGTCTGCCATTGTGAAGTCTTTTCAGCCAAACCAGTCCTCGAAGGGTTTATTCACTGGAAAGTAAACCACCATTTTCTCTGAATCAGAATCAAAAAATGCTTTATTAATCAAGAAGGGAAAATTCTGTTATTTCAGTTGCTCATTATCCATAGTTTAGCAAGGAATATCAAAACAGATCAGATCATAAAATTAGGAAAAATAAGAAAGCAGTTTGCAACATGCAGAATCTTTTAAGGTTTACTTGAACTTAGTCGAATGGTGATCATTATGTCTTCAGTTTCTTGGATATATTTTCTTCTTTCTTTTATCTCAGACGTATTTTTTCACATACCTTGAAAGAAACTTTGTGCAGAAACTTCTGCCTCCCTCAGAGGTGTCACTTGGTGGTAGGTGTGACGCGTCATATCAGGTTGTGTTACAGAGGCGTGACCCTCAATTCAGCACATGGAGGAAATAACAGCAACAGGAAAACTACAAATCTGCCATGAAGGACCACCGCAAAAGGGAAAACCATTTATGGACTGGGATATGGCCAAAGTCATCCCCACCAAGGACAGTAAGCAGTCATGTGGATGAGCGAAGTAACTGAATTAAGGGAACAAGGCCCAGACGATTATAGACAAATGACAGTTGGGTCAGGTCTTCGTAGCACAAGCTGATATGACGTGTCACACCTAACACCAAATAACAGCTCTGAGGAAGGCAGAAGTTTCTGCTGAAACTTGTTCAGGTACGTGAAAGAATACGTCTGATATAAAAGAAAACTCAACTTTTACTTCCTTATGTAGGAAATAACAAAAAGTAAAGTGAGACTATGAAGAAGCCAAATAATTTACACAGTTAACATTCACAAGATTTACAATATGAATACAAATATAACAGTGCTGTGTGACAGTAGGCTAGTTTGGCTAGTTTGAATGCACTGCAGCCTCAGAGCAGACTGTTGTTAAAGTGGTATCACCAGTTTAGCCTGTGAAGTCCAGGAGGGTTTGTTGTATACAGTATTTTCATGATACAGAAATGTTGCAAAAAATATGGACACAAAGACAGAATCAGCTTACAGCCTTCTTGAGGGTTTATTGGAGATGCAGCCAAGATACAACTTCAATGTTATTGCTTTACTGTGTAGGTGATCAAGTCTTCATTGATAACATTTATATTTTTGCCCATGTGGCAGTGATTTGGCTTCCCGACACTTTGATAACATTTATATGCCTGCTGCTCCTTTCAGGGAGAGCTGACCCAAGAGCAGACTGTCATTTTGGTCCAATATCTGCCCAACAGGTTCTGCTAATCTTAGACTAGTTTTACTGGTCAGCTAATTTAAGAAAGAAAGTGCTGTGTGATTTTGAGCTCTCTGTGGATCACACTTTTATGTCCTGTCTCTGTTCTCTGTTCACAGCTGGACGTGATAATGGATTACTGGGTTTATGGAGACTACAACGTAACATATGGATACGATTATGTAACAGACGTGTATTATCCCTCGCCCTGTATTACTCCCAACAACAACATCGTTGAGCGTGTGGTTGGTCCTTATATCCTCTCCATCATCTGCATCCTGGGCTTTGTGGGTAACAGCCTGGTGATTGTCACCTACGCCCTCTACAAAAAGACAAAGTCCATGACCGACGTCTTCCTGCTGAACGTCGCCATCGCAGACCTGCTGTTCGTGATCTTGCTGCCGCTGATCGTCTACAACGAGCTGTGGGCGTGGCCCATGGGGTCGTTCGCCTGCAAGCTGCTTCGCGGCTCCTACAACATCAACCTGTACAGCGGCATGCTGCTGCTCGCCTGCATCAGCACAGACATCGCCATCTTCCAGGCTCGCCTCAGCTTCAGACTGTGCTCTCTGCAGTACAGCCAGCTCATCTGCGCCATCGTCTGGGTGTCGGCCATACTGCTGTCTGTTCCCTCTTTCTACTATTACACCTGGTACGATCCAGCAACAACAGCCATCTATTTCTTTTGGGAGGACGAGGTGATCCCCAAGCCTCCTCAGTATGTCTGTGAGCTCAAGTTCAACAACAGCATCGAGGCTCACGTAACTAGACTGGCCCTGCCCGGCACCCAGCTGGCCATCATGATCTTCTGCTACACTGCTGTCATCGTCACCCTGCTCAAAGCCCAGAACTTCCAGCGGCACAAGGCGGTGCGGGTGGTGCTGGTGGTGGTGGCAGTGTTCATCTTCTGCCACCTTCCATACAACGTTACGCTGCTGTACGACACCATCACCATGCATGAAGTAGTATCCTGTAAAGAGTTTGACACCCTCCATATGGTCAAGACAGTGACACAGACCATCGCTTACGGGCACTGCTGCCTGAACCCGATCCTGTACGCCCTCATGGGGTGGATTGGTCCAGTGAGAACAGTTTGTCTGTCACCATGTGAAGGTCGATCTGATGTGACTGAGAGACTGAACTCTGAACTGTGACGCTTGGCTAAAGTCCTCCTGGTTCCCGAAAGAAAAACCTGAGTTACATCTGCTCTGTCATTTTGTAGTTTTATGTTCGTTCAGTCTGATAGTTGACGTGTTATACCTTTAAAAATAAATTTAATAAACAACTTTTTTACTCCAACCATCAAAGTGTGGGACAGTATCTTATTGACTCCTAAACAGAGTTGAAACGTACTGGCGTTTGGATGGACTTTGGCATTTCTTCTTTTTTTAAAGATTCTTTTTTGGAGCACTTTATTAAGAGTAGAGAGAAGGATAGCGTAAAGACTTGTGAAAGAGGACGAGAGAGTAGGAGTGAACACACTGCAAACAGGCCACAGGCTGGATTTCGGGCATGTAGAGCGTGTATTTGGGTCGTGCCTATTGGCTCACCACTCCAAACCAGCACCCAACAACACCATTTCCAATGACAGTAACTCATCAGTTAAGTTGGAACTTCAGTGATACTTAGCTTGAAATCATCGTAAAGGTCCAGTGTACTGGTGTGTTTGATCATTCACGTCATGACTTTAAAAGGACATGCCAACATTTTCTTTGTGTTCATGTCTTGTCTCACTCCTGACTCCATGATAGTCTCCATTCTTTCAAATGAGAGTTCAGTAACAAGAAAGAGATGGGCAAAACTTGCCCACCACTAATTAGCTTTGCACAAACACTGGGAGCCAATTAGGCTTGTCACGATACCAGAAATTTAGTAGTCGATACCAATACCACTTAAATTCTTCGATACTCGATACCACTCGATACCATGGTAAAAATAAAAAAATCTCCTGTAGTTCAACATACACTCCTTTATTTGAACAAAGTGAACAACAAACAATATTATGCTTAAATTGAAAGCGCCCGTTCTTGTTGGCAGTGTATGTTGATGCTGGCTTTGCCCATCCTGTCCATGTCACTGTCCTCCTCTGGCTTATACTGTGAAAACAAGATTGAGATTTGGGTATAGCTTAATGACTGTATGAGAACAGCAGAGGCAGTACTAACACAGAGAGAGAGAGAGAGAGGGAGCAGCAATTTACTGACATGGTGGTGAAACTTTTTAAAAACCTTTTTATATGACAGTGCCTATTGCATTTACTACTGTACCATATTGATGATCTTATTTTGCTTACTTTATTTCTAGGACCAAGTGATATCATACTTGGATACTAAGATAATTTAACTAGCTAATGTACATTTCTATAACATATGAAGGCATTCCCTACACCTGCTTCCTCTATTCACTGTCAGTGTTTCCTCTTCTACTCTCTGCAATCAAATTCAGTGTAAAGTTATTGGATGTGAAAAGTATGTGAACTAAATACACATGATTCTGGGCAAGTAGCCTCCACATTGATTTACGTTCTGAACCAGCCTTTACACAGAGCCATAATCAAAGTAGGTTATTTACTAGCCCATATCTCAGGTTTTGATCACAGCTGCTTCTGTTGATGTATCGTCAGTGTCGTCCTGTTAAGTCTGCTCTGACATGACGCACAGACCGGATGTTTTTAGCATTGACAACGTGCTATCATGCTAAGCTCCGTGCTAAGCTAACTCCGTTTGACATCAGACACACTGCACTGTTTTCTTTTCGTCCCTTCTTGTAGTGACCACAAACTCGGGACACTCTCTGCCTATTTTTCTGTAGTCTCTTCTTTCTGTCCCTCTCTTTTCTTTTCTCTTCCTTCATGATTTTACAAGCCGCGCAGCAGCGGAGGTAGCAGCGAGGCTGGACACGCTAATGTTATTTTGCCGTGCAGCTCATTTACTATGGGCTGGGCTCATCTCATCATTGTTACGTAATTAGATATGAGCAACAGTGATAACACGTGAATTCAAATGCACTCACCTTGAATTCTCTGTACAAGTCTGGATGCTTGTCTTTTAAACATTTCGTTGTTGACGAGCCGGGTGCGTGTGCCACCAACATGTTGTGTGTCGTTGTTCTTCGCATGTGATCAGCACTGTGTGAGGGTTGCCAGATAATTGCTCATTTACAGCCAAAAAAACTACGCTAAAGAAGTGGCCAGATCTGGCGCCTCGGTACCAACGGTACCAACGGTACTTTGGGTAGTCTAGGAAAGTCAGTACCGTCACATTTCCTGAATCTTAGTACCGACTTGGTACCGACGTATCGGTTCTCGTGACAAGCCTAGAGCCAATGGGTAGTGTTAGCCTGCCTCTAGCTGCAGTCATCAGATAAACTCTTCAGCATCTCTTAACGGCCCTGTGTGCTTTTTGTGACTCATTTTTTTCCTATATTGTGTTTCATTATCTTCTACTGATGAACAGAGGCCTTGTTTTGTTGACCTACTCCTTTAAGCTCCCCTGTGGTGGTTTGTGCATGAACCCTGTGGTTAGTTTTGTCAGCATTTCTTTTGAAAAGTACATGAAGAGCTAATCTTAGTCTAAAAACAGATAATGTCACATTGTGTGGTAAAAAAAACAAGTCACAACAAGCACACAGGACCAGTTAGAGTTGCTGAAGATTTTCTGATTAGTGTATGCAGAGGCAAGCTAACATTACCCATAGGAATGTAATGGTTACCATGAAAATGGCAAACCGCGGTAAAATATCCCACGGTAATCATTACCATGTCCTTCTAAAATTACTGTTAAACCATGTTTGATCACCACCAGGGCTTGACATTAACACCCGCCAACCCGCCAATTGCGGGTGGATTTCGGCAGTGGCTGGTATCACCGCCGCTCCCATACTTTGGCGGGTTGAATTTTATGTACACGTTTAATTGTAGTTTTCTCAAACGGCATCTGAAATAATAAACCAATTGCAATATAAGACCACGACACTACAACTCCCGTGAGCACTGCCTGCATAAAGTGTTTGCTCATCATTGGTCCATTCGTGGAAGCCTTTGCGACGTCACTGCTGACAGGGGATCAGGTCAGACTCGGGTCAAACGATAAGCGGAGGAGCGATGTGGCGGCATTTCCAAGGAGTTAGGAGACCCGGAGAGAAACAAGAGAAACCAAACAAGAGAAAACCCGATGAACCGAAGGATGAGGAGACGAAAAAGAAAAGATTTTTTAATGAAATGAAGACAGGTCGAGAATGGCTTGTGTATGACCTGGGAGAGAAGGTGATGTTCTGCTCTGACTGTCGGACAGGTCCTCAGGTATTCAGCTCTGATAAAGTTTTGTGTAACATTGTGCTCCTGTCATATGAAAATATGCAGTATATTAAGACAAAGTAATTAAAATAGTAGTTTGTTATTGCTTATAATAAAATGGTAAAGGGGTACAGAAGATTAATTGAACGGATAAAAACTCAGCAAGAGACACTGTCTGCTTAAATATTTATTAACTGTTGTAAATCAGAAAATCATTTCTTTTTTCATGAGAATGACAATGAAGGAGAAGTAAATTAAATTTCCTCAGGGCTTTCATTGATGTAGTCTTGTTTTAAGTGTGCATAGGGGTCATTTACATTTAAAGAGGTTATAAATCTTTTTTAAGTAAACTTTAGCATGCCATCAGCTTTAATCATATTGAACATAATTATCCAATAACAAATTGTGGCTAGTGAAAATACTGAGTGGCTAGTAACTCTTGGAAACCACTAGCCACAGTGGCTGATGAGCAAAAAAGTTAATGTCAAGCCCTGATCACCACACTGCATCAATAACTCGTGCTGATGCTGCTCTTTGACTGGAAAACCCCAAACTTTGTGTCTGTTCCTCGATGAAGCAGCCTCATGGGAAGCGCGCATGTGCAGTTTGCATTGTTTGGCCTCTGAGTCTGAGAGCGAAAAGTAGAGACACAGCAGAGATTTTCCTCTTGTAACGGACTCTGAAGTCTGGTTGAATTTTGGATTTTACCACGATGTGGAGGTGAAAATGACTGTCACCAGTCACCCTGTCTAAATATGAAGCTGCGGTGAAAGAAAAATAGCTGCATAGTTAAAACAGCCGTAACTCCTCGATTAAATGAGAGAGAGAGAGAGTGAGGAGAAGATTTGGTGAGCCATACCTGAGAGAATGACAGGTGTTTTATCAGTGTTCTCTGTCTACATAATGTATAAGTCTTATAAATAATAGCATTAGTATCATTCTGGAGTGTGTTCTTGACATTCTTTTGCTGTATTTTGAAATTGATCTGCTTTTTCTGTCATAGTTTGTGTTTTATGGATTCCATCGCTCATAATTTGGAAATATTAAAGGAGGAGATGACGAGATCTGCCTGGGATAGGGGAGACCAGAGGAGAGTCATTAAGGGGGCTAACTGGTTCAGGGACTATCGTCTGTTAAAAAAAATAACATCCATGGACATGGACATGGTCTAATGTAATGAGCTGTAACATGGACACTAATGCTGCAGGCAAACTAAAAGGTGAGTGATTGTAAAAAAGATTAAGATTATTTTTGTCCTCTCAAATTTTAAGCATGTTCATTTACAATTGTTTATAAAGAGAATCCTGTTTAAAGGTCAAATCTGTTTTTGTTTTCTTCTAATCACACACTGTTTAAGCATTTCTAACATAGTAATGACAAATACCTGCCAGAGTTGTTACTGTTAGAAGGGTAAAAAAAAAATGTATGCAAAGGGCATTTCTTGACACATTTATTGACCAAAAAGACAGAAAAGAACTGTTATGAATATAATACTATGCTAAATACTTTTGAACATTTTCCAACTCTACCGAGATAATAATGATAACCGTGATAATTTTGGTCACAATGACCATGATACAAAATTTTCCTTTCATTACATCCCTAACTACCATTTGGTTGGTTTCACACACACTCACGCCACACGTCCGATTTCTCACGCTCAAGTCAGAGGCACAAAAGCGCAGAGAGAACGCAGAGGTCGTGTGGTGTAATGTACAAGATATGCAGGTATGCACCCTGTACCCACTAGAAAACGCCAAGAAATACCATATAACCACTATAAAACATACTTATAGGATGGTTGTGTGACTTTAACTTTCACTTTCCGTGTACGCGCGCTCCTCTTTGTGCCGGTGTGCGTAAAGGCGCAGATAGACGCACATCCCAGCAGACAGTGAGAGATCATCAGTCACTATGTGTGATTTAATATTTCAAACTGTGTCTTGATAGCTCATGAGCACATTTTAAATGAACACAGATACTTAAAAAAATGACGAGTCAACCTTTTGATGAATCAAAAGTCAACATTGTTCATCAGTCCATCTGAGCAGCTGTCTTCACTCACTCACTGTTTTCTAAATGATTAATTCATCCTGAGGTTCCCTGGATCACATATTCTTCATTATGTGAGCAATCTTTGAAGGATCAAGCTTCAAATACAATCTACTAGTGCAGTGGTTCTCAACCTGTGGCTAGAGGCCCATAAGTGGGTCTCAGTGCCATTATTAGTGGACGGTGCATAAATGAGGTAAAAATGTCTTTAGTGTGTGGGGGCCTAAAAGGACAAACATTCATCCGAGTATGTCTGAGTTTATCCACTAGAATAAAACAAAATTTAAACAACTGGTCGTGTCCCCTCCTTCTATAAAGTTGTCCCCACCAAAATCCCCACTGTAAACACAAATAAAGGTTTTTCAATTGCATGGTTATGTTTTCTGACTGTACAATACAAGTCAAGTCTTATAAACATTTTAGTTGAAAATTTTAACTCTTGAAAGATTTTAGCCCTAACTCCCACTCCCCTCTGCCTGGCTGTGACATCCTCATCCTCTCATTTATGACACAAATATTAGATGTTAACTTGAACAGATCAAGTTTCTAATTAAATTCTGATTCTTAATTTTCACTCCTTATTTTCCTCTAATTAAAATAACTACATATATTTTCAGAGTTTTATTTAATAGATAGTTCAGAGTAATGTGGACTTAGAGCCTACAAATTGATACCAAAACTTTGTTCATTTACTAAAGGAAAATTAAATCTAGGCTAATGGCATATTTAATTGCATTAAATAATTTAACCCTTTAAAAAATGAATGCACAAATAATAGCCAGAAAATTCTACTTTTTGGGAGCTGAAATGTTAATCTGACTTTCAACTAAAATCAAAGAAAAAAGAAAAAATAAAATTTAACAGATATTTTTGGTATCTCATTTGATAGAATTAGTTTTTGTTGGCAACTGATAATCCATTTAAAGACACATTTTACCATTTTACCATCAAGATGTTTCTTTTGTATTTGTAGGTCATATTGATTTGATAAAGGTATCAAATACATATGTATCAAATAAGATACAACAGGCTTTAATTGGTTAATTATGTAAAGGTTTGTGTATTGTTAAGTTATGTGATATATTCAGATTTTGTTTTGTTGCTGCTTGTTGACAGTTTGATAAAAAAAAATAAAATCAAAGTGTAGTTTGATTTAGTTCAGCTTTTCATTAAAAATGTCATATAGATTTATATATTGTTTTGAGCTTTTAATTCTTGTAAAGCTGCTGTAGTGGTGATCAGACCAGTGTTCTTGGTGAGTAAACTCTGGTCTTGGAGCTACTGGTTGTGCATGAACACAAACCTGTAGACAGGTAGGACATAGACTTATGAGGAACAAAGACATTATAGTTATTGTTTATATCACTATGTAGGTCTAAAGAGCTTGATGTATCAGACACAGCAGAATATAGCATTTGTTTTAATTTTATTTTTTACCTTTAACCTAAGTTGATTGCACATGCACCTTTTTGTTACTTCTGAGTGCTAGTCTGATTAAACCTGCACAAAATTATGTATTTTGTGTTAAATGTCGCCGTGTATGCGGGCAAAATTTTGATTGCCTTCACCAAATCTCACTCCAAGGTTTTTTGAAAAGTTGGCAGCTCTGCTATATTATTATGGTCCAAAACAATGTTAAATTAGTCTTTTTTCCCTCATGGTATGGGAAAATTGTGTCGCCGTTTGGTTGCTTCTCACACCGCGCATGGAGTGGGCCTCTCCGTCAATGACTTCCCGGGCCACCCCTCCACCCCAGTCCGCCCCTGCCAGTCACCAGTCAGTCTCAGGGCCAGACAACCATTCACTCTCACACTCATACGTAAGTGCAAGTCTTCAATCAGTTTCCCCTCTGCATCCTTGTAAAATCCAAACTCCGACCAGACTTCTGACTTTGTCTGTTTCGAGGGGAAAAATCTCCACTATGGTGTCCAAGTGGGCTCCAAATGCCAAACTTTTACTGTCAGACGCCAAAAACTGCAAACTGCACATTAGTCCTCCATCTGTGAGGGACTACTGCTGCGCTACTGAGGAGCAGACACATCGTTCTGGCTTTTCCAGGTAATAAGTAGGGCTGCCACAAACAACTATTTTGATAGCCGACTAGTCACATCATGCATGTACTGCAGCGTACCACACCAGCATGCAGCTGGTAGCCCAAATTACTTATAAAAAGCAGATTTGGCAACTATGGCGCCTGCATAGTTGTGCGTGCACGTGTGAGTGTATTTGGGGATGTACTTGGTTGATTCCTGCAGGCGTGATAACCAAGAAACGAGGGTGAGGAAAGGACAAACTGCCAACCACACTCATGTCTGCTTTGTAGAGGACAGCTGGGTGATAATCATGTGGGATTCACACAAGTAGAAGAGTCCAAAGTCACCCAGAAGGCTTTCCTGATGTAAACAGTGCTTCGGTAGATATTTAGATCCAAAATCGAGCGGCAGACATCCGTATAATGGTAGCACACGGGGCATGTATAGCACCGCTCCTAAAACTGCATTAATCGTCCAAAAACTCATTAGTTACCATATTTCATCATTGTCCACTCTAGGGCTGTAAAGTCCAAGTCAACTGGTCGACTAATTGGTCGATGCGTGCTCAGTCGACCAAAATTCTGATTGGTCGGCCAAATGTGTCGATTTATATTTTTCCCCAGCAGTTCATTTCATCAGGAGAAACGTATCAAGTGAAATGGGGGTATTTTCTGAGCACCCCATCATGTCTCAGAACACCATTTTAATGTATTTATCGTTCATTTCAGTATTTTTATTCAAGAACATTTAAATATTCTAGTCTAATAATAATTTATTCGTTTTATAACTGCATACGCACCTGCCCGCGCTGCAGCAGCGTCATCCCTCACCCAGTCCGCGCTGGATTTTATGCCTCATATAAACACCCAAATGCAAAAACGACATCACTGAAGGAATTGACAGTTTTATTTCTGAGGGTACGAGGCCCATTGGTGTCGTGGAAGGCCAAGAAAAACATTGGAACCTGGATATTCAGTGCCGGCGCGCCAGACAATTACGCACGCGCTCAGGGCAAAATACGAGGGAGTAAAAAAGAGAAAGCTTCGGAGTTAATAAGTAAAGATAACAGATGTGTACGTCTCTTCAGATGGAGTCCTATATGAAAGTGCCTGCCCATTTCATTGATGAAGACTGGAAAGGAAAGAGTCTTGTGTTGAGAGAAAAAAAGGAGAGGCGCAAACATCGCTGCACGATTATATGGAGTTATATGGAGTTTTCCAGAAGAAAAAAAAGCGTTTGTTGTAGTGAACAACATGGTTAATATGAAGCTCTGTGTGGAAACACTAAAAGAGTCCCATGAATATCCAGGTTCCAATGTTTTTCTGGATATTCAGTGCCGGCGCACCAGACAATTATGCACGCGCTCAGGGCAAAATATGAGGGAGGACAAAGAGAAAGCTTCGGAGTTAATAGATAAAGATAACAGATGTGTACGTCTCTTCAGATGAGTCCTATTTGAAAGTGCCTGCCCATTTCATTGATGAAGACTGGAAAGCAAAGAGTCTTGTGTTGAGAGAAAAAAAGGAGAGTCGCAAACATTACTGCGCCACTATATGGAGTGACCGATGTTTTCAAAGTTCAAGAAGAAAGAAAAAGTGTCTGTTGTAGTGACCAACGTGGTTAATATGAAACTCTGTGTGGAAACACTGAAAGAGTCCCATGAATATCCAGGTTCCAATGCTCTTCTGGATATTCAGTGCAAGCGTGCCTCACAATTACGCATGCAGTAATGGCAAAATACGAAGGAGGAAAGAAAGAGAAAGTTTCCGAGTTAATAGATAAAGATAACAGATGTGTACGTCTCTTCGAATGGAGTCCTATTTGAAAGTGACTGCCCATTTCATTGATGAAGACTGGAAACAAAGAGTCTTGTGTTGAGAGAAAAAAAGAAGTAGAGGCACACACAGGGGAGAAACACGGGGGGTGTCGATTGGTTGATTTTTGGTCAATCCAAATATCTCCCGAAGCACTGTTTGGATCAGGAAAGCCTTCTGGGTGAGTATATTGTTCCTTTTCATTCTCTAAACAATGTGAAAGCTGCAGAAACCGAACTTTTCCTTTAATGAGCGGACTTAGCAACACAATAACTGTTGTCTTAGTCTCTGCTCAGCCTGCTCCCTCATGTATTCTGCTTCCTACACAGCTGTGCTATTCCTCCCCCTTTTCGTCGGGTCGAAAAGGGGGAGGAATAGCAGTTGTTTTTAAAAGTGACTTTAAATGCCGGCAGATCTTCCTGCAATCCTCCGTCACAAGCTTCGAACTCTGCCTATTTGAGCTGGGCCGCTCTCATGTTACCTTGTGTGCTGTTATTTATCGACCTCCAAAGTACAACAAGAGCTTCATAAGTGACTTTTCCGAATTTCTTGCCGAAATTCTTCCTAAATATGACCGTGTCCTTATTATTGGTGATTTTAACATTCATATCTGCTGCCCTGATAAGCCGTTCTCTAGGAACTTTTTAAATGTTATTGACTCTTTTAACTTCGTGCAGTCCGTGTCCGGTCCCACTCATGAACTCGGACACAAACTCGACTTAGTGCTCTCGCACGGTCTGTGTGTCTCCAACGTGGACATTTGTGGCGCTGCTTTCTCGGACCACATGCCAATTTTATTCGACATCCCCAGTCAGCGTCCGGTTAGACTGCGTCCCCCTCCTCAACGCCGTTGCATGTTCAACTCCTCTTCTCCAGCCTTGTTCTCCGCTACTTTTGTTGATCTCTGCGAGGGGAACTCTAAAGCGTCTACGGATTTAAATACCAAGGAGCTGGCTACGAGTTTCCACTCCGTTTGTTTACAAACACTGGACAAAATTGCTCCCATGAAGAGCCGCCGCGCCAAACCTGTACCCGAGCCCTGGCTGAATGACGTCACTCGTGCCGCCAGGCGTGAGTGTTGGAGGGCAGAGCGCAAATGGAAAAAGGACCGTCTACATATTTCTCACAGTATTCTTAAGGAGAGTCTGAAGTGCTATCAAAAGACTGTTAAAGCTGAGAAGAATAAATATCTCTCAGAAATAATTGCCTCTAACTGTAACAATCCCGGTGCTCTGTTTAAAACCATAAATATTGTCCTTGATGTCCCCAAGTCGACTGGTATTGTTGCCTCCACTGAAATCTGTGAAAGATTCCTCCATTTTTTCACCGATAAGATCATGTCAACTAGAGCTTGTATTCCTCAGCCTTTTTTGATCCTTCAATTCCTCTGCCCTGCACATCTGTATTTGTCCGGTTTGAGCCGGTGTCCCTCTCTGTTTTAAAGGACACAGTTAGCCACATGAAGCCCTCTGGCTCCCCAACAGATGCCATTCCCCCTCGTTTGTTTGAAGAGGTACTTGCTACCATCGGGCCTTATATCCTGGACCCTGCGACCCCTACTTGAGAAAGCAGGCCTTGACCCCACCCACTGCTCCAATTTCAGGCCTATCTCTAATCTTCCATTTCTCTCTAAAATCTTAGAGAAGGTTGTTTACAATCAGCTGTTACCATTCTTAGAAGAAAATACCATTACTGAGCTGTTCCAGTCTGGGTTTAAAGCTCTTCATAGCACAGAGTCAGCACGTTTGAAGGTGTCAAATGATATTTTATTGTCAATAGACTCTGGAAAGTTTGTCGTGCTAGTGCTTTTAGATCTGTCAGCTGCTTTCGACACTGTCGACCATAGCATGTTAATCTCCCGCCTTGAGCACTGTGTGGGCATCAAGGGCGTCGCCCTTGACTGGTTCCGTTCTTATCTAACTGACAGAAGCTTTTGTGTGAAACTTGACAACTTTGTGTCTCAAACAGCCCCTCTTCCATATGGGGTGCCTCAGGGTTCAATCCTCGCCCCTCTCTTATTCGCACTGTACCTACTCCCCCTTGGTTCTGTTTTCAGGAAGCACAGTGTTTCATTTCACTTTTATGCCGATGATTTCCAAATATATGTTCCATTGGCACATAATGCTATCCACTTAGTCCAGCCACTCATTGATTGTCTCACTGATGTCAAAGCGTGGCTTTCACTTAACTTCTTGAGTCTTAATGAGAACAAGACTGAAGTAATGTTGTTTGGACCAAGTTGCTGTTCTCTCCCCAACATTGACCTTTGCTCGCTATCACTATATCTTAACGACTGTGTCACTAATCTGGGGGTCAAATTTGATCCTGATTTTGAATTTGAAAAACAGATCAGCAGTGTAGTGCAAAAAAGCTTTTATCAGCTACGCCAAATAGCTAAGGTGAAGCCTATTCTTTCTAAACCCGACTTGGAGAAACTAATCCACGCTTTTATTACATCACGCCTTGATTATTGTAACTCCTTGTACATAGGAATTAGCCAGGCTTCCCTTGCCCGCCTCCAACTCGTGCAGAATTCCGCTGCACGTCTGCTAACCCAGACCCGAAGGCGTGAGCACATCACTCCCATCTTGGCGTCCCTACACTGGCTCCCTGTGCAATACAGAATTAACTTTAAAATTCTGTTACTTGTTATAAATGCCTTGTTATGCCTTGTTAAAATACTTGTTAAAACAACCTTGCCCCTCCTTATGTTTCTGACCTGCTTCAGCCTTACTGTCCACCTCGATCCCTAAGATCAGCTGATCAGTTGCTGCTCGCGGTCCCTAAGACTCGGCTAAAACTCAGAGGTGACAGAGCTTTTGCTGCCCCTGCCCCCAAGCTCTGGAACGAGCTGCCTTTAAAGGTCAGACAGGCCTCCTCACTTCCTGTTTTCAAATGCCTCTTAAAAACACACCTTTACTCCGTGGCTATCAATATCTTATAATTTATCATGTCGGTGGTCTTATTTAAAGGCACTTGCCGTGAGCTTGTCTGCTTTTTAACTTGTATGTTTGATTGCTTGCTTTGCTTTGTTTGCTGATATTTTATGTATATATTTATACTGTGCAGCACTTTGGCTACCCCCGTGGTTCTTTTTAAATGTGCTATACAAATAAAGTTATATTGTATTGTATTGTGCTAATAACCTTTGTTCAAGTAAACACACAAATGTAAAAAACTGAAATCAGACACATTTTCAGGGTCAGCTTTAACTGGGACAAGTCATTCAAAACAGGGACTGACCCTGGAAATCAGGGACGTCTGGTCACCAGACTGTTGACGCTAATGTTAACAGCTAACTAGCCAATTAGTTTATCGAGACGACTGTCCTTCTTTGTCAGAAATTGAATCAGCCATGATGCGCTTCCTTGTCAGATGCTTATGCATCACCGTCGTACTGTCATGGAAGGAAAGTTCTGCCTTGTAGAATTTGCTTTGAACATTCTTCTATTTTGTTTTGGTAAAATGATCCAAAACTCTCAAGTTCTGTTGCCGGTTAGCCATGGTACTGTTTGGGCAAAACTTTTAAAGTGACATCATGGCTGACCCAGATTACCACCACTGCACACCTGTCAAGGACAGAAAGGCAGAGAAGACAGCAGAGGTACAGCAGTAGTTCAGTAGCCAAGAAAAGGTCAGACACGGGGCGGGAGGTTAACAGTCGATACTTTCAGTTTAACTTAATCAGAATAGTTAATAGAAAGCATGTCGGGAGGTTTCAAACAGGAAACAAGATAATGCTTCACTCTGCAGACAATATGACACCTTTACCTGAATATTGATAACATGAAATCTTTGAATAAATCAGCATAAATCATAAAATACATAACACCGCGGGCTATCATTTTACCAGTAACCGTTACACCCCAAGTCCTCAGGCAATCACAGGGCCACATGGGAGACAACCATTCGTGAGTCCTCCAGAAGATTTAGGCTCACAGTTTACAGATACTAAAGACATGCACAGATGCCAAACTACATTTCCACTTCATATTTTTGCTCTGCTTTTACGAGTAAACGCTGGAAACGTCACTGTTAGCAGCTGAACTTTCAAACAGGTGATCAGTGAGCTGTAGCTGCCAAAAACATCCTGATTGGAGCATCGATGAGTAACGATGAGTTTATTTTAACCGACATCGATCTTCTTATTCTTGTGGTGTTTTCATAGAGAACAATGTCTGAAGATTTCATCACTCCTTATTTAAAAGTCCAACCATCATTTTACTTTGTTTTCTTTATAAACAAGACTCTTCTACTCCCTCTGATCTTTTGCACTCTGTTGAAATGTTTTGTTTGATTTTTACCTCCGCCAAGGAGGTTATGTTTTCGGGAGAGTTTGTCTGTCTGTCCCTCCGTCTGTCTGTCCGTCTGTGAACAAAATAACTCAAAAAGTAAAAGATGGATGTGAATGAAATTTTCAGGAAATGTTCAGCATGGGAAAAGGAAGAACTGATTCAATTTTGGTGTTGATCCGGATCAGTGTCTGGCCGTCATGGTGAAAAATGTGATTTCTGTGAATAACTACTGAACTAAAATAGATATCATTATGAATCCAGTTAATGGTATGTTTTCATGGTCAAGGAATCTAAATATTTAGATGGAATAAAGCTAGGACTAATATTTATGGCCAAAATGACAATATGGCTGAGGACTGTGACGCTGACGAGGTCTGCGCTCTCTGAGTGCTTTCTAGTTATACCTGTTTTTGTGCCCATTTTAATGCACTTTTTATCTTTTGTAGGGTGACCTTAAGTGTCATAAAAAGCTAAAATGAAATGTACCATTTTTATTATTATTTATTTAACTCCCATAAAATACCATTTTCATAATAAAGGCCCTACTTACTAGACTATACACAACAAATGTGTTTTGTTTTTTTTAAAGAAGAAATACAGGTGTTTTTTTAACATAATTTTTTCCTTACAAAAATTTCAGGCTGTGATTGAAAAAAGAATTAGTACACTAAATAAATAAACAAAAAGAAAAAACAGCAGAGTTTTTTTAAAGACCAGTTCAAACGTCAAAAGAATATTCTGACATTTTTGAAAAACCTTGAATCAATTTTACCTATAAAGATTTATTTTGAAGTGGGTCTCACAGCAAGCAGGTTTCTGGTTCAATTCCAAGGTTGGGCCTTTCTATGTGAAGTTTGCATGTTCTTCAGTGCATGCATGGGTTTCTCTACAGGAACTCCAGCTTCCTTCTGCATACTAAAAACACGCTCATTAGGTTTTTTGGAAGAGGTGAACGATTTCAGGAAAAGATTCAATTGTGATTTTTTTTTTTTTCTGGCAGATTTTGTTTATCGATTTTCCTTCATTTAAGCTTAAGTTTAATATTCACTCTGTTTACAGTCACATTTATAAACATCACAGAAAATTATACCATACTGTCAAACTTGAAAAGCTATTGCTATGAGAAAAGGATGAAAACCAAACATAAGAATTGTTTCTAAGTGTATTTATTTACAAGAAACATGCATTTACACTAGGGCTGAACAATCAATTGCAAATTAGATTAAATCACAATATGGCTGTTTGCAAATTTTAAATCGCAGAAGGTTCAATATTTTTAGCCAAGAATGTGTTGAACATTTTGGCATTGTGATGTAGTTTTTGCCCTATTTTTTTTTTTACCTCTATTCATATACCTTTTACCCACTTTTGGAGCATTTTTACCTTTATTAACCCCGTTTTGACAAATGTATGCCTATTTGCCCCCATTCATCTTTTTTGGCCACTGTCAGAGCCATTTTTGGAATTTTTACATGTTTTTTAAAATTTAATTTCAAATTGAATTTCCAATTTTGCTGCCATAATCAATTTTCCTAAGCCACTTTCGGAATTTTTTTTTTGCCAATTTTTCCCCTTTTTTTTTTTGCAATTTCATACCTATTTGCACCTATTTGTTAACCTTTTTCACTTTCATGCCACTTTTACCCAGTTTTTACAATTTCATACCTGTTTTGCTTCTGTTCTTCACTTCACTTTTTCTCAAATCTTTAATCCTCAGGTTTATTTAATGTCATATTTGTTTTACGATAAAAGATCTACTGCTTATGTTTGTTTCAGAATCCATAAAATGAGGAACATAAAAACAATTGCAAGTAAATTGCAATATTGGGGAAAAAAATCGCAATTAGATTATTTTCTCAAATCGTTCAGCCCTAATTTACACTCTTAAGAGTCTTGACTAAAGGCAGTTAGTACAACTAAAAGAGTATCTTTGACTGTTTTAACTTAAAATTTAGAGAGAAATATGTTTCATTGTGTTAAGTTAAAAAAGTTGATTGAAATAAAATAAATAAGAAAAACAAAGTTCAACAATTCCATAAAGACCAAAAAAGTCCTTAAACTCACCCAAGTCAGTCGGTCAAGGTCAGTCTGTTCTGGCTCGAGCTTATCAGCGTTTGCAGCAGCAGTTAAAGTATTTTATTCAACCCTAGACAAAGAAACCTGGACTATTATTCAACAGAAACTGAACAGGAATGCTAACAAACCCTCCATTTGTCTTTCTAAAATATGTCAGTCATGAATTGCTCATCTGTGGCCCATATTTTGCACGTCTATTCTGTAAACAATAGAAATTTTTTCCATAAAAAAAAGCAAATCTCTTTTTTTTTAAACAACGACTGACACAAGAAGTCAGGGTGAAGTGCAGAACAAACATAAAGCCCTAAATCAAGGGCTGAACAATTAATTGAAAATTAGATTAATTCGCAATATGGCTTGTTGCAATTTTCAAATTGCAGAAGGTTCAATATTTTTGGCCCAAAATGTGTTGAACATTTTCGCATTGTGATGTAGATTTTTGCAATTTCGTGCCTATTGTTTTTTACCTCTATTCGTTTTCCCACTTTTGGCCCATTTTTACCTTTTTAACCCTGTTTTTACAACTTAATGCATATTTTGCCCCCGTTCATCTTTTTTTGGCCACTGTCAGAGCCATTTTTGGATTTTTTACTTGGTTTTTGAAATTTAATTTCAAATATAATTCCCAATTTTGCTGCCAAAATCTATTTTCCTAAGCCACTTTTTGGATTTTTTGCCAATTTTTCCCCTTTTTTGCAATTTCATACCTATTTTGCATCAATGTATTCATCTTTTTTTGCTTTCATACCATTTTTACAGTTTTTACAATTTCATACCTATTTTGCTTCTGTTCTTCTCTTCTCCTCTTTTTCTCAAATCTTTTATCCTTAGATTAATTTAATGTCATATTGGTTTTACTATAAAAGATCTACTGATTGTGTCTGTTTAAGAATACATAAGATGAGGAACATTAAAACAATCGCAGAGTAGATTGCAATTAGATTATTTTCTCAAATCATTCAGCCCTACTCAAAAGTACTTAATCAACAGTAAGACTGGATTCCCTGATGTCTCTGTATCACTCTTTACGGATTTTTGTCAAGAAATCCAGCATGTCAAGCTTTGGTGGTTTTGGAAATGAACATGTGACAACATTACCACGAGCAAATAGCTGACACAACAGATCCTGCAATAAACTGCGGCTTCAGCAATCACATAAACGTGTCTGAAATCAAATCTCTTACTCTGTTTCCAATGACAAGGATTCCTGAATATGTCATAAAAACATGTCGAACTTTTTGAGTTATCTCACAGGCATGAGCACACGACCTTCTGATGAGGCCTTGAAGTAGACATAAAAACTTCTGATAGCTCCAGTGTTCTGACTTCTGATTTCTGTGATGAATCAATGAAATCAGTGAATTTAACATTTATGTTTGTGTAGTTTGATGAGGATGAACGAAGAGTCATTTACATAAAGAGAGAGAGAGAGCAGAAACGAACTCTCTCTCTCTTTCACTGGTCTGTCAGCTCTAAACTGAAAGAGTCTGATCTCGAGCAGCAGATTCATCTCCACCACCGTCTGGACCAGACCTGCAGCCTGAAACCCCCCAACACGTGAGTTCTGCTTTTTATTTCTGCATTACTTATTCACTTTTCTTTCACTTTAATGTTTCAGCCTGCTTTATGTATCTAATTTATGTGTTTTGTGAAGTTATCCTGACTTTAGTGAACACTGGATAAGTTTGGCCTCAGTTTTCTGTCAGCAGGTCTGATCACAGTCAGCTCGCAGGTATGTTATCTTCACATCCCAGCAGGAGAAGTGAAACAGATGATGTGGTCATGATAACACTTTCAAAGAGCCTGGGGCCTCATGTACAAAGGGTGCGTACGCAAAAAAACGTGGGGAACGCTCTTTTTCAGGGCAAATTTCAGATGTATCAAGAGTGAAATGACTGTGGAAATGTGCGGTGCCTCGCGCCAACTTCATGGTTGGCGTATGCACGTTTCTACTGCTGTTGCTCTTTTGGAACACTTCGAGGTGATGCCAGGAAAATTGTTAAATAGGCTAAATAAATGTGAAAACAAGTAGTTCTCAGAGACACAACAACAATGAACAATTATGAACAATTAACCCACGTGTCTGCAGTTTGCAGAAAAATACCGTTAAACACAACGGCTGCTTTAGCAGTGTGAGAAGCCGTTGTAAATGTTGCAGTACGAAGAGAGCATATGTTTGGAGATTGAGAGGATTTACTGACAAATGATGACGATCATCAGCGGGATCATTAGCCTTTTTGGTTCCCGAGGGCAGTCCTCCTGAAACCGTGCGCAGAGCCGCAGCCGGCATTCAACATTAAAACACAGTTTGCCATGAGAGACGATTTCCCCAATGTGATCAGAGCTGTCAACTGCACACATTGATATAAAAGAGCCATCACATGATGAATTTATGTATGTCAACAGGAAACATTTTATCAGACCAATGTAAGGGTCACATGTGACGTGCAAAAGCCGTTAACCAATGTTGTGGCGAGGTGGCCTGTTTTTTTAACAAAAATTAAAAAAAAAAAACAACCCAGAAACAAACTACACGCTGACACTGTGCATGATGGGGGCTTCTTGGTCAGTAAATTTATCACAGTAGTTGTCTTAATATAATCCCCCTTGAGCATGTGCGCCCCCAATTCCATCCCGTCTTTACAGCATCATTACTAATCAGTGGTTGAAGTTTGTGACCTTCTGTTTTTTGCTAATTAAACTACATCTTAAGATCTTTCTTAAAAGCCTCTGATTGTCTCTGTGTGTTGTGTACTCATCTTAATAACCCCGTGCGTAAAGGTGTGAAATGTATGATCAGCCTTGCCTTTCCCCAATGCACTTCTGTGCTGATTAGCAACAACAGGGATTGATCCATGTTAGTAGTGTATAATTAAATAAGAAAAACTGTAAATCAAGTTTACTGTGATATCTTGTTTGATATGGTGGCATGTTTAAATTTAAATTCAGAAGATTTCAAACCAAATAACACCATACAGCATTTACGCATGAACCTCTGTTCGAGGGGTCGGCACGTTTGGCCTCAGGCCATATTTTTCAGTTACTTCATGTTGGGCCAGAACGTAGTCAGAGGTTAATATATACAGATTATTATTGTTAATTAATGCATAACCAGGGGTGTGACGAGAGAAAGTGGGAGATCACAGGGACGATTGACTGAAACCCGTATTATACACAGATGAAGAGAAAAAAAAACAGCTCATCCCTTTTCCAACATGAGCGCTCAGTTCCACGCTGATTGGGATGTACAAATGAAATGTGAAAAGGTCAACTAAAAAAATCAATCAAAATTTATTTGCACAGGAGTTTCTTTCAAAATAAATGTATTGTCAAGAAAAATTGTTTCAATTTAAAAAAGAAAAAGCTTGTTTTCTTATGGATAATCAAGGCTGCACGGCACACAACATTTTTGTTATCATTGTTATCATATCTTTATTACTATTTATGTATTTGTGCACTTGTATGTGTATGTAGTTATGTGTGTAAATATATATATGTATATATATATATATATATATATATATATATATATATATATATATATATATATATATATATATATATATATATATATATATATATATATATATATATATATATATATATATATATATATATATATATATATATATTATTTATCCCGTTTCCTCACTGTAATATAGTGAGGGAACGCCTCATTTATCCCGTTCCCTCACTTTATCATAGTAAGGTAACGCTTTAATAACGTGTGCCCACACTATAGAGGGTGTTCCCTTGCCTTCATAAAATATTATGCACCCTCACATCTCTGGGGCTCCGTACATTTCAAATCTCTTCAACAGTCATTATATTATTCTTCAGAAATGTTGGTAACACTTTCTGTGAAGTCCCCAATATGCTTCATTATTTAGGGGAGCTTTATAGAGATTGAAACTGAATTGTTAAAAAAAAAAGTGCTGCTGAAAAAGTTAAAATATGAAGAAAAAGGTTGAACTTTTTGTTAAAGTAATCTGAGAAAATTGTGTTGAAAGTGTTGAAATTTTAAAAAAAGCTGGATTGCTTGTTGAAAAAATCTTTCTTGGGAAATTAATATTTTTACATTAAAACAAAACACCAGCAGGAGGAGATGAAACAGATGATGTTGTCATGATAACACTGTGCTTGACCCTTTATAATTATTGACTAACTGCTCTGTCCTGTACCCGGGAGTTAGCTTCCTGCTAACTAGCGTGCCGCTAGATGTCGCTTGCATTTCTCGCATCACACCTCGACACCAGTGATCTTTGATGATGAATGGCAGCTTGACGCAGATGATTGTTTTTGGTGTGAACACAGGGTCAGCCGGTGTCTCAGACGGCCACTGTGACATGTTTAGATTGTTAATGATGAAGGGAGGAGGGGGAGAGGACGTGAAACGTGCTTTTCCGCAACGTCAGTGACCTCCTTTACATTTTCCTAAGAGGTACTTTCCTTTTTAGTCAGAAAAAGATGCATTTACATAAAATGTCAGCCATTTCCGTGTTATTTCATGTTTATTGAATTCCACATTTCATGTCTGATTCAGTGATTCTGTCTGCTATAATCGCAGATCGCAGATTTTTAGGGCCCTACCGAAGAGGAAATGCTGATCTGTCAATAAGAAACCTGCAGTGATTGTTGAATAAAAGCTGAAATAGTTTTCAAAAAAGGTTCAAATATGACTAAAGAAGTTAAAATGTGGAGATAAAAGTGTCTGGGAAAATGAAATACCATAAAAAACTAAATAATAGACAGGGCGTTTATTTGTTTCAATCACTGAGCAGACCAGGAGTTTATTTGGGACCAGGCAGCTATTTAGGACAGGCATTTAATTCCTTTTTCCCAAAACCTTGCTTAGCCAAAAAAATGAAAAAATAGGGTAAATGTTATCAAATTACTTTTTTATACCAGTATGAATGTCACCTCTACATTTTCACAGAAAGATTACAGTACTGTAGTTATACTCTCTTCTTCTTTCAACTCAGCTCCCTCTAATCACTCCTAATACTGGTAATAGTAGTTAAATTAAGGTCATACTTTTTTTATCACAGCACAGGGGGCCATTGAGAGAAGCAGCAATGTACCGCTAGCTGATGTGATGGGCCTCCTGATGTTAGTTCAGTGTAACTTGGACGTTGAGTGTAACTGCACTGTTGTGAAACAGAGTGCCGCACTCTTAACGTACATTTGTTGACATACAGAAGGAGGATCAGCGGACAGGACGTCCAGAGAGACAAATAAACAATGTGGACTGTTAAGGTTCAGTCTGATCATGTTTCTTTTCAAGGACTGTCAGTTGTGAGCTCAGCGTTCGCATGTGTGTTCTGTAACTTCAACCGTAGCCCGTAGGCTGCGCTGAATAAATTACACCCAGCATTTACTTGGAACAAGCGTCTATTTGTCAAAATGTACTGCTACACCCAACATCTATTTGGGACCAGGCAATTAATTGGGACCAGGCTTTTATTTGGTATTTTAGGGTATTTAAGATCATAAACCAAACTACTGTGACAACAGACAAAATGTGTATACAAAACCCAAAACCAGTGAAGTTGGCACATTGTGTAAATCGTAAATAAAAACAGAATACAATGATTTGCAAATCCTTTTCAACCTATAGTCAATTGAATACACTGCAAAGACAAGATATGAGAAACTGAGAAACATTATTTTCTTTTGCAAAAAATCATCAACTTAGAATTATATAATAATTCTATAAATAATAATGGCAGCAACACACACTGCAAAAAAGTTGGCACAGGGGCATTTTTACCACTGTGTTACATCGCCTTTCCTTTTAACAACACTCAGTAAATGTTTGGGAACTGAGGAGACCAATTTTTGAAGCTTTTCAGGTGGAATTCTTTCCCATTCTTGCCTGATGTACAGCTTAACTTGTTCAACAGTCTGGGGTCTCCGTTGTTGTATTTTACTCTTCATAATGCGCCACACATTTTCAATGGGGGACAGGTCTGGACTACAGGCAGGCCAGTCTAGTACCCGCACTCTTTTACTACGAAGCCACGCTGTTGTAACACGTGCAGAATGTGGCTTGGCATTGTCTTGCTGAAATAAGCAGGGGCGTCCATGAAAAAGACGTTGCGTGGATGGCAACATATGTTGCTCCAAAACCTGTATGTACCTTTCAGCATTAAAGGTGCCTTCACAGATGTGTAAGTTACCCATGCCTTGGGCACTAATACACCCTCATACCATCACAGATGCTGCCTTTTGAACTTTGCGCCTATAACAGTCCGGATGGTTCTTTTCCTCTTTGGTCCGGAGGACACGACGACCACAGTTTCAAAAACAATTGTAAATGTGGACTGGTCAGACCACAGAACACTTTTCCACTTTGCATCAGTCCATCTTAGATGAGCTCGGGCCCAGCGAAGCCGGCGGTGTTTCTGGGTGTTGTTGATAAATGGCTTTGGCTTTGCATAGTAGAGTTTTAACTTGCACTTACAGATGTAGACGAACTGTAGTTACTGACAGTGGTTTTCTGAAGTGTTCCTGAGCCCATGTGGTGATATCCTTTACACAATGATGCCGGTTTTTGATGCAGTACTGCCTGAGGGATCGAAGGTCACGGGCATTCAATGTTGGTTTTGGGCCTTGCTGCTTACGTGCAGTAATTTCTCCAGATTCTCTGAACCTTTTGATGATATTATGGACCGTAGATGATGAAATCCCTAAATTCCTTGCAATAGCTGGTTGAGAAATGTTGTTCTTAAACTGTTGGACAATTTGCTCACGCATTTGTTCACAAAGTGGTGACCCTCGCCCCATCCTTGTTTGTGAATGACTGAGCATTTCAGGGAAGCTGCTTTTATACCCAATCATGGCACCCACCTGTTCCCAATTAGCCTGTTCACCTGTGGGATGTTCCAAATAAGTGTTTGATGAGCATTCCTCAACTTTCTCAGTCTTTTTTGTCACTTGTGCCAGCTTTTTTGAAGCATGTTGCAGGCATCAAATTCCAAATGAACTGATATTTGCAAAAAATAACAAAGTTTCTCAGTTCGAACGTTAAGTATCTTGTCTTTGCTGTGTATTCAATTGAATTTAGGTTTAAAGGGATTTGCAAATCATTGTATTCTGTTTTTATTTACTATTTACACAACGTGCCAACTTCACTGGTTTTGGGTTTTGTACATATATAAGTGCTCTAATCACAACCTGTCTGCAATTGTGAAGTCATTTCAGCCAAACCAGTCCTCCAAGGAGTTTATTCACTGGAAAGTAAACCACCATTTTCTCTGAATCAAAATCAGAAATATTTAATTAATTACCAAGGGGAAATTCTGTTGTTTCAGTTGCTCATTATCCATAGTTTAGCAAGGAATATCAAAACATTGAAATGGATCAGATAATACAATTAAGAAAAATAAGACAGCAGGTTGCAACATGCAGAGTCTTTAAGCTTTACTTGAACTAGGGATGTAACGATATTAAAATGTTGTATCACGGTTATTGTGACCAAAATTATCACGGTTATCATTATTATCGCGGTATTGTTGCATTGTGCTCAAAATGTTCAAAATGTACTTTAACACAAATTGAAATAATTAACCCCTTTAATATTATAATCATAACACTTCTTTTTTGTCTTTTTTGTCAATAAATGTGTCTAGAAATGCCCTTTGAGTACTTTTTGTTTACCCTTCTTTCATAAGAAATAAAAGTAATAAATAAATGTAATAAACGCTTAAACTGTGTGTAATTACAAGAAAAGAAAACAACAGATTTTAACTTTAAACAGGATTCTCTTTATAAACAACTGAAAATGAACAACAAATAACTTTTTTACATAAACTCACAGATTTTTGTTTGCCTGCAGCATTAGTGTCCATGTTACAGCTCTTCATATTAGACCATGTCATGGCCTTTTTTTTTTACTGACGATAGTCCCTGAGGCAGTTTGCCCCTTCATGACTCTCCTCTAGTCTCCCCCTCCTCTCCCTGGCAGATATCCTCGATATTTTCTCCTCTAATCTTTCCAGAGTACGATCAATTAAATCCATAAAGCACAAACTTTGATGCAAAAAGACGATCAATTTCAAAATATGGCGAATGCACGGTAAAGAACAGCAAGAACACACTCCAGAATGATACTAATGCTGTTATTTACAATATTTAGACATTATTTAGACAGACAATACTGACAAACCTCAAATTCTCTCAGGTATGACTCATTAAATCTTTTCTCTCGCTCTCTCTACGGCTCGGTCACTTCATTTAGCTGAGGAGTTACGGTAGTTTTAACCGTGCACGTCTTCTTTCGCCGCAGCTTTGTGTTTAGACAGGGTGACTGACTTCTATCAGTCTCCCATCGGCATCCTTGTAAAATCCAAAACTTAACCAGACTTAAGAGTCCATTTCCAGAGGGAAATCTCCGCTGTTTGTAACTTCCGCTGAGGCCAAACAATGCAAACTACGCATACGCGCTTCCCATGAGGCTGCTTCATCCATGAAGAGACTCATAGTTCGGGCATTTACAGGCAAAGAGCAGCATCACCGTGCATTTTTTATGCATTGTGATTATCAAACACGATAAAATGTTAATTTTTATAAGACGTGGTAATGATTACCGTGGGAAATTTTACCGCGGTTTACCATTTTACGGTAACCGTTACATTCCTAACTTGAACTTAGTTGAATGGTGATCATTATGTCTTCAGTTTTTTGGACATAGTTTCTTCTTTCTTTTATCTCAGATGTATTTTTATCACGTACCTTGACAAGTTTCAGCAGAAACTTCTGCCTTCCTTAGAAGTGTCACTTGGTGGTAGGTGTGACGCGTCATATGAGCTTGTGTTACAGAGATGTGACCCTCTGTTCAGCACATGGAGGAAATAACGACAAAAGGAATGCGGTACATCAGGAAAACTAAAAATCTGTCATGAAGGACCCCCGCAAAAGGGAAAACCATCTTATGGTCTGGGATAAGGCCAAAGTAGGAAATAACAAAAAGTAAAATGAGACTATGAACAAGCCAAATAATTTACATAGTTGACATCAACGATATTTACAATATGAATATAAATATGACAATGCTGTGTGACAGTAAACCACATTTGGCTGGTTTGAATGAACTGCGGCCTCAGAGCAGAGTGAAAATGGTTAAAGTGGTATCACCAGTTTAGCCTGTGAAGTCCAGAGGGGTTTGTTGAAGTCAGTATTTTCAGGATGCAGAAATGTTGTAAAAAATGTGGTCACAAAGACAGAATCAACTTACAGCCTTCTTAGATAAGTTAGAATAGATGCAAGGAAATTAAGAATCAGTAGCAGTTGATTATTACAGATCAAATATACATATTGAAAAAGTATCTAAATAAAACAAATATTTGGAAATATAAATGAAATAAAAATAGAAATAAAAATATACTTTGCAGGTTTATTGAAGATGCAGCAAAGATACAACTTCAACGTTATTGCTTTACTGTGTAGGTGATCAAGTCTTCATTGATAATATTTATATTATTGCCCACGTGGCAGTGATTTGGCTTCCCGACACTTTGATAACATTTATTTGCCTGCTCATCCTTTCAGGGAGAGCTGACCCAAGAACAGACTGTCATTTTTGGTCCAATATCTGCCCAACAGGTTCTTCTAATCTTAGACTAGTTTTACTGGTCAGCCAATTTAAGTAAGAAAGTGCTGTGTGTTTTTGAGCTCTCTGTGGATCACACTTTTATGTCCTGTCTCTGTTCTCTGTTCACAGCTGGACGTGATGATGGATTACGAGGTTTATGGAGACAACAACGTAACATATGACTTTAATGAAACAGGGTCGGGTATTTACTCACCCTGTGTTACTCACAACAACAACAGCGTTGAGCGTGTGGTTGGTCCTTATATCCTCTCCATCATCTGCATCCTGGGCTTTGTGGGTAACAGCCTGGTGATTGTCACCTACGCCCTCTACAAAAGGACAAAGTCCTTGACCGACATCTACCTGCTGAACGTCGCCATCGCAGACCTGCTGTTCGTGATCTTGCTGCCGCTGATCGTCTACAACGAGCTGTGGGCGTGGCCCATGGGGTCGTTCGCCTGCAAGCTGCTTCGCAGCTCTTACAACTTCAACCTGTGCAGCGGCATGCTGCTGCTCGCCTGCATCAGCACGGACCGTTACATCGCCATCGTCCGGGCTTGCTGCAGCTTCAGACTGTGCTCTCTGCAGTACAGCCGGCTCATCTGTGCCATCGTCTGGGTGTCGGCCATACTGCTGTCTGTTCCCTCTTTCTACTATTACACCTGGTACGATCCAACAGAAACAACAACGACCATCTATTTCTTTGAGGAGGACGAGGTGACCCCGCAACCTGAACCTCCTCAGTACGTCTGCGATCTCAAATTCAGCGACAGCAACGAGGCTCACGTAACTAGACTTGCCCTGCCCGGCACCCAGCTGGTTATAGACTTCTTCCTCAGCATGGTCTTCTGCTACACCGCTGTCATCGTCACCCTGCTCAACGCTCAGAACTTCCAGCGGCACAAGGAGGTGCAGGTGGTGCTGGTGGTGGTGGCGGTGTTCATCGTCTGCCACCTTCCCTATAACGTCACGCTGCTGTACGACACCTTCACCATGTATGACGAAGTACAGTGTAATGAGTTTAACACCCTCCTTACGGCCAAGACAGTGACACAGACCATCGCCTACGGGCACTGCTGCCTGAACCCGATCCTGTACGCCCTCATGGGGTGGATGGGTCCAGTGAGAAAAGTTTGTCTTTCATCATGTGAAGGTCGATCCGTGGATCCATCTGATGTGACTGAGACTGAACCCTGAACTGTGACCCTCAGCTAAAGTCCTCCTGGTCTATGAAAGAAAAACCTGAGTTACGTTTGCTCTGTCATTTTGTAGTTTTGTGTTCGTTCAGTCTGATAGTCGACATGTTATACCTTTTAAATTAAATTTAATAAACAACTTTTTTACGCCAACCATCAAAGTGTGGGACAGTAACTTATTGTCTACTAAACAGAGTTGAAACATACTGGCGTTTAGATGGACTTTGGCATTTCTTCTTTTTTTAAAGATTCTTTTTTGGAGCAGTTTATTAACAGTAGAAAGAAAGATAGCATATAGGCTTGTGAAAGAGGACGAGAGAGAGAGTAGGAGTGATCACGCTGCAAGGGGGGGCACAGGCTGGATTTCGGACATGTAGAGCGTGTATTTGGGTTTTGCCTGTTTGCTCACCACACCGCCAAACCAGCACCCAACAACACCATTTCCAATGACAGTAACTCATCAGTTAAGTTGGATCTTCAGTGATACTTAGCTTGAAATCATCGTAAAAGTCCAGTGTACTGGTGTGTTTGATCATTCACGTCATGACTTTAAAAGGATATGCCAATGTTTTCTTTGCCTCACTCCTGAGTCCATGACAGGCAGACAGACTCCATTCTTTCAAATGAGAGTGCAGTAACAAGAAAGACGGGCAAAACTTGCCTGCCACTAATTAGCTTTGCACAAACACTGGGAGTCAATGGGTAGTGTTAGCCTGCCTCTAGCTACAGTCATCAGATAAACTCTTCAGCAACTCTGAACGGTCCTGTGTGCTTTTTGTAATATAGGATTTTTTTTCCTATATTGTGTTTCATTATCTTCTTCTACTGATGAACAGAGGCCTTGTTTTGTTGACCTACTCCTTTAAGCTCCCCTGTGGTGGTTTGTGCATGAACCCTGCGGTTAGTTTTGTCAGCATTTCTTTTGAAAAGTACATGAAGAGCTAATCTTAGTCCAAAAACAGATAATGTAACATTGCGCACACAGCACACAGGACCAGTTAGAGTTGCTGAAGATTTTCGGATTAGTGTATGCAGAGGCAGGCTAACACTACCCATGGGGTTGTAACGGTTACCACTAAAACGGTAAACCGCAGTAAAATTACCATGTCCTTTTAAAATTACGGTTAAACCGCGTTTGATCACCACACTGCGTCAATAACACACAGTGATGCTGCTCTTTGACTGGAAAATCCGAAAAGAGCGAAAAGTAGAGACACAGTGGAGATTTTTTCTCTCAAAACGGACTTTTGGATTTTACAAGGATGCCGAGGAGAAACTAATAGAAGACAGTCACCATATCTAAACATGAAGCTGCAGTGATTAAAACTAGGACTGGGTTTAAAAAATCAATTTCATCGATTTGAATCGATTTCCTTTTCAATGGTTCATAATCGATCCATAAAATCCAAAGATCGATCTTTTAAGTTGGGTAGTTTTTTTCTTCATTTGTCGTGCAGAGAAGTCGCCTGTGGTATCAACCCTGCTAGTCTTGCATGATCAGTTCTAAGCGCTGCTTTCCACTGAACAAGATCTCGTAAGATGTTACTGCAGCAGTCAAACAAAAATGGTGGAAGCGAGTAGCACTATCGGGGCACCACTGGCAAGTTTAAAAGCTGATGTTTGGATGTATTTTGGATTTAACAAGCCCGAAGGAAAAGATGAGTTAGACAAAAAACAAGTAAATATGAATAATATGAATTAATGTATATCATTAAAATATGATTAATATAACTACTTTGGAATCAGATCTTAATGTAAAAACAGTTTTTAATAATGCACCAGGTCAAAAGGTCACTTTTTAAATCCACAGCAGTATTTTAACTGAGATATTCCAGACTTAATAAATATTGAATTGTATCATAAATCAAATTGATTTGAGACCTTGTAAAATTGAATTGAATCAATCCAGAAAATCTGCATCAATACCCAGCCCTAGTTAAAACTCTCAAGTAACTCCTCGAGTAACTGAGAGAGAGAGAGGATTCAGTGAGCCATACCTGAGAGAATGACAGGTGTTTTATCTATATTTTCTATCTAAATAGTGTATAAGTCTTGTAAATAATTGCATTAGTATCATTCTGGAGTGTGTTCTTGCCCTTCTTTTGCCGTATTTTGAAATTGATCGTCTTTTTCCGTCATAGTTTGTGTTTTACGGATTCCATCGATCATTATTTGGAAATATTAAAGGAGGAAATGTCGAGGAGATCTGCCTGGGAGAGGGGGGACCAGAGGAGAGTCATTGAGGGGGCTAACTGCTTCAGGCACTATCATCAGTTAAAAAATAAAATTAACGGCCATGGTCTAATATAACAAGGTTTAACATGGACACTAATGCTGCAGGCAAACAAAAATGTGAGTGTTTGTAAATTAGAATAAAGGGATAGTTCAGTATTTTTTGAAGTGGGGTTGTATGAGCTCCATATGGTCACTAAGAACATTAGATACTGTAGAAAGTTCTCTCTTCTCCACCAGAAAGCCAGTCTGTAAGAGTCGGTGACGGAAAAAAGATGCTGATGGGAAAGTACCGTACCGAATTTAAAGGCTATTTTCTCCGCCTACAAGAACTCAAATCAAAAAGTAATACCACAGTTTAAGAGTACACTACATATGAATTTTTTGAAGTGCATTAACCTTTCGGAAATATAAAGTTTATCCGGACCTAAGCCAACTCACGTCTGTGTCCCTCCGCTAAATCACTCCGCCGTAGTTAGCTAGCGGCTTCGAACACCTTTTTTAGACTAATTAAAAGCACATTATAAGACAAATATTTCTGAGATGGGTTTTTGCGATGCTTCCCTTGATGCAGAAACAGATGTGCATCATCTAGAACTCAGCTGCACAGAAATCGTTGCGTGTGTGTGCATGTGTGAGAGACACACACACTCACTAGTAGTCTGCACTGTCAGGATAAACAAACAGCCTCCTCTACTCTGCTTATTTGTCTCTGGCAGATCATTATTACTTACTTTGAGCAGAAACAGTCATTAGGTCCTTCAGGTCTGGGACGTTTTTCCAGTTTATCTTCAGGAAATTGAGGAATGTCCACAAAACTCCGGGAAAGGAAAGTCTGTTTGACGAGTAATACCCCCGTCCGTGTCACCTATTCCCGGGTCAAACATTCACCCCACTGTATATTTCCGACTCATTCTTGATGTCCAGTGTCCGTGGATGTTGCCTCTGTTTTCCTTTCAGTCTGTTCGGTCTCCATCTTTAGCAGCTCGTCTTCTGTAAACTCCAGTTCATACAGGTATCCTCTTGACTCCAAAGTGAGTGGGACTTCATCATCGCTGTCATAATAATCCTTTTTTTAATTTCCTGCATTGTCTCTTCCTCACACCGCTAACAGTCAAAACAGAAGAGTTATGATACTTGATAAAAGTTACATGAAGCTACAGGCAGCATCTGAAGCCGCTAGCTTGAATGTTTTTATCAGCTGAGAGGGGGGGCGGCGGAGTGTGCCCCTCCGCTAAATCAGTCCGCCGTGAACCACTTCTCCTCGTTACTGCTCTTATATTTGAAAGAATGGAGTCTGTCTGCTTGTCATGGACTCAAAAAATGTTGGTGTATCCCTTTAAGTCTGCTGCAAATTAAAGACAAAATAAGGAATGAAGTTGTGTGTTAACGATCAGATTTGGTTTCAGACTCTAATTAAAATCTGTCACTATCATGAAGACGAGAGCAGACTGTTTCCTCTCCTGATTGACGGCTAATTTACTCTCTAATGGCTCAATACAAAGGCAGTGCATGCTGGTTACTCTTACAGCTGCTGATGATGGACGACCTCAGAGGGAGCAGGGTGTGAGAGAGTGTTTGAGGAAAGATTCATCTCCAGAGAAAAGCTGTCACGATACAACAATACAACACTGAGATGTTTCAAGGAAGAACTTGACGTACGGAGAACATTTTGATTGAAAGACAGCAAGAAAACTAATCACAAACACCTCTGATCACTGTCTGAATAACACAAGAATACTCTGTTCTAGAAGGCCATTTTATTAGGTACACCTGTTCAACTGCTCACTCATGCAAAAAACGTATAAGTCACCACATGTCAGCAGCTCAGTGCTTATAGGCATGTGGTAAGGATCAAGTCAACCTGTTGAAGGCCAACTTGAGCATCAGAATGGAGAAGAAAGAAGCAAAATAGGTATGAAATAGTAAAAATGGTATGAAAGTGGAAAAAGGTTAATAAACAGGTGCAAAATAGGTATGAAATTGAAAAAAAAAAAAAAAGGAGAAAAATTGGCAAAAAAAATCCAGAAGTGGCTTAGGAAAATTGATTATGGCAGCAAAATTGGGAGTTAAATTTGAAATTAAATTTCAAAAATCATGTAATAAATCCAAAAATGGTTCTGACAGTGGCCAAGAAAAAGATGAACGGGGGCAAAATAGGCATAAAGTTGTAAAAACGGGGTTAAAAAAAGGTAAAAATGGTCCAAATGTGGGAAAAAATGCATATGAATAAAGGTAAAAAAAAAAAAAAAAATAGGCATGAAATTGCAAAAAAACTACATCACAATGCCAAAATGTTCAACACATTTTGGGCTAAAAATATTGAACTTTCCGTGATTTGAAAATTGCAACAAGTCATTTTGCGATTTAATCTAATTTGCAATTAATTATTCAGCCCTAGTTGTCAGTGAGTTTGAATGTGGTATGGTTAAGGATGGTAATGAAAATCATATTACAGTTGAGAATCGTTAACAGCTCCATCAAAGAATCAATTTCATGAGTCTTTTTGCTAATCAGTTCCCTTATCAATTCCTTTCACTGTCAGGGTTCAGAAGTTTCAGAATCGTGGCTTAATTTTTTGGTAAAGGTGCCTACTACACAACCTTAAGTGAGTGGAAACACCAGCAGCTTGCAGAAGCAGTTATCTATGCTGTGACGTGTGTTTGACATTGTTGACACTGAAAATCTACAGACCAACATTTGTCCACACGGAAAATCTGCAGGAATCAAAAAGAAAGAAAGAATTGGACTGATTAGCAGGATTGTTAAAGGTGCTATGAGGAGAATCTTTTTCCGGCGACATAAAGACTCTGCTACCCATGAGCACGCATGGCGACTGTCGTAATGCTGTGTTCCAGTAACCTAAGTACTGGCAGTGACATCATCTCTGACCTATCAGCGTTTCAGTTGAAGTTGGACAAAACATGCCGATCTACCAGGCTATTGTTAGCTGTTGTTAGCACGCCCTGCATTGTTGTTCACAAATATCACATCAAGAATGTGATTATATATATATTTTGGGTTATCTGATGTGCTGTGTATCCCAGCCATGGAACAATCATATTGGACATTTTCCCAACACTAGATTAAAGCTGCAGGCAGTTTAGTTCCTCTCTGTTCACTCCTGTGGCATTTGGAGGCTGCATCAGTTTATCTGTCGATGGTTTCAGGCTCAGCTGTCTCAGAGTGTTGCGCTGCTGTTGGCGAACTCTGATATTGATAAGACGAACTGAAATGTCACAGGAAAATGTGGGGGAAGAAAAGAGATAGAAAATGAAAGACGAGCTGTCGTGGTTACCAGTTCTGTACCAGTTTGTTTTTGAGTCAAACAGGCATTTGTTAAAATGTGTAAACTTCAGGAAAGCCTTTTTGAGATGTGTTCACACGCAGGTAAATCAGGGGATGTGTCATCACCTTTAAGCTATGAGCCAAAAAATAATCAGGGAATGTTTTAGTGCAATTGTCAAGGGCTCTTTACTTTTCCATCCATTATTTCTACAGCTTATCCCTTACAGCCTTTACCTGCTGGTATTAAGTGAGAGGTGGGATACACCCTGAACTAATCCCCAGCCAATCACAGGGCCACATAGAGAGACAGACAACCACTCATGCTCACACTCACATCTTTAGAGTTAAATATTAACCCAGGGCTCCAGAGTGCAACTATTTTAGGCGCACATGCACCCAAAATTTGAAAGAGTGCAGCTAACATTTTCTCTTGGGCACACTGGTGCACTGGTCACAAATTTAAGTTGACAGAAGTAACTGAGGTAGTGGAAAAATCCACCAAAAACGGTCAAGACACAGCACCTGCTTCCTCTTTTTTCTCTGTCCCTGCGTTTCATCTTCACAGGCTGCAGGCTGTAGGCCCACCCAAACACACACACACATACACACATACATACACACACAGCCCTCAGTAATCATCCAATCAGCTGTTAGTATTCAAACGAGCCCAGACTGTGGTGTCAGGTTTCAGCATCGAGCGGTAACTCTGAAGAAGCAGCAAAGCTCTGACAAATTCGTCTTAGTGACTGTCAGAAATTAATAATTAACAACAAAAATGCGTAAATTAAGTACTGTTAACTGTAACATCTATATTTTCTAAAAAGTCCTTTCTCCTGTTAAGGGGGGAGTTTCTTAGTCACACAGGCACAGAGGTGAGTGTTCACGTCCACTGAGGACAAATGACAAATGACCTGACTGACAGCCCGTGACAGCCAGTGACTGAACATAAAACTGGAAAAAAAAAAGCCACAGAAAGAGAAAAAAATAAAGAAAAAAGTCATAAAATGTTTTGTCCTATATGTCGTTTTCTTATAAATTAGTTTGAGAATTGTTTTTTATTATTTACATTAGTTTCATCTTTGTAAATATTGACTATAGTGTGTGAAGTCATCTTATTCTAGGTTCGAATTTATCGGAGAATAAGACCATCCAGTTGATTGTTGTGATGTTGGTTGTTAAAATCTGGATATTTTTTTCATTTTCAGTTCAGTATAGCACCTTAAATATTAGCTCTTTTTATTCTAAAATATTTTATTTAACTTGAGATGTTTGAGTTTGAAATATTAAATTTCAGTTAAGTAAAAAACTTTAAGCACTTTTATTTGGAAATGTTTTATTTTGTTCTATTTTTTAGTTTGAATTTGTAAATTTCATTCAGTGAAGCACTTTAAACGCTCTATTTCTTTTAATATTTAATTTTGGTTCAAATGAAGATAAGTATTTCTTTACATCTCATTCTTGTTTAAAAGCATTTATGTCAAACAAAAGTTATGGAGAGTGATAAAATGGTGACCTTATGGTGTTAAAGGTGACACTGAAACATTTTTGTGCTGCTGCACCATAAAATCTTTTTAGGTGCACCGCTGCAACCAATGAAAAAAGTTAGTCTGAAGCCCTGTTAACCTCATGTAAGCTCAAGAGAACCCACACATGCACAAGGAGAACATGTAGACTCCACATAGAAAGACCTTGATCAACACAGGGATCAAACCTTTCTGTGAGGCACATGCACTACCAACTGTGCTCTTAAATCTTTGAAAATATAAATCAGTTGAAACATATATTCTGGTCCTAATTCTGGAAATTTGCCAGTAGAAAAATCAGATCTGAAACTAAACTGAAAATAAAATGTTAATGTAAATCCATCACTCATGATGAACAGGACTTCTCTGTTTTTTCTAGAAGCAAAATAGATTCGGAATAAAAGTATTTTAAATGATAGACAAAGCAGAAAAAATCAAAACACTTTTTATTTAATACGAAAATCTTACTTTTATTGACATGTTTTACACGTTGTCCACACTTTCCATCATTTTGCAACAAGAGCTTTTCCTCAAAAATGAAAAAACTACAGAGTAGAAAAAGAAAAACAAGTTCTTAACATGTTAAAATTTCTAATATATTAAATCTTTCCGTCAAGAAATGATTTGGAAATTCTCTCATTCTTGAATACAAAACTCATTATAAACAAATATTGAATTTAAGATGCTTAACATTAAAAAATAAAGAATAAAGAATCATGCAGCAAGTTTAAAAAAGAGCCTGAGAATTTTAAATTATTGAGTGGATGTTTAAAAGGAATCTGAAAAACAGGTGATTAGAAGACAAACTCGGACATGGAGGCAATGAAAACTAGCAGGAACACGAGTCAAATTAAATATGTAAAGATATAGCATCTGCTCACACACACTGGCCACTTTGTAAGGTACGCTGTGGGGTGTGAATGATGCTTAAGGGGCCTAAAATGCGTAAAGCAAGTTGTTTATGGCACAACCTAGAAGTCTTAAGTTGCAATTAGGGCTGAACGATTTCAGAAAATAATGTAATTGCAATTTTTTTCCCCAATATTGCGATTTACTCGGCAATTGTTTTAATGTTCCTCATCTTATGTATTCTTAAACGAACATAAGCAGTAGATCTTTTTATCGTAAAACCAATAAGACATTAAATTAATCTAAGGATAAAAGATTTGAGAAAAAGAGAAGTGAAGAACAGAAGCAAAATAGGTATGAAATTGTAAAAACTGGGAAAAATGGTATGAAAGCAGAAAAAGGTTGATAAATAGGTGCAAAATAGGTATGACATTGCAAAAAAAATGGGGAAAAATTGGCAAAAAAAATCCAAATGTGGCTTAAGAAAATTGATTATGGCAGCAAAATTGGAAATTAAATTTGAAATTAAATTTCAAAAACCATGTAAAAATTCCAAAAATGGTTCTGACAGTGGCCAAAAAAAGATGAATGGGGGAAAAAGTAGGCTTACATTTTTAAAACAGGGTTAAAAAAAGGTAAAAATGGTCCAAAGCTGGGAAAAAAGTGTATGAATAGAGGTAAAAAAAAAAAAAAAAAAAGGCTTGAAATTGAAAAAAAACTACATCCCAAATCAAAATGTTCAACACATTTTGGGCTAAAAATATTGAACCTTCTGCGATTTGAAAATTACAGCAAGCCATATTGTGATTTAATCTAATTTGCAATTAATTGTTCAGCCCCAGTTGCAATCGTGATAAATTATCTAACTGTAAACAAACCATTGGACAGGCGTACCTAATAAAGTGGCTAGTGTTTGTAGACTTACATGTGTGCATCTTAAAAAATAGGCATAGATTTTTTTTTTTCTTCTCCAAAATGACCATTTTTATCTACTAATGTATCATTTTAGCTGTATGTTAAGCTGTTATTCTTGACTAACTGTTTTTATGTGGTTGACGATGTCCAATGTACTTTGTGTATTTATGCTCTCTCTAGACAAACTCCCTTTAGGACAATAAAAGGTTCATTCATTCCTTGGCTCTTAACTGATCACTGACCCACCAATAAGAGCTTAAACTTGCAGTAACGTTCGTCAGACAACTTTAGCCCAGGCCAAGACTTTTCCGTGTGAGTAGTTTCTTTAATAAAAAAACAAAAAAATAAAAAAAAGTATTTTCTCTTCTTTTTGGGAGGGGAAATTGCAACAAGAGCTTTTGTCTCTGTAAAGAGTAACAAGAAAAAGCAGAGCTTAAAGGTGCAGTGTGTAGAAACTGGCATTTTAGCGACATCTAATGTTCAGATTTTGGAATAAGCCCGTCTGTTTCTAAAACATCACAAATGGCCCTTTTCCACTAGCACGCCTTTGCCCTACTCTATTTGCAGCATGTTTCCATTGGTCTGGTACCTCCTAAAACAAGCTAGTTTTAGTACCTACTCCGCTCTGGTTCCAAGCGAGCTGAGTCGATACTAAAAGATGATGTCACCGACTGCTGGCTACTGATTGGTCAGACAATGTCGTCATCGATGAGTCATGAGTGCGACGACCTAGCATGCTAGCGGTAGCTACCTTTAGCTTACCCTCATACGTCTTTTCTTTGCAGCTGGATTGCTCTCGTCCTCGGCTTCATTCTGTTGTATAGCTTCCAAAACTCTCCTGTGCTTCTCAAGGGGCATTTCTTCTTACCACCTGCAGCCTTCTTCTGCTTTCCTTTTTTACTTGGTTTGTGACAAAAAGCCACAGATTGTTGTGTCGCGCTCAAAATGACGTCACTGTGGTGCCTCTTAGCTGTTTACAGCGACACTGCACCCTGTTGGGCAGGCGACTGGGGCTAATGGAAAAGCAGCACAAGGCGAGTAGAGTAGAGCCAGGTAGAGTTGAGTAGAGTAGAGCTAATGGAAAAGGGCCATTAGTGACGAGAGTCATGAACAGGGGCATCATTTACAACAGTTACCAGCTGAGGGTTTTTCAATCACATTTGTAACTATTATTTTGATAGATCATAGGTCAGTTAAGATGATGATTGTAGGTTTCGTAAACTTTTGTGGACTTATATTTTAAAATCTTGTTTTGCTCTTTTTGTCCTCAAAACCCACCTTTAGACAACATGGCGGATCATTATGTCAGCCTCAAAAGAGGGGAGGCCCATGGTACATAGATATAAAAAGCTTTTTCTGACTTAATAAAAAGAAAACCAAAGTTTTATGGGGATGATTGTACACCTATTTTGACCAACTTTACATACAAGTAGAAACATTATCTTCTATAGTCACCGTTTCTGTTCGGCGAAATGCTGCAAACTTCTACACACTACACCTTTAATGAATGGTCGGTTACTTTATTGTAGATGAAAATCAAAAATGACACCAAACAGACGCCTTTTAATGCTAAAACTTTAGCTGAATCATCGCTCTTCTTTCTGTAATTAAAAACAAACATCCGCTCCACAAACACATTTTTGCATAATGAATATATTAAATCCGCTTCTCAGATCAGCACCATAAAAAAACGTACATGATATAAATATAAAAAAATGATAAATAATTAAAATATTAGGTAGAAATAAGTGTTTTAAATAAGAGGATAAATATAAAGGCACTTCCAGACCTTCCATCTTCTCTGATATGACTGAACATGAGCAGTTGGTCCGTCTCGGTGGAAAATAAATCCATCCAGTTTTCTGTCAGAGTGTTCTCCAACATTTTCTCTGTACAGTAATAAAAATGGTTATTTTTTTACTTTTAATTTCTCTACATTTATATTTCCTTCCTTGTGGGTTAAACTCTCAGAGTTTTCTCTCAGTATGAAGAAATGAGGCTCCTGGATGTTCCTCTGAAAACTGAATTTCACCCTCAGGCTGCAGGGTGACGGTCCTGAACCCCAGTCTGCTCATCCAGCACGATTGAAGTGTGCTCAGAGATGTTCTTGTTTATTTCATTCCAAATGTCTTTAAATAAGGTGTTTTTGTGCAGCATGGCCTCATTTCATCTCCTGAGCTGCATGACAGACGTGAAGGAGGGAAGAGAGGTGTTGTTGGTGTCTCAAAAATAACAAGAATGTCCAGGATAGCAGCAGAGTCCACAAGGAGCTTAAACAAATATTGCCTAGTTGATGAATCTGGCTGTTTCCATGGTTGCCTCTCACTTTTTATTCCTCTTGTCAGATTTATAAGCCAACGCCTGCAGTTGGGATGTGTAGGGCTGTCACCACAAGGGCTGAACAATGAATTGCAAATACAATTAAATCGCAATATGGCTTGTTGCAATTTTCAAATCGCAGAAGGTTCAATATTTTTAGCCCAAAATGTGTCGAACATTTTGGCACTGTGATGTAGTGTTTTTGCAATTTCATGCCTATTTTTTACCTCTATTCATACACTTTTTTCCCACTTTTGGGCCATTTTTACCTTTTTTTAACCCCGTTTTTACAACTTTATGCCTATTTTTCCCCCATTAATCTTTTCTTGGCCACTGTCAGAACCATTTTTGGATTTTTTTTCAACCATTTTAATTTTAATTCCCAATTTTGCTGCCATAATCAATTTTCCTAAGCCACTTTGGATACTTTTTTCATACCATTTGTACCCAGTTTTTACAATTTCATACCTATTTTGCTTCTGTTCTTCAATTCTCCACTTTTTCTCAATGTCGTATTGGTTTTACTATAAAAAGATCTACTGCTTATGTTCGTTTAAGAACACATAAGATGAGGAACATTAAAACAATTGCAGAGTAAATCGCAATATTGGTGAAAAAATTGCAATTAGATTATTTTCTCAAATCGTTACCAGTGTTATTTTTGCTGACTAATTATTTTTGTCATAGTTTTGATCACCAACCTTTTTCCCCTGATGAAAACTAGACAATAACTTATGTGCATTTAGACATTTTCATCAACAAATAAAAACGAGACTAAAATGTCTGACAGACTTCATCCAATCAGACCTAATATGGTCATGTAGGAAGTAGAAACAAGTTAGGAATCTATCCAATCACAGCTACTTTGGTTGTGTTAAACTTTGGATGAGTTCAGAGGGACATCCAATCACAGCTGCCTTAGCTTGGTGGTGGTGGGATAAGTTGTAGAGCGATCCAATCAGAGCTGCTCTCTTTATGAATTGATATATTCATGTAGAGCAGGTTCACTGTTTGTGGTCAGTTCTGGTATTGTAACTGAGATGCTCTGCCAGGTAGGCTAAATAAAGGTGACTGCATTTCACACAGAAGAACATTTCTACATTCAGTCTTTATGAGCATTCAATAAAGGGTAATTAGATTATTCATTTACTCCAGGAGTAAAACATGAGGTCATATTTTCCACTTCATGTACTGAATTTACAGTCGATTTGGTCGACTAAAATGTTGTGAAATTTCATCAGTGTGGCAGTAAGCTCCCTCGTTTCTTAGGGAGAGCTGATTCGATTTTGGTGGTGATCTGAACGGCGTTGTTTCAAGGACTGTTTTGACCTGTTCAGCCCTAAAGTATCCGATTTTGGGAATGCTTGCCTACTCTCCAACAAAAACATAAGAAAAAGTGAACTGTTTTTCAAAATCTTCGCCTGACCATATTGTTATAAAACCTCTCAAATTTTGCTCTGCATCACTTTATAACAATAGTTCTTTGCAGAGATAATGTAAAAATATTTTATTATTCATTTTTAGAGTTTACCAGCCACTCCAGCATCATTTCCAAGAGATATTCACAATCTATATATATATGTATTTTAGGCGAGGATGAAATTTTCAAATTATTCTGACTTCCATCTTCATTTACTGTCCCAGTCACACATATACTGATATTAACACATCTCGAAATAATTCAAGTAGACCATGTGGTTGCAGAGATACACTCTTTTCTTTTTCTTCTATGTTGTTGCCAATAACTTGCTAATAAATAACGGGAATGCCTCAGTTGAGATTCTAGTTATATTGTAGAGTGTATTGCCAAAGCAGAAACAAAAAATAATCTGTAGACTAATTTGACATCTAGGAGTAATTTTTCTCTAGTTTTAGTTCCGGTCATGTTTTTGTGGTAGCTTTTGGGCATGATAGTCATGAAAATCTGACGTGGTGACAGCCCTAGTGTCCAAACAAAAGCAGATCATCTGGGGCGAGGAGAAGGACATGATCTGGAAAGCGTCTCGGGAGCAGTAGTATCTATCTTCCATCCTTCTTTCAGTTGTGCTCAGGTTGAGAACTAAACAGTTGTTCCTGTTTTTTGGCCTCTTGAGGGTCCATCCAGCAGCAGTAAAGACTTTCTGGACAATAGTTTGGTTTCGTTTTTTTCCAAACTGGAAAGAACCGTTGAAAACGCCTCCATGGATATTTCCCCTGCAGTACCACCGGTGTCCACCAGAGCTGACACGCAGCAGTGGACTCGACTCTCCTCTCAAACTTCTACTTCCTGTTGTCCCTCCTGCGATGACGTGCTGGCCGTCGTCCCGGCGATGTCAAAGCAGGTCTCCATCATGACTCGAGACTTGCAGAGGTTGACGCAGTACTCGAGCTCGGCCGTGACCTGCACCAGGGCCTCCAGGTACTCCTGGGACTCCTGATCCAAGTCCTGGTCCACGTCGACTGGAGGGGAAAGCAAAGAGGGACGTTAGCGATTAAAAATGTTTAACAAAAGTGAGATAGGGCTGGGGCTGAACGATTTCAAGAAAATATGTAACTGCAAATTTTCTGGCTGATATTTCAATTTCAATTTGATTTACAATTTCTTCAAATCAAGCTTCAGTCCAATATTCACCATGTTTACAGTAGGGCTGGGCGATATCACCTAATCTCAATATATTAATTGAAGGTCATAAATTACGATTATGAACAATTATTTTATGCTATGCTGGAACAAATAAGTGGTGATACCGATGGCCATCGACACGGTCTTCCTGCAGTGTTTACACTTAACTTCTTTCTGCTCGATGTCCTCTGCACACAATCCAAAATGTGCCCAAACAATGGAGACGGTATTTTTCTTGGCTACTAGGTCCTCTAATAGATTGGCGCTTGTCTACTTCATGTTGGCAGCACGTCCTTTTCTCTTGGCAAAAGTGAATATAGACTATAAGGAGATTTACGCAGGGAAAATAATCAAAATAATCATCATGTGTAAAATTATTTCGATTATAGGGTCTAGATGTCGATTTTGATTATTTTTCGATTGATTGCCCAACCCTAGTTTACAGTAGAGACAACAGTAAAGCAATCAGTGATCAAAAGCACACAACAAATTATTCATCATCTAATGTTGATTTATAATCTGTTTTCATTATTTTAGGGATACTCCACCTTCTACTCCTAAACAGAGGCCTTGTGTTGTGGTGGAGATGTGACGTTCGTGGACGAGTCGACTCTTTTGAACGACTCTTTAAGTGAACAATGAGAAACTTTGACAGTTGTGAGTGAGCTGTTCATTTGCAAGCCTTTCTAAAATGCAAATCAGGGCTCCAGAGTGCAACCATCATGGGCGCACTGGTGCACCAAGAAAAATTGTAAGGCACACTCTTACAAATTTAAGTTTTCAAAAGTAACAGAGGCAGTGGAAAAAAACTGCTACAAACAGACAAGAGTCATGAAATGTTTTGCCCTACATGTCCTTTTATATTAATTAGTATGAGAATTGTCTATTTTTGATTATTGACCTTCGTTTCAGTTTTGTAAATATGGACTATCGCGTGTGAAGTCTTTTTCTAGTTTCAAAGTTATTGGAGAATAAGACCATCCAGGTAAATGTTATGTTGTTAGTTGTTAAAATTTGAATATTAATTTCATTTTTTAGTTCAGTATAGCACCTTAAACATTTGCTCATTTTAGTTTGAAATATTTTATTTAACTTGAGATGTTTGAGTTTGAAATGTTAAATTTCAGTTCAGTAAAGCACTTTAAGCACTTTTATTTGGAAATGTTTTATTTTGCTCACTGTTTTAGTTTGAATTTGTAAATTTCATTCAGTGCAGCACTTTAAACGTTCTGTTTTTCTTTTCACTTCGAATAAAGACAAGTATTTCATTACATTTAATTGTTTAAAAATCATTCACATTAAATAAAAGCTATGGAGATTAATAAAATGGTGACCTTATGGTGTTAAAGGTGACTTGAAAAATTTGGGTGCACCTAACTTTTGTGCTGGTGCACCTTAAAAATATTGTTAGGTGTGCCTTTGTAACCAATGCTTAAGTTAGTCTGGAGCCCTGAAATTGCCTGCAGATTTGTTAAGTATTTCATGTAAAGTAGTTGACGCAAGTGATCCTGGGTCAGTCAGGAATACCGCAAAAAAATGCATTTAGTCGTCTGAAATTTGATTTTTGATCCAAAAACGATAAATCTTTCAGGCTTATATAGGGCCCTGTAAAATCTGTGATCACAGAATTACAGAATTGGACAGGAAGAGCAGAAGTTTAGAAACCTGGCATATCAATGAAATAGCCGACATTTTACATAAAAGTTCTTCTGTTGGAATAAAAAGGGAGGGAATCTCTTGGGAAGTGCTCCTCCAGCGACCAATCAGAATCCTCGGTGTGGGCGAGGAAATAAAATTCTGATCTGACGTTCAGGCCTTCGACTGCTCTGAACTTCCTCCAGTATTGAGATTTATTCTGAAAGGACTCATTAGTTTTCTCTTTAGCTTAGAGAGAATAAAAACATAATGCATCAATATGTATTTTTTTTTTACTAATTGTATGTTTATTTAAATCTGATATTTAAAAAAACAGTCCTTCAACATTTATTATATGGAAAATAACTCATTTTATGTGGATTTTTTCAAAATATAAACAGTGATATCATGTAATCAGATTGGCATTTTAATGATTAAAATAAAAAATATATATATTTGTTTTTTATTATTACTAAAGTTGTTTTGAAGATTTGAGCAATAAAATGACAAAAATATTCAGCTGTTATGTTTGTATAGCGGTTTTTGGAAGTGGACTTCTTTGTCCTCTTTTTACCTGTAAGGGTAGTAAGATGGGAAATTCACTCTGCAAATAACATAACAATGAATCAAAATCATTTTTTAACTAATCTGATGTATATTTAAATTTGATAATTTAAAAAATCCCCAGCCTCCCAACAATTTATTAGAAAATATCTCCTTTCATGTGGATTTTTCAAAATTTAAATGGTTGTATCATGTCATCAGACTGGCTTTTGAAGGATTTATAAAAAAAACTATTAGAACGGAAATTGATTGAAAGATTTGAGCAAAAAAAATTAGAACAAATTCGAATCCGTTGTGCTTTAATAACAGATTTTGAGGGAGGACATTTTTTACTTCTGCACCGGTGATCTATGAAAGAAATTAAGTCATTTCTTCCTAAAAAAAAAAAATCCCTCCAAAAATTCCTCCCATATGGAGTATCTGTAAGGACAAAAATGTTCTATAAGGGTGAATTTGCACAGCCTTGTCAGAATAAAAACACATTTTACATGTTTACTCCATTCATTTTATATTTAACATTCAGTCATATTCTTGGTCATTTACGTCTCTTTTTTTATTCCATAATTCTCCATCGTTTCTCCCCGCGGTCATTTGTTCACAGTCTCCTCTCCAAACAGCCGAGCTGCTTCGTTTGTTCACGCTCCACAAATAGAAACAGAGCAGAGGAAGCTTTAACCTGAGGACGCCGCCGCTCGCACACTGTCCGTGTCCTGTTTGTGTGTCCACATGACGAAGAGGAGGTCTGATCCTCGGAGACTCAAACAGCTCTGATAACAGCTGTTTCTCTCGCTCTTAGATTAGGCAGTTGACAGAGAAGAGTTAAAGTGGTCATATTTTATTTTTGTACTTTCATACCCCCCTTAGAGTGTTTAACATGCCTCCTCTACATTAGGCCTTTTCCTAAGATAAAGTGGCGCCTGCTGATAAGTGCATTGATATGTATTTTACAGAATCAACATGACCCAAACGCAGTGAGCACGGCTCTGATTTCACTCTCTCCTCTTTCTCTTCCACTTTGCCGAGTTGTGCAGACTTTTGTGAGGCTTCTCACTTACAGAATAACTGAACTGCAACACATTTAACTTGGATGTGACATTACATTGAGCTCTGAGATAAATGGCCCCAAAGAAACCCTCAGTTAAAAGTCCAACCAGCTGAAGTCTTGGAGCAGTATTTAGATCAGGAATATTCTCTTGTTTTTCAGAGTGACTGTAAGAGTTAACCTGACAAGCCAGATGGACAGCTCCATATATCTGCCACAGAAATATTTCACTAGTCCATCTGGGTAGGAGCCCTTTGAATTTGTTTTCAGGGGCAGAACGTTAAAAAAAAACACAAGCTTGTGATTGGACAATCGTTTGGCTCGTCACATTCATCACAGACCAATCCACATCAAGCAGGGTTGCCTCCTATAATGTAGCAAAAATAGCAGCTAATGTAGCAGCTAATGGCTAACAACAGTTAATGACCTTTAGCTGCTAACTTAGCTGCTAACAGCTAACAGCCTTTTACTATCGTCTTACACTAAATTGTACCACACAGATGATTCATTTAACACTTATATGTGACATGAACCTCGTCAAAGACAATCCCTACAAGTAAACTTCTGAGGAGGGCAGATTTAGCCAAGTTTCACTAGGTAGCCATGAGAACAATAGGCTAATCAGCATGTCCGTTCTCAACTTCCGGTTCTTAACTTCCGGTTGTCGTCACGTCCGCATTCTGCTGCTCCCACCTCTCTTCCCTGATTGGGCCGTTAAGAATTCAGCCGAGTGAATTTGTTGGCCAATGAAGGCTGGCAAGACGGACCTGCAGGATTTCAGAATCAGGCAGGTCTGGCTGCTCTGCAAGGCTATGTAAGAATAGTAATGATAATAAAAGCTACAAGCAGCGTTAGACGGGTCCTCGCTCTGTCGCAGGTCCCTCATGCCCATTTGACCTCCATTTTGTGGGTTTTATCACTTTTCGACCTTTTTATATGCTCAAACTAGACTATTGTGAGTATCTGCAGCTCTTTCAGAAGCCTCAGTCTTTATAATGGGTGTGTATTATGCATTCATTTGTTACTGCATGACCAGCTGCACTGAGCTGTCAATCAGTGAGGGACATCATCCCAACTAACCTGGGCAGCAGAGCAACAAAAACTTTGAAACTTGTTTTCACAGATGCCACAATTTTGACCAAATCTCTTAAAACATTACACTTTTTTATAGTAAATTTTGTCAGGAATCCAACTGTGTCATTTAGAAAGCTGTAGCACCTTTGGTTTTTAGTGTAGAGGCCTAACTCCCTCAGGTTGTCTGGAGCTGTTGTATTTTCTTTCCCCATTCATTTGAATGGGAGAAGCTGCGAGGGCTGTATCTCGGTTCACCAACTTTGAGGGCTCGTCATTCGGAAACCATTTGAGAAGCAACAAATTCCTTCAGAACTTTTGATGAGCATGGCCTACTCTGTCAGCTGTCTGGGTTTCAAGCTGATACCATTTATTCTAAATGAATTTTTTGGGCATTTTGTGCCTTTATTGATAGGAGAGAGACATTGGATAGGCTTGTGAAAGGGGGTGAGAGAGTAGGGGAAGACACTCTGCAAACTGGCCACAGGCAGAAGTATATATATGGGACGTGCCTGGTTGCTAACCACTCCGCCAAACCAGCACCCCGCATTCTATCTTTTAATGACAAATTCAGTCTTACTTTATTTTGAAAGGCAAAAAATCTTATTTGAGATAGGTCAGGGATGTCAGTGCGGGATTTGTGGATCAGGACAAGATGATCATTTTGACATTGGTTCGATCTCTCGACAATATTCCCAGTGGTCGTCAGGGCCATTTTAGTGTGGATAGGTGGCGCTAGAGAGCACATTTTGGCATGTTGAGGGTTGATTTGTTGATTTTATTACATTTTAACCCTACCTGAGGTATGTGAAAGTTTGGTGATTTTTTGAGCATGTTTAGGGGTCAAATTAAGCTAAACGTGTGTGATTGAATAATAATAAGAAGAAAGAAATGATACAGCAACATTAGGGTCCTCACCCAAAGAGAAAGGAGCTTTCCCTTTGGGCGAGGACCCTTATTACTTGATTTGTCTCGCACTTAAAAACAGAGGCTTACAAAGTGCTTTGACAGTCAAGAACAAACAGACGACAAAGCACAAGAGCTTCAGCACAAAAGGGAATACAAACAAAAAGCTTGGCTCAAATCAAGGCACTCTTGCAGAAAAACACAAAAGGCATAAAAGACTCTAGAAAGAAAAGTTTAGAGGAGGCGTTTCTGGTGTCAAGTTACTTCAGGCCTCTGACTCAAAGGCCCTTTTCATATGTCATAAGAACCCAGACAATACAAGAAGCACGCAACACAAAATGAGACCATGAGGACTGAAGTAAAAGCTTAAAACATAAAATCAGTCAGAGAAAGAAAAAGGCAATAAAGGGGATCGAAAATAAAAAGACGATGTTGATAAAATATTATTAGCCATGATAGAATAGAATAACAGACATGAACGAGAGATAAAACAATTAAAAGCCTTGAAGGTTGTATATGAAAGGATTAAAAGTATAAAAAAGGTAAAAGTAAGTCACTAGTGCATTAATATGTTAATATAACAAAGAAGATGTTAATAAAGAGGAGGGACTTAACAGTAGCGGGAGATAAAAAGATGAAAGCAATACTGACAAAAAAAGCTAAGATAAAGATAAAAGTAGAGGCTGCAGCCGACGTTCAGCAGAGAAATAAAACACTTTCACTTCAAAAACAGCACTGAGACAAATGAAAACGTTTGGAGTGTCCATTTAATTTCCTCCAATGTTCCTCCAAGACCCCCCAGGAGATTTCCAGGCTTTGAAAACAGTTTGTCATGGCGGCCAAACCATGTAATTACAACCACAGGCTGTTTCATGATGTCCTAAAATGACTTCATCTTCTTTGCTTTTGAAGGAGGAGGCTGCAGATGCAACAATAAACATGCACAAACATCATTGTATCATAATTCAAATTAGTAGTAATTGTGGCAGGTACGGATCCACGATTTTATCGGTTTGATATCGATATCGGCTGATACTGAAATTTTTGCAGATATTTACAGCCGATATACACTGCCTGGTCAGAAAAAAAGTGGCCACCTGGATTTAACCAAGCAAAAAGGTACAAGCCTCCGATGGGATAATTACTGCATTATCATTCAGTTGGAAACAAGTTATTCAACCCCAGCTGATGCAATGAGCAGCTTCTCATTTCTTAAACAACCATGTCAAAGAAACATCCTGTGGTCGTGGAAAAAGATGTTAGTCGGATATTATAATATTTAAGGAGATTGAAAAAACTACTAAAATTGGATTTAGAACTGTCCAACATCCAAAAACTGGGAAGATAGTGGGGCACCATTGTCTTCAAGGAAGAAATGTGGTGAGAAAGAAATACTGAATGATCATGATGAACATTTAGACAAATCAAATCAAAGAAAAACAACAGAAGAACTCAGGGGTGTGTTTAATGGTAAAAGTAAGAGCATTTCCACACACACAATGTGAAGGGAACTCAAGGGATTGGGACTGAACAGCTGTGTAGCCTTAAGAAAACCACTAATCAGTAAGGCTAAGCAGAAAAAAGGCTTCAGTTTGCTAGGGAGCATAAAGATTGGACTGTGGAGGACTGGAAGAAGGTCATGTGGTCTGATGAGTCCAGATTGACCCTGTTCCAGAGTGATGGGAGCATCAGGGTAAGAAGAGAGGCAGGTGAAGTGATGCACCCATCATGCCTAGTGCCTACTATCCAAGCCTGTGGGGGCTGTGCTGTGATCTGGGACAAATCTGTGACATCGAAGAAGCTTAACGAAACAATGTCAGGGAACGAGGCTGTAATCAAAGATAAAGGTGGTCCAACGAAATATTAGAGTGTGTGACCTTTTTTAGGTGGCAACTTTTTTTGGCCAGGCAGTGTATGTCCCAGGAATCTCCTCTGTTGGAGTTCTGTTGTTAAAGTAGTAGGTGATCTTGTCCCAGCATTTGCAAGACAGACCGAAGTATATCCCATGGATATGTGAAACAGTCTATTACATTGACAGTGAATGTGATTGTAATCAAAGCCAAAGGCGGTTCAGTGACATATTAGAGTGTGTGACCTTTTTTTTTTGATGGCAACTTTTTATTTGGCCAGTCAATGTAAATGTACAATATTGATGCACCCTCTCATCACCTGAAGACTGAACTTGAATGGTTTGAAAACATTCACGCAAATTACTGAAGATATTTGGTTATTTTTAAAACGCCCCGTTGCTGTATCTGAAAAATGGATTTGGGATTGAATCTGGGTTTGTTTAAAGTAAAAACGTGGATGGCTGTGCAGTCGTCCGTGACTGAACGTGAATGACTAATGTATCAAAGAAAATGAAACTTAAAGCTGTCATTCCCTTTTATCATGGCCCTTTTCCATTAGCCCTACTCTACTCTACTCGCCTTGTGCTGCTTTTCCATTAGCCCCAGTCGCCTGCCCAACGGGGTGCAGTGTCGCTGTAAACAGCTGAGTGGCACTGCGGTGACATCATTTTGAGCGTGACACAACAATCTGTGTCTTTTTGTCACAAACCGAGTAAAAAAGGAAAGAAGAAGAAGGCTGCAGGTGGTAAGAAGAAATACCCCCTTGAGAAGCACAGGAGAGTTTTGGAAGCTCTACAACAGAATGAAGCTGAGGACGAGAGCAATCGAGCTGCAAAGAAAAGATATATGAGGGTAAGCTAATGGTAGCTACCACTAGCATGCTAGGTCGTCATGCTCGTGACTCATCAATGACAACATTGTCTGACCAATCAGTAGCCAACAGTCGGTGACATCATCTTTTAGTATCGACTCAGCTCGCTTGGAACCAGAGCGGAGTAGGAACTAAAACTAGCTTGTTTTAGGAGGTACCAGGCCAGTGGAAACACGCTGCAAATTGAGTAGAGTAGGGCCAAGGCGTGCAAGTGGAAAAGGGCCAATAGTTTTCTTGTATCTTTGGGGTTGTAAGAGATTTGAGATTAAATCCTTTTTTGACTCACAGTGTGTATCATGTTAGATAAACTCTGAAAACTCCACAGTGAGAAAGTAAAGCATCAGGCAGCAGTAATGTTTCAGACATGTACTCACACTCTCCGCTCCACCTGCCTGGGTGGAGCATCAGCCGGCTCTTGGCGTCCTCCAGCTCGACCTGCAGCCTCTCGTGTTTGCTCCGCAGCTCTCTGATCTGCTGCTGCCGCCTCTCCAGCATCCTGAGCCGAGCGTTGAAGTAGAGCAGACCCTGAGGACGGACAAACACACCAGCTGCTCAGTTCAGCCGCAGACACTCGGGGACATGAGGACGGACTCGAGGTTGAGCGTCCGGGCAGGTGGAGGCTGGAGGGATGCTAACCTGCTCTGAAAATTTCACTCTGCGCTCACTGCTGCAGTTAATTAGGCCACAGATAAAATTAGCAGCAGCGCTAATCTGCTGGTTTGAGACTTAATCTGCGGGACAAACACTGAGTGAGGGATTAAGGGCAGTGGAGGGCGGAGAGGTGACGGAGGACGGTCAAGGTCGCCGTGCTGCTTCACTTAATCACTGGGTCATAGAAACAAACATGGGCGGGAGCGACACTGGGAGAGAAGCAATATTTCATTTAAGATATACAATTACAGTCACTGGCCACTTTATTAGGTACATCTTGCTTGTCCCAGAATGGATCCTTTTGATTTCAAAGCTCCTTAATTGTTCATGCAGTAGATTTGCTTCAGGGCTACAGTTGAATAGTCACCTCCTAAGCTCTTTCCTGAACACTTTTCCTTAACCCGATGGAAAACATCGTGAGGCCAAGGGAAGAAGGGAAAAGGAAAGGAGAACTGTGGTGAAAGAGGAATTCGACTGCACTTTCACTTCAAGTGATATTCCAGGATGGAACAAGTTGGGTCCTAGGCTCTTCCACGGAGGCCGTTTATGGCGCTTATGAGAAATAGAGCCTTATTTAGAGGTGTTTTGTGTGAAAGCACAACTCTAAATAAAGCGTGAATGCAGACCAATATCAGATTTTTTCGGTGGGAATCCGTTTATTTGTGTTTTTAGTCCAAGTAAAATATGGCCCGATGTGACTGCAGAGAAACAACAATTCAAATGCTTTAATTCACAGCATTGGTTTGTGTTGGCTTCATCTATTAACATGAACAATCCATTTTTCTGTGTTATTATTGCCATGATTCACTTCATAAATGAAGATTGATACAATCGTGGTAACTAATTTATAATATTAACTAGGACCGGACAATGTGGCCTTAAAATAAAATCCGCAATTTTTTCCCACAAAACTGGATATACGATTTTAATCGATTTTTTCCCCCTTTCAAACAAAAGAAAAACTCCAAGTGACACCAAACTGGCATGAATCAAGTTCTGCCTTCATGTTGTCAAATGTATTCCTAAGCCTATCAGAATTACCCTCTTAAAATTAAAGTGTGTGTCATACATAAACATTTAAAGGGAAACTCCGGTATTTTGACACCTGGACCTTATTTTTAGGTTTGTGCATGCTCATATACTCACTCAGACAAACATCGTGCAGCTCGGAGTCCTTCAGAAGTTATTTAGATCCAACCGATTTAGCCGCACTTAGCGGGGGCCACAGCAACGGAGCTTCAGCGCGGAACATAATCTCTGCAAAATCGCTCGTCTCTACCACAGCCCGGTTTGTCATTACAGAGAATTCCTCCGGAGTAGTCAGACATATATTCCTGGATAGATCCATACGCTTGTCAGCCGGTTTCAAGTCCCACTCTGAGCAGCTAACACACTCCTCTTCTGTTGCTATAGGCGAACACTGTCCACAAGCGCACACCAGTTAGCATTGAGTCGTGGACGTGCTCCTGTTTGTTGTTCTCGAGCCAGCTGTTCGTCTTTCTCCCTCCACATTCTTCTTTCATGGAGCTCCTCGTCCGTGTACTCAGACTCAAACCGGTCGTCGAAGTCTTACTCTTCGACATCAGATAAATATTCTGCCATGTTGCTCAGCAATGCCGGCTAAAAGTAGCTGTACATTTGTGTCGCGCGGCTATGACGTCATCAAAAGTTTGTTTACCAGGTCAGCTGACCCACCTGAAGAGGGTAGACGAGCTGACTTTATGATAACACTGGCGATGGATGAAAAAATATAGCCGAAGTGAGCGATTTTGCAGAGATTATGTTCCGCGCTGAAGCTCCCTTGCCGTGGCCCCCGCTAAGTGCGGCTAAACCGGTTGGATCTGAATAACTTCTGAAGGACTCCGAGCTGCACGATGTTTGTCTGAGTGAATATATGAGCATGCACAAACCTAAAAATAAGGTCCAGGTGTCAAAAAAACGGAGTTTCCCTTTCAAGCTTAGGAGTTTTCACAGCTTGTTAACATATCACTCCCTGATCAATATTTAATCTATTTTAAATAATAAATAAATAAAAGTCTGTAAAAGTGCTTGTGCAGAACCTGACAGGGCGACCATCATGAAAACTGTAAAATGTCAGTATTTATATTTTTCAAAGCTTTGCAACAACCTACAATTTGCATAAGTGATTTATTTTTTTTATTTTAAGAGTTGTTTTTTAAATCTTCTGCAGAAAAAAATTCAAATTAATCGATTAAATCAATATATTGCTGAGCCCTAATATTAATTTAGGAAACAAGAACCACAATTGTTTATTATTCATCAACGTTGTAGGCAGTTATGGACAAAAAGAAATGCTTAAATTAATTGCTTTTTAAATTATAACATTTAACTGTTTACTCGTCCACCATTTTATCATTCATTAAATGATTAATAAAGAAATTAACTGAAGGTTACATTTTTGAAAGCACTGACTTTGAAGCATATATTTTGTCTATACCTGCAAAAATGTTAGCTTAGTATTATATAGCCTACATATCTTGATAGTCCAAAAAACAATGTAAGTTGTCAGTTTCCGTAATCGTTCTGCGGGTGCCAATTTTATAAACGTCATCTGCCACAAGGCATTAAAGGGCGTTCCTTTCTCCTTAACTTTCGTAAAGGATGGTCCAGTGTTTCCTAAGCTAAAGGAGATAATGAAGGAAGCATTGAGCCACCTTTCTAAGCATTTAGAGAATTTGAACAGCTCTTATCATGAACTGCTTCCACATCATTTCACTAAAGCAAGAAGGACTATTCTTCTGCAGTTCAGATTTGTCAGCTGCACATCCATGAAGCTATTATGGCCCTATAAGATCTGATTTATTATATCCCAAATTCCTTTAGTGCCCTGTTTGAGCTAATACAATGTTGCTGACCTCTTTTCCTTTTTAAATAGTTGAGAATAACTCACAATTAGACTATCTTTATTCATGTTCCATTAGGTTGAGTCCTTTAAAAATGTAGTCATGGCTTCATAAAGCAAACATAAAACCTGATAATGCAGCAGAGGAGAGCCTGAACAAGTGTAGCTACTATAACATTGATCTTAGGCTGATTTACACACTATGACATGAAGACATAATAACTCACCTTTTCCACATCATGGAACGGCTGCAGAGAGAAACAGAAACATAAAAGAAGAGTTTATCACCCTGTTCCTCCGAGTGCGTCTCTGTAAGACAAACTCATATCTCCTCCCTCTAATTGAAAATAAATCAGCGCTCCCTGCAGCGGTCGGCGTCCCCCCCCTCCCTCAGCACTGTGAAGGTTAACAAGCCGCTAACACAGAGAGACAAGACGGCCGTAAAGAGCACCCAGCCGAGGCTGAGCTGTCGTTCATCACTGCACCCCTCCTCCTGTCCTCCCCGTCCATCCATCTCCCTCCTTGAAAGTAATTAAGACTAAACTGTAATTGACTCGGCGATAAACTCGGTTACTGATAAGTCTGACCTCGGGCGAGATGCTGAAGGTAACTGGAGCTGGGCATGAAGTTGACGGCTTGTTAGGGGGAATTTATTGAATCTCTGCGCTCGAGGATTTTCTTGGCCTCATGTAAAGATGTCAGACTGGGCACTTCACCAAAGCTTGAGTCAACTATGAGATATTACTGTAATCAATCAATCAATCTTTATTTGTGTAGCACTTTGGGCACCCACGGAGCTCTCTTTCTCTGGACACTTGGATCATTGACTCGCTCCATCTTCAAATCAGGTTTAGAAAGGGGTAGGCCTGTCACGATAATCAATAAATCAATTAACAGCACGATAAATAAAAAAGTCCCCAGTAAGTTTGTCAGCCTCGATAAATTGACAAGTGCATGCATGTTTGTTTCCCTCCTCGCTCTCTACCAAACACTCCGGATGAGAAGATGGTTCACTCCGTCCATCCATCTCAACGCCTGGGTGCATTGGTCCTATAGCGGAATGAGCGGAGTGATCCATCTGTCAGTCATTCAGTCTTTGTGGGGGGAGGCCGGGCCGCTCGTACACACACAGCGCTGCAAGTGAGCGTTGTGAGGAGTAACAAAGAAACAAACACTAATGTGAATGATGGCAAGAAAGCGATGGTTCCTAAGCACAAAATGGTGCGCGCTCACAGACAGTGCGGTTCGCAAAAGAAATGCAACCCTTCAGTACGGTTGAAACGCCAACAATGTTACAAATGTTTGACAGACAGTACGAATTGACTGGGAAAACGTACATGTCACAAACAATTCAGGATGATCTGCATTTTATCTATTGTTTTTATTATTGTGTTTGTTTTTATTGGAGTGTTGTTTTTTTTCCTTACAGAGACAGGGCCTATTTTTTGTTGTTTTTGATTATTATAATGATTTTTATTTCAATGCAGTTTTTCCCAAAAGAGAGTACATTTCATTTTCATTGGGTTTTTTTCTCTCTTTTGTTTGTATAATATATTATAATGTTTGTTTGTTTAATTTATTTTATTTAAAAGCTCTTGACCTTCCAATTACAGTTAAATACTTTTAAGAAATTAAAGTTCATCGCTTTTGATAGGGTGCACTCACTTTATTATGACAAATATTACATTATTGAAAAAATTATGTTTCAAAATAATATTGGCAATACAATATCGGCTATAATTTTTTGGACAATTCTCGTACAGCAAAATTTGTTATCATGACAGGCCTAGAAACGGGCTTTTTAACTTGTAAACTCACACTGATTGCTTAAAGGGGCAGTGTGTAAAAGTTGGCATTTTTGCGACATCTAGTGTTCAGGTTTTGGAAAGAGCCTGTCTGTTTCTAAACCATCACATCAGTAAGCGATGACAGCCGGTGAAGACCAAAAAGGATCATAAACAGGGCATCATTTACAACAGTTATGAGGTGAGGGTTTCCATTCATATTTGTAACTATTATTTTTATAGATTATTGGTCAGTTAAGATAATTTTAGGCTTAGTAAACTTTTGTAGACTCATATTCAAAAAACGCATTTCACTCTTTTTGTCCCCAAAACCCACCCGCAGACAACATGGTCATCATTATGAATCATTATCTCAGTCTCCATGGATATAAAATTTCTGATTTCTGTCTTTCACGTTTCACTTTGGTTCAAACTTGTATGGATTTTTTTGTATGGGAAAATGTTGACTTCTGGTTGATTTTTTCCAAAAAGAAACAAAAAAAAGAAAATTGATTTTGTTTGTTTTTTTTTTTCAAAAACAATCAAAAACGGTCACAGATTAGCAAAAGAAGTTAAAAACTGTTGTAATTGGGTGTAATGAACACCAAAAGTGACATAAAAGTGAAATATAAAGTTTGGTATATCAGAAATTTCAAATGGGACAAATGGAGCCAAACTGTGCTAAGGTTCGCAGGGTTCCCACACGTCCTGGAAAACCTGGAAAATGATTGCCCAATTTTCCAGTCATGGAAAACACATGGAAAATGAGGAAAAAAGTGAAATGTCCTGGAAAAGCTTAAATTGTCCTGGAAAATGGACAAGTGAAGTAAGAAATGAAGTAAAAATGTACTTGGTAACTAATGGCCAGAAATGTGAGTAGGTAAAATAATGCAAGTTAAGGCATACAATATAAAAACTCAAAACAGTGGGGACAAAAAAGAAATAATAAAAAATTGACAAAATAAAATGTAGGCTAAATTAACAAAATCTATTCATAAAAAGCAGAGTAAATAAAGATCAATAAATGTGTATAACCATAAATTTATAATAGTAAGACACATAAAAGCCAGACTAAACAGATAGCTAACAGACAATGTTGGAGAGTTAGAAACAAAGAAATTCTAAGATCAATATGATCAATAGCTAGAGATATTGTTCATCAACCTCTAATCTTGTTTTTTAGAAGGCTAACTAGAATTGAAAACTGCCCACAGCAACAATGTAACTTCTGTATGTGACACTGGAAAAAGTCCTGGAAAAGTCCTGGAAAATGATTTCTAGAAAAGAGTGGGAACCCTGGGTTTGGCCTGACCACTCTGTAGTAAAACCTCTCTAACTTTGCTCTGCATCACTTTATCAGACTCAAACTTGGCAGAAGTAATGTTCACATATTTTCACATTCATTCATAGAGTTCTAAAGCTGCAGCTGCATCATTACAAAGAGATATTCACTATAAATATTTGCTTTTTTTAGGCGAGGATGAAATTGTCAGATTATTCTGACTTCTATCTTCATTTACTCTGTCCCAGTAACACATATACTGATAATTCCACATCTGGACAAATCTCTCAAGTGTTACTTTAACTATGACACCAGAATAATTCACATAGACCTTGTTGTTGCAGAGATACACTCTTTTCTTTATGAGTGTGTCATTTTCAAGCAGAAGGCTTAAGAAAGGGGCTGAACAGGTTGAACTGCAGAAAAAAAAGCAAAATATGGGACCTTGAAGTGTCGGTCAGTTTAATGAATGTTTTCTTCGCTGTTTATTCTTTCTTTTGTTTACTGTGTTGTTAAGGTGACCGTGGGTGCTGTGCTCACTCAACTTTGCCTCAGTTTGTGGGGTCAGTCTGTCAGCGCTTTAGTCCATGACTAAAACAGCAGAGCTGAGTAAAGAAACTGAGCAGATGGAGTCCAGCTCACCTCCGACCCGGTTGTCACCTCCCTCCTCCTCTGCAGGCACTCCACGTCGTCGATCTCGTACACCTTTATCTCAAAGGACTCCTTCAGCGTGCCGCCCAGCGAGGGCAGGTCCACCCACTGACCCCCCACCTTTCTGCCCAGGGACGAGGTGTCAGGGAGGGGGGTGGGGATCAGACGTCGCCGCTGGAAACCTGAAACATGTCAAATCATTGAATGAGGGGGGAGGAGAACAGGTCTGTGCGATGTGCTTAATGTGGGGCCCTCTGAAAGCTGAGTCTGTTCTGTTCGATCTCTTTGGATCTGCTTCTGTTTATTCAGAATTTTTAAAAATCAGCCTTCAGGCAGTGGCATTATAGGCTGTGATATTTATGCCTCTTGTAGGGCTGCCATGATTAGTCAGCTAGTCGTGACTAGGTCGACGATCAAAATGGTCAACAACTAATTCAACAGTCGACACGTCATTTTGTTTTTTAAAGCATTGTTTCCAGAACTGCTGCTGTACCTTCAGCTATCTTGTCTGCCTTTCTGTCCTTGACACGTGCGCAGTTGTGGTAATCTGGGTCAGCCGTGGTGTCACCGGAAGAGTTATGGTGTGTTCCAGTTTTAGTTGGAAGTCGGAATTTCCGAGTTCTGAGTAGGAAACTGCAACTGGAACGCCCCTTGAGGTCGGAATTTCCTACTGGGAACTCGGTGAAACCTCACCACCCCGGAGTTGACAATCGAAGATGGCTGCCCCTAGTGTGAACAGTTATTAAGCTCCTGTCATAATAATGGTAGATTGGTATGTTTTTGTCCCACTTTGTAACTGGATCTTGGAGATGATGTCACTCCCACTTCCCTCTTTCCTGTTCTGAGGATGCTGGAACGCAGCATTCCCTAACAGTATCATGGCTAACTGGCAACAGAGCTTGAAAGTTTGGGAGCATTTTACCAAAAAAAAAAAGAAGAATGTGCAAAGCAAAATCTGCAAGACAGAACTTGACTTCCATGACAGTACGATGGCGATGCATAAGCATCTAAAAAGCACGTCTTGGCTGATTCAGTTTCTGATGAAGAGGGACAGTTGTCTCGTTAAGCTAATTGGCTAGTTAGCTGCTAACATTAGCGCCAAAAATGTGCCTGATTCCAGTGTTTTACTATTGTGTGTGTCTACTAGAACAAAGGTTACTCCTACAGCCATGTAGGAAGCAGAAAGCATGAGGGAGCAGGCTGAGCGCAAACTAAGACAACAGTTATTGTGTTGCCAAGTCTGCTCATTAAAAGTGACTTTGGGCTTGCTCTTCTACTTGTGTGAATCCCACATGATTATCACCCAGCTGCCACCACAAAGCAAAACATGAGTGTGGTTGTTAGTTTGTCTTTTCCTCACCCTGTTTCCTGGTTATCACGCCTGCAGGAATAAACCCAGCACACCCCCAAACACAGTCACGCATGTGTTACATGCACAACTACGCAATCGCCATAGTTGCCAGGTCTGCTCATTATAAGCAATTTGGGCTGCCATGCTGGTGCAATATGCTGCAGTTCATGTAGGATGTGACTAGTCGACCAATCACAAAAATAGTCGTTGATTCGTCCAATATCAAAATAGTTGTCTGTGGCAGCCCGAGCCCCTTTTGATGTCTTCACTGCAAAGCTTCAGGAGTGCTCCCCTCAATCTGACTTTCAGAGAAGTACCCAAAGTGTAAAACAGGGTGAAGGGGGAGTGTGTGGAGCCTGTGGGGGAGTGCAGTGCTGTTTGTTTCTGTCTGTTTGCTTATGGGAAAAGCTTGTGCTCACTCTCTTGCTCCACCAAAGTCATTTCCCCAGGGAGTTTTCTTTACGGGATGATGTGAACGTCTTGTAGAGTAATGATGACATGATGGCCTTATACCTGATCATGATTTTCTTTTAATTTTAAAGTTGGCATGTCTGTCCATTTCCAGGGTTTTGGGGGAATTTCCACGACCCAATGGGGCCACACAAGGGTGCCATTCAGTTTTTTGAAAAAAAGAAATACATGCTTGAAATATTGTTTTAATTTTTTCAGATGTACTAGTAAATCCAAAGTATGGCGACACTTTGGCTTCCAAACATTGAAGGGACAGAAAAGTCGATTATTGTAAGATATTGTTACTTTGATATTTTTGTCAATATATCATCATCACAGAATCGCTGCATCATGATTATATTGTTATGGTGACCATGTTTCATGAGCAGAGGTTACCTGATACAGCTTTTTCACCTCCGATATGATACCGATATCGCAACCTTGAGTATCGGCAGATATCGATATTGATCCGATACCATATCAGCAGGAATCATACATATTTTTATTGCTTATTTTGTAGTATGGACTGTAAGAAAAGGTTTGATCAGGTGAGATTACTCAACAGAGAACAGTAGTCAGCAATAGTAGGTTTGAGAAAAACTGACACATTTGTTATTAACCACTGGGTTCAATACATTTTCACTTTAAACATAAGAATATGCGACAATTAAATAAAATAAATAAAAATAAATGAGAAAACCTTGAAAAGTAACCTCAAGAAATCCAGGAAAAAACAAAACATATATTTTTAAATTGCAAAATAACCACTGTGTTTAACCAAAACATAAGCATATTCTACAACTAAATTAAATAAAAAATAAATTACTATGAACTGCTTGTATCAGAGTGCTTATATCGGAGGTTGTAGATGCAGACCGATAAAATCAGATATTTGTTTTTATGCTGATGTTGGACTGATATCAATATCAGTATCAGATCAGGACACCCCCAGTTCTTGATTCCCATCCCTAATTTGGTGCTGTACAAATAACGGAGAAAACGCTCGGAGAAGCAAGATATTGTCTCCATTAAGTTTCAGAAAAGCAGTCCCCGTGTGCTAAAGTCTATATTTGGTGTCATCAGCAGACAGGCTTGTGCACAGACAGCAAAGTCAGCTCATTAGCTCTAATTAGCCTCATCTTCATCACTTTGGCTTCACCAATACCTCTGCCCCGTCAACAACCATCTGCTCTGCAGAGAAGTTTGAAAACCACCACCGTCAAACCAAAGACCATAATTTCACCGGCTCACAGGGCCATCAGAGAGCTGCTGTACAAATTAATTTAACGATTATCATAACTGCGAAGAAGTAAAGTGAGAGCAGCAGCGTGTACCGAAACAAACAGCCGACAGTGGTTATTAAACACTCACGGCCTGTAAGCATGGGCTGTACAGTAGTGACAGATTGAGGAGGAGTGTGTGGGTGTGTGTGCGCGCCGTGAAGTGGATGGGGGTGATAATTGGAGTTGGATATGTGCATGAGGGAACGCTGAGGCCTCATGAATCATTCATGAGGCAGAAACGAGCTGAGATCTACAGACTGATGGCAGGCAGATCACACGAGGGCTGGCTCCATATGCATCAGGCTGCCTGACCCGGGTGTCTCCGCCACCGCCGAGCCGCATGAATCACAATCAGCTGCTGCGAGTTAACGCCACATAGGCAGAACACGCCACAACAGCGGCCCAGATAATGTGCCTGGATGTTGATTTTACGATAACAGCGTGCGGAGAGATGAATGTATGCGATGAAACAGTCTTTGATGGATGCTCCCACGGAAATAATAATACCTGTACTCTGCAGTGTGCTCATTCAGGGAAATACTGAACTAAAGAGATGTTCCCGTCCCATCATCTCACACTCTGATGGATGAAAGCAGTTTTTGGAAAAAGTCATAAATATGATAATTTCTCACTGAAGCTTCCAGAGCAGTTTGATGACTCTTTTACTCTCTGGATCAGGACGTTGTGGATGGTTGCTGAATGTCAAATTGGAGCATGAAACTTCTCCCATTAACTGTGATGATTTAAACCTCATTTCAAAAATAATTGGACATGATAAAAAGCAAAACACTCTGCTTATTGAGTATTCCTAACATTTCTTTACAAGAGCCGCTCTTTCATTTTACTTATTGACTTTTCCGAATTAAAATAGACCATAAAAAGTTCATTTGGTGGTTATAGGACCCCCAACAGAGACAATTTATGCACTAATTTACTGCATAAGTTCACAACTAGCTACAACTAAATGTTCCCAGAGTCCAAACTGAACTGGGGAAACATAATTTTTGTTATGCTGCCCCCACAGCCTGGAATAATATACAGACTGAACTGAAAAGGCAACAAGGCAGCGAGAATCCTATGAGCAATGCCTGTGTTTTTATTTTTAAATTCTCCCTGTTCCCTAAAACTGCAGCATTTCTACTGTAACATTTTTGAATCCCTTGCCATATTTATTGTCTTGATTTGCTTTTTATTGCCCTAAACTTTTATCATGAATTTGTATTTATTATAACGTGTGCTGCTGACCTTTTGGCCAGCGATAGTAGAGGCTAATGCAGCCACAATACCGTCTTATTGGCTGATCCAAACTGGATGTGTGCATGTGTGTTTTTATTTATGATTGCATGTTATCAAGTCAGAGCTTTCAGACTGCCTGTTTGAGCTGCACATCTGATCATCTCCTGTGCAGAAAATTTTGTGAACATGAGGACTGACTGCTTTACCCCCAAGCTGCCAATGTATTTTGGCCAAAATAAATGCAAGAGAGATAGATAGAGAGCCAGATTTGCTAGTGGTGAGAATTGTGATACAGTATCATCGCAATACTTATATCTTGATTCGATTTATTTGCCATTCCTAATATTTTATGATATGCTAAGTATTATTATACCTAACACTGTAATATGTGATTTTAACCTATCATCTGCATATACATTCAAAAAGAAATACAGAATTCTATAATAAATTAAAGGGATACTCCAACATTATATTTCTTTCTTGTCTTGCCTCACTCGTAAATCTATGACGAACAGATAGACTCCATTCTTTTTACTTTTTGTGCATTAACAAGAAAGGCACGGGCAGAGCTAGTCCTATGCTAATTAGCTTAGCTCAAACACTGCGAATTAATGGGTAGTGTTAGCCTGCCTCTGCCTACAGTCTTCAGAACAAGTCTTCAGCAACTCTACACATTCCTTTGTGCTTATCGTGACTCGTTTTTTTACTGTTATGTGATCTATTTTCAGACTAAGATCAGCACTTTGTTTTTTATGTAGCCTACTTTATTCAAGTAGGTCAACAAAACAAAGCACACCTGTGATGGTTTATACTTGCTTCCTGAGGTTTAGATTAGTATATATTAGGGCTGAAAGACATATCCCTATCAACTGATATCGAGATATGAACATTCAAGATATTAATATAAAAAAAAATATGATTCGATATTGTGATATCTGGCATGAATATCAAGATATGAAATTTTGTGCAGATATTAAATTGTGCAGCCCTAGTATGTATTTCAAAAATTACATTAATGCTCTAAATCAAGAGACAGAACTGCTAGTGTCTGCTTTGTCAACAATGTCAGAAGAGAAAGTAATCAGACTCAATTTCTCAGTCTTCTATTAGCTATTAGAGCTCTGACGTGATTCCTATTCTTCACTTTTCATATTTGCTGAGTGATTGTGGTATAAATGAATGCAAATAGTTTGCAAACAGAGCTACCTTAAACAACTCAAGAGTTACAACCAGAAGAAGACATAGTTAACTTTTGCAACCTGGAATTTTTTATTTTTTTTGTGAAGGAATTTGAAATTGAGAACATGAGCACTGCAACAAATCCTGTACAAATCCTTAATAGTGGTTGTTATTATTACTATATCAGCCACTCAGTGTTTGCTGGACAAGGATTCATAAAGTGTGCCCGCTCATCCCGCTCTGTATTTCAAAATTTACTCACCATTCCCTCTCTTCTTGGGCGATTTAGAAACTCTGCTTCTGTTTGACGAGGACACTCCACTCTCACTCATAGAGTCCTGCGCTGAGGACGTGCTGCCGGTGGTTTCGCTGTCTCTGATCATACTCTCATACCCACTGCTTCCCCCACTGTGGTAAAACAGGGCGGTGCGACCCATGGCAGGGGGTAGCTCCCCACTGAGAATACTGCTGTTGTCACTGCCATGCCCACTGCTGTAGCGCTGTGGCCTTCGAGGTGCAGTGATCTTGCTGTAGGGTGAGGGGATAGGTGTGTTGTTTGGCGACCCGCTAACACTACCAGTCCCGCTGTCAGTGCCGTCATGTTCTGCCACACCAGAAACTCTCTCAAGCGGCTTCCTTTGGCCGCCAGTGGCTAACTCGCTGACCCGGCTGTTTGCTGCCCTGCTGATGGCCTGTTTTGTTCCCATGATGGTGCCTCTTCCTATCTTAGGAGGGGGCTTCCCAGTTGGAGGTAAGCTAGTGTTTCGAAGACCTTCATGATCAAGAGGTTTAGGGGAGGAGGTCAGACTTCTGGAGCTGCTTGCAGACGAAGTTCGAACCTTTGCTGCCCCAGAAACTGCCACCCTTGAACTGTTACTACCTTTGATCGACCCAAGTTTGCTTATAGATGAAAGAACACTATTAGAGCCTTGGAGAGAAGAAGATGTAGAGCTAGAGGCTGGAATCCCAAGTCTTGGTACTGACTTGTTGGACTTGCCTCCTTGGATGGCACCACTGTTCTCCTTGAAAAGTTCATGCTTGGACCCTCCTGATGTTTGACTGTCGCATCTCTCTAGAGACATTAGACTTCCATAGTACCTTGAAGACTCTGTTTTGGCACCTCGTGTCTTCAAGCTTGAGGATGTCCTCATGATGCCGTGCTCAGCTTTTAAACTGGATGTCCGGTGGCTGAATGATTCTGCTCGCAGCCTGGTGGTGAATTCTTCCTCAGAGGCTGATGTCCTAGGGAATGGGGATTTCCCTAAGTCACCACTTGTTTTTAAGGCACTTGCAGAAAGCACAATTCGTGTCTTTTGTTCTTGGCTTGACTGTCTAACAAGTTGCGCAGGAGGAGAGATGTTTCCAGATCTGGACTTGGAGATCATGCTGCTTTTTTGTCCATTTGACTTTTTTCCCAAAGATGAAAATCTGAGGGTTCCTGTTGCGGACGTGCCCTCAGGATTCCACTTTGATTCAGAGCTCTGGGGAGTAGAAACAGTACCAAGGGTTGTTGCACCTCGTGTTAGTCGAGGCAGCTTGATGAGGGTGTCTGATCTCCTACTGCTTGTCTTTTCACAACCATCCACAATCCTTTGGGCTGATGAAGACAAATGTGCCTTTGGTGGTCGTGGTACACTGTTACTGTTCCCTCCTGGCTTTTTAGATAAAATGCTACTTAAGCCATGTCTTGGCTTACCAGAAGAGAGAGACTCATCCTCTCTGGATCCAAAGTCTGCAGAGACTGTGGAGTCCTCATGTCTGCCTTCCTGCCTGCTGCACTCCACAGCTGAAGATGAGGTAGGCTTTGTTTTCCTGGGAAGACTGGAATGTTCAGTGTGATGGAGGGATAGGGCTGACGGACTGTTAAGGGTATTTCTTCTAGCTTTAAGAGAGCCTTTGAAAGAGACCTTGGTTGAATCCGGGGAGGAAGGGCATTTTGTAAAAGAAGGTTTGTTTGGAGTTGCAGGATCACTGTCCAGCTCTGAGAAACAGATGCCACTGTCATTCAGGGAGCTCTTGATACCATGGTGCAGAAATGTCTGTCTATGAAATCTACTCGGCGAGGTAAGGATGGAGGAAGTTTCTGATGCAATGTTTTTGTCTCTCAGGAAAAGCCTTCCTTTAGAACGTAGGCCTTCGCTGTCTGAAAGGGTGAGTGCTTCACTCTGCCAAGAGCTGACTGTTGGTTGATTGTTGCCTTGCTGGGAAGACAAATCATCCTGGTAATTGGGAACAACATCAGGCGCAGGTCCAGCAGCTCCGTACTGAGATGTGTAGGCATCGTACTCATCATTTATACTGCTGATGATGCTGACAGGGCGAGAGCCAGACCCCGAGGCCTGCCAGGAGTAGTTTGTGTTGAAGCTGAGGAGGTTGGCAGGGCGGCCGTTGTCTGGGACGAGACCATGAGGAAGCTCCTCGATGACTGTGAACACAAGCTCGTCCTCCCCGTTCAGCTCCACAGGCTGCTGGAGTGTAACAGTAGTCCTCAGACAGTCTCTGTCGAAGCATCTTTCTAAAAGAGATGCCCGAAGGCTGTTGACCTCCATGAGGCCCCTGTTTGTAAAAGGGACCCTTTCATAGTCAGCAGACCCAGCAGGTGGATCCTGCCTTAGGGCTTGTTGACTCATTCCCACAGGGGGCGTCCTACCAATAGTCTCCCTAAACTGAGATGCTGTCCTGGGTGGCGAGGCTGATGGTTTGGGTTGACCTCCTCTGAGGTAGACCTTCTCTCGAACTACAGGCTCTGAATCCTGGGACGAACTCCCACTGAGCTTGCCTAAACATGGCTGAAAAGGAGCTGCTAGAAGTTTCTCCCCATCTGCACTTGTCCGCTTGGAAGTCTCCACAATGGAAGAATGGAATGTTGGTTGATCTTCATTGGGTTTATTTTTGTATGTGGTTGATGTGCTTTCTAAGAACTTGATAGAGAAGGGCTCATCAGATATTAGTGGCAAAGTTGCTTCAGAGGGTTTGGTAGCTCCAGTCTGAGCTCCAAACCCTGTTGTGAGTACTGCTTTGACCTCTGTGCTGAAAGGTGCAGGGCCCTCACTGCCATCGATGCAGTCAAGTCTCTCCTGCAACTCTGCAAACGTGTTGCACTTAAAGTGGTCCCCATCAGACCTTGGCATATCCTTCCCTCGCTTTTTGTTCAAGGAAGGTATGATGGGAACAAAAGCGGGGGGTCCTTCGTTGTCGCTCAGCTCCCTGTCGGAGATGGCCGCCCCTCCTGGCCCGACGTAGATGACGGTGTCGCAGGAGTGTTCGCTGCTTGAGGAGTAGTCAGGATCACTGGAGAGAAGAAGGGGCGTATCTGGATCCAGAGCGATGGTGCGAGTATGGAAAGGCCGAAGATGAGGAGGTCTATGGGACGGGCCTTCCTCGCATGAACTTTCCCCTCCAGATGAACTGGAGGCATACTGCAGAAAGAAAAGACGTAACAGTGAGAGTACTTTCTACAACCTTCATCCAAAGGCTAAATCTATTCCTAGAGATTATTCTGTCGATACAGCATGAGGTTAAAAGTACAAACTGCAGGCTGCATGAAAATAATGTCAGTGAGATGCATTAGCTTACAACTTCTAATCCTGTATTTCTTTTTCAATCTATAAAATAAAAACACAGCCTCTACTGAGAATGAAAGCATTTTTTTATTCAACCGCAGAGTACTGCTCCCAAAGGAACAGCGTCATTGATTATCTGACATTTCATGGTTGAAATAACTCAGTGAATAAAGGTGGTCCCCCTCTCTGACCTGATGCTTTACATTTACATTATAGATTAGTGGGCCTTACTGTCACACCCTCGGGATACATAGGGAACTTGTGGATAATAACTAATTCTAACTCATAACAGATGTTACTGACAGCCCAGAGCTGAAGAAATTAAACTTTAATAACAAGAAAACAACCTTTGACTTCTTCTTTCTCATCCGGTGGATGCGGGAGGCCAGCTGCAGCGTGGTCAGCGTCTCCATGTAGTTGGCAGGGGAGTCGGAGATGTGGGCAATCATGGTGGTTCGGCAGTTGATGTTGCCCAGGGACTCGCTGAGCAGCATGGTGAGCTTGCTGTCCCTGAATAATACATCAAGAAACCCCTCGTTAGACCCCAAAAATAAGGGGGAGGAAAAGAGCAGACCCAAGAAAACCCCACAGGTGCCCAGGAACCACTCATTACCCCACGCAGTGCTGGAGCACGGATAAGCAAAAAGGAATATTAAGAAACCTTCATTTAACTTTAATGAAGATCACTTTGAACTAAGAGTAACATGCGTTCTGTTCGTGGAAATGTATTGAAAGGTTCATGAGATCCTGCCTTCAAAAGACCTGGAATAAAGCCCCATGCATACTGCAGTATCGGCTTCTTTTGACAACAAGTGACGGAGATCCAGCACAGCATTAGTGAGCTGTTGCCTACCCCTCAGAGCAAACTATCCAGTCAATTCGACATTTCTTTTTTCATTTTTTATGCAATAAAGTTCGGTATGTGACATATTTGCACTATTGTTAAAAGTCATCCGAAGTAAATAATAGATCTTTATGTGCTGGGTTGCTCTGGGATGCCTTGGAGATAAATGACATTTCAACCAACTGTTATTATAATTAAATAGATAATTAGTGTATTATTACAAAAAAAAAATTCTTAGATGTCCTTGCTATTGAAATCACCATTCTAATGCTAATGTTAGCCAATGAATAGTCTTAAATCAAACATTATTTAATACGCTGGCAGGTGTATTTAGAATGTGGGCTGTAAAACAAGTTAGCAATTTCATCATATTACCAAATTGAAACCTTTCATTGGTACTCCAGTAGTGAAAGGAGAATAAAAAATGTTCATTGGTTCAAAAGGTCAACATTTTCCATTATTAATAATGATATTTTTTGGAGAAAAGCATGCAGTCCTTAAACTTTGAAGCTACAGTAACACAGTGTACATTTGGGCCTAACAATTTATGGTTTTCTGATTGAAGGCACAATTTCAGATGTGGTCGTATGATGGTCAAAGCTGCAATTTTTTTTGCAGCGCTCGTAACAGACCCAGGATCTGTAGGGTCAGCTATTTGCTAGTGGCAGTGTTGTCACATGTCAGCATTTATGTCCAAAACTATCAGAGTTTGACATGCTGGTTTGGCATGGCTTGCATTTTTCCTTTATTGGAATTGTTGAGTTTTGTTTTCCTTATTACTTATTTAGCATTGTTTTGTTTTGTTTTGTTTTGTTGTTGTTTTTTTACTTTTTTAACTTAAAGGAGACATATCATGCTGATGCATGATTTAATACTTACATATAATATAATAAATTTGAAAACAAGACCTTACACCCCCTTAATTTTCAAAAAATGAGATATTGTATTTTTTCTGATATCCTAGAACGAGATTTGATGCCTCTGAAAATAGGTCATTGTGAGATGTCCGCGAGATTTCAAACGTCGTGACATCACGAGGTCCCTTTCTTTTTATTGGAGTAATCTGATAAAACACTTCCTCCTCTGTGATGTCCGTCAGCCCCAAACCCTCACCGAGGAACACATCCAGTAGCAGGGTTATAAAGCTCCCTCACTCACACTTCCTCATTACCAGCTCTGGCCTGTAGGGGGACTCAATACGCGGTTGCTGCTTTGAGCCTGCCGGAACAGTATAAGTAGAAGATACAGTAGAAGAAGAAGGACAGGCTGGCTCTACTCCCGATAGAACTGACCAATCAGAGCACAAAGGGCTGTGACATTGCGAGGTAACTTTAGGTCATCCTTGAGACCAAGCGTTTCAACAAGTGCTTGATAATGGCCTAAAATGAGGATTTTGAGAACGCTATTGTGGGGCAATGAAGGAACTAAATGACTTGTACTGAGGGCAGAAATGCTTTACAGGCATCCTAGTCTGGCATAGTGAAAAGGAGAAACAAGCATGATATGTCCTCTTTAAGTTGTAATAACTGCCATTGGTTAAGGACTTTAAAGAGTGTACATGCATGTTTCCTGTAATTAAATACATTTGGAAGCAATTCTTATCCTTAGTTTTCATTCTTGCCGTAGACGTAGAGTAATAGCTTTTAATGTTTGATGGTATGATGTAATTTTCGGTCATGTTTCTTAATGTTATTGTCCACTTTGTGAATATTGCACTGAAGCTTGCTTTGAAAAAATCATGAATCAAATTGAAATCACAATATCTGCCAGAAAAATTACAATAAGATCTTCTGCTGAAGTTTTTCAGCCCTAGTTTGCATTGTCACAGGTTTACCGTATATGGTAATGTACAGTTATTAATTGTGTAGAATTACCTTTTTTACAAACACATGTTGTCTTAAGGTTTCCTCGGCAGAAAAAGGTTGAGTAACGCTGATCTAGCACAACCAGTTCAAAGGTTTATTACTGTCCTTGTTGCTTTAAAATTGGAGGCATCATGAATGACAATTTAACAAGATAAAATGCTTTTGTAACCTTCCAGTGCAGCCTGATCCACTTGCTTCATTGTCTGTAATTGGTTAGATAATCTTTCCCAATCTACAACGATTGTCCTAAAGCAGGATGACCCAATCAGCGTTTATTATAGAGATTAGCATAGATGCTAACAGCTTTAGAAGAAGTTTTGTCAGATCTGGGCCGCATTTCTTTCTTGACAAACAATACTGGAATCATTTCTTAATTGGAGAGATATTTCCACTCCACTTTTGGCATGTGATGGTGCATTATTAATTCTGACAACACTTTGCAACAGTTCTTAACAAAAAAAGGCTTTAAGTTACAAATACTGCACATCCCTCTATTGCCATTATACTGTGAAAGCAGGTGCAATGATTCATATCCTACAAACTGCAGACTAGCAGAAAATTAAAGGAGACAAATTAATGAGACAGGACAAACACATCTTAACAAAACAAACAAAACATGCAGCAGCCTGAGAACGTATGAAGACAAATCTAAGACAGAGCCAAACATGCGGCTGAGCGACAAAACCCCAAAGCCTGAATAATCATCGTAATTATCATCACAGTGATTTATTCATCTCACTAATCAGCCTCTCATTTAAATGGTCTATTTATTCAGCTCAGCTTTTACATCCCCTCCTCACTTCTCCATCCTCGGAGGAGACGTTGCTCCATCTGTTCTGACCTTTGCCCCTTCAATGGGTTCATTTAAATGCTGGGGCTCGTACCTGTAGGGAACATGTTTGGCCCCGTTGGCGAGGGCGAGGATGACGTTCCCCAGAGCAGACAGGGACAGGCACTGGCCCCCGCCCCCCTCTCTGGTCCTGCTGATGTCCGCCTCACAGCTCCCCAAATCCAGGAGGTGGAGACGACTCCGCCCGGACACTGAGGCACAGACAGGAAACAGGGTTCAAATGGACGCAGACTCATTAGTGGCTCATTAGCACTGAAAAGACCAGAGGGTTAAATGACTGTGTGACTGATTGATTCGTTTGTGGGCAAAGGCATAATCAATGGCTATTTTAATAATTGATTGACTGTTTGTACTAAAGCTTCTCATGAGATGATAAAGACCCTGATCCCCCTCTGCTCTTTGTGATGCCCATTAGACAGTGATTAGCATTAAAGGGATAGTTCAGTGTTTTTGCTGATCACAGTGATGTCACTCAGCTCCATGCAGCACAGATGCTAGGCTGTACACTGCTGCAGAAGAGGAGCTGTGCAGAATCAAATGTTAATCAAATTCTGCATGATAGACTGAAAGGTTAACTCATTTAACTGCTTGTAAACACAAATGGCTCATCAGCAAATCAGATGGCAGGAACGAGAGTTGTTCCGATTCCAATACCAGTATCGGAAATTGCTCCGATACTGCCAAAAATGCTGGCATCAGTATAGGTGACTACTGGAGTCCAGGCACCATCCGATACCATGAAATTTATTAAACTAGTAATCTATTGACTTTTTAGCACTGTTAAACTCTGGCACAGTTCTTCTTCGCCGTTCTTAAAACAGCAGGGCTGCGCTGCAACTTGCAGAGACTTGGAGGAGTTGATCACGTGACGCAGACACAACAGAGTAAAGAAACTGAGCAGATGTGTCAGAGCCGGTTGATGCAAGGCTTGGAGCTAAGCTAGCTAGCATGAGCATGTCGGCGGTGTGGCAGTATTTTTGGGCAATATTATTTATGTTTTATACACAGTTTAACCTAAGCCAGGCCTTACCACAATGATAATCCTATCACAATCATACAGAAGTAGTATGACATTTCTTTTAAAACATACTGGTATCTGATCAATACTCAGTATCAGCTGATACCCACAGCACAAGTATCTGTATCGTATATTGTAGACATGATTAAGAAAACCTGCTGAAGTTCAAACCGAGCATTAGAATCGAGAAGAAAGGTGATTAAAGTGACTATAACCATTGGCTGTTCTAAAAGTTACTGGGATTTTCTGTCATAACCATCAGCAGGGTTAAGAATGATCTGAAAAAGTGAAGATATGCAGTGAGCATCAAAATGCCTTGACACCAGAGGCCAGAGGAGAGTAGCCTGAGTGGTGTGAGATGGTAGAGAGGCTAAAGCAACTAAAATAGCCTGTTATCACAAGCAGCACAAGGATTAGTCTTAGTGGGCCAGTTTCATATGCACATAATCAACACAGTGGAGCCCAAAGTGCTTCCACGCAGTGCTCCTTAGATGATTTGTTTTTGTTGTTTTCTGAAAAAAGTGACTTGGCCCGTCCTCCCTTTCCTCAAGGTGTCTTCTTGTCTCTTTAGCCATAACAGAGTATTTCGACTCTTAGACATGATAAAGATGACCTGCTGAAGTACAAACCAACCTTCAAAACGGAGAAGAAAGGTGATTTAAGTGACTATTGCCATTACTATTGGCTGAGTTTCTTAGAAGCTGCTGATCTACTGGGATTTTCTCTCATAACCGTTAGAAGGCTTGAGAATGATCTGAAAAGTGACGACATGCAGTGAGCATCAAAATGCCTTGATGACGCCAGAGGAGAGTAGCCTGAGTTGTTTGAGAATGTGGGGACGAAACAGCATCTCAAATAAACTGTTGTTACGCAGCACATGGATTAGTCTTAGTGGGCCAGTTGCTTTGCACATAATCAACACAGTGGAGCCCAAAGTGCTTCCACGTGGTGCTCCTCAGATGATTTGTTTTTATTTTCTGTTTAAAGTAGCTTTGCTGGTCTTCCCTTTCCTCAAGTTGTCTTCTTGTCTATTTGGCCATAGCTTAATGCATTTAGGCTTGTAGACATGGTCAAGATGACCTGCTGAAGTACAAACCGACCTTCAGAATAAAGAATAAAGGTGATTAGAGTGACTATATTGTCATTAGCTGAGTGTTTTAGAAGCTACTGATTAACAGGGATTTTCTCTCATAACCATCAGAAGGGTTGAGAATGATCTGAAAAAGTGAAGATGTGCAGTGAACATCAAGATGTCTTGGGTTTGATTTGCACATAATCAACACAGTGGAGCCCGAAGTGCTTCCAGGCGGTGCGCCTCATGTTTTGTTTTTGTTATTTTCCGCTTAGAGTGGCTTTGCTGGTCCTCCCTTTCCTCAAGGTGACTTCTTCGTCATAGCTGTTGATGTTGTTACTAGGTGAGTGTGCTACCTTTGTATGAAAGAGTACTGCACATGCACCATGCATCCCATTTTCCCTGACTAGAGTGATTCCTGTGGACAGAGAGCGTCGGTGGCGCAGTTGGATAGTGCGCTTGGTCAGTGATTGGGAGGTTGCGGGTTCAAGCCAAACTCCGGGCGACACATGGCGATGTGTCCTTGAGCAAGACTTTTAACCCCAAGTTGCTCCCACTGTTGCGTCAGCGGCGTGTAAATGGGCATGAAAATGGCGTGAATGTGTAGGTGTGACCTGCTGTGTAAAGCAGCTTTGAGTAGTCAAAGACTAGCAAAGCGTTATATAAGCTCAAGTCCATTTACCATTTACAGAGAGATGACAGTAAAAACGTTCTGGACCTTGGTTTCAAGAGTTTGCAGGTTCACTAGTCTCCATTTTGTTGTCATGTAAAGGGGCTCAAAGTGCTTATTTGAGCACTCTTAATGCAGTAAGTTTGGTTTTGACCCTTTAAAAACATTTTCTCTTCCGTGAAACCCTGATGTCTCTTATCTCAGATGAAGCATTAAGATGTGAATCAGTCTGGTCTTTCTCCCTCTCTCTGCTCGGCTTAACTGCCCGTTCATTTCATTAAGCCAAAGAAATGACCACGAGGACAATCAGCAGCCCACATCAGCGTTCTTCAAAAGTGCTGAGAGCAGCTGGGTGCAGGCTCTTAAATGCAGCAGTCTATAAACAGGACTCAGAGGCTTCAGGCCTCATTAGCCATGCAGATTTATTCCAGCCGGACGGAGAGGCAGTGAAACACTAATAACTGTGGAAATGTGAGTGTGGCAGGTAATCGTGGGCGGGGGGGTGTTAGTGTAGTCTCTCTGCTAGTTCATGTTTTCTTGTTTGTGGAAACATGTTATGACAGAAAGTTGTTTCTTTATGATAGTGGCTTCTCCACAGTTTGACCTCTACGCCCACTTCCTACGCTTCCTCTAATTGAACTCTTGTGTGGAGGGTGCACCAACCTCTGATTGTGGAGTGGGAGTGGGTTGTTAAACCCTTCAATAATACTGCACGAGTAAGCCGAACATATTTTATTGTTAATCATGTTGGACACTCCATGAAAATGTCCATGTTTTCACCTCTGATATTTGTAAATATTTATTAATCAGAACAGAATATCCAGTGATATACCCAGTCAAATGTAGTCTACTGTCACATAGTGCTGTCTTGTTTAAATGCATATTGTAAACATTGGAAATGTTAATATTATAAATGTCTTGGCCTTGTTCATAGTCTCACTTTCCTTATCTTCTTTATTTTTCCTTCATTAGGAAATTGAAATACAGCTTAAACATTAAGCATACTGCACCCTTCTGTCTTAATTTTTACTTTACTTTCTGCTTGTATCCATTTTAATGTCTCTTTTTTGATATTCATACTGTTATGAATTTCCTCTTAGGGATTAATAGAGTATTTCTGATTCTGATCTTTAGATAATACTAATTAGACAGGTTTATGTTTTAGATCAACAATTAAATAACTGGTGTTGAAAGGGATTTGCATTAAAAGTTTATTATTAGCATCCAGATTTGACAATTTTTGCATAAATATAAAGCCAACGTTTTGGCAGCACAAATTGGCTGTATACACTACATATGTTGGCTGTAATACTGGCAAAACCATGACTGTCATTGTGAACCTCATCATCACTGAATGTTCACTTTTATAAACCAAAAGTGTCACCATGAAAGAAAGAGGTCAGTTTTTTGTGAAGTGGAGACTTTGTGCTGTTGACATAAAATATCAGAATCAGCAATAATGTGCTTGGAAATATCGGCATATTGGGTTTTGATACAAATCCAATATCATGCATCACTAGTTAGAAACTTTTATTGTTAATTGCCTCTGCTATCATCTCTAATGCTTGCGCTCAACACACTGAACAGCCTGTTTTATTATTTATGAACACCGATTCATTAGTATGAATACACTTTTATTGAGTGCAACATTGTGTTGCTCGAAATTCTCTAATTGTGTATGTCTAGTTTTGTGGTTTTTTGTTACTTTCTTGGAGTATTAGGCACGCAGAGAGGCGCACTAAGGATTTTTTTCATCAGGACGGATCCAGACGGTATTTTGGATTACCCTAATCTAATCATTTGTTCATTTTTTTCCTGAAAATTTCATCAAAATCCGTCCATAACTTTTTGAGTTATGTTGCTAACAGAGAAACAAACAAACAAAAAAACAAACAGACGCAAGCATTAACATAACTTCCTGACTGAGGTAAATATTAGGATCATGCTACACCACGGACTGTGATCTCTAGACCAAGTTTTAGGTGGCTAAAGGCGCAGCTATTTTCTATCCTCAAGAAGACACCAGCTTTGACCCCGACCACTCATTTGCGCGAGTGTTTGCACAGCGTAAGTGGAAAATGGAAAAGACACCTGCACTGTATACCAAAATGCTTTTTCTGCTGCTGTTCTCCTGAATGCAGCTTCGGCGTTGTTAAGTCTTATCATTTGACAAAGAAAAAATGGGTTAGTCCACAATTCTGAGTTGTCAACCATCCACAGACAGTCCCTGACAAAAGTCTTGTTGCTTAGGAACAAGTTGGCCTAAAGTGCCCCTTAAATATACTTTTAATAAATATTTTTTGACAAGAAATGGCTAATTTCAATCCCAACATCTTTTTAAATAATGTTGTGGTGCCAAACAAAACTGTTAAAACGTTTTCTAATGTTCACAGCTTGGCAAAGCCTACTGAGTGAATTTTTGCAAAGACAAAAGTCTTGTCACCTTGTCATATGTTGCACCCAATCCTAGATTACAGCCGCAGCTGTGATGAATAATTGATCACTCAATTAGTGGGTGTGTGTATAAAGGAACGCCAGCACACCAGACCTTCACATCAACTGCAGCTTGACCTCTCAAACATGCCTAAAGGTGCGTTCACACCGCAAGCGACCCAGCTACCAAAGTCGCGTCGCCACTGATGTAGCGTCGCGCATCTATAAATACCTGTTTGGTTGCCGTTGGCGTCAGTCGGTGACGTTACGTCCGCTTGAGTTTCACCGCGATCATATCATATATATCACATAATAGGATGTATAAGCGGACATTATTCCAGCTGTGTCCTTTTCACTCACTTATCAGACACAAAACTCTGCAGCTGATGATGCAGCAGCATTATCTGTGAGTTTACCGCGGTCCGTCTACAAATGTCCTCACTGAGATTAGTTCCACCTAGAAGGAAGTCATCCGCCCTGTAGACTGGATGAATAACAGCACCATCACACATTCACACACCGCTGATTGGCTGATGCTGCACAGCCACACACGACATCGCCTGAATAGATCAACTTTTTTTCAACTTTTACATCGCGCGACGAGTGAAGCGGTCATCTTGTCGCCGGCTGTCGCATCGCGGGAGGGTTAGCCCCGCCCCATCGCGGCTGTACATTGACTTTGAATGGAGACTGATCGCCGAGGTAGTACAGGTAGCGTCCGGTGTGAACGCACCTTAAGATTCACCCTGAGACCAAAGCTTTGATTATCCAGAGGCTGAAGACCGGGTCCACTGCTGAGGTGGCTGACACTTTCAATGTGTCTTAGCATCAAGTACAAAGAATAAGAAAAAGATTTGAAGAGACTGGAGATGTTCTCGACAAGCTCAGGTCAGGCAGACCCCGCAAGACAACTGTTTGGGAGGACCGTTTGTTGGTTCGAAAATCCAAAGCCAGCCCCTTTTCCACTGCAGCAGAGCTCCACCAGGCCTGGTCACCTCAAGTCTCCGTGTCAACCAGAACAGTTTGTAGAATACTGTCTCGAAATGGCCTCTATGGTCAAATCAGTGCCCAGAAACCAGCACTAAACAAAAGGCAATTAAAAAACCGTTTGGCATTTGCCAAGGCCCACAGCCTGCTAAAAGGATGGACTCTTGAGAGATGGCAGAAGGTGGATTTCTCAGATGAATCTTCAGTTGAATTACATCACAGCTGCCGCAAATATTGCCGAAGACCTACTGGAGCCCACATGAATCCACAATTCACCCAAAAAACAGTTAAGTTTGGTGGCGGAAAAATCATGGTCTGGGGTTACATCCAGTATGGGAGTGTGTGAGAGATCTGCAGGGTGGATGGCACCATCAATAGCCCAAATTATCAAGAAGAATTAACTACCTCTTACATTCCCAACCATAAAAGGGGCCACATTTTGCAGCAGGATGGTGCTGCATCGCATACTTCCATCTCTACATCTAAGTTCCTCAAGGCAAAGAAAATCAAGGTGCTCCAGGACTGGCCAGCCCAGTCACCAGATTTGACATCATTGAGCATATGTGGGGTAGGATGAAAGAGGAAACCAAAGAACCTAGATGAACTCTGGAAGGCATGTAAGACTGCTTTCTTTGCAATTCCTGATGACTTCATCAATAAGTTATATGACTCATTGCCGAACGACATGGATGCAGTCCTTCAAGCTCATGGAAGTCATGCAAGATATTAAATTTGATATCACAGCACCGCTACTTAATTTGCTGATGTTATGCAGCTTTTTTTTTTTTTTTTTGAGTAAATTATTTGATCATTTTTCACATTATTTTCCATAGGTGACAAAACTTTTGTCTTGCCAAAATCTGACCTGTTGTGTTCATTAAATGATCAATCTTTCTTCGTCGAAGCAAATTAATTTTAGTATATTAAATATCATTTGGGAGGGTTTCAGCCTTCATATGAGCCATTTCTGAGACCAATTAGTCATTAAAAGTCAGGTTTTAAGCTGTTGTTTTGACAAAATGGATAAGTGACAAGACTTTTGTCAGGCACTGCATAGTCATGCTGACCTGCCGCCTTGCTGCTCTTGTCCAGCCTCTCCTGGTTGACGTGCAGGGTGAACAGGAGGTGCGAGTTCTTCCGTGCCTCCTGGTCATTTGGTACCCGGCTGCTCCTCCTTGCTGCGAGGGCGGCGTCCAGGAAAAACGCCGCTCGCTCGGCACAGGTAGCCTTCAGCTCAGTCTGGTTCTGCAGCTGATGGAGAAAAAGTTAATAAGTGTGAAAAATCTGTGCCAAAGGAAAATGACTCAGCTTTTAAAATACTGATCTACTGGGTCTCTGCTGATCACTGGATAAAATCTTAAAGGCACATGAAGATGCTGCAGACTCAGTTTAGTTCTCAGGTGGAGTTTCAATATTATTGCATTTCTCGTTTGGTTAGGTTTTCTGCCACACTGCACTTTGTTATGCAGACTGAAGCGTAAATAATGTGTAATTTAGCCTCTCCAATGAGCTGAAGTGGTCTTTGTTCATGTCATCTGGCCTGCTGCTGCACTATGACCCACAATTGAACCGTGTTCAGCTCTAAGCAGTTCTGTACTTTGAATGATATGTTGTAAGGCATAAAGGTAAAAAACATTGTTATGTGTTTGTTAATATTTCTGTTTTGGTCAGGTGTTGAGCGCAACGATGTTCAAGTTAGCTTAGGTGCATGCGATACCAGGCATTGTGTATTTATTTTTGTACTACATCCCTCAATGCAGCTTGTTCAAGATGCGGCTGCTCGTCTCCTCATTGGGACAGTGAAACAGGAGCACATAACTCCAGCGCTCTCTTCCCTTCACTGGCTTCCAGTTAAGTTCAGGATTTATTTTAAGATTCTTTTATTTGTTTTTAAGTCTCTGAATGGGCTGGTTCCAGAAAACTGGACCCTGATTTGCTCTTATTCATTTTGCAAAAAGAGAAAAAACAAAAAATGTTATTTATCTGTAAGCATTCAGTGCCAGCGTTTTTACTGTGGTAATATCCCCATGGTCCCCAATGTGCCAAATTATGCCATTTATGGCCCTTTTCCACGAGCACGCCTTGGCCCTACTCTACTCGATTTGCAGCGTGTTTCCACTAGCCTGGTACCTCCTAAAACAAGCTAGTTTTAGTACCTACTCCGCTCTGGTTCCAAGCGAGCTGAGTCGATACTGAAAGATGACGTCACTACTGATTGGTCAGACAATATCGTCATCGATGAGTCATCAGCATGACGACCTAACATGCTAGCGGTAGCTACCGTTAGCTTACCCTCATGCGTCTTTCGTTGCAGCTCGATTGCTTTCGTCCTCGGCTTCATTCTGCTGTATAGCTTCCAAAACTCTCCTGTGCTTCTCAAGGGGTATTTCTTCTTACCACCTGCAGCCTTCTCCTGCTTTCCTTTTTTACTCGGTTTGTGACAAAAAGCCACAGATTGTTGTGTCGCACTGATGTCATGCATGACGTATGCATGCGCGGAGGCAAACGTAAACAAAGTTTTCAGGTCAGAGGTCAGCACAGTCACACTGTGGAGTGACACCGAACTGTCGTGGAAGAGTCGCGTGAGCAGACCATGATGAAATATTAGTCAAACTAATCAGTTTTTGGACGATTAATGCAGTTTTAGGAGCGGCGCTATACATGCCCCGTGTGCTACCATTATACGGATGTCCGCCGCTCGATTTTGGATCTAAATATCTCCTGAAGCACTGTTTGGATCAGGAAAGCCTTCTGGGTGAGTATATTGTTCTACTTCATTCTATAAACAATGTGAAAGTTGTAGAAACCGAACTTATCCTTTAAGTATGATGTTAAACTGTGCAGAATTGTAATGCCTGTGTCTTTGACAGATCTGCGTACTGTGCCTTTAAGTGATAGTATAAGCTGTACAGTGATAGTTTTCCGTCACCGTGCCCCTTTTAGACCACAAAAGACAACATGTGGGCTGTAAAGAGAGACAGAAACGTCACTACAAAGTCATCTGAATAGAAGAAGTCATGGTGCGTTCACAAAGAAGTCTGACTCAGAAAGAAAACGACGTGACTGACAAGTTTCCCAAGATAAAACCGTGCGAGACGATAACAGGAGAAAAGAGACAGAATGAGGTTTGATAAAGGAAAAAGGAGGATGAGAGGGAAAAGAGGGAAGAAGAGCCTTAAAGAGATATGATTTTAAAAAGTGTCATACAGGAGGAGCTCTGGGGAGATAAAACAGCAGGGGTCAGGGGGAGAGAGAAGGAAGGTCACGGCTAATTGGATGGAGGTGGACAGAAGAGATGTCCCCAGGGTGAAGAGGAGGTCAGAGTGGAGGAGAGGAAGAGGAGGGAGCTGTGAGGGAGGTAGGGCTGGGCGAAGAAATCATGTCCACTGATTCTGGCGGTTAAGGTGGTGGTGTTGGTTTGTGGTCAGAGGGATTAAAGGTGAGAATAATGACCTAAATTCCATTTTTAACATATTTTACCGAGCAGAAGTTTAAGGAAGGTGTGAGACAAATGGTGTTAAGTAAGAATGCTCCACTAATAAGTGTTAATAATTTATTTTTATCAGCAAACAAAGACAGTGGCCCTGTTTACATGGGTCAAAAACTTCTATTTACAATCAGATTGAAAGGTCAATCAGCGTAAAAATGTCTCATGTAAACACCTTAGCCAATCGGATTCACCCGGATCTGATTGTATTTCGGATATGATTATAAGAGGTAGTCTACAACGATTGATAGTCCGCTCAATGATTCATGTAAACGGCTGAGTGGATTGGGTTGATAGCTGTTCAGTCTGTGCAGGCGCTCCGTAGGACGTAAGAGGCACGTAGTGACGTACGCAGAGCGTGCCCGAACAAACAGGACGGTGGAGGAAACAAACTTTTTAATACAGACCCCAATAAAACACGGCGATCCATCTTTCTAGAGGTAAACAGGAAGCAGGAAGTGCTCCTCTTCTTCTCTTACACATTTGCAGGTAGTGGTAGAGTGACCTTCTGCACATGTCCAAAAAAAAATACATTCGGATTCAGCAGGGGCCATGCAAACGCGGATTGAACGTGGATCTCTTTACTCAAAGTTCATGTATACAGATCGAATCAGATTCACTTAATCTGATCGATTTCAATCAGATTGAGGAAAACTACCCATGTAAACGGGGACAATGTGAACTAGAAAAGCTCTCAGACCCCCGCCAAGAAGCTCAGTTACGGCAGTGGCTTTACCACAAACCCCTGTAAAAAAAATACAGATGTGGATCCCCACATGTTCTGATTGGACGAACAAGTCTCTGCTCATGTCTCTTGTTAACCCTTTAACTCCCAGCTCAACTGTTTGGTAGAGGTCATTAAATTCAGGAATATTTAATGTGTTAAGCAAACATAACATGTCATAGTTTGTTTCTGTCAATGTTTTATGATACAGAAAAAACTGCAAACAAAACCAAAAGAACTGATATTTTGGGATTTAAAGGTTTAAAAAACTAAAAGCCACGATAATTATTACCATCACTATTTTTGAAATACTTAGCCATTCACTAATATGAAGATATGTATGTACATATAAAGTCTGTTATTCATCAAAACATTTTTTTGTTTTTGTCAAACTCAATATCTATTTTAAGTTATTTTTGCATTTTTAGAGACATTTCTGCCTTGTCAAATTAATTGTCTACGAAATTTGTGTGCAGTTTTAAGTCTTTACAATCAGCTGATGGCTTTTAAAACGTTTTAATCCCACAAGAAAATATCAGGTTTTTTTTGTTTGTTTGTTTGTGGGTTTCTTTGTTCCCTGAAGTTTTAATGGAGTCAAACAATGATTTGATTTGTTCCGTTTCTTAAAACATTAAATATCCCTGAATTTACTGCTGCGGTGACACTACAATTTTCCAAAGATGGACTACAAAGTAAATTAATAAGTTACTGTCTTCGGAGTATCTGCTCTTTGCAGTCAACAAACTTTTCCGCTCTCACTCTCAATAGTTTAGCCAGGTGTCACTAATAACATTAAATTACCAGAAGCAGGCAGCGACTCGGGTCCACAGGGATGGGCAGAACAGTAAAAAATGACTGTCAATTTGTCATTGTAAGTTAATAAAACTTAATCCTATTACTTTTTACAAATTATTTAAAATTTAATGCTGGCTAAATATTAACAATTAGGCAAAGAAAATTCATAACAACAGATTATTTAATTAATGTTCTTTACTTGATTCAGTTTAACATGAACTAAATTTATTATTGAACTTAGATTTCCTTTTGACCCAACAATTATTTGCATAATCAGCATACAGGCACAGCAGAATTGCATTAACTAAGAAACAGAATCACTAAAATGATGCATCAATGTTCAATTCATAAGTTAAGTTTTGCAATGTTTGGATTTTCGATCCTACACGTGACTTTACTGGTCTTCTTGTTAAGTTTGACAGCACTTTTTAATTCAGTTTTAGTTATAATCTTCTACCTAAAATGCCTTTTAGTTGAAGTCAAAATTTAGTCATCCAAATTGCTTTAAATTAGTCTGGTTATCACTGTATTTTAGTCGACTGTGTAAGGCAGTGTAGAAAACCAGCCAACGATACCAACCTCTGAAGCACAGCATATTTCAGTGTTAACATCCTGTGGGTACTTTCCTACCTGGGATCCACAAAGGGGGTCTTCTCTCAGTAACACAGCAGGGCCCGGGGCCTCGTGTTGGCCCCCCGCCGAGGAAGCCGAGAGTCCATACAGGAGGTCCGTGAGCGTCTCCTCCCGGCCGGAGATCTCCACGGCGGACACTCTGATGGAGAAGCGAGCTCCGGACTTCTCCCTCCGCTCATCGATCACCTTAAAGAGCCACGAGATCGCTGTGGGGGCCACGCCCAGACTCTGGGTGGAGCAGTCCCGACCAATCATGGTGTATGTCTTACCTAAGAGGGTGGAACCGACACAGCTATGAAGTAGCCCTAAAGCAAGGGTTGGTAATTTGATTTAGATAGACTTTCTGTAAGACTGGTTAAAATTGTTGTTCTGTCCTGATGGTAATCAATGCATAATGTGTTCTTAATAAAGAGTGATTAACAGCCACTGTCGACAGCAGGAGTGAAACAGGGAAAACGCCAACCAATCGCTCAAACTTAGACCTAATTTATTAAACCAGGCATGTCCAAAGTCAGGCCGGGGGCCAAATGCGGCCCGTGTTCAAATTTTCACTGGCCTGCAGTCTCTGTTATACAATCAATTACATGCGGCCCACTTGCACCGTTACCTGCTGTATAAAATACTATATGTGAAAAAAACTATTTTACTTTTCACCAGAAGATGGCAGTAGCGCTGTGGCCACATCCTTGTGGCACTTGACACCTGACCTTTTGTCATCATTTCAGCCCATCCCATTTCAAACATGGCGACTGCAGCTAAAAAAAGAAAAGTTGACAGCAAGTGCCGCCGATTCCAGAACAAGTGGGAATTGGAGTATTTTTTCGCCGAAATATGAAACAACTGTGTCTGCCTAATTTGCCATGAGACTGTAGCAGTTTTCAAGGAATTCAATGTCAAGCGGCACTACCAGACAAAACATGCTAACTACGACAAGCTAACTGGGGCCGAACATGGCAAAAAAATTGAAACAACTGGAAGCTTTTTTAACGGCACATCAGCGCTTTTTCACAAGAGCCCATGAGTCAAATGGAAATGCCACAAGAGCTAGCTACGAGGTGGCAACACTGATTGCCAAGCACTGCAAACCTTTCACTGAGGGTGAATTTTTAAAGACTGTGTGCTGAAAATAGTTGAGAAAATTTGTCCTGAGAAGAAGCAAGATTTTGCCAATGTCTGCCTGGCTCGTAACACTGTGGTACGGAGAATTGAAAACATTTCATTAGATATTAAGAGACAATTGGAGTCAAAAGCTGAATGGTCGGCTCCCGCACATTTTCACCTGACCAAATCTGACCCCCATGGCAAAAAGTTTGGACACCCCTGTATTAAACCAATCAAATCCCAAAAGTGCCACTATGCCCATCTTCATACATAAGGCGTGCACAGACTCTGATTCAATGAGCGCTGCCGAAGTGAGAGGGATCCAAGTCCTCTGGAGAATGCTTACCTGTCAAGTTTGTCTTTGAAAATAAGAGAAGCCCGCTACGAGCCGTCCCACAACCTCAACCAAGCTCCAGTATCCCTCACATTTTAAGACAGGTGTACAAGAAATCTAAAATAAACTCTTTGTTTTTCTTGGTTTGTTCTTTTGGCTCTAATCTAACGACAGCTGCCACCCAGGCTACTGCAGGTGGATGTTCTCACAAGGCTTTTTCTTTCTTCTTTGGTTTTACGGCGGCTGGCATCCATCATTTTGGAGCATTACCACCCCATTCAGGCTAGAGACAGAGCTCAGTTTGGAGAGGCAGAGGAATGTTTTTATTATTGTATAATCACAGGGGAGATTTATGGTAGGATTGTAATATGGGAGGATGGCAGGAAAGAGGATAAAATACGTAAATTACGGTAGTTTCATGGCCAAAACGGTAGACTTGACAGCTATGTGGAGAATGGCAGAGGAACTACTTATACTGTCATTTTAGGGCTCCTAAGAGGGGGGCTAAAAGTCTTCAAGTCTCTCTTATGCTATTTATTTACTTAATGAGAGTTAACCCTGATGATGCTCCTGTTCTTCTTGCACTTAAGTCACGCAGTTGCACATCCACACATGGCACTTCTAAATTACATGGGAGTAATTTTCCATTTTGGTGTGAGCTCTGGACTAAACTTTGGTTAGTAGTTTTGTATATGGTGATTTTTGATACTGTGTTTTGTGTCTTTTAACTTTGATGTTGCAAAACTTATTTCACTTCAGGTGACATTAAAGTGATTCTGATTCTGGTTTAGGCGTATACATACCCAGGTTAGCATGCCCGAAGCAGAAGATGCACCCATCTGCGCCGTTAACAACCGACTGGATCACCTCTGCAACCGTCCCCGAACACACCTCAGCCTATCAGGATGGAGGCAAAACTATTGTTAACACAAATCTACTTGGTTACAGTAGTCACTGATTAATGATGTGTACATGTTAAAACCAAGTTCTGAGGAAAAATAATCATGTGGCAGTGGAAAACCAACCTGTGAAGCATCCTGCGTGAAGACGGCGTCAAACGTGAACGTCTTTGGAGCTGAGGAGGAGGAGGAGGATCTTCTCTGAGAGGAGGATGAGGAAGAGGAGGAGCTTCCACCTGAGGCTGTCTCACAGAGAGTCAACTGCTTCTTTCTGCCGTCGACTTTCAGGAGTGACATTGACTCGGATGATTCGCTGCTGTGGATCGAACAGATCCGGACCATCACCCTGACCTGGAGGTCCACGTAGAAGACTTATCAGACTCCTGAGTCAACAGAAAGCTTCTCAAACATACAGGGGCAGTTTTAATAAGTTAAAGGCCCCAGGATAACATCGATAAAGGCCCCATCTCATCCAGCTTAATCACGGACATGGAAAAAGTCTCAAACTAAATTAACTTACATTTTCATCAACAAATAAAAACTAGACTAAAATGTCTGACAGACTTAATCCAATCAGACCTAATATGGTCATGTAGGAAGTAGAGACATGTTAGGAATCTATCCAATCACAGCTACTTTGGTTGTGTTAAAGGTTGGATGAGTCCAGAGGGACATCCAATCACAGCTGCCTTAGCTTGGTGGTGGTGGGATAAGTTGTGGAGCGATCCAATCAGAGCTGTTCTCTTTATGAATTGATATATTCATGTAGAGCAGGTTCACTGTTTGTTGTCAGTGCTGGTATTGTAACTGAGATACCGAGTAGTGTCCATGTTACAGCTCGTTGTATTAGACCATGTCCGGGTGGGTTTTTGTAGTGATGGTAGTCCCTGATGCAGTTCTTATCAAGCTGAAGACAGAGATCTCAATATTTCTTCCTCCATTATTTCTTAAATGACTATTTATCTAATCCATAAAAAAACAAACTATGATCAAAAAGTTGATAAATGACAAAAAGAGACGGTAAAACACACGGAAAATACGTTGAAATTACAGCAAAACAGAGAAAATATGGCAAAAGAATGAAAAGAAAACACTCCAGAATGACACTAATGCTATTGTATTTAATATTTTACATCATTTACAGTAAACAAAGATAAACTGCCGTTAAAACATTCTCATGTTCATCTCATAATCCTGTCACTCTGCAAGCATGTCTTCTTCTGCGATCAGCCAGGGGGTGAATTGATCCAGAAAATTTGCTGAATTGATATTGAATTGGGAGGAGAACTACTGCAATGCATTGATATTTCTGCCCACCCTTAGTTTTTATTCACATTCATCCTTAAGACCCCCGTCACAGTTTTCTCTCTCTCGTCTCCCAAACCTACAATCTGTTCAATTATCTCTCTTCCGTCTCCAACTGATAAAACAACAACAAACTTAAGAGCTGATCTGTGTCATTTGATGCTCTGATAACTCTAAGTGAACTCTGTGGTTTTAATCACCAAAGCATCAGATTCTATATTTCAGAAAAGTAAAGTGAGTGAAGAGGGAGAAGACCTGGGTTTGAACTCCTCCTCATTAATAATTCAATCTGCTCGTCCTCACAGTAAACATTTTTGTAGAGGAGAAAAGTACAGATAGCAGGATTAAGGACAAAAGTGCACTCATTTGAACTAAATCTACAAAAGAAACAACACAGTTTTGGCCAATTTGTTGTGGTTTTAACCCTTTAACTTCCAACTCAACTGTTCGGCAGAGATCAGTAAAATCAGGAAAATTTAATGCGTTAAAAAAACATAACATGTCATTGTTTGTTTCTGACAGTGTTTTAGGATACAGAAAAAAACTGCAAACAAACCAAAGGAGCTGATACTTTCTTTGTGTTGGATTTAAAGGTTTAAAAATCTCAAATGTTAAATTATTGTTACCTTCATATACTTGATTGTATTTTAAAGTTCGCTTCCCCAGCCAACCCAATGGTGTGGCTGGGTAAATAATGTCATTTTTCTAAATGAAAATGGATTTTTGGAAAAGAGCTCTTCATATATGTATATCCATTTTTTATTGCTGTTTTATTTGCAGACATTTCAGTCTTTCTAAGTTGATTTTGTCTCAAATATTTGTGATCATCAATAATTAACTGTAAGCTTTTTAAACCTTTAAATCCCCCACCAAGAAAATATCTGGTTTTGGATTGTTGTAGTTTTTTCTGTTCCCTAAAATGTGAATGAATTCAAATGATTTGATTTTTTTCTGTTTTTTTTTTTAAACATTAAATACTCCTGAATTTATTGATGACCCCTGCCAAACAGTTAAGCTGGTAGTTAAAGGGTTAATCTTGAATAAATATTTTTAGACGTTCACCAGAGTGACGTCAAAGTTCAACATCTGAGAGACTGAATCAGAGACTTTGTTTCCGAACACAAGAACTCTTTAACCAATCAGCTCCTGCATACTTACACAGGAAGTTATTCATCCAGCTGACCCCCTGACCCCGCCCACCCATCAGCACCTCGCCCACCATCAGTTCCCACAACCTGCCGCTCTCCTTGGCGTCACAGACTGGATTCATGAGATTCTTCGAGCCTGAGAAGCAGTCGATCTGTAGCTAAACACTCAGGCTAACGTGTGACGTCTTACCTTCCCCATTCCCGGCGTGTCCTTGATCTTTGCCCCAGCCCTGAGGAGGCATGGTGGGATAGCGGGTGGCGAGAGCTGCAGGGCCCCGCTAAAGCCCCCGGTGTACAGCAGGTGTCCCGTGGCCTCACTGGGCGGGGAGGCGGGGCCCGACTGGGACTTCTTCCTGCGGGACAGGCTGAGCTTCTGGGCTGCCCTGTGGGGTCAACACACAAACACAGATTCAGAAAGTGCTCTGGCTCTTCACTCTTCACCTCCCTGTGCTGTGTGAATGAAGTCTTTTTTTGTGATTTAACAAACAACACTCTGGCATTCCTCAAGGTTCTGTGCCGGGTTCGGTTTTCTTCTCTGTCTACATGCTTCCCTGCAGTTATACCACGAGGAAACACGTTAAATTTAACTGATGCAAAATCACTCAAATCTTTTACAAGACCTGAGGGCACAAACTCAAGACCTTTTTAGTCTAGCTTTTAGCTAATTATATTTTATTTATTTATATATTCATTTTAAACCTCTGTCATTTTTATGTATCTTTTGAGATTTATTGTTTGTAATTTTACTATCTGTGCATTGATTTTCTTTCCACTATCTTACTTCAGTACATTTTATCTCATTTTACCATATTATTATTTAAGATCATATTTTATTTATCTATTCATGTTATTATAGTATGCTCATTTATTTATTTTAATCTAATTTCTTATCAGGAATTTTTCTTATTGAGGTCTTCGCTCCAGTTTTCCCTCATTTTTAATGAAAGATTGCGTTTCCTCAGTGCTCTTGTTATGTTTTCTGTTAGAATCTCTTCCTTATGTCTTTGTATGAGTGTGTAAGTGAGTGTGTGTGCTGTATGTGGATTGTGAGGGTCGGGAGTGGGTTGTTTTATTGTATTCAATTTTCTACTTTTTATTATTTTAATTCATTTCTTACTTCATTTCTGTGTGAAGCACTTTGTGCATCAAAACTTTGTTTGAAAGTGCTATACACGTAAAGTTTGATTGATTGATTGGATGATTAAGCCAGGTCAAACAATTAGTTACAGAAGCCCACTTAAAGGACATGAAAAAGAGAATGCCCTTAAATTTGCTTCCCCTAAAAGGGAAACACGATTTTTTTTTTCTTCTTCGAGTCTTGCCTTACTCATGAGTCCATAACAAGCAGACAGACACCTTTCTTTCAACTGTGTGCAGTAACAAGGAGCTTGTCCACTGCTAATTAGTTTAGCTCAAACACTTGGAGTCAATGGGTAGTGTTAGCCTGCCTCTGCCTACAGTCATCAGATAAACTCTTCAGCAACTCTAAACAGTCCTGTGCGCTTGTTGTGATTTATTTTTTACTGTGTTATGCTACGTTGTCTTCTACTATCATCCTGTTATCTTCATTTACTTGTAATCAGAGACTTTGTTTGTTGATCTACTTCCCCAGGGGTTTTTGCTGGAGATGTGACATTCACAAATGAGTCAAGTCTGAGCTTTGATCAGCTCCTTTAAGTGAACGATGAGAACTGGCTCACAGTTTTGAGTGAACTGTTTGCATGCAATTTGTATTTAAGAATAGCTCGCTCACAACTGTGAATCGGTTCTCATTGTTTACTCAAACGTGCAATCCACAGAAATTTGCATTTCAGCGACATCTAGTGTTCAGATTTTGGAATGAGCCGTTAGTAACACATCACATCACTAAGCGACGAGAGCCAGTGAACACCAAAAAGGATCGTGAACAGTAGGGATGGGACCATACACTTACACTCACGATATGCTGCACCTCGAAATGCCTGGGTCACGATACGATGCAATATCAAAAGAGAAAAAATATTACTGTGTAATTACAACTTATTTATTTTTGTTTGAGTTGCACACAGGAAAAGACAAGGCCTAACAGGCCAAACACAAACAATAACACTCTCTCTAACCCTAGAGAGGTTAGAGAGAGTGTATGCTGACGAGTGGTAGGCTCGTTTTTGCCGGGGTCGTCTTCACATTTTTATGGTGACGCTGAAGGTGGTGGTTCATGTTTGTTGTGTTGGAGGCAGTGTACGAAATGACAGCATAGCAAAGTTTACACACAGTCTTAGTCTTGTCAGTTAATCTATTTGTCGTCTTCGTCTTTTTAATGAGAAAGCCAAAATACTGCCAGACAGATAACTTGTATTCAGGCAGAGTGTCCTCAATTTCGACCTCATTCGACTCCATGGTTCAGCTTTTTGGAGGCAAGGTAGTTGGTGCTAATGTTTGTTGTTGTCACTTCTGGTCACATGCGCTGATACCGGACTTGACGTCTTTATTTCACGATCCATTTTTTTCAAACTTGATGCGTTTCGTCACGTTCTGTATCGCGATATTTCGCCAAACGATATTTCATCCCATCCCTTGTGAACAGGGCATCATTTACAACAGTTACCAGGTGAGGGTTTTTCACTCATAATTGTAACTTTTATTTTGATAGATTACAGGTCAGATAGTTATAGGTTTTGTAAACTTTTGTAGACTCATATTCAAAAACCTTGCTCTTTTTGTCTCCAAAAACCACCTGCAGACAACATGGCATATCATTATGTCAGCCTCCACAGAGGGAAGACCCATGGTATATAGATATAAAAATCTTCTTCTAACTTAATAAAAAGAAAACAGAAGTTATATGAGGATGATTGTACACCCATTTTTATGGACTTTACATACAAATAGGACCATTATATCCTATATTTACCACTTCTGTTTGGCTTAATGCTGCCAACTTCTACACCTTTAAGGGTTAGTCTTGACGGTAATAAACCTCAATCCTTGAAGAGAAAGAGACCTCAGAGGGTGATGGAGGGAGCTGAAACCTGCTTCGAACAGACTGAAGGTTTTGTTCCAGTTAAAGATCACAGAGTGTGTTATTTTACAGCAGCATATTAAAGTTAAGAGTCCCTTTGCTCCAGGAATGAACTCTTTGTGGTTTCATTTTGACTCTGCCTGGTTATCTCTTCTTTATTTCACAGTTTTACATCTCACATAGTCATGGTTTAGGTACAATACCACATGCTTAAAACTATTCAGTCTCCATTATGTTTGCCTCCTGTGATACTGAAAAAGTGTAGCAGCTGGGAAAGAAAATGATTGGTCATATTTTAAAAGCTGCCAAGAGCAAAAGAGAGACAGCAGCAGCAGCGGTGGCCTATTTCAGCAGCAAGGACCACACAGAGACAAATCAGTAACAACTCGCACATCCCTCAGTGGGTGCTGGATCCACACATGACGAATCAAAGCTGTCCACACACCACAGAGCTCCTGTTTGAAGATTTTACTCAGCAACAAGTCTACTTTCTCTTATGAAGAGCAGTTTGGCTGGAAATGTCACTTGTTGCTGGATGAGATGCTCAAACTGGTGCTTTCTGATGTGGATCTTTTTGTTTTTTTAAAGTCTACGTCATCAGCTTGATTTTATTTTTTAATGATACAGGAGTGATGATTCTGCTGACATCAGTTTTGGGAAGCTGCTTCAGTGAATCACTGTGACAAACCCCCTCAGTAGTGATGGGATTATAATAACATTTTATTAATACCAGTGCTTAACGATCCTGCTAATCGATCCAATTCTTTAATGATTCCCTTATTGATTCCTGCAGATTCTCTGTGTGGGCAAATGTTGGCCTGTAGATTTTCAGTGACAACAATGTCAAACACACGTCACAGCATAGATAACTGCTTCTGGTGTTTCCACTCATTTAAAGTTATGAAGTAGGCATCTTTTGTAAAAAAATTAAGCCACAATTCTGATGCTTCTGAACCCCGTCAGTGGAAGGAATTGATAATGGAATTGATCAGCAAAAAGACTCATGATATTGATTCTTTGATGGAACTGTTACTGATTCTCAACTGGAATTAGTTTTGGATTCCCATCCCTACCCCTCAGGGTCCTGCAAATTTAAAATTCTGGATTTTGTACAGTACTAGTTTGCATTAACCTTGCACAGCAGGTGGATCCACCCATTTCCACAACAGGGTTGTCACCAGAAATGGAACTGTGTTTCCGTTGCATTTTCAAAAGCGTTATGCATTCTCACAGGGATAATGTGATAATTATGTGCTGTCATACGGATCTGCAAGAATGACTAAAAACATGGTAGCTTGCATCCCAGACCAGATGTCGGCAATCTAGGTTTATAGTGAAACAGTGGTGTTACAACACGTACATCTCGAGACACAAGTATGATACTTTATTAAAGATCTCGTAGTCTTTTATTGAATATATAGAAACAAATCCCTTACCAGTTGTGGACTCAGTCTGACTATTGAACTTTTGTCTGACAGTAAACCAATACTAGCATTCAGGTACAATGATTGACACATATTGGTGACGTTTGTGACAATGTAATGTGTGTATTTGTTTCCCTCAAACTAATTTGTTATTTGCTTTCTCTTTATTTATTGTATCCATTATTTATCTTATCTTTTTGTTATTTAGTTACTTTTGTTCTTCTTTTACCTTATTACTTGGTGAGTTTAGTGGTAAGAAGTTTTGCTGTTACAGCATAACTGAAAACTGCAAGATAAATGGTAAATGAACTTGAGCTTACATAGCGATTTTCTAGTCTTTGACTACTCAAAGCTGCTTTACACCGCAGGTCACACTTACCCATTCACACCCATTCGCTCTCACATTCACTCACTTATGGTTCTGTGTTACTGTGTTAGTTATCTGTCAGTATCTCTAACACATTCACGCACTTTCATGCCCATTTACACGCTACTGATGCAGCAGTGGGAGTAACTTTGGGGTTAAGTGTCTTGCTCAAGGACACATCGCCATGTGTCGCCCAGAGCTGGGCTTGGACCTGCAACCTCCCGATCACTGACCACCATCCAACTGTGCCACCGACAACCCCCCAATAAAGTGTTCTGGAAAAAATAATATTAACTTTCTGATTCTACTGAATTCATCTGGAGATTTTAGTCTACTAGACCAGCTAGAACTGGTCAGAGAGTAAGGCCCTATAAAATCTGTGCTATTTTTCCCCAAATTCCGTTTGAGTTTTTCCCATATTCAGTATTTTCCAGTTTAATTTTTGAAACTTTGGTTTTCAGTATTTTATGCAATCTAACCCAGAGACACAGTATAAAGTAATGAAATATAATAATTTCCTCTTCAGGTGGTCCTCACACATAGTTTTATGGGTCCAGTCAACTGTATGTTGACAAAATTTGCAGAACATTTGATCGCCTAACACATAATAACCGTTGGGAAACTGCCCTGTACTTTTGAGTTAGCCAGGAGTTTCACAGCCTCTTTACCAACTTAGCCGATGTCTCAGGCGGCTGCCTGACATGTTTGCATTGTTACCAAGGTACGTTAATAGTTCCCAGTCTTACCGACCCCCCTGAGAGATGCACCTTTTTATTTCAAACAAAAAATAAGCTTTTTCATAACATAACATGTAGGCTATATCCGTGAAATTATGTGTTAACACTGAGTCCCATTTTTAATGTCCAATGCCGTGATTCTGAATGCCTTTGGAGAGCACACGCTTCACCTAGACATTTCTCATGTTTTCTTTAATTATTCTTAAAATGTTAATCTGCATCCAGATTCAGATAACCATGAGAAACATTATATGATTCTTGTGCCATGACCAACATTCCCTGAAAATGTCATCAAAATCTGTTGAGATATGGACAGACAGGCAGACAATCAAAAAACAAACAAACCCGAGCTAAAACAAAACTTTCTTGGTGAATTAATTAAGTTTTGCTTTTGCGCTCTTGCAGAAATATTTAACTACCCTTCTTTAGTTGGTTCTGATGTTCAGGAATGCTTTGAGAAATGTAACTTTAATCTGAGGCTCAACAAAATTCATACACTGTCCTCTGAGCTTTGTGTTTCCAGCAAAACTTCTGATCAATATCGATGTCCAATATGGTAGCCAGCTGGTGCAATGGACAATCAAGGCTCATACTCGAATATACTTGTGCCCAGAGCTGGACATTGTCTCTGACATGCCCCAAACTATTATCGCCACACACATTTAGACAATGTGCTCTATGACACCAACCTTTAAAGGAAAGTCTTGAGATCACAACAAAGTTCAAGATCCACAAACATCTTAAAAAATGAACTTTCAAAAATGGGAAATATGACAAGAAAGGTGGAATACTTACAGTTCCTTCCAATCCATTATCAGCTCAAAGTTCTCTGCCTTGAAGAGGAACCAGATCCAAACTCTCTCTCGACCTCAATCATCCTAAAGAACTGTTTTTTATCCAAAAGACATTGAGAAATATCTGAGGTATCTCATCCACGCTCAGAGGTCAAACACGTGGTTCAGTAAGAGACATTGTGACGATCCTTCAGGTGAACCAGAGTACCGAAACAACCTTTTCAGGATCAGTTTAGCTGGGTATCCAAAGCGCGGTATCTCAGAGAGGATTTATCACTCATATGATCTCCAAAATAATGTGAAAGATCAAGAATCCAGAGATCTGATGCTTTGTTTGGTTCTTAAAACTTGTCCCGTTGAAAAGACATTTTAGCCAAACCTTACAGGAAACTTCAAGACTTGTGGTCCTTAGTTAAATCAACCTCTGCCTTTAATATCAGACATTTCATGGTTTAAGTTTGCCCCATACAGATCTTTAAACTGGCCCTTCTTACACAAGTAAATCTGCTTATCGTCTGCAAAGCGATATATCTAGCAGATTCCACATGGCTCCTTCTTTCTTCTGTCAAACTTTAATTGACTGTAAAACTTCAGGTATCAGAAGATGATGATTTGGTTCAGATGTTAGTCCTTCATTCTTCATTTTTACCCTCCCAAAAAGCAAAGAAATGTGTGCATTTTGGAAGCTTTTGTTTCATTGTTGGATCAAATAAAATTATCGGAAGGTTTAAGAGATTCTTGAAAGATGCTAAAATTTCTGTCCCATCTTCTGTTTCTATCACGAGAATAATAGTCTGAGAAACTCAAATAATGTCTCAAAAGTTCATTGAACATGTTGGAGGTTTCTCATCGATCAAAAAGGCCTTGTAAATAAACATCACTTAGATTAATTTATCTTTTCTGAGAAGCCACGTAGCAAAAGTCATCCAGGATTGTCCAGCATTCGTCAGCCTCATAACACTGTTATCCTTTGAGAATTGAGGACTTCATTTGCATCCGTTTTATGGAAATGTTCCTCATTTCAGATGCTAAACTTCTGGTTTTAAGCTGTGTCATCTTCTCCCAGTCATCCTTGGTTACTACCCTCTAGAAAAGGCGCTCCACGAGACTTTAATAAGTCTATATATGATGTATAAATCCATCCACATTAGGCCATAAAACACCTATAAACAGACTTTACTGATCTGCAAAGAAGCCTCTCCCTTCCCTCCGAACTCCCCTGGGAATCCGCTGGTGATATTCCAACAGGTTTCAGTCATTTGTCAACCAAAGTGACGGCAGCTATCACTCCATCCTTCACATCCGTCCGCCTGTGCATCAATCAGAGCCTCTAGTTTCATCTCTGACATGAAGTCTGCAAGATCAGGGTCCGTCCAAGCGGCTGGAAGTTTGGAGCGCAAAATAAGTGGACTTTCTGTCGTGGCATGGTCCGATAAAAAGATGAAGATGTCAGGATAGCCCGTGTGGCTCGTCGACGTAGAGATGCTCTCCTCCTAAATCAGACTTCTCCACGTTTTCTTGTTTCTTCTTTCCCTCTTTTTTTAGTTGTATCTTTGCTCGATCCTCCAATCCTCCCTGCAGTCTTTTGACCCCTTTCCCTCTTTTTCTCCTGTCCTCTCTCTTGTCCTTCTTCACTTTTCCACCCCTTTTCTTTCGCTTCACCTTCTTTAATCACTTTACCCCATTTTTCCCACCATTATCCTCACATTTTCCCTTCAAATCTTCCCCCCATTGTCCTTTTCTTTCACCCCTAATTCTCCTTTTTTTCCCTCCTTATCCCACCCTCTTCTCTCCTGTAGCTCTCCAGTCTGTTCCTGCAGTATCGCAATGCTCTTCCTCTCCACCCCTCCCTCCTCCTCCTCCTCTGACTCCAGGAGAGAGAGCGGGTGAGCGAGGGAGGGATGAAGGGAGGCAGCAGCAGAGTAGGAGGTGGAGGAATAACGGATTAGAGGTAGAAATAAAGGAGTGAATGAGGAGCGGCTGGATTCTTGCCTCTTGATGCTGTTGTTGCTGGGAGACGCTGGCGATGCTCCAGCCTCCCCCCTCCCTCCCTTGGTCTGTCTGTCTGTCCGTTTGTCGGTCCGCCTGCCTCCCTCACCTTCCCTCTCTCACCTCCTCCTCTTCAAAGCCCCGCCCACTCCTCATGTCGACACTCAGCAGCCGTGAACACACACACCGACACACATGCCTGACATGTTACATGAATACTTCATGAGATGACAGCCCCCCCCAACACATCCACTACTGGACTTCAAAGATGCTCAGCATGTGTGTGTGTTGATACAAAAACAGATCTGCTGATGGGTCATTAAATCGCCTGGGATCGAACCGAACAATAAATAAATAATGGTTATGTGTTTTGCTAAGTGAGAGGTTTATTTTAATGAATGAGGCTCAGACAGTAACAGAGATGTAATTGTTTACAAATGGGTTACCTGATAAATTATAATGTAAAGTGCCTCTCAGCCTTGTAATGTGAATTTTTCTGGTAATCCCAAGGGGTAAAGAGAATTCTGTGGTTTGTCTCTCCTTTTTGTATTTTTTTTTTATTTTTATGTATTGTTTTACTTTTTGCAATCAGGTTCAGTTTACTTTATTTTAGTGGTGGGAGAAATAACTGATTCACCTAAAAATCTGGATTTTTTTGTTTGACAATTTCTAAATCGATTTTTTGTTCAAATATCTTGTTTTTTTCCAAACTTAAAGGTGCTATGAGGAGAATCTATTACCGGCGACGTTAAGACTCTGCTACCCATGAGCACGCGCGGCGATGGTCGTAAAACTGCGTTCCAGTAACCTCGGAACTGGAAGTGACATAATCTCCGACTTATCGGCATTCCAGTTGAAGTCTGAAAAAAACATGCTGATCTACCAGGCTATTGTTAGCTGTTGTTAGCACACCCTGCGTTGTTGTTCACAAATATCACATGAAGAATGTGATCATCACTATGGCAGCATTTTTGTAAATATAAGTCTAACAATACTATGTATACAGCTGATCTAGAGCGACACACCCCAGTCAGAAGTGCAAATAAATGGATTATTACAGGAGCTAAATAACTGTTCACACTGGGGGCATCCATCTTCGATTGTCAACTCGGGCGTGGTGAGGTTTCACCGAGTTCCCAGTAGGAAATTCCAACTTCAGGGAACGTTCCAGTTGCAGTTTCCTACTTGGAACCTGGAAATTACTACTTACTGACTACCACTGGAACGCACAAAAAGACGTGACCCAAGCCAAAGTGTGTGTTTGTTGCGATGCTTAATGCAGCTTGGACCTTCCTCAGAACTCTGCATTGCTTTACAACTTCTTTTTTCAACAACTTACAGGATGCAAAGCGACGAGGTAATGTATCTCTTTCTAGTTACGTAGCGGTAGCTTTTGATGTGTGACAACAAGCAATTTTTGGAATTCTTATCATAGTTTTGTAGCCGGCTGTCCAACCTGACCACTTAGCTATGGAATAGCATTTATAGATAACCTATTTTGATGCTATAAAACTCATCTTAAAGTGTGTATTTCCATCAGGCATATATCTAAAAGTGAGACTTTTTTGTAATTACTTAGAAACTCCTCATAGCCTCTTTAAGAACTTTAATTCAGGTCCCCAAAGATAGTAGGCTTAAGTTTCAATCTGGAACATGTGTTTTATCATGTAGCTTGGCTTCTACTTTGAACTGTACCATTTTTAACGTTACCCAAAGTGTATTGACAACAATTGTTCAAACATTGAGGCCGTATCGATCCTGTAGAATCCATATCGATACACGTATCCCCAAGAAGTGCATGACGATATTTTGCCGTATCAATATTTTGAGCAAGGCCTAATCCTGATACACCTAAATTGTGAACATTGACAACACTTGTAACAAAATTCCAGACAAGTTTTGTTTTTATAACAAGAAAAATTACAATGATGAGTTTTAAATGATTCTACAACTTAAGAAAATGAAATTCAGATCCTCAAAGATTGTAGACCTAAGTTCAGATTTAGAAAATGTGCTGCATCATGTAGTTTGGCTTCTACTTTGGACTGTGCCATTGTTAACATCACCCATGATTGACAACAACTGTCAAAACATTTAGGCCGATTGATTCTGTAGAATCTGTACTGATACACATACCCTGAAGGAGTGTGATGATATTTTGCCATATCGATATTTTGAACACAGTTCTAATAAGAGAGTGGTTGAATAAGGATTGGTGAGCATATATTTCAACCACAATTATTTAGAAACCAAAATTTACCTAACAAGGAGCAAGGTTCACCGCTTTGTGAACAACAGTGTGAACAAAAAGTCCAACAATTCAAGTCCAGTGTTTCTCAGTGTATAATTGCAAGGAGTTAAGGCATTTCATCTTCCGTCCATAATATCATCAAAAGATATTATGTGTACGCAGCAAGGCTGAAAATCAACATTTGAATGCCCATGACCTGTAATCCATCAGGCAGCCCTGCATCATAAAACAGCATCATTGTGTAAAGGACATCAGCACGTAAAACCATCGTCAGTTAACATTCATCTCTACATCTACAAGGTCAAGGTGAAACTCTACCATGCAAAGACAAAGACAAATATCAACAACACCAAGAAACACCGCCGGCTTCTCTGGGCCGAGCCTATCTGAGATGGACTGCGGCAAAGTGGAAAAGTCTGCTGTGGTCTGAGTCCACATTTCAGACTGTTTTTGGACATCATGGACGTGGTGTCCTCCAGGCTAAAGAGGAAAAGAACCATCCAGACTGTTATCAGAGCAAAGGTCAAAAGACAGCATCTGTGATGGTATGAGGGGTGTTAGTACCCATGGCATGGGTAACTTGTAGAACCATTCATGCTGAAAGTTACACACAGGTTTTGGAGCACAGGCTGCCATCCATTTTCTTCAGGGACGTCCCTGCTGATTTCAGAGACATAAAGACACATTCCGCTGGAGTTACAACAACAGGGACTAGACTGACCTGCTGCAGTCCACACCTGTCTCCACTGAACAGGTCCTAGACTGACTTGCTGCAGTCCACACCGGTCTCCACTGAACAGGTCCTAGACTGATCTGCTGCAGTCCACACCGGTCTCCACTGAACATGTACTAGACTGATCTGTTACAGTCCACACCTGTCTCCACTGAACATGTACTAGACTGACCTGCTGCAGTGCACATTGCCTCCACTGAACAGGTACTAGACTGACTTGCTGCAGTCCACACCGGTCTCCACTGAACAGGGACTAGACTGACCTGCTGCAGTCCACACCTGTCTCCACTGAACAGGTCCTAGACTGACTTGCTGCAGTCCACACCGGTCTCCACTGAACAGGTCCTAGACTGATCTGCTGCAGTCCACACCGGCCTCCACTGAACAGGTACTAGACTGATCTGTTACAGTCCACACCTGTCTCCACTGAACAGGTACTAGACTGACCTACTGCAGTCCACACCGGTCTCCACCGGGAATATGTGGAGCTTCATGAAGCACAAAATCCGACAGCAGTGACCCTGAACTGTTTAGCCACTAAAGTCATACATCAAGCAAGACTAAGAAAGATTTCTGCCTACAAAGCTTCAACAGTTAGTGTCCGCAGTTCACTTATTGGGTGTTGTTAACTTAAAAGTGATGTAACGTAGTGGTCAACATGCCCATGTCCCAGCTTGTCTTGTAGTGTTTTCCATTAAATATCATGTTCTCACATCACTTTCTTTACATTTTCCACAATGTCTCAACTTCACTGGAGGTTAAGTTTGTTGTGGTTACTTTAATTGCATGTTATTACAGATCATAACTTGTCCATACCAGCCTTTTTATGTCCAATAATTAACTTTTTTTTATCATGTTTAGTCTTGATTTTTATTATTAGTCCAATTTAAAGCTTCTTTTCCTCGCAGTTGAGACCGTAATGAACTTATAGCCACTACCACTTGGATTTAAAACCCAAACTTTTTCATTATGTAATAGTAAAAGAGAAGATTAATGGCCATTAATATTTGGTTTCACTCTTCTGGATTTGACACATCACTTAAAATACCCCCCAAACTTCCAAACTCTGAAGAAACATCAGATTTCATTAAAAGATTCAGACTGTAAATTGAAACTTCTTTATATCTGGGCTTGGAAAAAGAAAATCAATGGGAGCATGATTTGATGGATGATGAGGTATCAGAGAAGGAGATCAATACTGCAAAGAAAAAAAACGATCATATCTGCAGAGAGGGAGCGATCTGATCTATCATTGATCATCCTCAGATCTATATCCAGTCCAGTCTGGGTCAATACTCTGAAGCAGGCAGACGCTGATCGATGTGAGGTGAACCACCCAGGAATCTGTCAGAGTTAGCCCAAAGAGAGATGATGATCTGACTAAAACTGCTCTGAGACTGGTTCATCATTCACTCATAAATAAAAATGTAGTATATGAGAACTTTCGGTGCCATTGTTGAGAAATAAATACAAATAATGTTCACACAGGAAACTTTTGATTTAGGAGCTGACCAAGTTTGGTGAAGCCACAGCAGCAGTTTCGAAGTGTGAGGCGAGTAAATCAAATCAGATTTAGAGTCAGAATTGTATTTTAACGCCAAGTACATTTGCAAATACAAAAGGCTTCAGGATTTAATTTTTAATTTGATGACATCTTCACTGTTTTCCCTGTTTAGATCTGCTCTCTTTAAGTAACATACTCACATTTAACCCAATTATTACCTCTGCCAATGAGGTTATGTTTATGCAGGTATATGTTTGTTTGTTTGTTGGCAAGTTTGCACAAAAACTACCAGACATATTTTGCTGAAATTTTCAGGAGTAATCCAGATAACCATCATTAGTGAATGATAACTTTTGCTCAATAACTGTCTAACCAATGATGATATCAACATGGTTCCCAGTGCTAGGTGTGATCTTTCAGTGTCATGAATCATATCATGGTGGGAACTTTATCATGGAACTATTGCTTATAGATGTAACAGAATATGTGAGCTACATTGGTGGAGGTTTGTGCCCGCTAAATGCTTTTCTTTAACTTCATTTTTGTGTGTCAAAGTATTTTGTATATCTAGTGTGGGAAGGGACCCTGTCCCAGCTGATGTTGGTCCCTAGAATATACTGGCAGTCAGTATGTAGGAAAGTCTGTAGTGTAAATGGTGCTAGGAGTGGCAAAATGTATTAAATATTTTTTTCAGAATGCATGAAAATAAATAGTTCATACCTAATGTTTTTCTTGATCCTTGAAACACATCAAGACCCATTTTATTAAAAGACTGTCTTAGGCAACCCTCCAGAAATCCCCGCTTTACTCTAGAGTGGATTGTGTGAGAATATGATGGGTTTGTGTTGTGTAGCACAAGACCCCTGTTGGGTCTCTCAGGACAAATTGGTTTTGGGGGGAGGGTCCAGACCAAGAGCTGTTGGTCAAAACCCCATGATCCAGCAGTTTTGGACAAAAGCATCCACGCCTGGAGCAAGATAGAAAACTGCAGCAACCCTCTGTGGGGCCCAATTAGACTCAGCCTGAAAAAAACAACATGGAGATGCCACCTTGTGGATACACTTGGCGACTGGTTGCTATGTAGCTTGGGCAGTCAAGTACCACTTTAAAACTAAAATAAGTGGGTTAAAAAATGTTTTTCAATGCAGGTGAACTCGTTATCAATCAGCAAATGATCCTTACCACTGCCAGCAGACCTGACCTTACAAACATGACAGAAAATTACATCATACCATCAAACATTAAAAGCTATTGCTTTAAGACAAGGATGAAAACTAAAGGTAGGAACTGCTTCCACTTGTATTTAGTTACAAGAAACGTACATGTTGCCTCTTTAAAGTCCTCGAACAACAACAGTTATTACAGCTTAAGAACTAAAAGAGCATCTTTGAATGTCGTTTACCAAATTTTTGTCAAGAAAACCAGTATGTCAGCCTTTGAAGGTTTAGGATATGAGTGCTAACATGTGACAACACTGCCACGAGCAAATAATTGACACAATCAGGAAAAATCTGCCAAAAAAAATGCAACTCTGGCGATCACATGATCAGGTCTGAAATCATGATTTCAATCAGAAAAACAATAAACTGTTCAGCTCTATGCCAGATGATATTTCAAGCATTTCTCATTTAAGACCTTAAATGTCAGACTGCATATGATTATCATCAATCATGCTGGTGTGATCTAAACTGTCTAAACTGTGATCTGACCCTCTCCCAGGTCAACACACCCAGAGCCCCACATTTTGAACCCTCCTGTCTTTAAAATCCTCGTTCCGGCCCTGAATCCAGCCTCTCCTGCTCTGCAGCTCTGTCGTCAGTCTGAAACTTTTTCAAAGTCAGAGGCCTCTCTGACTTGTGTTTCAGTGACATCAGAGCCTGCATGGTTAATCAGCCTCCGTGTTGCAGGTTGGTCATTTGGTGCAGTGCTGCAGCTCTGGAGCATTTCCACACACTGATGCGGGGAGTCCGTTTGCTCTCGCAGATTTTTGGAAAGCAGCATGTCAGTCAGAGACGTCGATATAAAGGCTCAGGCTCAGAGCCAGAGATCCACTTTGGGGAACTCGACCCTCCGTGGTGGGGAGCTTGATTTAATGTTCACCATTTTGGGGAGATTTACTGGAGGAAGAGTGGAGACGTAGAAATATTCTGGGTATCACTTCGTGCACACAGATGAGCTCACAGTGCAGCTTTGGGTCTATTAAAGAACATTTACTTGGATTAGATTATCTCAAGAGTTAAAATCATTCATGGTTTGGATCTGTGCAGCTGTAAACCACTTTAAGTTAATCTCCTTTGTCAGAAAAGTGAAGCCACAATGTCATCATGAAATGTACTGAGCCACCTCTTTTTAGAACCAAACACATCTGGACTGTTTCCACCAAACACTCCAGTTTAGCCCCCCACAGCTTCTACTTTGAACTGTGCCACTGTTAGCATTACCCAAAGAATATTGACGGATAGATACATGTATCCCCAACAGGGTTCCCATGCGTCCTGGAAAACCTGGAAAATTATTGACCAATTTTCCAGTCATGGAAAATGAGAGAAAAAGTAACTGTCCTGGAAAAGCTTGGATTGTCCTGGAAAATGTTTATCCTCCGTCTGTCTCTCTCTTCCTTGGTAGTGAACACAAACAGGTCAAAAATGTGTTTACAGCCTTCATTTTTGTTCTCAGCTGTTAAAATTGTTTAAATTGCTAACAGCCAATCAAATTTGCATGTCCTGCTAGATTCAGCAAATGTTCAGACTCCACTTAAAGACTTATCTATCCCAAAGATAGCCCAAAACTAGCAACTTTGAGTTCAAGAGTGTTGTTAAGCGTCTGATAATCTCCGGTTCAAGGATCTTTTCTTGTTGTCTGTTCCAAAAGTAAGAACTGAGCTGGAAAAAAGATGCTCAGGTTTGTGACTCCGCTTGGAATGATCTACAAAAAGACCTGAAACTTAAAGATCTGGGTCCTTAATCCTTATGCTACAGCCACACCGGACCCGAATTCGCCAAGACGCGTCTTAGTCTTAGCATAGGAGTGATTCCAGATCATTCTCAGAGAACTCTGAGCAAAGAAAGGACAGAAACTCTGATCTTAGTGAGGAGGTGTGGTTGACCCTGTTGTTTGAGTCCGTATTTCAAAAGCTGTGATTGGTTGATCCTAAAAGCTAGATAAAAAATATACTTTGGTGATAATGGGCAAAGGATGGACCCTCACATCGATAAACTTAATCATAGAATCTGCTTAAGAAGATTAGATTCTGCCCTAAATATGTTTGACGATGTTGTGCCCTGTCGATACTTTGAACAGGCCTATCAGCAACTGTGTGACCCTACCATGTCATTATTTGAAAACATTTCCAACATCTGTCAGAGAAAATTAAATAACTTTGTCCCAAACTCAATCAAACTAGACTACACTGGACTGGTCCATCAGCTTGAAGCAGACACGTACATCCATTAAATCTCTATAACAGACAAAAAATAAGTGTTAAGACCAGTGTTGGGAGTAACAACGTTAGAAATAACGGCGGTACTATTGCCATTATCTTTTCACAGTAACAGGTAATCTAATTAATTACTTTTTCATGCGTTACAAAGCCGTTACCGACGGTGAAATGTGGCACGTTACTTTGCTCCGATGTCAAGCTGTTATCCAACCTGCCTCGCTCAGCCAGACACAGAGTTGCCAGGTCCGCTTATTATCAGCTACTTTCGCCTTCTTCTTTTTCTTACTTGCATGTGCATTGGGAGTTGTGAGATGCACTTTCTTGGGCTTGTTCCAATAGTGCACTTGCTCATTTGGGTTTGTTGTGCCCCCAAACCCAGGAGGAATCTGCTGCATGATCTACCATCAATATAAACTCAATTCAGAAGTTATTAAAATTATTTATTCCACCCTAACACAAATTAAAAATTACGGTAAAAGGTGTTTCCACCTAAAAAAAAATCCATATAGTCAGATTTAAATTGATTTCTAATGTGGCTAGTACTGTTTTAACTATAATAAAGCTGTAAGATAAAACTTAGATAAAAGCCTGACATGTCTGTTTGGTTACAAATATCAAGGTTAGACAGACTGTAACAGAGTTATAAATAACAGCAGCCCCTCCCTTCACTTCTGTATAAAGAAAAGGATGTTCCACCTCCAAACAAAAGGCAAGAACACACGTGTGAAGTGTACATTATGTCCTAAAGCAAAGTGTTTGTCTGTTGTTAGTAAATCTAAAATCTAGAGACCAAAAACATAGAGAACTCTGCTGATGATGTCAGAGCTGCTGCAGCAGGTAACAACACGGAAGGACACGGAGACGGAGACACACAGTTCAAGAGGAAAAAGATTTTTCAGAGAAGTAACACACCAGTTACTTTACCTGGTAACTAATTACATTTATGAAGGAGTAATTCAGTTAGTAATTCAATTACTTTATTGGGAAAGTAACTATAACTAATTACTTTTTTAACGTAACGTGCTTAACACTGGTTAAGACACTTTAAACATTAATGGTGAGCGGTGGTTTGGTCAGCAGTCATACTGTTTTATATTTTGGTCTTGCAGCTGCAGTTCACACATGAGGACAATAAAGTGGAGTGTATTATTTTGTGCCGGCGGGGCTCAGGAGTCAAACAAGCATGAAAACAACTCTGCTGCTGTTTCCTCTCCTCTCGGGCTGACCTTCATTTATCTTTGGGTGCTTTTGGCGGCGTTTCCTCTCCTCTGGACGGTAGAGCTCATTCCCCAGGTGACCCAAAGCTCCAGGATAAATGACTGAGACCTTTATTGCTTCTTGAGGGTGTTTTTTGGCACTCAGAGCATAAAAACATAAACAACAAACATCAACACTCAGACGGGACAGCTCGTAACGACAGGAAATATGAGGCAGGAGCTCTGTCTGTGAGGACACGAATGGGTGTCTGGTTTAGGTCCTTTTCAGACTAAAGCTGAGGACACAGCGTGAGATTTGGACTGCAGACACGTGTTGCCAACAGAAATAGAAAAAGACAGGGTGGGATTCAGAGCTGCCACCCTCAAGACAGTTTGATGAGTTCAGTTGGTTTGCTAGATCAGGTGGTCTGTGATCCCTCAGCAGATGTTAAATGAGGGATTTTTGGTCTTTCTCAAAAACAAAAAAAAAACGAAAGTGGAGAAAAAGTAATACAGAATTTGTGGGAAAAAAGGATGTTTTTGGGACCTTATCAACTTCCTCAGAATCAATATCACTGGTCTTTTCATTTACCAATTCCCTGATCAAATCCAACTTTCTCATCAGAGGCAGTCGTGGTAATGAAAAAATCAAAAATTATATCAGACGGGGGAGAAGTGGTTAAAACTGTGGATCTTTTTTTTTTTTAATCTGAAAAGACACTTCCTACACAACTTTTCCTTCCTACCCAAAGCGTTTACACTTACTAAAACCTTTGCTGTGATCGTGTCAAGAATGCTTTAAATAACTTTCCTACTGAAATATGTTAAAATATTTTTAAATAATAAAAAAAGTATCTGATAAGTAAATACAGGTGTTTATTCATAAAGGTGTGTTGGAAGGCCTTGACTGTCAGATTCATCCAGTGAGTTTGTGATCAACATGAACATCCTGATGTGGAAAGATTAGATAACATTTGATTGGATAAACTTTATTGTCTCTTGTTGGAAATTTTTCTTAGACAGCAGTGCTACTAGCGAAGGGCATGATAAACATGAAAATCCTAACACGATATCAAAAAACGTTACAAAAGCACAAGGTCGGAAAAAAGCAAGGTCGGTAGTTTGCCATGTTTGGCCTCTAAAAGCGAAGGTATGTGCCCGCACGGACACTGTACTGAAGATTCTTTTCCCTCAAAATGAGTCTGAATTCCGTTTCAATTTTGGATTTTACGCGAAGATGCAAAAGAAGTGTGTGATTAAAACTACTTCAACTCCTCGAGTAAAGTGAGCTGACTGAGCTGGAGAGAGTGAGATGATTCAGTGAGCCACACCTGAGTGAATTATAGGTGGTTAATCAGGATATTCTGTCTAAATAATGTATAGATAATAAATAATAATAGCATTAGTGTAATCCTGGAGTGCGTTGTCACTGTTTATTCACCAAGTTTTGCCATATTTCGTAATATATTGTCTTTTTCTATTAGGGCTGCCACCAATGACTATTTTAATAGTTGGCTAGTCGACTATATCTGCGATTAGTCAACCAGTCACATCGTGTCTGAACTGCAGTGCACCACACCAGCATAAGGCTGTTGGCCCAAATCACTTATAATAAGCAGATCTGGCAACTATGGCTCCTGTGTAGCTGTGCATGCGCCACATGTGTGAGTGTATTTTGGGGTGTGTTGGGTTGATTCCTGCGGGTGTGTTAACCAGGAAACGGGGTGAGGAAAGGACAAACTAACCACACTCATGTCTGCTTTGTAGTGCCAGCTGGGTGATAATTATGTGGGATTCACACGAGTAGAAGAGCAAGCCTAAAGTCACTTTAATGAGCAGACTTGGCAACATAATAACTGTTGTCTTAGTCTGCGCTCAGCCTGCTCCCTCACGCTTTCTGCTTCCTACACAGCTGTCATAACAACCTTTGTTCTAGTAGATGCACATAGTAAAACACTGACATGGGGCACATTTTCGGGGACAGCTTTAACCGGGGATAGGTCACTGAAAACAGGAACTGTCCCCAGAAAACGGGGGCGTCTAGTCACCATACTGTTAATGTTAGCAGCTAACTAGCCAATTAGCTTATCGAGATGACTGTCCCTCTTCCGTCAGAAATTGAATCAGCAAAGACGTGCTTCCTTTTCAGAGGTTTATGCATTGGCGTCGTACTGTCATGGAAGGAAAGTTCTTCCTTGCATATTTTGCATTGCACATTCTTCTCTTTTGTTTCGGTAAAATGCTCCCAAACCTTCAAGCTCCATTGCCGGTTAGCCATGATACTGTTTTGGCATAACTCTGGGCATACTCAAAGGACACTTCCTGACATATTTACTGACAAAAAAGAAAAAAAACCTATTGAAATTATAATACTAAAGGGGTTCAATGATTTCAAGCATGTGTAAAAGTAACATTTTGAGCACACTGCTCAAAACTGATCATTTTGGTCAGAATAACCATATGACATTTTCATACTGTTACATCCCTACGCCTGACACCAGTCTTTGAGATACTTTGCTGTGGAGAAAGTCAACATGATCAGACCCTTTAAACAAGTTTTCATGACAATGCTCAGATGTTTGTAGGAGAAGAAGAGCGTTTCAGATGTCTGAGCAGCGAGCTCTCACTCTGTCCCCTGAATTATACACCATTTCTTCTCCTCTGTTCTCCTTCATGTTTGTGGTTTTGAAGCTGATGTGGATCAATTTGGACGTGGGGGGCTCCTCATCCGCGTTTCATGTTTGAGGACATTCAGCTTTGATTATTTCATGATCTCAGACACACAGAGCTTCTTCCTCCGGAGGCTGAATTAACGCACGATGAAGGTCTCCGTTCAAAGGCAGCTCACCCTCCTTTCTCCGTCCTCTGTGCTCTCTGTACCATGAACAGCAGCTAATGCATACATATCAGATGGGGGGGGGGACTTTGGTGGTTTGTCAGCGATAATTATAACTGAAGCTCGGCAGCTTCAAAACAGAGACGCTGTAAAATCAGCTGACACCAGCCAACACCTCCAGTTACCCCCGACACCTCTGCAGCCCCACCAGAGCTCTGCTGGTGGTTTTCATGTCACACGCCTGCAGGCACTTCCTGTTAAATGAATGTTGGCATCAGGGCCGCTGCTCATGGGCCTTTTTTTTTTTACTTGTCGCAGCGATGCAGAGATCCATTAGCAGCTGAAGTGACCCAAACCCTCACTGAGGATGGAGGAAATAGAGAAGACAGCTCAGAAAAATGATTCTTCATTTAAAACTAGAGAAGCACTCTGAGAGCCACAGTCCTCTCCCATATTGTGATTTTCACCATAAATATTAGTCCTACCTTTATTTAATCTAAATATTTAGATTCCTTGACCATAAAACATAACATTAGCAATTGGATACATAATGATATCTTTTTCCAAAGTTTTTGAAGATACAACAAATCTGATTGAACACTCCAGATTCCAAGACACCTCTGCAGCCCCACCAGAGCTCTGCTGGTGGTTTTCATGTCACACGCCTGCAGGCACTTCCTGTTAAATGAATGTTGGCATCAGGGCCGCTGCTCATGGGCCTTTTTTTTTTTTACTTGTCGCAGCGATGCAGAGATCCATTAGCAGCTGAAGTGACCCAAACCCTCACTGAGGATGGAGGAAATAGAGAAGACAGCTCAGAAAAATGATTCTTCATTTAAAACTAGAAAAGCACTCGGAGAGCCACAGTCCTCACCCATATTGTGATTTTCACCATAAATATTAGTCCTACCTTTATTTCGTCTAAATATTTAGATTCCTTGACCATAAAACATAACATTAGCAATTGGATACATAATGATATCTTTTTCCAAAGTTTTTGAAGATACAACAAATCTGATTGAACACTCCAGATTCCAAAGACTATTTTTGGTGGAGTAATATGCACAAATGTCAAAAATGATCCTATCTCATAATGTTAAAGAATCCTTTACAAAAATCCTGGATCCAGACGGTGATCCAGATCACTCTCAAAATCTAATCATTTGTTCCTTGTCCCAATCCAGACATTTCCTGAAAATTTTATCGAAATCTGTCCATAACTTTTTGAGTTATGTTGCTAACAGAGAAACAAACAAGCAAACAAAAAAAACTAGAAAAGCACTGGAGAGAACAGACCTTCACCAGTGCCACAGTCCTCACCTATATTGTGATTTTCACCATAAATATTAGTCCGACTTTTATTCCATGTTAATATTTTGATTCCTTGACCATGAAAACATACCATTAGCAATTGCATTCGTAATGATTTCTGTTTTAGTTCAGTACTTATTCACGAAAATCACATTTTTTGTCATGGTGGTTTTGCACTGATCTGGATCACTCCCAAAGTCTAATCAGTTGTTTCTTCCGACATTTCCTGAAAAATTCATTGAAATCTGTCCATAGCTTTTTGAGTTATGTTCCTAACAGAGAAACAAACAAACAGACGCCAGCAATAACGTAACCTCCTTGGCGGAGGTAATAAGGGCGGACACCCTTTAAGTTAAATTTGTTTTGTCTCATTAGCAGATTATTTTACTTATTACAGGCAACTCTGGCTGTATTATTAGTTTTTAAATCTTCAAATAAGATCTTAATTTAGAAATATAAGGAAATTATGGCTAAGAATAAGTCTAGTGAGAATTTTTTGACTTGAAATAGGACAAGTACTGTCACATAGATCTAAGTTTTTGCATTTTACAACAAACAGAAAGCTGTGGGCCGCTGATGTGCAGCACAAACATTTTTTTATTAAATTACCCTGCTCTCTCTCCCTCTCTCTCTCCTCTGCAGACACTGTTTCACACTGTCTGGGATTCCTCTGCTCACTGGCAGACACGTGGAGGAGAAACATCTCCTGCTGCCATATTGTGAAGACTCCCACTTGTCTGTGAGCGTTCTCACATCGCGTCATGTTAACATGGTCGTCTCCTGTTGAACCTGCAACTGTCGACTCCTCGCTGTCTGCTGGCAGAAAGCCTGAGCTCTTTGTATCTGGATTCTGTCCAGGTTCAACAGCCTCTCTGTTTTCTGTCTCGTGATTCTCTGGCTTCATCTGTCTGACGTTCAGCTTCAGCATTTGTTTTTATTATTTTCTTTCTCAAACGTTAGCACTGGAAGAGTAAAGGGATAGTTCAGCATTTTTGGAGTGGGGTTGTATGAGCTCCATAAGGCCACTAAGTACATTAGATGCAGTAGAAAGTTCTCTCCTCTCCCTCTGTAAGCCACAGACTGTAAGAGTCTGTGACGAAGAAATAGCCGCTAACAGTGAAGTATTGTACCAAATACAAAGAGTATTTTCTCCGCCTACAAGAACTGCCATCAAAAAATAATACCACAGTTTAAGAGTACACTACTGAGAAATGTTTTTAAGGGCATAAAGTTTTCAGAAATATCAAGTTTATCTGGACCTAACCGACTCACATCACGTATTTCTCTGTGCAGCGCTGCCGCTAGCCGCACAGTGCTAATACCCAACAGTATTGGTTGTGTGCGTGAGAAAGAAACACACACATAGTCTGCAGTGTTACATGCTAACCCTTTCGTGCATGAGTTTTTAAATTACAAAAGAATACTTTTCAAAATGTTTGTTTTTACTTTCAAACAAGTTAAAAATTCAAGTTAAAAAGTTCAACTCTTTTTCAATGTTAGATCTTGAGGGAGTTATATTGTTTTCACGAACAATATGGACGGACATTTATTTAGAGTAAATAAAAGCAAAGAAAAATCTTTAGTATATGTATTGTTCCTGTTAATTCAAACTATTCAGTTGTGTATTATTCTATTCATTATTAAAATTCAAAATAAAAAATACAAAAATACAGAAAAATATTAATAAATATATATTCATATAGAAATATATAGAAATCTAAGTTCAGGCATAATACCCGGTTTGCCCCTCCCTACCTATTTTGGATTTATGATTCAGTATCTCAATATGGTAAAAATGTGGAAAGATTCTGTTTTTAGTGAAACTTTAGACAAGGGTTTGGGAATCTACCACCTGGTAGTTGGACATGTTACACCAACCTAAAGGGTATAAAATTTATTACAAATATCTGTCTACTGTAGTGAAAGGGTTAACTTCTGCCAAAAACAGGGACGTTTTAATATGGAGTGTGTATGGGACTTCTACAGTTACTGCAGACAGCCTCTAGTGGAGACTCAAGGAACTGCATCATTTGACACGTCAAGATTGGCTTCATTGTTCAGCTTCAGAGGTTTCAGTTTGTTGTGGATGAGATGCAGTCGTGTAGAATGTCTATCTTTGTATGTGTGTGTGTGTTGGTGAGTGTGTGTGTGTGTGCTCTGCGGGGTACTGCGGGCGAATCGAGCCTTCAAAGATGCTCAGATAAAAGCAGAGTGACTCTCTGCTGCCCCTCCTCAGCCCTCCACACCCACAGATGTATGCTGGGGAGTCTTTGAAGTGGATTTTGGGTAAAGCAGACCCTGAGACTCGTCTGAAGGGTCTCAGCGGAGCAGGAGTTTGAGGAGCTGCAGGATGGTGCAGGAGCACTGAGGTGACCCGTCCTCAGTATTTCTGGAGGTGTTTAAAGCAGCACACAGGTGTTCCCTCACCTGCTTAGACTGCAGATTGTAAATCACTGATTTCCACACCAGATGGTTTGATTAATGTCAGTCTGAGGCCTTCTGTTAGAATCTGAGTGGTGAAAATTTAAAACTGCTACACACTGAATGGGACTCTGCAATCAAGATCGCATCGCCCATTGAAGTCGCATCGCATGTCCATAAAATACCTCATTTTGGTCACTGTCACCCATCCCCCGTGGCTCGGTGACATCACATTTGCTTGAGTTACACCGCGATCATATCATATTACATATAATGGGATGTATTAGCAGACATTTTTCCAACTGAATCCTTTTCACTCACCTACCAACCACAAAACACCTGCAGCAGCATCGTCTGTCAGTTTTCTGCGGTCCATTTAGGTGGAACTAATGTTCTCACTAACTAATGTTTCCCACACGGACATAGATTGTTACTCTATAGTCGGGAATAAGTAGGCTGTGTCCAAAATGTCATGCTAACGTACTATTCATACTAAGTGTGACGTCAAAATAAGTATGTAGTGTGTTCACATTAGATAGTATGAAAAGATTGATTGTGCGAGAAATACCCGGATGTATACTATATCGGAAAAAATTTAAGTACGCGAGGTGGGCATGCTAGTCACACTCAAACGCCCTATAATGCATTGCGAGCCCCATAATGCATTGCGCCATGCAAGATCGACCGGCATTCAGCAAAAAATCGGCCACTAGCAAACTTCACATTTTCAAAATAAACGTCTTTTATTATCTCCTTTTAGTTCTTTAACGCTTTTGTAATTGGGCTCTTGTTTTTGAGCCGACCGGAAGTTTCTTCGATAGCATAATGGGGCGCATAACGGAATGTCCAAAATGCCAAAGTGAATTTTGTATCCATGCGTTTTATGGCTCAAATGACCACATTTTGGTATTCTACGTGGTGACTTTCTCGCCTGAAATGCTCTCTGAACTTTCAAATGTGGCGAATCAACAGAGATATTTGATAGCCTGGTGTGCTTCTGATTTTTGTCGTCGGAGGTTTGAAATGCATCATGGGAAACTTAGTAGTATACTACAGTGTGAACGGTTGGCATCCTAATCATACTTATAGTATGTAGTATACAGTATATACACATGATTATGTAGTATGTAGTACGTTAGTATGCCATTTCGGACACAGCCCAACTGTCTGTCATGGGTCACATACCGTCACACACGCACACACAAGTCTTCATATCCTTGCAGAGCAGATGGACCAACCTGATCTTGAAATCATGCATCTCTATCTTGCCAGCCTTCATTGTCCAATGGCTTCAGTTGGCCAAATGCTTAACGGCCCAATCAGGGAAGAGAGGCGGGAGCTGCAGACATGACAACAACAGGAAGTGACTGCGTGTTTGAAAATAATGGCAGCTAATGCTGGTTAGCCTGTGGTCATCATGGTAACTCGGAAACTTGGCGAAATCTGCTCTCCTCAGAAGTTTACTTCTTAGGGATTGTCTTTGATGAGGTTCATGTCACATTTAAGTGTTAAATGATACATCTGTGTGGTATAATTTAATGTGAAATGATAGACTTAAGATAGTTAGCCATTAGCCACTAAGAATAATGGCTAATGGTATACAAGGGCAAACCACAGTTAACAACAGTCAGCCATAGCAGCTTACAGCTAACTGTTGTTAGCCATTTTCCGCTATGTATGCTACATCATACATAGCAGCACTGCTTGATATGGATTGGTCTGTGATGAGTGTGACGGGCCTAACGATCGTCCAATCACAGGCTGCTGTTGTTTTTGAAGGTTCTGCCCGTGAAAACATTTTTGCACGGCTCCTTCACAGATGGATTTGTGATATATTTTCAGTTGAACTGTCCTTCTGGTGTGTCAGGTTAGCTTCTTAAAGGATAAATGTAAAAGTCAACAGGGGAAAATTCATAAAAGATAATGTGAGGACAACCACACAAACATCTATAGTTGATGTTAACACCATAAAGGTCAATGGGGCATCTACCAGTTAAATCACAGTGTTAAGTTGCAGCTGTTGTGAAGGTGGATTCATTTTTCAGAGTCATTCACATCAACATAAGAACAAAAACATCCAGCCGATATGTAAATGCAGTGATGCTCTGCTCTGGTGTCAGTCTGATCACACAAAGAATCAGTTTCATGACTCACAGCCAGGACACCACATCATCTTCGCTCACTCTGTGAGTCACCATCAGTAATTCACCACCAATTAATCCAGAGAAGACACAAACCGAGACCAAACTCGTCCCACTCTAACCGTCCTGAACCCTTTAGGCCTCGCTGCTCGGCTGCTCTCTGACAGCTCCAACCACTCATGCCGGATAAAAATAGTAAATCTGCCAATTACATTCTGTTCGGAGAGAGGAGTGGAGGTTTTACTTTTAAAAACGTGTTCCCACCACTGAATCTGGATCAGGGAGAATGGCATGAAATTACTAAGCGCTTTTTTTTAATCCATGAGGATAAATTCATGAGATTCAGTGTGTTTCACTGCAGGAGGTGTTCTCCTTTAAAAGTTCTCTTAAAGTAAAACCTTTGCTGCTGAGTCAGTTTCTGTCTTTTTATGACCTCATGTGCTTCCTGTTGGGTCAAATCTGGTTGGACACTGACATCCAACCAAACTTTTTATAACTTTGATCTTCTGCTTTTCAATCATTAAAGGTGTAGTCAGCTATGTTTGAGAAAACGAGTGAAGAGGTTGTTGATAAACGAATTTAGACCCGCCTCTCCCTTCATACCTCACCCCTGGCTCCACCCCTGAAAGCTGATGGGCGTGCATCTCCATGGAAATGGAGTTAGAAACTGCGTAGCTGACCAACGTAGCTAAGGTAACCCTGACTCGCTAGACAACTCGACTGACATTATTGATAACATCAAAACAACAGTACATTTGGCAGATTAGACAATAAGATGAATACCTGACGGCTGTTACTGTTGTGTGAAGTACCACAAAGCTAATGTTGCTTACCTGTCCAGCAGAAAGACGGTGACATCCGCGTCTGTTTTCAGGTCTTTCAATTCACGGAGTTCCCTCCACCGTCGGAAAGCAACACCAATGTTGACCCGGGTCTTCGCTCTTTCATGGTCATAGCCCTTCTTTTTCACTTTTCACCCCTCTGACCTTTTTCTTTTGGGCTGTTTTTCAGCCATGACTACTGTACATATTGTATCTCTCTCTACGCTAACTGCTTACGCTACGCAACCTACTACTCCCTCCCCCTCTGTCTGATCTGGCGATGAGTATGATCACCCCTGGATGTGGGGGGGGTACCCTGTTTTGCTGGCTCGGCCCGAGCCACAGTATTTACCTGCTGAAATTCAGAGCCAAGGCTGTGTATTGAAACCAGACTTTTTTTCAACATGCTCAGTGGTGACATCTTGTGGATGAAGAGGAGAAATACAGTGAATTTGACATATACTGCATTGGATTAGAAGATTAGAAGATCGCTGATTACACCTTTAAACTTCAACGTCACTTTGTGTCCATTTGGTGCAATCATGTGACATGCACTCTACAGGTTCCTTATTTAGTTAATCTTGTGCCAGGTTGCACCTCTTTTGTTTTCAGAGCTCCTTAATTCCATAAATTCAACATGGTGCTGAAACATCCCTCAGAGATGTTGGTCCTTATCTCCATGACTGCATCACACAGCTGCTGCAGATTTGTCTGAACAGCTCAATATCCATGATGAGAATCTCCTGTTCCTCCATATCCTCTATTGGATTGAGATCTTGTGACTGTACACACAGAAGTATCCCTTTAAGGCTGCAGCAGCTTGATTTACACAGGGCAGAAATATTTTTTCAGCTGATTTCTGAGTCTTAAAAAGTCTGAGCCGTAAATGTTTGTAAAAATAGTCTCATGACGAGAAAAGAGATAATGAGATTGTTATCACAGTGGAGCAGCACACTCACCATTGTTAACTGTGCAGTGTGTACAGTGTCTTTCTTTGATAAATGCAATAACAGTTTGTGGTAGCAGTCTCAGGTAAACCCTTGTCTTTGGGATGTGTTCACTGACCTTATGAAGAAGGCAGCTGCAGCAGATGGAGCCTGACTCGTCTGGGTGGCGATGCTGTGAGCTTCTGGTTTAAAGTCCTGAATTAATCTTTTCATGGTCACATAATCCGGGTCTGAAGTTACACCCTGAGGGACGAGATAGAGAAGAGGAAAATATAAAACATATCATAAGTGTTCTTAAAGCTTTTGCAGTCCAAATGGTTCTTTTGCATGGATAATTCTTAAATTAGTAAAATACTGAAATGCTAGCAAACCTTGACCAAATTCAAAAGGTTTGACCTACATTCAGGCACTTTGTGTCCCACATCCCAAACTAATGTACTTTCCAAGTCGTGTCTCAAATCTGAGAACTTTTTAAACATTGTCCCGTATGCAGCCATTTCTTTAATGCCTGACTTCCAAACCTTGACCAAAATTTGTGCACTTTTAAGCACCTTGTACGTTATTTAAGTAACATTCCAAACCCAGCCCCCAAACACAAACACCTACATTCAAGCACTTCCAAGTTTCCTCATCCCAAACCAAAGAAATTTCCAAACCCTGTCACAAAATGAAATGTTTTTCTAACCTTGTTGTTTAGTCAAGTATTTTCCAAACCTTGACACAAATTAAAGACTTTCTGAACCTCAACCAAATTTCAAGCATTTTTAACCACTTTTTCAACAATTATGTAATTTCAAAACGCTAACCCAACTTCAAATACTATTTAAGCCTTGAATTTAATTACTTTTCAAACCTCATAACAACGTTAAGCACTTTCAATCCTTATAAAGCACTTTTAAGCACTGTGTTCCAAATTAAAGTGGTTCCAAACCTTAAGCAAAATTTAAGTACTTTTAATCATCTTATCCACAAATAAAGGAACATTCCAAACCTCGCCCCCAAAAACAAATGCCAACATTCAAGCCAAGTTTTCCTCATCCCAAACCAAAGAAATTTCCAAACCCTGTCACGAATTGTAACGTTTCTTTAACTTTATTGTATAAATAGATACTAAACCTTGACACAAATTAAAGACTTTCCAAACTTCAACCACATTTTAACTATTTCAGTCACCTTTTGTACAGTTAAAGCAGTTTCAAACCATGTCTATTTTCAAACACTATTTAAAACTTGATCCAAATTCAACAACTTCCAACTCTGATACCAAACTTTTGGTCCATATAAAAGCACTTTTATGCACTTGGTCCCTAATTAAAGTAATGTCAAACTTTGAAAACGTTTTTAAGCATTATTTCAATTTTGACCCAAAAGGAGGCTCTTATAAAATTTTATACCAAATCAAGCACTTCCAAAACCTAGCCTGAAAAACAGACACAGTTGACATATATATTTAAGCATTTGTATGTTGCTCATCCCTGATTTAAGCACTTTCCAAACCCTGTCATAAATTGAAATGCTTTTCTAACTTTGTTGTTTAGTCAAATATTTTCTAAACCTTGACCCAAACTAAAGACTTTCCCAAGCTTGTCCAAATTCAAGCACTTTTAAGCACCTTGTCCACAATTAAAGCAGTTCCAAAAACCTTGTCCCAACTTTAACCACTTTCCAAACTTTAAACCAATTTTTGGCCCATATTAAAGCACTTTGAAGTTCTTTGTCCCAAATTAGACTTTCCAAACCATGACCCAACTTCAGACACAATTAAAACCTTGACTCAAATTTAGGCTCTTATAAAACCTTATACCAAATTTAACAACTTTCCAAACCTAGCCCCAAAAACAAACACCTTTAGACCAACGTTTAAAGTATTTTAAGTTCCTCATCCCTAACTGAAAAACTTTCCAAGCTTTTCCCAACCTCAAACACTTTTAAAACTTCAACACAATTCAACAACTTTCCAGACCTTGTGCCAAGTTTAAGCACTTGTGGCTGGTGTAAAGCATTTTTAAGAACCTTGTCCTAAATTAAAGGTATTCCAGTCCTTGACCCAGCCTTGAACAGTTAAAACTTTGACTCAAATTCAGACTGTAATAAAACTTTAAATCAAATTCAACAACTTCCCAAACCTAGCCTCAAAAACAAACACCTTTAAACCTACATTTCAAGACTTTTAAGTTTCTCATTCCTAATTGATGAACTTTCCAAGTATTTTCCCAACATTAATCACTTAAAGCAGCACAACGGAAGGTCCCCGCTTGACTGGAGAGAGAACTCAACTACCCATGAGCTCTAGTGTGCGCCTACCGTCATAAGGATACAGATCTGCCGGTCGCATGCATTTGTTTTGTAGGCGAATCGCAGAAGCCAGGACTTCGCTCAAAAGTATTCTTCTGTCTTCAGTGGCTGTTTGCAGGATGGATAGGGACGAGGTAATGTATTTATTTTTGACTAAAAGACGATGTTAAAAATCGCTAAGTTCAACTTTTATTTTTATTACCGTGAAGTCGCCCCCGTCCTGTTGAAGCGATAAAGTGAATAAAAGTAAAGACAACGACGAGCTGGTGATATCACACACTTGAAATAGGTCTAAACCAAACTACATACTGGTACGTTCTGGATTTGTTGTGCTGTACTTTTTTCCTGTCAAGTGTCTTTTGAGGAACTTCGTCATAAATTAGTCGACCAACATACCTGATAGTAGTCGGACATCCCTCCTCGTCTTTTATTTCACGCCAGCGAGTGAACGCCAAACCAATGTTTATTCTGGTCCGAGCATTCAGCTTGTTTTTCTCTCGCTTTCTTTGTTTTGTATCCACCGACAAAACTTTTCTGTTCCTTACGTTCTTTGTTGCCTCCGCCATGGTTACAGCTCTACGTTAATGATTGGCTTTCGCCGAGACTTCCGTGTTTTAAACAAATCAGGAATCGGGGGAAGCGACGTATGCCTTAAAGCAGTCCAAACGTGTAGTTTTTTAGTGTGGCAGGGTTCCCACCATCCACCTCGAAGTGACATAGCGCCAGTGAGAGCGATACAGACCACTCCAGACCACAACAGAGGTTTCATTCAACTCCATTGTAAAGTGGTGGACCATCACAATGAATATTGAAGGATTATATTATGTTTGAAAAACTACATAGTGTTGGTTTAAGACTTTAAACAATTCGACAACTTTCCAAACCTTTTACCAGGTTCAAGCACCTTTGGCTGTATAAAAGCATTTTTAAGATCCTTGTCCCAAAGTAAAGGTATTCCAAACCTTGAGCCAGCCTTAAACAGTTAAAACCTTGACTCTAATTCAGGTTCTTGTACAACTTTCTACCAAATTCAACAACTTTCCAAACCTATAGCCTAAAAACAAACACCTTTAAAGCTACATTTAAAGACTTTTAAGTTCCTCATCCCTTATTGAAGAACTTTCCAAGCGTGTTCCCAGCACTTAACACTTTTAAAACTTTCCAGACATTTCAACACATTTAAGGACTTTTGGCCCATATGACAGTCTTTTCTAGTACCTTGTCCCTAATTGCAGCACTTTTGACCTTGTATTACTCATTTTGTCTTCATTATCATGTATTTTATTTGTTTCTACAACTGAAAATACCTCTTTCCCTTCATTTTTCCTTGAACATTATTTGATTTATTTAAATTCAATAACTGCTTGGGTAGATCCCAGAGGAGAAATATGGTCAGGAAACATGTCCGTCACTGCTGCAGTAGGAGGAAACTCTAGAGATTAGGCCATTAAGTAATGATCTATGGTCATAAATGAGTTCACCAACATCCAAATTTACCTCTTAGCTTTAATATATGCGTATCTTGAAGTAAGTTTTCAACACTTATCAGAAGAAAACAAGACTTTCCTTTTCTATAAACAAAGTCCTTGAGTGTTTGTGTAATAATTTAAGAGTAAAACCTGGGTTAGCAGCAGTTGAACAGCTTTAGAGGAATAATTATCATTAAGATTTGTATGCATGAAGGGTTATGGGTTAATTATCACTTATCACATTATTGATAATGTGATTTTCTGGTGGTTATTGTTGTTTGTGACCTTGTTCTGTCACATCACCAGCTCTGTCTAATCCACCCTCTTCTTCTCCGTTTCTCTGAATTTTTCCTCAATTCATCTCTGCGCTGAGATCTGTGGCCTGGTTACGGTGGATTAACGTGTTACAGGAAGCGGTAACCACGAGTCCATTATTCAGCGGTTTCCCTGGGACATGCTCTGCTAACAGCTAACAGGATTACACAGAGAGCTGCGAGCGAGCCGAGCACACGGCCAAAGAAACCGCCAAAACATAAACCAGAGCCAGGACATGCAAACGAGGACTCATGGAGATTTGATGTATCCAAAGAAACTGATGGTTTAGTTGGTTTGATGTGTTTGATTTCTTTGCTTTAAAGGGACTGTGAGGAGTTTCTAAGTAATTACAAAAAAGTCTCACTTTTAGATATATGCCTGATCAAAATACACACTTTAAGATGAGTTTTATAGCATCAAAATAGGTTATCTATAAATTCTATTCCTTAGCTTCGCGGTCGGGTCAGACAGGGCTGGACTGGCCTGGATACTCAACTTTGGGAACAAGACAATTAAAACTAGAGCAAATTTATATTATTCAGACACGTCTTAGAGCACCGGGCTGTAAGTAGCGATATATAGCTGGCTACAAAACTAGGATACTAAATTTTCCAAAAATTGTTTGTTGTCACACATCAAAAACTACCGCTACGTAACTAGAAAGAGATTCATTACCTCTTCACTTTGCATCCTGTAAGTTGTTGAAAAAAGAAGTTGTAAAGCAATGCAGAGTTCTGAGGAAGGTCTGAGCTGCATTCATTAGCATCACAACAAACTCACACTTTGGCTTGGGTCACGTCTTTTGGTGCGTTCCAGTTGTAGTCAGAAGTAGGAATTTCCGAGTTCCAAGTAGGAAACTGCAACTGGAAGTCGGAATTTCCTACTGGGAACTCGGTGAAACCTCGCCTCCCCCGAGGTTGACAATCAAAGATGGATGCCCCCAGTGTGAACAGTTATTTAGCTCCTGTAATAATCAATTTATTTGCACTTCTGACTAGGGTGTGTCGCTCTAGATCAGCTGTATACATAGTATTGTCAGACTTATATTTACAGAAATGCTGCCATAGTGATAATCACATTCTTCATGTGATATTTGTGAACAACAACGCAGGGTGTGCTAACAACAGCTAACAATAGCCTGGTAGATCGGCACTTTTTTTCCAACTTCAACTGGAACGCCAATAAGTCAGAGATGATGTCACTCCCAGTTCCGAGGTTACTGGAACGCAGCATTACGACAGTCGCCGCGCGTGCTCATGGGTAACAGAGTCTTTATGTCGTCGCAAATAGATTCTCCTTATAGCACCTTTTATTTGATTAAAGCCCCTGAAGATGTAGTTTTTTTCTGGCTTGACACACACTAAAAGATCTTTGGCTCAAAACCTATGGTCCAGGCCACATCAGGTGGGCAGCTAAAGGTCTCAGTGGGAGGTTTGGTCTGCCCTGTCATTTTTACCTCTGCTAAGGAGGTGATGTTTCTGCAGGCACATTTGTTTGTTTGTAAGAAAGACTATGCAAAAACTGGTGGACTGATTTTGCTCAAATGTTAAGGAGATGTTGGTAATGTCCCAACTTAAAAATAATTAGATTTTGGTGTTGATCCAGATCAATCAATCAAACTTTATTTATATAGCACTTTTCCTACAACATATGTGCCTCAAAGTGCTGGCAGAAAAGAAAACAGGAGGAGAGGAGAGGGGAAAAAATAATTCCAAACTAGGCACCTGTCAGAGGAGCACAGTGTGGGATTGGAAAAAAACACCTCAGATAACCGCCATTTGTGAACGATCATTTTTGCTGAATAACTAACTAATAATTCTATCAACATGATTAAGAGTGTTAGCTGTGGCTTTTGAGGGTCAAGGATCATATTATGATGGTAACTTTATCATGAACTATTGCTTATAGATATAGCAGCAATATGTGAGATATCTTGGCAGAGGTTTGCGCACTGAGTGCTTTCTAGTTTCCTTGTTTGTTTGCAAGATTATACAAAAACCATTGGATAGACTTTGCCGCAATTTTCAGGAGATGTTTTCAATACCCAAACATAATTAGATTTTAAAATAGAATATTATAAACATTTATTCGTCTCACATTGGGAAATTTGAAGTGCTTCAACAGCAAAGGGGACAGCGTTAATAAAATAAAAAAATAGACTTGAGTATGTAAAATAGCAGTGTGTACATTATTCTAACAATATAAAAGGACTTGGATAAAAAAGAGCTAAAGAGCAAATCCTATAAGGATTATTTACACATTCACAAAGTACTTGCACATGGATTTAAGTAATTTTTGTGGTGACATGTACTATTATGTCTGGATGCAAAAAAATCCCAAAATATCAAAACATTTCTACAAATTATTGAGTGGAAATAACTTTATACCTCTGTCATTTTTTAACAGATTCACTTCCAATTTCACAGGATAATTGTCCATGTCCATGTCTCTGTCATCAGAGCAAATTTCTTCTGGATCTGATCCAGATTGACATCACAAAAAACATTGAACTTTGTTATGGGGAATCCCATTGACAACACCCAATAATTCATGTAAAATCAAAATATTAAGTGATGTTCTCAAAAGTTGGGTTCATACTGAATAATAACCTTCATGTCTGTGCTGAGTTTGGTCTGTATCCTGGATCTTGTATCTTTTACAGGAGTTTTGGAAAAGCCACTGCTGTAACAGAGCTGCTTGGTGGAGGTCTGTGATCTCTGGGTGATTTTCTAGTTCTTTCTTTCATATTTGTGCGACTCCGTGCTCACCTTCCCGTGTTGTTGCCCAGGCCGGCTGCAGGACACTCTCCACACCCCCTCCAGGTAGTTATGTGCATTAAGGGGGAGGGGCGTGACCGTGGCCAATCCTCTGGCTCCACCCCCTCCCAGGTAAGTGCTCTGGACTCCGCCCCATCCCCACGCAGCCCCGCCCTCCAGGTGCTCCTCCTCTGACCATCTCTGCTGCTTCACAGGGAGCTCGTCGCCTCCCCAGCTGCTCTCCGTAGCAGGTTGGAGGTGAGTGTGGGGCGCAGTTTCAGCCGCGGCGGGGCGCGGCGTCATCTCCCAGCTGATGCCGAGAGCACGACGCAGAGCGAGACGCCTCAGCTGATGGAAGGAGGCGCCGCAGATGTCACAGCGGGTGTCAGGGGAAGCATGGCGAGGTGGGCGGGGCCAATGGAGGCGCTGAAGCTTGCTGTGCAGGAAGGAGGCGTAGGCGGGGTCCTAGGACAAGGAGACACAAAGAGGTGGTTCAGAGATTGTTGAATAACTTTAATGTTTGTGGTGAAGGTGGAGCTTAACAAATCTGCCCTTAATTAAAACAAGGGACAAGCTCAACAATGAAAATATTCCCCCCCTGGAAAAGTTTTTGAAACTCATATGAAATAAAATATCTGAGTAGTAGCTACACTTTGCTAAGACCAGATTGTACTTCCCAACCCTTGACCAAGGTTACTACTGCAAACATTATTAAATCCTTGACCCAAATTAAAGCTTTTATAAGATTTTATATCAATTTAAAGCACTTTTTACCCAATGAAAAAATCACCTCTCCCCATCCTTTCCAAACACAGTCACAAATCTAAATACTTTTTTAACCTTGTTTTGTAGTCAAGTAACCCTTGTGATTGTCCTCTTGTTTGCACATGGAGAAGAATGTAACCTGGAGTGAGATTTCTTGTGTTTTTGACCTGCCCTTAAAGCTGATTCTGATTAAGAAAAGGTCTAAAGAAGGTATCAGTGTTCATGCATCAAGCTCCAGTCGACTTGACTGTGTGCTGCCACCTGCAGGTTTAAGTTGCTGCCTTCTGATTGGCCGTCTCTGTGTGAAGGCCTCCAGCTCTCTGACACTTGTAGCAGACCTGCTTAATGATCCCAACAGACTGACTGTAAATCTGTTTCCATGCTCGCTGACAGCTTTAAGTCTTCCTGCTGTTCTCTTTATGTGTGTGGCTGAGCAGATGCTTGATGGACGCTCGTCCATGGATCAGTCTTTGTAACGGTGGATGAATGAAGCACCTGCTGCTTTATCAAGTCTGTGGGGGAATTTTAGAGAAGTGTGAGACCTTAAAGCTTCTGCAGAAAGCTTCTGTCTGTTCTAGTCAACGAATCATGCAAAAAAAAAACACCTTCATAGTTTTCTCTGTTACCTGAACACCTTACAGGAAGTCATTTTGTAGTGATTTTAGTAGGGTGGCTAAAAGCTTGATGTAGTTCAGTAAGAGGAAAACCTGCAAGAGCGGAAAGGCAGCAGAGCTAAGAACAACAACAGAAGAGCTTTAAGCCTAGAGATGGTTGAGAGAGAGAGACTGGTCAGATCAGCTGCTCCTAAAATTGAAGTGCTCATGTATTTGAACCTTTATGGTAAATGCTCTGTGTCAAGTTAGAGAAGGATGACAGGCAGGCTGGCAGACATGTTTTTTAGGTCTTACAGGTTTGAGTGTTTAACAGATTTCCAAAACAATGAGATCGAAGTAAGTGAAAGCTTTTATTTTATGCCCTTTGCATGCAAAAATTGACTCTGCAAAGTTTCATCTGTGCCACACGCTGCACCATCCCAGCCAGAATTTTTGTTCCCACATCCCCGTCACATCCACGCAGATGGAGCAAAACCATTGACAGGCCACTTTCAATGTGAAGCCTCGTCTTTGCAGGTCCACTTTGAGTTTTACTGCTTCTTTGTTTGACCTCTAACCTGCTCTTTGTCCTGCAGGGCAGCTGGCAGGAGGTCAGAGAGAAGCGTAAAGTTAATTGTGAAGTCAGGAGGAATTCACGAGGAACAAAACTGCGTCCATGCTCTAGAGCTGTGGACCTCGACCTTCTTTGTTCTCGGCCTTTGGATTATCTGGGACGATGTGGTCGCAGACCCGTGAGTGCAGGGAAGCAAAGTCGGGGATATAAACTGTAAACAATCCATCGGTGAACGACAGTCTGGCTCTCAGACTGATGCTTCAGTCATTTTATTTTTTAGGCTATTCCTCAGCTTTTCTGTCATATTGTTTTATCCTCTAACTCATATTGAACACATAGAGATTCAACTGTGCTGTCCGGTAGGATTGCATTTCATCTTGCACAACTTTTACATTCAAAGTTTTCTTACAAGCTTTATTTCAGATACTATCTTTTAATACTTTTAACTTAAAGCGACTGTGAGGAGTTTCTGAGTAATTACAAAAAAGTCTCACTTTTAGATATATGCCTGATCCAAATACACACTTTAAGATTAGTTTTAGAGCATCAAAATAGGTTATCTATAAATGCTATTCCTTAGCTTCACAGTCAGGTCGGACAGGGCTGGACCGGCCTGGACCGGCCTGGATACTCAACTTTGGGAACAAGACAATTAAAGCCAGAGCAAATTTATATTATTCAGACATGTCTTAGAGCACCGGGCTGTAAGTAGTGATATATAGCCGGCTACAAAACTACAATACTAAGTTTTCCAAAAATTGCTTGTTGTCACACATCAAAAACTACCGCTACGTAACTAGAAAGAGATACATTACCTCGTCGCTTTGCATCCTGTAAGTTGTTGAATAAAGAAGTTGTAAAACAATGCAGAGTTCTGAGGAAGGTCCGAGCTGCATTATCATTAGCATCACAACAAACGCACACTTTGGCAGGAAACTGCAACTGGAACGTCCCCCAAAGTCGCAGTTTCCTACTGGGAACTCGGGGAAACCTCGCCACCCCCGAGTTGACAATCGAAGATGGATGCCCCCAGTGTGAACAGTTATTTAGCACCTGTAATAATCAATTTATTTGCACTTCTGACTGGGGTGTGTCGCTCTAGATCAGCTGTATACATAGTATTGTTAGACTTATATTTACAAAAATGCTGCCATAGTGATAATCACATTCTTCATGTGATGTTTGTGAACAACATCGCAGGGCGTGCTAACAACAGCTAACAATAGCCTGGTAGATCGGCATGTTTTTTTCCGACTTCAACTTAAACGCCGATAAGTCAGAGATGATGTCACTCCCAGTTCTTAGGTTACTGGAACGCAGCATTACGATAGTCGCCGCGCGTGCTCATGGGTAGCAGAGTCTTCATGTCGCTGGAAATAGATTCTCTTCTCATAGCACCTTTAACTTTCTTATAAAGAAGCCAAGTAATATTTTATGTATAAGGGGTGGAATTAAATAAATACTACTTCTTCCCACTCTTTTTTGGATAGGTAAACTGTAGTTTTCATTGTCATTTTTTTTAATATGTTGTCAGTTTTGTATGGTATTTAGGTGTGTCACCATACAACTTTTTCACCTCCGATATGATACAGATATTGCAGCCTTGAGTATTGGCCAATTCTGATATCAATCCAATACAATAACTGCAGGAATTATACATGCTTTTATTACTTATTTTGTAGGGCTGGGACAATATGCTTTTCTCCTGATTTGATTTTTTTTACCATTTTTTAGGTGCCAATTCAATTTAAATTGTGATTCTACGATATTGCCAATGTTTGCAATCTTTACCTGGCTTTTTTAACACCAGTGAAAAGATGAACAATGATGATGCCTACAGACTATATAAGGAAAAATACACATCACCTATAAGTCCCTTTTTAGGAATTATTCAGCAATATATATTAACCAGCTGTTTATGATCTCTCTTCAAAAGCCTAGATTGCATTTAAATGTGGCTTATTAACACAGACTGAAATGAAGCATTTACATTTGAAAAAAAAATCTATTTTTGAACAAAAAATCAAATCAAAATTTGTCAAACAAAAAATCCTGATATTTGTGTGAATCGATTTTTTCCCACCCCTATTATTTTGTAGTATGGACTGTAAGAAAAGGCTTGATCAGGTGAGATTACTCAAACAGAGAACAGTAGTCAGCAATAGTAGGTATGAGAAAAACTGACCCATTTGTTATTAACCAATGGGTTCAATAAATTTAATCTTAAACATAAGAATAGAGTACAATTACATTAAATAAATAAAAAGTACATTAGAAGACCCTGAAAAGAAACCTCAATAAATCCAATAAAAACAACATTTATATATTTTTGGGCATTTTGTGCCTTTATTGATAGGAGAGAGACAGCAGATAGGCTTGTGAAAGGGGGAGAGAGAGTAGGGGAAGACACTCTGCAAACTGGTCACAGGTGGGATTCCAACCTGGACCGGCAGAAGCAAGTACATGGAGTGCTAACCACGACGCCAAACCAGCACCCAAAAAAATATATATTTTTAAAGGTGCTATGAGGAGAATCTACTTCCAGCGACATAAAGACTCTGCTACCCATGAGCACATGCGGTGACTGTCGTAAAGAAGTGACCCAAGCCAAAGCATGCGTTTGTTGTGATGCTAATAAAAATGCAGCTCGGACCTTCCTCAGAACTCTGCATTGCTTTACAACTTCTTTTTTCAACAACTTACAAGATGCAAAGCCACGAGGTAATGTATCTCTTTCTAGTTACGTAGCGGTAGTTACCTCCGCCAAGGAGGTTATGTTTTTGGAAGAGTTTGTCCGTCTGTGAACAAAATAACTCAAAAAGTAATCAACGGATTTGGATGAAATTTTCAGGAAATGTTCAGCATGGGAAAAGGAAGAACTGATTCGATTTTGGTGTTGATCCGGAGTGGCGTCTGGCCGCCATGGCGAAAAATGTGATTTCTGTGAATAACTACTGAACCAAAATAGATATCATTATGAATCCAGTTGCTAATGGTATGTTTTCATGGTCAAGGAATCTAAATATTTCGTTGAAATAAAGGTAGGAGTAATATTTATGGTCAAAATGACTGTGGCGTTGACGGAGGTCTGCGCTCTCCGAGTGCTTTCTAGTTTTTGATGTGTGACAACAAGCAATTTTTGGAAAACTTGGTATCGTATAGTTTTGTAGCGAGCTATATATGGCTACTTACAGCCCGGTGCTCTAAGACGTGTCTGAATAATATAAATTTGCTCTAGTTTTAATTGTCTTGTTCCTGAAGTTGAGTATCCAGGCCAGTCCAGCCCTGTCAGACCCGACCAGAAGGCTAAGGAATAGCATTTATAGATAACCTATTTTGATGCTATAAAACTCATCTGTAAGTGTGTATTTCCATCAGGCATATACTGTATCTAAAAGTGAGACTTTTTTTCAAATTACTTAGAAACTCCTCATAGCAGCTTTAAATTGTAAAATAAGCACTGTGTTTAATTTAACATAGCATATTCTAAAACAAATTAAATAAATAAATATGATGCAGGCCAACATAATCCCATATTTGTTATTTTGCTGATATCGGATCGATATTAATCAATTGTATTGTTTTTCCACTGTTGTATGATAACAATAGTCATTCATTTGTTTAAGTATTTAACATGTCTCTAAACTACTACCACTACTCAGAGCTACTCTCCTGCACCAGTGACCGCTCCTCAGGGACCATCTGTGAAACTCCTGAAGTTCTGGATGACATGGCGGTAATTGGACTGATCCGGGACGGTGACAAGTCCGCACACAGACAGGAGGTGGAACAGCTGCTCCTCCAGTGAGGCCAAAACCACCTGGAGCTCGATCCGCAATCCAGGACACAGTCAGCGTTATGAGATCTACTTTCCTCGGCTTCAAATCGACCGCATTAGACACTGTCTGGGAAAAAGATCCCAGCATAGCCTGATCTCTCTGGAGGTTCAGAATCATCACATTTTACACCCCCTCATCCAGCCTGGCCTCTGCACATCCAACCAAGCAGTCCATCCAGGACTTATGTGGCAGGTAAACCTCAGCAGACCCCTTAAAACGGGATATAAACTGCTCAGACACTAAAACAGTTTCCTCCCTCAGGCTGTCCTAACGATCAGACTGTAAAAACAATCACCAGGGACACTCCACCAGGATTATTTATTCTTATTCAGGTCTCACCTTTGATTATGTAAATCTAGCCTCCTGTCCTACATCCATCTGTTCACTCTGTTTTTAATTCTAATTCTGCTCCACTGTGCCTGTAAATAAGAATATTTATGATTCACTTCAGAGTCACTCCTTTAAACATGTAAATTCCATCCTCTCATCCTACATGCACACTCTCTTTTTTATGGTAAATTCTGTTTAAACTGCCCACCTCATGTAAACCAGTCATGTTCTCATTACCATCTTTCATAGTGTCTCTGTTTAAGCATCATTTGCTCTCCTCACTATTGCATATTGGGCTGGGCAATATGGCCTAAAATTAAAATCCCAAATTATTTTCCACAACACTTGAGTTACGATTTTAATAAAATTTCTCTCTCAAAAAAACCCCCCAAAATTCACAACCTCACAGTGACAAAAAAAAACGACACAAATCAAGTTTTGCCTTGATGTTGCGAAAAAAAAAAAAAAAAAAAAAGTTAAAAGTGTCATAATTAGTGCTGTCAGATGATTTAAAAAAAATCTAATTAATTACCGGATTCATAATTAATTAATCTATTAATCGCATTTTAATCTCATATCTGCTTAAAGTACCTAAATAAAGAATTTGAATTCTAGGATATTATAAAATTATAGTGCATGACTAATCACATGAATACACTAAGAAGTGAAGATTTGTAAATCCACATTTTTATTGGTGACTAAATAAAACCAAAGTCAGGGCAACTTGTCCAGAAAAATTCTAAGCTCAATCAGGCAACTCAAATTACACTTTAAGTGTGTTTCATAAATCAAATTAAAAATAAGAAAAAGGTCGAGGACATCCAGAAAAACAATTAGGCCTGATGCATTATTAAAGAATGTAGTACAAATATAGATAAATAAATTCAAAAATAAAATAAGACTAAGTCTTAAATATGCCGTTCCTGTTGTCACCTGGGCTTTGTTTGGTTTGACTAGAGACGCATGTGTGAAGTGACGTGCCACTGTCATGTACGGGTCCTTCAGCTGGACAATATCAAAATGTTTGTGTGCTATGATTAATCGCGATTACATTTTTTAGTGCATTAATTTGCGGTGTAATTAATTAATCTAATTAATGCACTAAAGTGACAGCCCTAGTCATAATAAAAGGTTGATCCCGCAGGGCTCCAGAGTCCAACCATTTTGGGCGCACATGCACCCAAAATTTGTGAGAGTGCACGTTACATTTTTTCCTGGGCACACTGGTGCACCAAGAAAAAATGTCAGGCGCACTCTTACAAATTTAAGCAGACTAAAGTAATTGAGGTTGCAGAAAAGATCCATGGAAAGTGAACAAGACACTGCTTTGTAAACATTGACTCTAGTGTGTGAAGTCTTATTCTAGGTTCAATTTATTGTAGAATAAGGCCATCCAGTTAAATGTTATGTTGTTGGTTGTTAAAATATGGATATTTATTTAATTTTTCAGTTCAGTATAGCACCTAAAACATTAACTCTTTTGATTTTGAAAGATTTTATTTAACTTGAGATGTTTGAGTTTGAAATGTTTGATTTTAGTTCAGGAACTGCACTTTAAGCACTTTTATTTGGAAATGTTTTATTTTGCTGAAAGAGACTGTGAGGAGTTTCTAAGTAATTACAAAAAAGTATCATTTTTAGATAAATGCCTGCTTGAAAATATTTATCTATATTTATCAATAAATGCTATTCCTTAGCTTCGCGGACAGGGCTGGACTGGCCTGGACACTCAACTTCAGGAACAAGACAAATAAAACTAGAGCAAATTTATTTTATTCAGACACGTCTTAGAGCACCGGGCTGTAAGTAGCCATATATAGCCGGCTACAAAACTACGAAACTAAGTTTTCCAAAAATTGCTTGTTGTCACACATCAAAAACTACCGCTACGTAACTAGAAAGAGATACATTACTTCGTCGCTTTGCATCCTGTAAGTTGTTGAAAAAAGAAGTTGTAAAGCAATGCAGAGTTCTGAGGAAGGTCTGAGCTACATTCATTAGCATCACAACAAATGCACACCTTGGCTTGGGTCACGTCTTTGTGCGTTCCAGTTGTAGTCACAAGTCGGAATTTCTGAGTTCCGAGTAGGAAACTGCAACTGGAACGTCCCCCGAAGTCGGAATTTCCAACTGGGAACTCAGTGAAACCTCGCCACCCTCGAGTTGACAATGGAAGATGGATGCCCCCAGTGTGAACAGTTATTTAGCTCCTGTAATAATCCATTTATTTGCACTTCTGACTGGGGTGTGTCGTTCTAGATCAGCTGTATACATAGTATTGTTAGACTTATATTTACAAAAATGCTGCCATAGTGATAATCACATTCTTCATGTGATATTTGTGAACAACAACGCAGGGCATGCTAACAACAGCTAACAATAGCCTGGTTGATCAGCATGTTTTTTCCGACTTCAACTGGAACGCCGATAAGTCTGAGATGATGTCACTCCCAGTTCTGAGGTTACTGGAATGCAGCATTATGACAGTCGCCGCGCGTGCTCATGGGTAGCAGAGTCTTTATGTCGCCGGTTATAGATTCTTCTCATAGCATCTTTAATGTTTTAGTTTAAAATTGTAAATTTCATTCAGTGAAGCACTTTAAACACTATTTTTCTTTAACATATAACTTTGCTTCGAATAAAGACAAGTATTTCTTCACATCTTATTCTTGTTTAAAAATTTAAATTATATAAAAGTTATGGAGAGTGAAAAAATGCTGACCTTATGGTGTTAAAGGTGACACTATGAAAAATTTGGGTGCACCTGATTTTTGTGCTGGTGCAGCTTAAAAATTTTGTTAGTTAGTCTGAAGCCCTGTCCTGTAGTCAACATGTCGGTAGGTTTGTCTCCAAGAAAACTGAACGCTGAGGGGTTTTTTGCACTAACACAAAACTCTTTCATCAGTATTTAATCTCCTTTAAAAAAATATATACAAGCCTAAAAAGTGCATGTGCAAAACCGGACCGGGCCTACCATCATGAACTTAAAAGTGGAGTAAGTCAAGACAAAAAAAATGTCCATGTTTGATTTTTAATAGGGGTGGGAGAAATAATTGATTCACATAAGTATCAGGATTTTTTGTTTGACAAATTTTAAATTGATTTTTTTGTTCAAAAAATCTTTTTTTTTCTATATTTTAATGCTTCATTTTAGTCTGTGTTAATAAGCCACTTTTAAATGTAATCCAGTTTTTTAAAGAGAGAGTATAAACTAAATGCATAGGAAAGGTGGCTCAATGCCTCCTTTATTATCTCCTTTAGCATAGGACACACTGGACCATCCTTTATAGGAGGAATGGAGAATATTAACGATCCAATACTTTAGCGACTCCCTAATTGATTCCTACAGATTTTCTGTTTGGGCAAATGTTGGCCTGTAGATTTTCAGTGTGTGGAATGAGGGCTCCTGTCCTGTGTTTCCACATTTTGCTTCTGAAATAAGCAACCAGGTCGATAAAAACAAACCCAAAATAAGCAACCTCCAGCTATTTCCTTTCCTAATGTGATATATTACTTTTTAAAGAGATAAATCTACATAAAGTGTGTTAATTTTCGTCTACATTACATTTCAATATCAGAGTGCTAAGTATCTATTCATGAAAAGACCTTCGCTTATAACAAGCAGACCTGGCAACTTTGGCTCTGGAGCATGCGCCATGTGCGTGAGTGTGTTTGGGGGCGTGCACGATAACCAGGAAATGAGGAAGTGGACAAACTGCCTACTGCAGTCGTGTTTTGCTTTATGTTAGGAGCTGGAAGATAATCAGGGGGATTCACACAGACTTTGGAGCCCCAAGAAGAAACTTCACATCTAGAAACAAGCCAAAAAAACCACAACCTGCGGCCATGACTCACGAGATTTTCGGCCCTGAGACGCTTATAACGAATGGACTTGGCAACGCTGCTCGTGTCTGTGCGAGCAGCTGAGAGGGCAGCACTGGTGTCAGAGCTGTCCGGGGGAAATGTAACGTTGCGCTGCATTAAAAAAGGAACTATGTTTCATTACCAAATTTTCAATAGTAGCGCTTTACTTTACTTTTTACCCCAAAAAGTTGTTTCATTACTGTAGCTCATTACTTTGTAACGCGTTACACACAACACTCGTCACAACAGAGATGACTGCTTCTACTGGTGCTTCCACTCACTTAAGGTTGTGCAGTGAGCGCATTTTTTGAAAAATTACACCACAATTCTGACATTTCTGAGCACTGTCAGTGGAAGGAATTGATCAAGGAATTGATTAGCAAAAAGACTCATGATATTAATTCTTTGATGGAGCTGTTAACGATTATCAACTGGAATTGGTTTTCGATTCCCATCCCTAGTGATATCACAACAAAAACACCAAACATTGAGAAAAGTAAAGAAATGTAACCTCACAGGCACAGACTCCTCTGGTCTGCTTCATCTCAGGCTGATTTTTCTGAAGTTAGTAAAGTAAAAACTGACCTGTAGAGTCCTCAGAGCTCCCTGTATCCTCCTGAAGATTCCCTCACACTGACCGTCTGCCCACAGAGGAGCCGTCTGCCACTTTAGGCTCCACACTTCTGCCTGTAAATCTCCATCTTTTCAGTGGAAGTGACAGCGGGGCGTCGCAGCAGCTGCACCGACCACAGCCCCCTGTGCCCTGAACGGCTTCATAAACACGTCACATGGGCTCGTGGTGACTGTCGTGGTTTCTCTGCACTCTGCCTTTCCTGCTCTCCAGCTGCTGCTCCTCCAGCTCCATGCAGCCTCACCTGTCGTTACTCACCAATAAACTTCTGCAGAGAGGACAAGCTCTCAGCTTCCTGTAGAGCTTGTGTGACCAGCCCATAGACCATAGGTAAGATCAGTGGAGTGGATGGAATAATTCTGGTTCTGCCCAAGGTTTCTGCCTGTTCAACTTGAGTCCAGGGCTGCTGTCGAATAGTCACCTCCTAAGCCCTTTCCTAACCACTTTTCCTTAACTCATCATGAGGTTAAGGAAAGGAGAAAGGAGACTTCAGAAGGACTTAGGAAAGGAAAACTGCCATGCAGAGAGAATCCGACTACACTTTCAATACGCTACGTCATCATGTGACGGCGGATGTTACTGCTGCAGTGAAACTACAATTTTCCAAAGATGGGCTACAAAAGACTCATCACAGAAGGATTTAAATAAATCTGTCCTCTTGTTATCAACATGAACACCAATCAGTGCATGAAAATAAATGAACTGAATGAAAGAAAGGCAGAAACTGTTAAGACCACAATCTAATAGAGTACAAATAATTAATATTGAACCAAGTTTAGAACATAATCATCAAATGTCTCATATCCTGCTCTCTTCAGAGAATCAGACTGCTGGAAAGTTAAGGCAGGTTTTGGTAAACTTTAGAAAGGATGAACAGCAGAGGGAACTCACATGGTCTGTGGGATTTGTTCATCATTATTCGGTTGAATTCAGAAGCAGTCAGATAACACCCTGTTTATAAAAGCTGTTGTCGCGGAGAATTGTGCGACAGAATAATCTCTCCTTTTGTAAAGGATGCTTCAGTGTATCCTTTGCTAAAGGAGATAATAAAGGAAGCATTGAGCCTCCTTTCCTAAGCATTTAGACTATTCGAACAGCTCTAATCACGAACTACTTCCAGATCATTTCACTTCGTTAGGAACCTTCCTAAGCCAAAAAGGACTATTCGACCGCAGACCTGATCTGTTCCACTTGTTTGCCTATAAATCACGGGTGTGGTTCTTTTTAAGGTTACTGCCTACTCAACATGAGTCTGGTTTTACATGATTTAGGCTTGGTTCTTGGTTTTTGCCCACCCAGGATGAGTCTGGTTCTGCCCGCGGTTTCTACCTGTTCACCATTAGTGAAGTCTCTTCCAAGTGTTTGGCTATCATTCATGCATGTGGTTCTTATTAAGGTGACTGCCTACTCAAAATTACTCTGGTTCTGGTCTGGATTTCTACCTGTTCAACATGGTTTTGATTTTGGTTCTGGTAAAGGCCTTTTCCTGTCTTCTGTTCTTGGTTTTTACCCACCTATTATGAGTCTGATTCTGCCCAAAGTTTCTGCCTGTAGTGCATGGGTCTTTCTTTGTCCTAGGTTTCTGCCTATTGAACATGAGTCTGGTCTTGTTCAATGTGGTTCTGCCTTTGTTAGAAGTTTCTGCCTGTTCAGTGTTTTATCTGGTTCAAATGCAGTTTTCTGCCTGTACCACATGAGTCTGGTTCTGCCCGAGGTTTCTGCCTGTAGAGCATGGGTCTTCCTTTGTCCAAGGTTTCTGCCTATTGAACATGAGTCTGGTCTTGTTCAATGAGGTTCTGCCTTTGTTTGAAGTTCCTGCCTGTTCGGTGTTATTCTGGTTCAAATGCAGTTTTCTGCCTGTACCACATGAGTTGGTTCTGCCCGAGATTTCTGCCTGTTCATAAGTCCAGCTCTCAGAAGATGTCTGCCTATGAATCATGAGTGTGTTGTTTAGGTGTCTGGCTTTGTTTTGAGATTCACCTACTCAACATGTAGCAGACTCTGTTCTTGGTTTTTGCCCACCCAGGATGAGTCTGGTTCTGCCCAAGGTTTCTGCTTGTTCAGCATGGGTCTTGCTTTGTCCAAGGTTGCTGCCTATTGAACGTGAGTCTGGTTTTGCTCAATATGGTTCTACTGGTAATTTTGTTAAAGTTTTCTGTCTGATTAACATGAATCTGATAAATGATTCTGCCTGATTCTGGTTCTTCTTAAAGTTTCCTCAATTTACCTTGAAGGTGCAGTATGTTCGTGGTTCCTGTTCAACCTGATTCTGGTTCTGTTGAAGTTTTCTGCGATGTTACCATAACTGATTTTAAACTTTTTTTGCCAGCTTAACAATATTGTGTTATTCTTCATTTTTTCTGTTCAGCTTGAGCGTGATCTTGGCTTCTCTGTCTTTGTTCATACGCAGTTTTTCCACCTGATTCTCGTGTCGATTAAAGTCAGGTCTTGGTAAATATGAAGATTGGGGTTCAGCCCTGCTCTTTTTGTAAGGTTTTGTGGGCATTTGCTGTAAATTACCACTTGACAAATAATTGTTAATTGTTAAAACCTTTGTTAAAACATCTAGGATGAGGAATAAGGAGTTGATTGCTGAATCACTTTCATCAATACTTAGGCTTCATGCATATTTAAGATGGATTTTGTTCTGCTTCTCTCTTTGTTTTATATGAAAGGAATTCCCCTGTAAAACTGTCTTATAAGCCCATTTATTCTTTAATCTTCAGGGGTAAATCCTGCAAAGTTTTGGACTTATTGTTCCTCTGCTGATTGACACAGTTTTCCTGAAACAGCTCTGTGTATTTGTCATTGCTTCTTTCTGAGAAGGTCGATCTCACGTGTTTGACTTTTACAAACTTTAACATCTCCAAACTGAAGAGAGAATGAGCACATCTTCATGCACCGATTATTTTCTGTGAAAGAGAAAATTGATTCATTTAAGGTGACATTCACATGAATCTGTTCTTTGATTTCCCTCCGCGGACGTCGGAGAGTTTGAATGCTAATTACTCTGTTAAAGTGTGTTTGATGTTTCTGAAGGTAAAAGCTGAACTGTCCTCCTCCAGCTCTAATTATCTCATTAATCATGAGCACCGCGAGCAGTGGGACTGTTTTTATCTTATTAGAAAGTGAGAACCTGCAGCCCTGCACTCTGCAGCACAATTTAAAACTGTTAAGTGGATTTTGTCATCATTGAACCAAACACAGCCATTAGGGATGCAGCGGTGCCTTTAGCCCACAGTTATTTGGTCATGACTTTTGGTTAAAGTCCACTATTCTTTCTTGTAAGAGGTTATTGAGGAGAAAAAGCTACTTTTCGCTCCATAAGTAATGTTTCTAACTCAGATTTGTTTTTTAACCAAAAATTAAACCACACCTTACATAGTAAGAATTTCTTTATTAGTCCTAATTTAAATTTGCAATTTGGATTTAATAATTCTTTTTATCCTAAAAGTTTATTTGAAGCCAATAAGAACTGCAGCTTTCTTATTGGAGTCTGAGTCCAGATTTTTTGATTTTCAGTATCTTATTTCACTGTTTATAATGCATTTATAATGCACACCAAATACAGCTTTACAACCATAATTGTGTTGCCCACTTAAGTCGTGTCACCTGTCCATAAATACCTCATTTTGGCCACTGTCGCCGTGGCTCAGTGACGTCCCGTCCACACAAGTTTCACTGCGACCATATCATATATAATAGGATGTATTAGCTGACATTATTCCAGCTTTATCCTTTGCACTCACCAACCAACCACAAAACACTGCAGCTGATGGCCTGCAGCAGCATCATCTGTTAGTTTTCTCTGGTCCATCAAGACGGAACTAATGTCCTCACTGACTAATGCTTCCACACAGACATAGGTTGTTACTCTGTAGTTTGGAATAAAAACTGTCTGTCGCGGGTACCATCACACACGCACACACTGCTGATTCCCTGTTACCGCACAGCCACACACATCATCACCTGAAAAGATCAACTCTTTCAACTTTGGCAAAGTGCAATGAGCAAAGCGATCGCCTAGAAAGCGGCCAACGCGTCCCCAGAGGGTTAACCCCGCCCCTTCGAGGCTGTACATTGACTATCTTCATTTACTCTGTCCCAGTAACACATATAGTGATAATTCCACATGTGGACAAATCTCTCAAGTGCTACTTTTATAGTGACACAAAATTAATCAAACAGACCTTGTGGTTGCAGAGATACACTCTTTTCTTTATGAGTGTGTCATTTTGGAGTAGAAGGCTAAAAAAAGGGAATGAGGTTAAAGAAGGGTTGAGGCTTTGTGGTCTTGTGAGGAAGACGCCCTGCAAAACCACGAATCGCCGTGTTTTCAGTGGAAATTAACAACATCCCCAGAGAGGTGGTGTGGGGTTGGGGTTGGTTGTTGGAGAGGGGAATATTGAAGTGGCTGGCTCGGCACACATTTGGCACTTCTCAGAGCCTTTAAGAGTCCAGCAGCTCTGAGGCACAGCAGAGTGTTATCAGAGCAGAGACAGTGTCCTCTGAGGCTGGACATCTGTCCCATGGCCCTGGCACCCACCTCGCTGCAGCTGTGATCAAACTTTAATGTTGTTGTGTTTGTTGGTTTAATCTGAGGAGTTTCAACATTCATTCTCTTCACATAAACTCTCCTGTGGGGGCACTGAGCCCTCTGGTGGAGCTTAAAGGAACTGCATTAAAGTTTAGTCTTTTTTACATTTCAAGTTAGTTAGCTTAAAAATGAATTAATAAATAATTAGCAACATCTAAATACTTCTTTTCTATTTTCTAATTCAACCGAGATTCAGAAATAAGTTAACAGCAAACAAAAGCTGCAGCACTCTATAGACTTCACTTTTAATAATACGGGCACATGGCTGATAATAATAAATCTTTAAGTCCAGATTTGGTCAAACACAAATGTCTGAATGCAGGCTGAGGACTCGTCTGATGCTTGTTAGTGAGAAACGACTGAGCTGCTCATGGCGGCCATGTTGAAGGTGATGAGCAGTGACAGAGTGAGCAGAGGCTGCAGAGGGCTTGAAGTTTTATTTAACCCTTTAATTAATGTAGAAATCCTTTAACCGCTACAAACCCTTTTTTAAGCCTTCTGCTTCAAAATGACACACTCATAAAGAAAGGAGTGTATCTCTGTAACCACAAGGTCTATTTGAATGATCCAGTTGTGGAATTATCAGTATATGTGTTACTGGGACAGAGTAAATGAAGATAAAGTCAGAATAATATGAAAATTTCATCCTTGCCTAAAAAAAAACATTTTTTATTGTGAATATCTCTTGGAAATGATGCTGGAGTGGCTGTACAACTCTAAAAATGAATTATAAAGTATTTTTACATCATATTTGCAAATAACTATTGTTATAAAGTGATGCAGAGCAAAATTAGAAAGGTTTCATAACAATATGTGTAACCGGTGGCTTTCCAGCGTTGTGTAGTGGATATGTGGAATTATAAGGTGACAATGGAAGTCTCTCTTTGGCCACATTTGTTCTGGCAAAATAAAATATTTACAAAAAGGACAGCATTAGCCTCCCAGCCCGCTCCAGAACTTACACAGAGCAAATTTACAGCAGCAAAGATAACTCAAGGAAAGTGCACGCAAGTAGCTACATGCTAGCTTAGCTTGCTGCACAAACATAGGCGTGTGAAGGGGGGAAATAAACATTCATACGCAACATAATGGACAAATATACAGACTAAAGGCTAGGAGTATAAACCAAAATGACTTAGGGAACAAAACAGAGCAGAACATTTAACATTTAATACAAAGATGGCAGTAGATTAATAACAGACATAAGGATGAGCACCCACCTCTCCCAAAGGGGTTCATAGAAAAGGGGAGAGGGGAGGGGGCGAAAGGAGCACATGTGAATAAAACTCAGAAGAAGAAAAAAAAGAGAGAAGGGGGCTGTAATGTTACACACACAGGAGTGTATGGATGGACACTTGCTGGCTAAATGCACATACGATTGCCAGGTAATTTGGTGTAATTATATAAACTGTATAGAAAAACAAGGATGAATATTAAACCCTGTTACATATGGTCAGGCAAGAATTTAAAAAAAAAAGTGCATATCGAGTCAAAGGTCAAACATATATCTATTTTGTCAAAAAAAAAATAATAACAATAATAATAAATAAAGTGTTTAAAATGTACATGTAACACTTGTTCTACATGATTAACTCTTTTGGATCGTTGTTCTGACATTTTTTTCTCAAACATGCTGATTTTTTTCTATATAAATATGAACAGTAAGACACATGTTTGGACTACCACAACGATCTACCGTCTTCTTCGGCTGCTGGTTTCCAGAGTTTTAGTGTATTTGGTATGTGGTATCCATGGAAAGGTCTTAGTCTCATCTTTCCAAAGATTTCTTGTTTGTGTGTGTAGCTTGCTGTACACATTGCTCTAGAGACAGAGTAAATGAAGATAGAAGTCAGGATAATATAAAAATTTCATCCTCGCCTAAATAAAAACAATATTTTATTGTGTATATCTCTTGAAAATGATGCTTGAGTGAAACTCTAAAACTCTAAAATGAATAATAAAGTATTTTTACATTATCTCTGCAAAGGACTATTCTTATAATATGATGCAGAGCAAAACTAGAAAGGTTTTATAACAATGTGATGGCCAGGCGAGGAATTTGAAAAACGATTCACTTTTTCTTATGTTTTTGTTGGAGAGCGTGCAACCATTCCCGAAATCGGTACTTTGGGGCTGAACGGGTTAATAGTTATGATTAGACAAGATGAAGATTTCCACCTGATCATCAGAAATTCAGTCATTATGAGTTTTAACTGAAGCTGTGATATTTATCCAAACAAAATGTCCTCTGTTTGAACTACTGCCATCAGACAGGAGATGCAGAACTAAAAAAAAACAAAGACTAGCAGACCAAGGAACAGTTTTTAAGTTTCTAAAATAGGGAAATGTGTTATACCCACAGGACTGTTGTCTGTATGTTTGTGTTCGTATGCATGGGTGTGAATGTATTTTAGTCCAGTATTTATTCATAGATTCTAGTAACTATATATTTACCTCCAGGAGGTTATGTTATATCCGCCGTCTGTTTGTTTGTGTTTTTGTTTGTTTGTTTCTCTGTTAGCAACATAACTCTATAAGCTATGGACAGATTTCAATGAAATCTTCAGGAAATGTCCTGATTGGGACAAGGAGCGAATGATTACATTTTGGGAGTGATCTGGATCACCATCTGGATCCACCATGACAAAAAATGTGATTTTCGTGAATAACTACTTAACTAAAATAGGTATCATTATGAAACCAATTGCTGATGGTATGTTTTCATGGTCAATGAATCTAAATATTTACATGAAATAAAGGTAGGACTAATATTTATGGTCAAAATCACAATATAGGAGAGGACTACGGTGCTGGTGGAGGTCTGTGCTCTCCAAGTGTTTTTCTAGTTTTTAATGCACCAAGGATTACAGTGAATTTATACTTGTGCAGTGAAAATAAAGATTCTTTTCTTTCCTAAAATAGAGACCATCTGGATCCAGATCAGCCCCTCAGCTTCTCCTCTGAGGCTGACAAAGGTCCAATCATCAGTCTGAGTGTGGAGCTCATAAAGCTCCTGCTGACTGAGTCGTCTTTCTGCTGACAGAGCAGGACCTCTGGGCTTTGACTGCAGCGGGACCTTCACCTCCTGCTCCACTGACCTGAAACCTCAGCCTGAACTGAGCCAAATATCTGTGAGATTCTCTCCATCCCTGCTTTACCAATCAGCACTGAGCCCTGGGATGTGGATGCAGTTCCTCCATTGGACACTAGAGGCTGCTGTGGTTAGTGTAATAAAGTAAAAGTCTTTATTTCTTCGTGCTGTAGAGGCAATGTTAATGATGACAGTTCTTTTTAATTTAGGTTTAGGCTTTTGCCTAAAATATCTTTTGGTTTTAGTCATAATTTAGTCATCTAGATTGCTTTGATTTCAGTCTAGTTTTAGTCGATGAAATCTTCTGTAAATTTAGTTGACTAAAATATGAAGAGTAAAGTGTAAGGGTCTTTTTTTTTTTTTACCAGAATTGACAACGAACAGTAAACCTGCACTACATGAATATACCACCAAGCTAAGGCAGCTGTGATTGGATATATTCCTAACTTGTCTCTACTTTCTACATGACCAAATTAGGTCTGATTGGATTTAGTCTCTATCTAACATTTGTCTAGTTTTATCTGTTGATGAAAATGTCAGTTAATTTAGTTTTAGTTTTTGTCCATGTGCACTTATTTATTAGTTACTGTCTAGTTTTTGTCAGGGCGGCACGGTGATGCAGCTGGTAGAGCGCGTGCCTCACAGCAAGAAGGTTCCCGGTTCGATTCCGGGTCGGGAGGGCCTTTCTGTGTGAAGTTTGCATGTTCTTCCCATGCATACGTGGGTTCTCTCCGGGTACTCCGGCTTCCTCCCACAGACCAAAAACATGCTCATTAGGTTAATCGGTAACTCTAAATTGTCCTTAGGTATGACTGTGAGTGTGAATGGTTGTCTGTCTCTCTATGTGGCCCTGCGATCGACTGGCGACCGATTCAGGGTGTACCCCGCCTCTCACCCGATGATAGCTGGGATAGGCTCCAGCCCCCCGCAACCCCGAAAGGGATAGCCGGGTATAGAAAATGAATGAATGAATAGTTTTTGTCAGGGGAAAAAAGGGTTGTTGGCGAAAACAATGATGAAAATAATCCTCAACAAAACTAACACTGCTCACCAATGATCTGGAATCTCACCTAATCAAATGTGATCTAACAAAAATGAAGAAGAAGAAACAGCAACAACTGGAAAAGGAGAGATGGTGGTCTTGGGACTAAAAACCCTGATCTTAGTAAGTCTATTTGTCTTATTTCAAGTCCAAAATATCCGCAGTACTTCCTAAAATGTCTTCTTCATTTGAGGTCCAGATAGATATCTTCATGCAAGGAATTAAAAACAAAAATAGCACTTAATAACTTGTAATTATCAGAAAACATCTACCAACTCATTTTAAGCATCCAGGGTTTATTTTTGGCTTTTAAATACTGAAAGATGACATGTAGCTGGACATGTCAGACAATTTTGGCTCTCAATAAGTCTTGTGAGATTTGTTAGTTATTTTTCAATTTCAACTTAGTTTGAGTTGAAATCAGATGCGTAAACTTCCTTAGATTTGAGTTTTTGCAGTGTAAGCAAGTCCTACTTCACATCAATCCCCACACACAGAAACAAAGGCTCATCCCAAAGATTAACCTTCTGGAGCAAATGTTTGCTCCTCACTCCACTTAATTGCTCACTAAATTAACTTTTAATGATTTAGCGCAGAAACATCAGAGTGTGACATGATCAGAAAAGAGTAACGACCAAGTGAGCAAGGATCTGAGCGCTCAAGTGAGAGAGGCACTGAGGTCAAGCGATCCAATAAATCAGAGATAAAGAGAGAGTTAAAACAACAGCGAGTGGAGCTCCCTCGCCCGAGCAGAAAAAGCTGACAGTGGAGTTTAACATCAAAACGGCTTCTCTGTGAGAGCGAGGCCTCGATACGACAGCCACTCTGAGAAATCAGCAACAGGATACAAGATTCAGCCAGCGATGAGCCACTCTGTTATTCTGTGTTTCTGAATATTGCTGTTATTTTAGCATCAAATCTTTATTTCCAGCTGTGCAAACAATATAATTATCAAGCAAGAACAAAAACACAATCATTAGCTGACTGTCTTTATGGGCTTTTCACAGCAGGCATGATTTTTGTGAACTTCACTGGAGCATGATTTCCTTTCAGCCCTGTTGGTCTATTTTTTTCATATACTGTTGCTACAAACTCTACAATATTTTGCCTGATTTTTGCCCATATTTGCCCCTTGCAGGAACTGGGGGATGGGACACATTCTCAAGTGTCGCAGCCAACACTTTGTCCAAATATTCCCAAGTTTGTGTCTTCAATGTGACACGTTTACTTTATTTAATTAATTTGGTCTGGTTTAGGTCTTTATTTCATTCTTTTTTTTCCCCCTTGTCTGCAATATCTTTTCAGCTGAGCACTGTGTCTGATGGCAGCGTTGGAAAGATCAATGCATTTTTTTTCTAGCAGTGACAGATAAGTAAATATGATTCACTGCTACAGTGACCATCACCAGCCCTCCCTGTAGGCTACTCCATCAAATCAAACTTTATTTAACCCCTGATGTGAGCTGAAGGGGAGGGCCGTGCCACACCACGGTGTGAAAGAAGGGGAAACAGTGACAGACAGGACAAGTCAAGACAACAGGGAGGAGGACAAACAGTTATTGTAATTAGTTTAAGATAGCAGTCCAAGTGCTGTGCTGATCTAAGTCCACACAGGAAGTAAAGGCTGTAAGAAACCAGGGACACCAGAAATGTGGGGTCTTGATAAAAGGGGGTGGACCCATAGGGGTGAGATAGATGTGTAGGAGTGCCCAACTCAGCATGTTCTGACGGGACCAAGCGTTTCTTTACAGTTAGTCTCAACATGAGCTTGAGTGTCTGTACACATGCATGTGAGGTGGTCACTGAATACCCAAGTAGCTGCCCATACCCAGGGAGACCACAGCCAATTGCACCCCCAGAGCCACCAGGGCACCCGAGACCCACCACACGGCCCCCAAAGCCACAGGATCCAGTTGTCTTTATTTCATTCTATTAGTTTATAAACTATGCAATACAAACAAACAAAAAATCAAATATGTGAATGAAAAGGAGCAGAATGAAGACAAAGCTTATAGAGTCTGCCCCTTGATCACAAGATATAAATTAACTAAACACATAATACAAATAAGGTGGTGGCTCCCCTGAGCCACCACCTTATCGTGGTGGGAGGGTTTGCGTGCCCCAATGACTCCAGGAGCTATGTTGTCGGGGGCTTTATGCCCCTGGTAGGGTCACCCAAGGCAAACAGGTCCTGGGGGAGGGGCCAGACAAAGAGTGGCTCAGAAGACCACTATGATGAGCACAACAATTGGACCTTCGTTTCCCTTGCCCGGACGAGGGCCACCGGGGCCCCCCCCTGGAGCCAGGCCTGGGGGTGGGGCTCGCAGGCGAGCGCCTGGTGGCCGGGCCTATACCCACGGGGCCCGGCTGGGCCCAGCCCGAAGGAGTGACGTGGGACCCCCCTCTCATAGACTCACCACCCGTGGGAGGGGCCGTAGTGGTCGGGTGCGTTGTGAGCTGGGCGGCGGCCGAAGGCGGGACCCTGGCGGTCCGATCCATGCTGCAGCGGCTGGCTTTAGGGACGTGGAATGTCACCTCTCTATCGGGAAGGAGCCGGAGCTTGCGCGAGGTGGAGCAGTTCCGACTAGATATAGTCGGTCTCACCTCGACACATAGCTTGGGCTCTGGAACCAGTTCTCTTGGGAGGGGTTGGACTCTCTTCCACTCTGGAGTGGCGGATGGCGAGAGGCGTCGGGCGGGGGTGGCAGTGCTCGTCTCCCCTAGGCTTGAGGCCTGTACGTTGGGGTTCACCCCGGTAAACGAGAGGGTAGCCTCCCTCCGCCTACGGGTGGGGGGATGGAACCTGACTGTTGTTTGTGCTTATGCACCAAACAGCAGTTCAGAGTATCCACCCTTTTTGGATGTCCTGGAGGGGGTGCTGGAGAGTGCTCCTTCTGGGGACTCCTTCGTTCTACTGGGGGACTTCAACGCTCACATCGGCAACGACAGTGAGACTTGGAGGGGCGTGATCGGGAGGAACGGCCCCCCCGATCTGAACCCGAGCGGTGTTCTGTTACTGGACTTCTGTGCTCGCCACAGACTGTCCATAACAAACACATTGTTCAAACATAAGGGTGTTCATGTGTGCACTTGGCACCAGGACACTTAGGTCGCAGTTCGATGATCGACTTTTGTAGTCGTGATCATCGGACTTGCGGCCGCATGTTTTGGACACTCGGTGAAGAGAGGGGCGGAGCTGTCAACTGATCACCACCTGGTGGTGAGTTGGCTGGCGGTGGGGGAGGATGCCGGTCAGACCCGTAGACCCAAGCGTGTTGTGAGGGTCTGCTGGGAACGCCTGGCAGAGTCTCCTGTCAGAAGGAGTTTCAACTCACACCTCCGGGCTAAGTTCACCATGTGGCGGGGAGGCAGGGGACATTGAGTCCGAGTGGGCCTTGTTCCGGCCTCTATTGTGGAGGCGGCTAATCGGAGCTGTGGCCGTAAGGCGGTTGGTGCCTGTCGTGGCGGTAACACCAACCCGCTGGTGGACACCAGGGTAAGGGATGCCGCTGAAGCTGAAGAAGGAGTCCTATCGGGCCTTTCTGGCCAGTGGGACTCCGGAGGCAGCTGACGGTACCGCTGGCTGCGGAATGCAGCTTCAGTGGTCGCTAAAGCAAAAACCCGGGCATGGGAGGAGTTCGGAGAGGCCATGGAGAACGACTTCCGTACGGCTTCGAAGAGATTCTGGACCACCATCCGGCGTCTCAGGAGGGGGAAGCAGTGTGCTGTCAATACTGTCTATGGCGGGATGGTGCGCTGCTGACCTCAACTCGATGTTTTGGATCGGTGGAAAGAATACTTCGAAGACCTCCTCAATCCCACCATCACGTCTTCCAGTGCGGAAGCAGACCTGGGGGACTCTGTGGTGGACTCTTCTATCTCTGGAGCTGAGGTTGCCGAGGTGGTCAAGAAGCTCCTCGGTGGCAGGGCTCCGGGGGTGGATGAGATCCGCCCGGAGTTCCTCAAGGCCCTGGATGTTGTAGGGCTGTCTTGGTTGACACGTCTTTGCAACATCGCGTGGAGATCGGGGGCAGTGCCACTGGATTGGCAGACCGGGGTGGTGGTTCCTCTTTTCAAGAAGGGGGACCGGAGGGTGTGCTCCAACTACAGGGGGATCACACTCCTCAGCCTCCCCGGTAAGGTCTATTCAGGGGTACTGGAGAGGAGGGTCCGTCGGATTGTTGAACCTCGGATCCAGGAGGAGCAATGTGGTTTTCGTCCTGGTCGTGGAACTGTGGATCAGCTCTATACCCTCCATGGGGTGCTCGAGGGGGCATGGGAGTTTGCCCAACCAGTCCACATGTGTTTTGTGGACCTGGAGAAGGCATTCGACCGTGTTCCTCGCGGGGTCCTGTGGGGGGTGCTCCGGGAGTATGGGGTAGCGGACCCCCTGATAAGGGCCGTCTGCTCCTGTATGACCGTGTCAGAGTCTGGTCCGCATTGCCGCAGTACATCTGAGTCGCTCCGTGGGGGTTGACTCCGCCAGGGCTGCCCTTTGTCACCGATTCTGTTCATTACTTTTATGGACAGAATTTCTAGGCGCAGCCAGGGCGTTGAGGGGTTCCGGTTTGGTGACCTCAGGATCGGGTCTCTGCTTTTTGCGGATGATGTGGTCCTGTTGGCTTCATCGGACCGGGACCTCCAGCTTTCACTGGATCGGTTCGCAGCTGAGTGTGAAGCGGCTGGGATGAGAATCAGCACCTCCAACCGAGTCCATGGTCCTCGCCCGGAGAGGGTGGAGTGCTCTCTCCGGTCGGGATGAGATTCTACCCCAAGTGGAGGAGTTTAAGTACCTCGGGTCTTGTTCACGAGCGGAGGAAGGGTGGATCGAGATCGATAGGCGGATCGGTGCGGCGCCAGCAGTAATGCGGCTCTGCACGGTCTGTCGTGGTAAAAAGGAGCTAAGCCGAAAGGCGAAGCTCTCGATTTACCGGTCGATCTTCACCCCTATCCTCATATATGGTCACGAGCTCTGGGTCGTGACCGAGAAAACGAGATCGCGAGTACAAGCGGCCGAAATGGGCTTCCTTCGCAGGGTGGCTGGGCTCTCCCTTAGAGATAGGGTGAGAAGTTCAGTCATTCGGGAGGAGCTCGGAGTAGAGCCTCTGCTCCTACGCGCTGAGAGGAGCCAGATGAGGTGACTCGGGCATCTGGCTACGATGCCTCCTGGACGCCTCCCTGGAGAGGTGTTCCGGGCACGTCCCACCGATAGGCGGCGTGGTAGACCCAGGACACGCTGGAGAGACTATGTCTCTCGGCTGGCCTGGGAACGCCTCGGGATCCCCCGGGAAGGGCTGGACGAGGTGGCCGGGGAGAGGGAAGTCTGGGCTTCCCTGCTTAGGCTGCTGCCCCCGCGACCCGACCACGGATAAGCGGAAGAAGACGACGACGACGACGATAATACAAATAATAAAAGAGCTGCTGACCAACACGCCTTTTTAAAGTTCATTATTTCTTATTAGCAAAAGCAACCAACAACACAAACACACAAAAGGTCAACATGTTAATTCACATTTTTCCACAAAACAAACACAACAAGACTTAGATCAACACATTTCCATGTATTTACTCAACATACTGGCTTTGATACTTTATTGAAGATCATATTTGATTAAGCTTCTTCGTTGTTTTTGTTCAGATAGTTTTATAAACTGATTCCTCTCACTGTAACACGGCGCTCCTTCAGTTCAGCCAGGTTTGTCCCATTAAGAGCAGCAGAACTCCTTTTCAAGGGAAACCTGACTGAGAATGGCAGCTAAACACATCTCATTGATCGGTCACTTAGACACACACAGTACAAATGAAGTAAAGAAACAAGTGTAAGTAATGGCCCTTTTCCACTAGCACACCCTGGCCGTACTCTACTTGGCCCTACTCAATCTGCAGTGTGTTTCCACTAGCCTGGTACCTCCTAAAACAAGCTAATTTTAGTTCCTACTCCACTCTGTTTCCAAGCAAGCAGAGTCGATACTGAAAGATGACGTCACCGACTGCAGGCTACTGATTGGTCAGACAATGTCATCATTGATGAGTCATGAGCGCGACGACCTAGCATGCTAGTGGTAGCTACCGTTATCTTACCCTCATACGTCTTTTCTTTGCAGCTGGATTGCTCTCGTCCTCGGCTTCATTCTGTTGTAAAGCTTCCAAAACTCTCCTGTGCTTCTCAAGGGGTATTTCTTCCTGCCACCTGCAGCCTTCTTCTGCTTTCCTTTTTTACTTGGTTTGTGACAGAAGGCCACAGATTGTTGTGTCGCGCTCAAAATGACGTCACCGCACTGCCACTCAGCTGTTTACAGCGACACTGCACCCCGTTGGGCAGGCGACTGGGGCTAATGGAAAAGGCGAGTAGAGTAGAGCCGGGTAGAGTCGAGTAGGGTAGAGTAGGGCTAATGGAAAAGTGCCATTAGTCGTCAGTTGAAACAGGGACATTAAGAAAGTCTAGATTCCAAAGTTTTTTCTGCAGATTTAAAAATATTCAAAGACACCAAGTTTTGCACCTTAAATTCCTCAATCTGAGGATCTGAGAACAGCAAACAACACAAAACTTGACGACCTCAGGTTGTAATCCATCCTTTACACCCAGTAACGAGGAGAGATATTCAGTACTTTTGCCAAGAATGGCTTTGTTAATTTTTTGACTGCCATTGTAACCGTACGGTTGACTTGTTGCCGCCATACCACTGTATTTAAAACTCTTATTCACCTCTGTAATAGCATTTATATGCATCCACCGGGTGGCACTGTACATGAATGTAACTGTTGAAAAAATAGAAATTAGGACGAGAATCGTTGCTGCTTAGCTCCTCAGAAATCCAACAGTAAGAGCAAACGCAGAGTAAGAAAACATCTTTTCACATATTTCCAGATCCTCTAACAAAGATAATTTCCTGGAAGGAAATAAGTTGAACGATAAAAGGTGTATCTCTGATTCCTCAGAAAACTGGGTCAACCTTTCAATATATAAATTTAGCTCTCTGTAATGTTATCATACAAAAATATATATATAAAAATGCTACAGAGATTAAAGAAATCTGTTCATGCACGCCCAGGATAACCCTTAACAGGCAAGCCAACCAGCTGGTTGACCAACACATCTGCTTCACAATTGGGTAACCTGAAGAATAAAACCTAAAATGTTGCTAAATGTACAGGCAGAAAAAAACACCAAATAATTTGATGCAAATAAATTTCTTAGTTTGGAAGTCAAAGGGTTGATGAACACAAACTAATGTCCAAGATAATGTGTGCTTGAAGGAGTCCAGCTGACTTTAGAGTATAAAGTACAGTAATGAATCAGAATTACTGTTTTCATATATAGTATTAAAACACTGAACATCTTTGTACCTGTGAAACATACGTGCAGAAAGCATAACCAAATATTCATTTCAGAATTTTCAAGTTGTTTTGTTAACTTAATGTAAATCACATGAATTATCCCGGTCAGCAGGATATTTTCAGACTATTAGTAACCCTCGTAATTGCCAGTCTAGCTAACTCTGCCCTCTTTATTGCACATGTCAACGCAACCTTATGAAAGATTATCTCTTTAGCAGACATATTTGAGCAAGTATCAGTAACCTTCATAATTTTCCGTGTCGTTCCTGACCTTAAGTGCCGCCGTATCGGCTAGCGCAGCCGCTTGTCTGTTCAGCTGTGACGTCACGATGTGGCAGCGCTGACACAGCCTCCTCAGCTCCTCCTCTTCCTCCTGCTCCTCCTCCACAGGTTTGCCATAGCGGCTAAGTTCGCTCGCCGACAGGGAGCCCTCGGGGTTTGGTCTTGATGCACAGCTTCGGGCCTCCTCATCGCCCTCTCCTGCTGAGCGGAGGCGCTTCCTGCGACTGGCTAAGCCCAGAGGAAGAGGAGTCTCGCCCTCCACAACCTGCAGACGAACACAAACTCACTTTATTCTACAATATGAGTTTATTAATCATCACCAGAATCAGCTGACTGCCCTCTATAAAGATGAAGTCTTTGGATGGATCGTAGTTTTCACCTCTGCTCACAATTCACATCAGTGCCTCCCAAAGTGAAGCCCGTGGCCCCCTGCTGGACCTTATAGGTACTACAGGTGAGTCTGAAAAGGTCTTTCACGATACGTAAGAACTAAAAGCATATTTACCATCACATCTCAAATGATCATTAAATACTTGATTACATGTTTTATGCCTCTGTAGCAGCCCAAACTCTGAGCTTTATGATTTCAGGGCATCCATGTGAATACTTTATACTTTTGAAGGAAATATTTCTAAAAAGTTCTCAAGGGATTGTCTTAAACTTTGACCACTTGTTCAACAAAATTCTAGGTTCTTTTTAGATGTAGGGAGTTGTCCGTCAAAGTTAGACAAGTTATAGTCTCACAGTCATCCTGTGCTTGGGAAGGAAATATTTCAAAAATGCTTCAAGCCATTTCCATCAAACTTTGCACAAATAAATACTCAGACTGAAGGATGAATTGAGGTCGAGGTCAAGGGTAAAATTCATAGAGTCTCATGTTTACCTATTGCTCTCAAAAACTGAATATGTTTCTTAAAAATAGTTTTGGGGGATTTTTTTTTTTAACTTTGCACCAGTAAAAGTATTAAAGTTAAGTTTTACAGCTAAAAATAATGTATATTATACAGTACTTTGCTAAGGTCCATGACATATTTAAAAACTACTGTGAAGTAAAAGTTCTTTCAAAGTAATTATTATTTAATTTTTTCTTGTTTTTAGTGCAGAAAATGAATTAAAAAATGAGTGTTAATTCGTTCAGGTGCACTTGCACAAAATCACGAATTCTGTCGGGTTTTATTCAGAAAATGATCATTTATTTTATAAAACACAGTAAGTTACTGAAACAAACAGCTGTAGGAGGCTTAAAACTGGGCCAGGAACAATCAAACTCTGCTACTAATGTAAAATGATGGAAGATGAAACACCATGGCTAAGCAACCAGAAACAAGACAAAAGGTAGCTATACTACATCAGCAAGGTAAAGATTTCAACACCAGGCACCTTTGAAGGGGCACAAAGAATTAAGACCATAGACCCAGCGGTCAGCTGAGGATGTGTTATAGTTATTTTCCTTCAAAACTTGAAGACGTCCAGCAGTGCCAACAGCTCAGAGCTAGCAGAAATCAGCAGGATCCTGGTGCAACCATCGACTCTTAGGAGAAGATACTTAAAAATATGGGTTTCATTTTTTTAAGAGGCAAATTTGTTCCTTCAAACTGTTTCTGTTCCTCACAAAAATAAACTGTAACACTGAAAGAAACATGATCATTTTTAAGTACAGAGCCTGTGCTCTTGATCAGAAATATCACTAATTGGTATCTGTGATAATGATTTAAAAATATTAGCATATCAGATATAATCAGCAAAAATCCACCATCGTGCATCCCTGTTAACATTTGTTATTACCTGAGGAGTGATATTTTATAAGCTTTGACCTCCTTTATACAGTTTTCTCCTTTAACTCTTTCTGTATGGTGTCCACAGGGGTTAGGTAATTGGAATACCTTTAATACCATTTAGGTTGCAGTAACATGTCCAACTATCAGGTGGCAAACTCCCAAACCCTTGTCTCAAGTTACTTAAAAATATTATCTGAGGATGTTTTTGTCATATTGTGATATTTCACCAGGCCTTTCAGGAATAAGTGTTAAATCTTTGTCAAAGGTTTATCTATCTGTCTATCTATCTATCTATCTATCTATCTATCTATCTATCTATCTATCTATCTATCTATCTATCTATCTATCTATCTATCTATCTATCTATCTATCTATCTATCTATCTATCTATCTGTCTATCTATTTCATAATATATAAGGAACAGTTTTATGCAGATTATAAAAATACTTCCCTTATATTTATTTTTTGTGATCAAAAAATAATCTAATTAATAGGGGAGGGAGAAAAAATACATTCACATAAGTATCAGGATTTTTTTGTTTGACAATATTTATATCGATTTTTTGTTCAAAAATCGTTTTATTTTTTTTTTAGTCTGTATTAATAACCCACTTTAAATGCAAACCAGGCTTTTGAAGAGAGAGTATAAACAGCTGGCTAAAATATATTACTGAACAAATCCTAAAAACAGACTCACATGTGATGTGTATTTTTCCTGATATAGTCTGTAGGCATCATCATTGTTCATCTTTTTTTCTGGTATTAAAAAAAGGTAACTAAAGATTGCAAAAATCGGCAATACCGTACAATCACAATTTAAATCGAATTGGCACCTAAAAAATCGTAAAAAATAATAATAATAATAATCAGGAAAAAAGGGTCCCAGCCCTATTAAATAAAAGGTATATTCTTAGTATTATGCCTGTATGCAGATTTCACCTAATTTTGTATTTTTTATTTAATATTTTAGTGTAATTCACAAGTGAATAGTTTGATTAAATAGCAATAATACATGTACTTTAGATTTGCTAGTTTTATTTTATTTACTCTTAATAAATGTTTATAATTTTTAAACTACTATTTATACCACTGGTGTCCACTATAGTGGACAAATGCAGAACTCCCTCAAAATATAATTGTCAAAAAAAGCCATGATTTTAACTTGTTTAAAAGTGAAAAACAACATTTTAAAAGATCCTTTGTGACTTAATAATTCATGCATGAAAGGGTTAATATTCTGATTTGATCTTATATGTTTTTATGTGCATAAACTAAACTAATAGAGACAACATTTAACAATCTCTTGCATGTTTTAGGCAGCCTCATCCAAATCCAGCCATCAAGAACAGTTTGATACTCACGGTGTATCTCCTGTAGTCCGGTGTGCGACCCCGAGCTGTGTTCCAGTACTGTGAGTACATCTTAATCAAACTCTGATGAGCTCTTTGATTAGTCTGTAAACTCTGGAGACGTCTTTATGTCCTGGGTCAGGAGCAGCTCCGGTCCTCTTAGAGGGGGATGAAGTCTTCAGCTGAAGAGTGAGTGTGTCGGGGAGGACTCAGGGAGGAGGAGGATGCTGCTGAAGCGTGAACTTTCAGAGCCAGGACGAGGAGTGAAGGCTGATGGGATCCTCTGCTCTGACACTGGAGTTACATAACGGCTGTGTGTAGAAACTGTGTTAGGTCACATCACCAGTAAACCAAACCAATAATGAGAGATTGTTGTGATGCCACAGTGGTAGAGTGTCACTGACTGTGACTGGAGTGGGCTGATGTGTGTTCACCAGCAGCTCAGCTCAGCAGTTTATTACCATCATTATTCTTTTAAATACTTATCTAAACCATTTACTTTAACTCAATATTAACTATTTTAGGTGATTCTTGTTATTTAATCTTCAAACATTTCTGCCTTTTCTAACAGGCTTGAAATCCCACACCAAGAAAAGATCTGTTTTTTGGTTTGTTTGTAGTTTTCCTTGTTCCCTGGAGTATTAATGGAATCGAACAAGGACTTGATTTTTTCAGATGTTTTTTAAAACATTAAATCTCCCTGCATTCACTGATTACCCCTGCCAAACAGTTGAGCTGGTGGTTAAAGGGTTAAACAAACAAACAAAAAACACCTCTTCATTTCAGGTTAAATTAAAAATGCATTGTAACTTGCATTACTGACATTTGTACAAAGTAAAGTAGTACCTTTTGTTGTAATGCCTTACATTACTATGTTACAGTAAAAAGGAATGCATTACTGTAATCACATTACTTTTGTTATGGATTACTTCCAACACTTAACAGCATCTTTACTCATCTTTGAACATTTAAGATTGTGTTTCCTCAGTGTGTACTGGGTACAGCTGTGTGCTTTATTATTGTCTTTTATTTTTAAATCATTTTGTCAATACTGTGTATGGATTGTGGGGTGGATGGATGGATCTGTCTGTTTGTAAAGCACTTTGCTAACATTTTTTTGTATAAAAAGTGCTATATAAATATAGTTTGACTGATTGATTGATTTTTTTCCACCGATAAAATATCTTCTTCTATATCCAATCAAACTGCTGCTGTAAGGATACACTTTTTACCAGCCAGTATCAGGATGTTAAACAGATAGACGTCCTTCTTTTACAATCCATTTTCCTCATTGTTTACTATTTTTCCAGTAATTGTTGCTGTCATAGAAGTTTCTCTCGTGGGTTTACAAATTCACACATTCACTCCTGATGCCAATAAAGTCCATACAGGCTCATTGTTCAGGTTTTAGGGTGGAGACTGGTTTTAGGTCCATGCCTGTTGTGTGGAGGCCATTTTGTAAAACCACTTTCAACCAGCAGGTGTCACACCGTTCACGCGCTCACCCTCAGTGTTACCTGCTTAATCACTTAACTGTGGCCTTCTCGCTCACTAACAGGTCACTTAAATCACCTTTCTTCTTCAGAATCACAGTCAGAAATACTTTATTAATCCTCGATAGAATACTAAATTTTTTACTTTTCTTCATTCTGATGCTCAGTTTGAGCTCACAGGTCATCTCCATCATGTCTGCGTGCCCAAAAAAATCCATGATTTCATGTTACACCAAATTCTGACTCCACCATCTGAAGAAAAGAAATATCTCATCAGACCAGAGAGAACTTTTCTGATCTATTTATATCCACAAAAGGAGTAATAAAAAAGGGATAATGATCATAATTTTAAAAATTAAGATATATATAATATATAACAATAATGACAAATAAGGAAACTAAAATCAAAATAGAACTACTTGATTTAAAAAATTATACAGCCCATCATGATAATAATAAAATAACATTGAAAGATAAAAAATAATGATAATGAAGATATCAATGTACATATAGCTACATACATTCACATATATATGAATAAATTAAAAATAACAATATTAATGCAATGAAAAATAAATAAAGCAAGCATAACGTTCATCACTTTATGCATGCAGCAAAATCATAAATTAGAAAAACATTCAGTGTATATCAGGTCATCAACATTAGAAGTTCTGTGAATGGACTTTCTAAAATCACTACACTGCTTTCCCATGAAAATGTGCATTTTACTTCAGTGGGTAAATGATTTAGAAAAGGTAAACAAACTTGAACAAATAGCTCATCTCTTCCTTCTAAGAAAGCCATTCAGTTTCCTGTTTCGTAAGAATTGGTCATTTAAAACATTAAGCTGAACAAGTTTAAGGAACTTTACCTTAATAGTTTTAGAACTAGACAAAATAATTCATTGGTGAAAAATATATATATAAACAAATATTTCTTTTGATTATCTCTTTTTTTATCATACTTTGTGTCTTCAAACTCTTTCCTGAAGTTTATGTTTCTGGATACATCATGGAAATACTGATAATAAATAATTATGTTAATAATCGAAAATTATTTTTCTTTATCTATAACAATTGTATTATTTCTAACAATATAAATTTGTTTATATCTATCTTTTTTATCTACTTTTTCAAACTGCTATTGGAATCCTAATTTACATGTGGGACTTTCCCAAAGGGATAAATAAAGTTATATTTAATCTTATTTAATCTTAATCACCTGCACACCAGTTAATCTTTGATTTTAGATCAGTTTATCTGACAGCATACCTGCTTAGAAAAAAAGTTACTTTTTTATGTTTCTTATATTTTCTATTGTTTTGAAGTATGTCAACGTGGTGATAGACTTGCACACTGTCTAACTTGCAAGAAATGTAGGCCTATTTATTTGTAATGCAAATAAATGAATTTATTGCAAGCACTGTGCATGAGTCTATGTTCATGTTTAAATTGACTTTTTTATCCTCCTACACACAGACGTGACCAGGAGGATCTACACCTTTGTCTGCTGGTTTCAGATCAGGAGGATCCTCCTTCAGACTCTTGTCACAGTGGACTTTGGTTTCTAAACTTCCTCTTCCTTATTCTCGGAAGTGTGTTGTTCTTGGTCCCCGGAAAAAGCAGCAGAGTGAGACCTCTCGCCGCTCCTCCCTCTCTGTCTCCGCCCTTCACGGCGCAGGTGGTGTCAGCAGCAGGCGGAGGAATGTGAGGGTCCGTCCGAGTTCCACACCTGAAGTCATGGAGAGGACCTTTACCTGAGCTTTGGATTAACTAAAGTCTACTCAAACCCTCCAGAGATGAGGAGCAGGAAGTGTCGGACCCTGGAGAGGATCTTTGGCTCCTGCTTGTGACTGGATTACTGAGAGTCGTCCGTCCAGGTCCAGGTGCAGGTCCAGGTGTGGCAGCTGTAACTCACCTGGAGCTGCAGGTTAGACTCAGAGTCGTCAGGTCTTCAGTCTTCAGGACAGTCTGAGCTGTTAGTGGAGGATCACGATGCCGGAGCTCATCTCTGTGACCGAGTTCATCTCGGAGACTAACGAGGACTACAAAGCTCCAACCACGTCCAGCTTCTGCACGCGGATGTCCCACTGCAGGAACACGGTGGCAGCCCTGGAGGAGGTAACAAAACACACACTTACACAAAGAAACACACTAATGAAGACACATACAAACTCACGATGGGAACAAACTGAGTCAAATATGCGCATTTTTAAATTAAATAAGTTTCCATCGTTTCCTTTAAAGTGTGAAAAAGCAGCAACACTGTAAACAAGCTGTTGGATTATTGTTTGTCTTTATCTTCAGGGGCGTAACCAGAGTTTATGACCTGGGAGGCCCTGTGGAGGAAAAGGGGGGCATCTAGGTTGTGAGCATACTCAACCAGGGTGTTGCTCCAAGAAAGTGTTGAGTTATTTTGAAATATCCTTTACTGTATTTGTATTTATTAACACAACGGCCATGGATAATTGATGCTTATTAATTCTAAATTAACCCTTTAACTACCAGCTCAACTGTTATCAATAAAAACAGGGGTATCAAATGTTTTAAAAAGTAGAACAAGTCAAATTGTTGTCTGATTTAATTGACATTTCAGGAAAGGAAGAAAACTACAAATACACAAAAAAAGATATTTAATGCTGTGGGATTTAAAGGTTTAAAAAGCTAACAGTTGATTACGTGGGGCAAAATCAATTAATAAAGTCAGAAATGTTTGAAAATAAAATAACGATAAGAAAACTTCAAATAGATTATATTGAGTTTGAAAAACAAAATTATTTTGGATGATTAACAGATTTTTTTATATATGAAAATCATGTCAAGAAATGGTAACGTATGAAAATAATAATGTTGGTAATAATAATAATAATTATAGCTTTTAGCCTTTAAACCTTTAAATACAACACAAACAAAGTTGACTTTTGGTTTGTTTGTTGTTAATTATATTTCCTAAAGCACTAACAAAACAAAAAATGTTTTTTAACACATTCCTGAATTTACTGACCTCTGCCAAACAGTTGAGCCAGGAGTTAAAGGGTTCATTATTCAGCATTAAATAATTCAGAGTTATGGTTTTCTCCTCAGTGTTTACGTGGAAATAGTAATTCTGAATAAAGGTTTACATGGAAAACACGTTATCCGCCTTTATTCAAGGCCTGGCACTTGGGGATGGTTCTGATTGGACAGGGGGCAAACGTGATGTATTTACATATTTACGTCTACCAGTTTAGTTTAGTTTTGTTTATTTGTTTAGCTCAAATTTAGTACAAGTACAAAGCTGAGCAAGGTGGGAATGAAGCCTCTGCAGGCTTGTACAGAGTTCCACACCTGCCCATAGCAATCTCATGACATGCAGGCTAAACACTTAACAAAAAACAATAAAACAAAAACAAAACTAGAGAAAAACAAGCAAAAAACACCACAAACCAAAGAGGCAATAACACAGTACATATAAAATTCAGGGAAGAGGCAGCAAAAGCAAGAAACACACAATCAGACGGACGAGGACAGGGATCAGGCTGGCAACAGAAGTTTCTTCAAATGCTTTTTGAAAGCAGAATAGGAGGACATTGATTACAGCGGTGCGCTTAATTTAGTCCAGAGCTTAGGACCTCTAAAAGTGATGTTGAACTGGTGTCTTGAAGTCCATGTGTGGAAGAAAAAAAACTCCAGTTAAAGGAGACATATCATGCTTGTTTCTCCTTTTCACTATGCCAGACTAGGATGCCTGTAAAGCATTTCTGCCCTCAGTACAAGTCATTTAGTTCCTTCATTGCCCCACAATAGTGTTCTCTAAATCCTCATTTTAGGCCATTATCAAGCTCTCGTTGAAACACTCGGTTTCCAGGCCTAAAAGTTAAAGTTACCTCGCAACGTCACAGCCCTTTGTGCTCTGATTGGTCAGTTCTATCGGGGGTCGAGCCAGCCTGTCCTTCTTCTTCTACTGTATTTTCCAGTAGGCTCAAAGCAGCGACCGCGTATTGAGTCCCCCTACAGGCCAGAGCTGGTAATGAGTGAGTGTGAGCTAGGGAGCTATATACTGCTGCTGGTGGATGTGTTCCTCTGTGACGGTTTTGTGGCTAACGGACATCACAGAGGAGGAAGTGTTTTATCAGATTACTCCAATAAAAAGAAAGGTACCTCGTGTTGTCACGACGATTTAAATCTCACGGTCATCTCACAATGACCTATTTGCAGAGGCATCAAATCTCGTTCGAGGATATCAGAAAAAATACAATATCTCATTTTTTGAAAATTAAGGGGGTGTAAGGTCTTGTTTTCAAATTTATTATATTATATGTAAGTATTAAATCATGCACCAGCATGATATGTCTCCTTTCAGGGTCTCCAGCATCTCTGTCAGGGAAACCTCGTCAAACTTGGGCACTACAACTTTTAAAAGGTCCACATTTTATTACTTATGTCCATCAACACTTTCATTCCTTCTGCAGCTCCAATTACATAAATTGCCTCCACCCAAGTCCCACGCTTGCTTAGGGCAGCCATACTGTTCCCGTCAGCGTCCTGTACCTGCAGGACGACCTGAATTAATTTAAAGTGGAATGAACGTGTGATTAAAGGAATTATTTAATTCAGATTTAAAATCAAAACCAGACACTTACTTTGGATTTAAGCTTTATTCAGAATTATCATAATAATTTTGGAATTAGGTGTTTATATGGTCATTTTTAATCTTTTTTTAAAGAGGATTAAAGTTTTATTCTGAATTAGAGGGGAATTAAAGTTCTCATGTAAACGAGATAAATATAATACGTCTTTTGTGAAAGACAACTCATCATTGAATGGTTGACTTAAACCCTTTGAATGCTACAAAATAAGGAGCCTTTTCAAACCTTTCAAACAGACTCTTGACAAGTTGATATGATTAGATTAAATTATAAGGAACATTATTAATCCCTTAGGAAGACTCCTTCAGGGATTTTTTTTATATATTTTTATTTAACTGCGGATAATTCCCAATTGAGATCAGGATCTTATGCTGCGTTCCATTGACCTTGGAAATGGGAAGAGGAAAGTGGGAGAGACGTCATCTCCAAGTTATCAACGTTCCAGTTACAAAGTCGGAAAAAAATTGCCAATCCAGCAGGTTATTGTTAGCTGTTGTGTTAGCCGTTGTTAGCACGCCCTGTGTTGTAGTTTACAAATACCACATGAAGAATGTAAATAACACTATGGCAGCATTTCCTTTAATACAAGTTCAACAATACTGTGCATACGGCTGATTTTGTAGCATAAAAACTAGTCAGAAGAGCAGATAAACAGAATATTACAGGAGCTTAATAACTGTTAACACTGGAGACAGCCATCTTTGATTGTCAGCTCGGAGGTGGTGAGGGTGTTCCAGTTGAAATTTCCCACTCGTAACTTGGAAATCCCGACTTCCCAGCTCAACTGAAACGTAGCATTATTTACAAGGGTGAGCTATCCAAGAGGTCATCAGCACACATCATGACAAATAAAATCCAAGAAAAATTTTAAGGTATAAACTACAAACAATAAATATGGCAAAGGATTTAACAATTCCAATTTTTGCATCCCGACAAATATTTGTATCATCACCAAAATCCAATCATTTCTAACTTTGGTTATTACCAACATCTCCTGAAAATTTCCATAAAATTTGTTTGGTAGTCTTTGTGTAATCTTGCAAACAAACAAACAAACAAATGCATGCTGACAAAAACAAAACCTCCTTGGCGGAGGTAACAGACACAAAGAGGCGGGTAAACCCTCCACCACAGCAGCAGTAAAAAGGTATTCACACTTTTAGACATTACAGTAATAATGACAAAATTCTTCATCTTAAACGTCTCTCTGCATCTCCTCAGCTGGCGACCATTGACCTCCTCCTGCAGGTTCCTCATATTAACAAACCTGCACGATCACGACTGTGTTGCATAAACGGGGACTCGGCTCAAAACTCTTACAACATCATAAAAGTGCAGAAGATTCAGCTCAACTGCTGTTTCCCCAAGAGGAAGTGCCCGTCTCTGTTCCTCTTTTTCAGATAAAAACTGGCAAATATTCAGACTAAATCTAAAGTCTGTGGTTACTCAAAGAAATAAAGTTGTACATAAAGAAAGTTTCTAACAGTCCAGACCTGCAGGTCATCCAAACACAGCCGTGTGGTGTCTTTTACAGAGGGAGTAATCTCTGAGCACCGTGTGTGTCTTTAACACACAACACACTGAACCTTGAAGCAGATGCTCCACATCAGCAAAGGTCCACACCAGCTGCCACTCCCATCAGCTAAGAACAGGAAACTGATGATGCAGTTCAGAGTCATCAAAACTGGACGATTGGAAAAATGTTGTCTGTTTTTTCTGCTTTGACAGTCTGATGCTATCGGCAGAATTTAGCTTTAAGAACACACTTTTTTAGGACTGAAAGATTTGTTGTTTTTGTAATCATAAGTGCAATTTCAGACATCACCATCACGTGATCGCCAAAGCTGCAGTTTTTTTGCAGCCCTCTTGACTGACCCAGGATCTGTCGTGTCAGCTAAGTTACAAATTTGCATGTAAGAATGACTCACAAATGTACAGTTTACTCACAACTGTGAATCAGTTCTCATTGTTCGCTCAAAAGAGTCGCTAAAAAGAGTCGCTCAAAAGAGTCGACTCGTTCACAAACGTCACATCTCCACTGCTGAAGTGTTGGTAAGCAGGTCAACAAAACAAAGCCTCTGTGTAGAAGAGAGTTGGAGTATCCTTTAAATAATGAAAACAGATGTTTTATCATCAATATTAGATGATGTATAATATGTTATGTGCTTTTGATCATGGATTTCCTTACTGTTGTCTATACTGTAAACATAGTCAATACAGCACAGAAGCTTGAATTAAAGAAAATCATGAATCAAATTAAAATTGAAATATCTGCCAGAAAAAAATCATTTTTTTCCGAAAAAATCATTCAGCCCTACATTTTACTCTTAATTTATATGTAATTGGACGTGCAGCTTTTTAGCAGGGAGAGCAGAAGACAGAGCATATAGAAAATACAAAAAAATACATAAGCTTGAAAAAATAGAAGCCCTTAAATATGAGACGGGACAGTTTGAATTTTTGATGTGAATTTAACTATCTATTCAAAATACATTTAAAATGAAGATAAAAACAGAAATAGAAGAAAGACTATGCTGTAGTCATTACATACAATACTGTATGTTTAAAAAGAAGGGGGAAGAAGTATAACTTATTAAGTCTCACCCTTTCTTCATCAATTAATTAAGCATAAACGCTTCCATATTTTACAAAAGAAAGACATTTTTTACACAAAAATTTAGAGATCTAACAAAACAAAAAAACAAACTAAACAGAGGTCAATGAATAAAAACAAACCAGCAAAACAAAGTAGTCATCCTACAGTATAGTCAACCTCAACTTCTTGTTTATCCATGTATCCTCTGAAAATGATGTTTTTATAAATAAATTTAAATTTCATCAGGCTTGAGCGTTGGTTTAGATCCTGCTTTAACCATTCCAATTGGACACCATACTGTGAAACACAAAAGTTTTTCATTCTTGTGCAAGGCCTATGAATTTTAAAATTAAAATTTCCCCTTAAACTGTAATCCCCATCTCATCTTTTAAATAAATTTGGGTTGTAAGTGGTAATTAATTATTGCAATTATATTATTATTGCGGATACACTAGGCTTCCCACCTCCTGTTAACAACAAAATGCTTTCTAAGCCTTTCACTTCAATAGTTTGCAGATTCCATGCACATGCCAGTTTTATTGCCGTGTAAACAGGCCCTAAGATTCGAAATCCGTTGACAATCGACAACGATCATGTGGTCTGTGACATTGATGTTAGCTGTTTCCATTAGTCTTAGTTTGTATGTCCTTAGCAGGAAAAATTGGACAACAGAATTCGTACGTAACTGCACACCACATTTTAAACACCTCCATGATTGTAAAGGAGCAGTCTGTGTCCAGTTGAAGGTCTTAACTTTCACACAAACTGCCTAATTAAGCGTTATTTATAGTTTTGTTCCGTCTTTCGTACACTAAACTGTTACTTGAGCAGATTTCTGCAGTCAGCATGTTGTGTCTTCCTCCTGCTGCTGCACGCCGGGACAGTCCCAGCCTGTAGACCCCGGGCGTTGACTCAACGGTCTGATCGAGTCTCAACAAGACCTGTCTCACCCCCATCTGAGGCCTTCTGAAGTGTCTCTAATGGATCCTCTCGTCTTCCTGATCGTCTCTGCACTCTGTCATTCTCTCCTCCGTCTTCTGCTCAGTTATTAAAAACATCCTTCAGGTACCAACACGCCTGAATCTCACCTGCAGGAGGAGCCTCCTTGTCTGCAGGGCCCTGATCATAAGCTTTACGACTTCAATAATGATGATGCATAGTGTTACATAGCTCAATGCTTTGGTAAGGTAAACTGTTTAAAGTGCAGTGTTGGGTAAGTTACTTCAAAAATGTAATGCATTATTTAATACGTTTTACTGTCATTTCAAGTAATTAGTTACATTATAATATTATACTGTATTTGAAATGTAACGCATTACACTATTATCACATTACTATTAAGTTACTCTGGTCAAAATAACAGGAAATATGGATTTGTCATTCTAAATGTAGCTCATTACGCTCAAAAAGCTCATTACACATCCAGTGAAGGTGATGTGGTGTCTATCTGACTGAGTTCAGCTTAAGGCTAAAAACAGTAGAATATAATAGACACACTGATGCTCACGGCACAATACAAGAAACCATCAGAGCAAAAACAGACTAAAGGTAAATTCTGGTTAATTGTGTTGGAGATGCTGTAACTTCAGGCCTAGTGGAGGACTTTTCTCCTCTGCTGATCTCACAGAGTATTTGGCGAATTGTACCGAGTAAAATACTACTTATTTTTGTAATACCTTACATTACTACGTTACAGTAAAAAGGAATGCATTACAGTCATCACATTAATTTTGCAATGCATTAATAAAAACACTGTTTAATCTAGTATATAACCATAACAGGGGTTTAATTTGGAATAAAACATATCCATTGGGTTTGATTAATGCTGAAATGAGAGCAATGTGGAAACAAAATCCTTAAAGTATAAGGGGCCTTTACATGAGACCTAAAACGGTCAAATCTGATACGTTTTCATCGCGTTTTGGCCTTGGGTTTACATGGGAACTCTATACCGAGTGCCCAAATCCACGAACCTTTGAAACCAGGCTCCAGAGTGGAGGGTTTTCAATACACTCTCCATGCATCTCCATGTAAACCAGAGTCAGAGGGTTTCATGGTGAAACGCTGACGATACTGCATGTGCAGTACTCTTTCACGTGAAGGCTGTGTGTGCATACCAGGAACAACAACAGCTTTGACCGTCTGCAGAGTAACGTATGTGCTGCTTAGCGTGCTCGGTTTGTTATCCAGACAAAAGTATCCAGACAGATTTGTTGTCCAGAGAAGAAACTCCTGCATCTTTGTGCATCCACTCGCCATTGTTGTTTGAGAAAAGCTTTTCTTCTTCATACGTGTGTTGCAGCAGAGCTGCGTCTCTGAAAACCTACACCGCCATCTACTGGTCTGGCATGCACACTACAGTGTTTTCATTTGTTTCCGCGTCTCCGGCTGAACGCGGATCGGCTTTGAATACGCAGAGGAAAAACCTTATGTTTTAAGTCACAGAGTCTCTGTGTAAACATAGCTTTTTAAAGATGCTCACAGGGGGTGTCCCGGTATTGCCACTTTGGGGGTCACAGCCTAAAATGTTTGGGAGTCCCTGGTGTAGGACACTAATGTGATGCTAATGTGTTAGGGACGGGTGATATTAGGTTAAAATAAAATCCCAGATCTTTTTCCACAAAACTCGATTTACAAGTTTAATCGATTTTTCTCTCCCAAACCCCCCCCCCAAAAAACTCAAAGTTACACAAACACAACATACAGACTTGGCAAAAAATCTTGGTACCCTTCCATTAAAGAAAGAAAAGCTGACAATGGTCACTGATATTACTTGAAACTGACAAAAGTATTTATAAATAAACACTTACTAAAAATCAACCAATGAAAATCAGACATTGCTTTTGAATTGTGGTCCAACAGAATTATTTCAAAATATAAAATAAAAAACTGACCTGGACAAAAATGATGGAACCCTTAGTAAAGACTGAAAATGATTTGACCATAGGGACGTGTTAAACTAAGGTGTGTCCTGTGGTTAGCATCACAGGTGTCTTTAAGCTTGTAGTTAGTCAGTCTGCTTAATTAAAGGGTATTTATAGTGGTCACTGTGCTGTTTGGTATCTCAAAAGGTTGGGCAACAAAACATTGAGTCAAGGGTAACATCATTTTGGTCAGGGCCAGTTTCATTAGGTTGTTTTTTAAAAATAATTATGTTGAACTTCAATTAAAAAGCAATGTCTGATTTTTATTAGTTGATTTTCTGTAAATTTTTATTTATTATTACTTTTGTCAATTTCAAATTATTTCAGAGACCATGTGAGTTTTTGTTTCTTTAATGTTAGGTCTGTCACGTCTGTAAATCAAGCTTTGCCTCTATGCTATCAAAATATTAAAAAATCACACATATTTTCCCTCATATAGTTAAAGTGTTATAAAATGTTGGTTATGTGGTTGTAACGTAGGCAGGTTTGTCTCCATAAACACTGAAAGCTGAGCTTTTTTCACAGAATATTAACAGGGAGCTCTCTGATGAGTACTTAGCCTCATTTTAAAACGATTATTAGCCTTAACATGTACTTGTGCCAAACATAACTGGGCCTTCCATCATGCACACAGTAAATTTTCAGTGTTTATGTCTTAATTCATAGCAACAACTTACAATTGGAGTAAGTCAAGAGACAAAAATCTGGAATTTTAATTTTAAATCTTCTGCAGAAAATAATTTGAAATAACCAAGCCAATGCACTAGGATGTCTTATTTATCCCCAAATCCAGTAACCAGGGGACATTTAACAAAACGAACAGGCCAACAGCACACACTGTTGGATTATGGAGGTCCAAAGTGATTCTACCATGAGCAGGAGACACTAAACAACCTTCTGTGCTCATCTAACAAAACTCACATCACACTTTATTTTTGTTCAAGAAAGTGATAAGTGAAAGCTCAGGCACACCCCAAACAGGAAGCAGAGTTCTTGACCAACCATGTTAGGGCATGAAAACATTTTACAGTCCCACCTTCAGTGAAATCATAAGAAGAAGGTCACACCATGACACTGCATGTAAATCAGTCTGCATTTGGCTTCACCACGATCAGGAGATACGATGCAAATTTAACCGAACAGTCTCTCCGTCAGGCAGCAGACACACAACAGCGAACACGAATGTTTCTGTTCGTATTAAAGCTGCTCGCACATCAATATTTCAAAAAGTCCAAACTGTTTTGTGCTTATTCATATTAGATTTGAAATAGTCGAGCATTATATTTTTTGTTTCTTTGATAGTCAAGCATTTTTATTGTGTATTAGGATGCCTATTAGCTTTGGGACTTGACCACACATTTAAAAAATACATATTAATCAAACATTAAAATTAAGTACAAGAACATTCAAAAAGTTAATTATTTTACAGCATGCCTTCCCTTAACCCAAAGCTACATCAAAATACATAATTGACCTAAACAATACAAAAAAAAAATAATACAACTCAAACACAATTAAAACGAAACAACTCACAAATAAAACAGTTTAAAGTAAAATGTTATATATTATAATATAAAGAATTCAACACTTTTTAAAATATATTCCTACATCTATCTACAAGTTCTGTGGTATATCAGATAATTCATTGTTATGACTATTTAGGTGGTCATTTGAATTGAACTGAATTCAATTTATTTTTATTTTGAACATGTATGCAGAAATTTAAAAAAAATGGAGAAATGCCATTCACATACATGAAAAAAATAAATAATTGTACACGTTGAAAAGGAGTAGGAAAAAGTAATACCTATTTGAGTTCCTACGCGTTATTACTATTATTATACACATGTACATTACAGAACATATAATCTTTATAAATATGTTTATCTACCTATACACAACAATATTTATTATATATAATGAATATACATGTATACATATACATACACACAAACATACATATACATATATATATATACACACACATACACATATCCACATATATACACTTACACATATGTAACTAACATATAAGTATCAATATAGACATAATATACCTATACTACGTAAACATCTATGGAAATATTCACACCTATGCACACACACACTCATACTTACACGTATATACATAATAAGTAACTGTCCATATAAATATTAAATCTATATCCAATATCCATACACCTTGCAGCAAAATACGAATCCATTTTGACATCATTTTTATGGTTTATTTATTTCCACCACTGCTCTCTCTGATCCAATCCAATCCAATCCAATCCAACTTTTTTTGTTAAGCGCTTTAAAAATCAACCATAGTTGAAACAAAGTGCTGTACAGGAGAATAAATAAAATACGAGATAAAAGAATAGACATAAAACCATAAGTAAAATGAATTTTCAAGGACAAGGAACAAGTTAAAAGACATAAAACCAATTAAAATGAAATAAAAACGCAGAAGAAGCAATCAAGATAAAATCAAAATAAAAAGTAAATAACAATAGTAAAATCGCCAACTACTGTGCATCAAAAGCCAGGGAGAAAAGGTGGGTCTTAAGGAGGGATTTAAAAACAGGCAGAGACGAGGCCTGTTTAATATTTTGAGGCAGCCCGATCCAAAGTTTTGGGGCTACAACAGCAAAAGCACGGTCCCCTCTGAGCTTCAGCTTGGTCTTAGGGACCTTCAGGAGAAGCTGATCGGCTGACCTGAGACAACGGGAGGGTGTGTGAGGGTGCAGAAGCTCAGAGAGGTAGGGCGGGGAAAGACCATGGAGGGATTTAAAAACAAATAAAATAATTTTAAAATGAATCCTAAATTGTACGGGCAACCAGTGAAGTGAGGCTAAAACAGGGGTAATGTGCTCATATTTACGTGTGCCAGTTAAAAGACGTGCAGCAGCATTTTGTACCATCTGCAGACGGGCGATAGAGGATCACACACCTCCTCTTTCATATACTTGTTTAGAAACATCTTTTTGTACCTCTTTTTAAACAGATTTATTGATTTTTGCATGTGTAATATAACAAAAATCATAAACTTATACATAAATGGCTAATTTGATTTATTTTTAATTATAATTATAAATAATTATACATAATTAAACTTTTATTTAACCTTTCATTTACAAGGGCGGCTGGCCAAGAGATTAGCAGCACACATCAAATATAAAAAGAAATTCAAGAAAAAGGCAATAAATTACAAGTAATAAATAAGTAAAAACTAACAATTTGACAGTGGGAGAGCAGCAGGTTTTGAGGACAGTAACAAATTAAAACCACAGGCATTGTTCATAGTATTCTCGCTGCCTATTAAGTAAAATAAAACCAAAAGCTTTGACAGAAACCAGTTCAGACTTTTTCACTTCTGTCTGTATCCAGGCTGTGGGGGCGACAGATCACTCTTTTCCCCAATTCAGTTTTGCCCCCATCAAATGAAGCTAAACCCTTCACGTCGGTTGATTTCAGGTCAGACTCGTGCACATCGTCCGCCCAGCTGAACTCCAGGACAGCTGATAGACTTATAAATGACAGGTCTGTAAATTATTAGAGAAGCTCGTTAAAGATTGTTTATTTCCACACGCTGGAAACATCAGCCGCTCACTCTAAAGGTTACTGCTGGTTTTGGTTCTCGTGGTAGTAAAGGAGTTCTTTAAAGTTGGTAAAGTTGCTCTCTGCCTGATCAGTCTGATTGTTTGTACTGAAACAGGAACAGTGAACTTTTGATGAACGGTGTCTTCACGCTGTCAGCACTTCAGTCGTCCTGAGCTCTGAGCTCCAGCTGAGTCACATCTCAGTGACTCAGTGTGTGAAACATGCAGACCAGCCTGAAGCTCGGTTACTGTTTGACTCAAAGAATAAATGAGTTTGTTTGGAAACGCTGCCAGGATCAGACTGCTGAAAGATACAAACAAATGTACTGAAGCAGCAGAGAGGATTATTTATTCTTCTAGAGGAACAGCATCAATGCTGTTTTTTTCAACACGGTTTAACTCGCTAACAATAAGCAAGTTTTTCTTTTCCCACTGCCAGCAGACCCGGGTCTAATCAACAGCAGAGGAGCTGTGTAGCTGTTTTTTTCCTCTGGCGCATTAAGCTAATGTCATCATGTTGATGACATCATCAGCGCAATGAAACGTGACCACGTAAACAATGGAAAGGAGCATGGAAGACGTGGACATGGTTTTCTGTACTTTTCTTTTGTCCCAATCAGACAATTAAAAATGTACCAGTCAGTGCTGATGATACAAAGGTGGATGGAGTTTGTTACTGAGACAGCAAAGAGTCACGCAAGTTACAGATGGAGGGGATGGGTGCGATTTTATACCGTGGGCATGTTACGACAACGTCATGACGAAAATAAGCAGGTTGAACCGGGTATGATGTTCTCAATGAAACCGATCGGAGGCAAGCCGATAAAAACCAGTGTCGCTTGCAGGGTCAGTGAACCGGAGTTAAAATGCCGATTAAACCCTTTCAAACTGAAGACAGAAGCCGATTGTTACTGGGTTTAAACTGTTTTTTTGGCCAGTCTGAAAGAGGAATTAAAGAAACACTCCAACATTTTTGTTGTTTTCATGTTTTTCTCACTTTCGAGTCCATGTCAAGCACGTAAACTCCATTCTTTTTACTGTATGTGTAGTAACATTGAAGAGATGGATCAAGTTCCCCCAACGCTAGCTAGCTTAGCTCAAACACTGGGAGTATGTGGGAAGTGTTAGCCTTCCTCTGCCTACAGTCATCAGATAAACTCTTCAGCTGCTCTAAACAGTCCTGTGTGCTTGTTACCTCCGCCAAGGAGCTTATGTTTTCGGGAGAGTTTGTTTGTCTTTTAAATAAATTTAAAAGTTATGGATGGATTTTGATGAAATTTTCAGGAAATGTTCAGCATGGGAAAAGAAAGAAGTGATTCAATTTTGGTGTTGATCCGGATCACCGTCTGGGTGGAATCTGGAACTGTGCTGCTTGGCGGGGGTCTGCGCTCTCTGAGTGCTTTTCTAGTTTTAACTTGTTTTTTACCCTTTTATGTTATGTTATCTTCTACTATCATATATTGACCTATCTACAAGTAGGTTCATTATGGTTTGAGCCAGTCATGCAACGTTCACAAATGAGTCAAGTCTTTTGAACAGCTCTTCTAAATGAACAATGAGAAATGATTTGCAGTTGAAAAGAAAAAATGTTGGCTTATCCCTTTAAAGGGACAGATGCTCCAACAGAGTGTCTCAGATAGAGAGAGAATACAGTACAATCAGGAGTTCTCTGTATTTGAAAGGTTTTTGACCATTAGTGATTGCGAACGTACTCTCAAATTAATCAAAAACAAATATATGAACCTGATTAAAGGAAAAATATTAGATCTACAAACAAGCAGTTGAAAAGAAACAAAAAGTTGGCCTAACATAACCCTTCAACAACTCTTAACGGTCCTACGTGCTTGTTGTGACTCGTTTTTTACCCTACTATGTTAAATAACTTCTACTAACATCATATTATCTTCTACTTGTAAACAGAGGCTTTATTTGCTGACCTACTTTTGTGGTGGTTTTCATTAAGAGATGTGGCGTTCACAAACGAGTTGAGTCTTTTGAACAGCTCGTTAAAGAGAACGATTGAAGCCATTATTAAAAGAAAATTGCCTCAAAATTTAAGAACTTAACGGCTCACTTACAACTACGAATCAGTTCTCATCGTTCACTTTAAAGAGCTGTTCAAAAGACGACTCGTTTGCCAACGTCACATCCATAGACTTTAAAAAAACATGGACGCCATGATGCTAGACTAAAATTGAAGCCGCCACAAAAACTGCTCCCCCTGGTGACTGGCTGCAGTATAGGTCAATTCTCCGTCTCCCCCATTCATCTGGACGGGCCGAGGTGAAACTTCAAAAAATTATTACACCTCGTAGAAATATTTCTCCCATTCGTATGCTGTGGTGACATTAAAGTATTATTGGGCTGCAATTTTTCCAAGTCCTCTTTTTTCTGAAAAGTTTCTTTTTTATTAGTCATTAGAGTTTAAAAATAACACGGTTTACGGCAGTTTCACAATGATTGTGTACGGCATATGCTGCGGAGTGTTGCAACCGTTTACGACAGCTACGTCCGGATTATGGCCCAAATTCTCTACTGGCTGCACAATGGCGGCGCCCTGACGGGGGATATTCTGGCTTCAAATCCGTTACATGGTAGAAGGCGGAGCCACGCTATCCAGTTCTTATAATACATCCATGGTCACATCTCTCATGAAAACCACTGCGGAAAAACATTTGTGTTCACGTCAGAGGATGAAAATCATGGAAGATTTGATTTTAATCACCGAGTTGCTTGTACTGCTTTAAAACAAATGTGTATTTCAGTTGCAATGAAAAACATTTGCAGAAAAAACATTGCCAACTTGTACTCGAATCTTAAACTAAATGTAAATGAGCAATTGTTTTGAGTACATTTTGTACTTCTATGGATAGTTTTTTATTTTTTTACTTTCTGTTAATTAGCTTTTTTACCTCCACCAAGGAGGTTATGTTACTGCCGGCCTCTGTTTGTTTTGTCTGTTAGCAACGTCACTCAAAAAGTGTGGACGGATTTCGATGAAATTTTCAGGAAATGTCCGGATTGGGACAAGGAACAAATGATTAGATTTTGGGAGTGATCTGGATCACCGTCTAGATCCAGGAATTTTTTAAAGGATTCTTTAACACTGCGAGATAGGACCATTTTCGGCATTTGTGCATATTACTCCACCAAATATAGTCAGGGCATTTGAAAATAAAATACAGGACAAGTTTCCAACAGATCCTACAAGATATCAAAGACTGATCTGGATCCCGGCAAAATTCTGGATTCTCTGATCCAGAACAAGGAAAATGTAGATATCCTTGATTTTCGTCATAGCAAGGGAACAAGTAAAGGCATAGACTTGCAACAAACACTGACATATAGCCAAGATACTGTGAAATCTGGAGTGTTCAATCTGATTTGTTGTATCTTCAAAAACTTTGGAGCAAGATCCAGAAGAAAAACGCCATGACGACAAATGTGATTTTCATGTATAAATACTGAACTAAAATAGATATCATTATGAATCCAATTGCTAATGGTATGTTGTCATGGTCAAGGAATCTAAATATATAGATGAAATAAAGGTAGGACTAAGATTTATGGTGAAAATCACAATATGGGTGAGAACTATGGCGCTGGCAGAAGTTTACACTCTCTGTATGCTTTTCTAGTTTGTATTTGTTTTGATTGTTTTTGGTGTTAAAATCAGTGTTGGTGTGGGCTGTTGTGATGTGTGACCATCTTTTCTTTTTAATTGTTGAAGTACGGGGCAGACAAATAAAAGAAAAGTTTTCTTCTTGCTGCTCATTTCCAATCATGGAGGTGTTGATTTTAAAATGTTGTGTGCACTTATCTACAAATTCAGTTGTCGACTTTCATGTAAGTAACAAATAAATAAACTATTAACTTTCATTTTGATTAAGATAATCGAAAACTCAATGTGAAAGGGCAACTGGACTTGAACCTTATCAGTTTCCTATTTTCTCTTCCTGTTTTGGACTCATAAGACTTGGATCATATTTTATTTTAGCTCAGTTCTCCTGCTGATCCTTTCTTTTTTAGTTTTTTAACTCGTGCTCTCATGTTTGTGTGCTGTTACTCCGTCCTGACCTACCATCGAGGTCACATCACACGGCTGCACAAACACAATAAAAAGATAAGATCCATTCACAAATACTTCAGACAGCATACATCAAGCAGCACGATCAGTGCGAGGCCCAGTTTACTAACCGCTGCAGCGCTGCATTAATAGTAGAGTCTACTTTTGTTTCTGTCTGTGCGAGTGCGGCTAAATCAGGAGATGGAGGGTATTTAAAACTGCAGGTATTTCATTAACTGATCAGAGGAGGCATTTCTGCTGGGCTGGCAGTATTTTAGTGCCTCATGTTACAAAAGGGGAAGTTAAGAGCTGCATGTGTCAGTTGATTTGTAATCCTGCTGTTGGCAACCAGTGAGTGTAATAAAAACACTTTGTGTTGTTTGGATGGTCTTTATAAAACACAGCGACAATATGTTTTATTAAAGCTGGGGTCGGTAATTTCGGAAAACTAGCATGAATTTGAATGTAGCATCTCCTCAGGACTCTGTCTAGCCCCTCCCACCCCTCCTCCAAAATGACGCCCCCCCTCACATGCACAAGTGTCGCTTATTCACGACCAGAGGACCAATTCAACTCCCAACCCTCAACACGTGTTTGTTTTACACTACACCAAGTCAAAACATTATCATAGTAAAGCTAAAAAACAAACATGTAAAGTGAGTTAGTGCTCACAGCCTGATGTTGATCGGGGTATAGGTAGTTCCTCTGACATTCTCCACATCGCTGTCAAATCTCCTGTTTTGGTGTTACACTACCGTATTTTCTGTATTTTCTCCTCTTTCCTGACGTCCTCCTGTATCAGTATTCTCCTGTAAATCTCCTGTGTGATGATATAATGATAAAAACATTCCTCTGCCTCTCCAAACTGGACTCTGTCACTAGCCTGAATGGGGCGGTAATGCTCCAAAATGATGGATGCCAACCGCCGTAAAACCGAAGAAAAAGCCTCGCGAGAACGTCCACCTGCAGTAGCATGGATGGCAGTTCTCGCGAGATTAGAGCAGCAGAACAAACTTAGAAAAACAAAGAGTTTATTTTAGGTTTCTTGTACACCTGTCTTAAAATGTGAGGGATACTGGAGCTTGGTTGGGGTTGTGGGACAGCTCACGGCGGGCTTCCCTTATTTTCAAAGACAAAACTTGAAAGGTAAGCATTCTCCCGTGGACTCTGATGATACGTATGAGCTCGGCTACACGCACCGAGTCTGTACACACCGGGAAAATGCACTCGCAGCAGGCGGGCAGAATGGCGACGGGATTTGATTGGTTTAAAAACAGGTGTCCCTGTAAGATTATTGGTTGGGGTTTTCCCTGTTTTACACCTGCTTTAGATAGCAGATATTTTTCGCTCTGTTTTAAGAACACATTATGAGTTGATTACCATCAGGACATAAAGACCATTTTAACCAGTATTACAAAAAGTGTATCTAAATCAGATTACCAAGCCCAGCTTTAAGGAGGCCTCTCAGAGCGATAAGGGTCTTTGACAGGGAGAAAAGCAGTGTTAAGTTTGTTGACCAATTGTTTTCGTCATAGTTTTTGCCAACAATCTTTTGACCCCTGATGAAAACTAGACAGTAACTAATAAAAACAAGAGCACATGGAAAAAATCTAAATTAACTGACATTTCCATCAACAAATAAAAACTAGACTAAAATGTCTGACAGAGTCTTAATCCAATCAGACCTAATATGGTCATGTAGAAAGTAGAGACAAGTGATGAATCTATCCAATCACAGCTACTTTGGTTGTGTTAAAGGTTGGATGAATTCAGAGGGACATCCAATCACAGCTGCCTTAGCTTGGTGGTAGTGGGATAAGTTGTGGAGCAATCCAATCGGAGCTGCTCTCTTTATGAATTGATATATTCATGTAGAGCAGGTTCACTGTTTGTTGTCAGTTCTGGTATTGTAACTGAGATGCTCTGCCAGGTAGCCTAAATAAAGGTGGCTGCACTTCACACAAAGGAACATTTGTTTCTGTTCATTTAGACATTCAGACTTTACTAACATTCAATAAAGGGTTATTAGATGTTTCATTTTATCCAAGTGTGAAACATGACTTCAGAAATTCAATGAAACTTACACTTTACACTTTGTGTTTTAGTTGACTAAATGTACAGTAGATTTTAAAATGTTGTGAAATTTCATCAACTAAAAATAGACTACAATTAAAACCATTTTTATGACTAAATTATTACAAAAACTACAGATATTTTAGGCAAAAGATTATTAATGAAATCTAAATTTTAAAGTGCTGCTAATATTAACACAGCATTATGATCAAATTAAAGCAGAAATTGTATAATTTTGATTTGAACTGCAGCTTTGTATGTTAAAGGGAGTGTGAGGAGTTTATGAGTAACTACAAAAAAGTCTCACCTTTAGATATATGCCTGATGGATACACACTTTACGATGAGTTTTATAGCATCAAAATAGGTTATCTATAAATGCAATTCCTTAGCTTCACAGTCAGGTCGTACAGGGCTGGACTGGCCTGGATACTCAACTTCAGGAACAAGACAATTAAAACTAGAGCAAATGTATATTATTCAGACACGTCTTAGAGCACCGGGCTGTAAGTAGAGATACATAGCCGGCTACAACTATGATACTAGGTTTTCCAAAAATTGCTTGTTGTCACACATCAAAAACTACCACTACATAACTAGAAAGAGATACATTACCTTGTTACTTTGTATCCTGTAAGTTGTTGAAAAAAGAAGTTGTAAAGCAATGCAGAGTTCTGAGGAAGGTCTGAGCTGCATTTTTATTAGCATCACAACAAACACACGCTCTTGTGGTGCGTTCCAGTTGTAGGAAGTAGAAATTTCTGAGTAGGAAACTGCAGCTGGAACGTCCTCTGAAGTCGGAATTTCCTACTGGGAACTCGGTGAAACCTCACCACCCCTGAGTTGACAATGGAAGATGGATGCCCCCAGTGTGAACAGTTATTTAGCACCTGTAATAATCAATTTATTTGCACTTCTGACTGGGGTGTGTCGCTCTAGATCAGCTGTATACATAGTATTGTTAGACTTATATTTACAAAAATGCTGCCATAGTGATTATCACATTCTTCATGTGATATTTGTGAACAACAACACAGGGCGTGCTAACAACAGCTAACAATAGCCTGGTAGATCGGCATGTTTTTTTTCCGACTTCATCTGGAACGCCGATAAGTCGGAGATGATGTCACTCCCAGTTCCGAGGTTACTGGAACGCAGCATTACGACAGTCGCCGCGCGTGCTCATGGGTAGCAGAGTCTTTATGTCGCCGGTAATAGATTCTCCTCATAGCACCTATAAAAAGGATGAAAACAATAGATTCACATTGAAAAACAATTTTTGTATAAAAAATCTGAGATTTTATGTTTAGGTCTTGTCGCCCAGCCCTTTTATTCCACTGCAACCAGTCCATATACCTGGAATAAACCCAAAGACGCTATCAAAACAACAAAGCAATACAAAATGATTGATTTGGACGTCTTCTTGCAAAAAAAGTGATTGCACTAAATTGGAAAAATTCTGAATCCTCTTCATTTGGAATATGGAATAAAGAGCTGATGACAGGTCTCAGACTGGGGAGGTTGATTGTTAATGGTAAACTCAGTTTGCATATATTTTGAGTCTTTTATGTCAACAAAAAGGATAACATCAATTTATTTATTCACTTTTTTATTTATTTATTCTTTTACCTGTGTGTGTGAAGGTGTGACTGCTCGAGGGTATATATGTATAAAAATGTATATTTCACATAGGTTTTGACATTCATTTAGACTAGACTGGGTTTGATTCAGTTTGATAAAACTTTATTAATCCCTTTGGTAAACTCCCTCAGGGGAACTTATGAGTCCGAAAGCAGTTTGATAAAAAGAAAGAAGGCTATATAGAAAAGACTAATATAAAGAAAAATATGAATAAATGTTAAATAAATATTAAAAATAAATGGAAAAAAAATGCAAATATGGCTACGGGCTGGCTGCTATGTAAAACTTAAAAATATGTATTGGGAAAAGACTATGCAAACAGAGCATTCACCCTGCAGTCACAGTTAATGTCTTTTTTTCTAACAATCACGTGACCTGATGTGTCTTGTCCTCACTGTGTCTGTCCTCCTCAGGCTCTGGACGTGGACCGATCAGTGCTGCATAAAATCAAGAAGTCTGTGAAGGCCATCAACTCGTCTGGTCTGAGTGAGTGTCTCAGTTTTTAGCACATACAGTCCAAAATATCAACATGTTTGACCACACGGTCTCGCTCTGCCTGTCACTTCCTGTTTGCTCAAACCCAAAAACTTCAACATCTCATGAAAATCATTCTTTGTCTGGACGTCTCCTTCTGATGAACATTCACAAACTCAAACATGATCTGAGCTTATTCAGGCATAAATGGACTTTTACTGAGATTCAGGGACAACTCACAAAGTAATGATCACTGATTCTGTCTGGATGAAAATGGAGTCCCAGAGTGCTGATTTTTATTTCTAGATCCAACAAAGACAAATATGGTGTTACACAAATAAAGACCGACTGATTGAATCTACATTCAGCAGAGACAAATGTGATGAGGACCGAGTTATGACCTGGGTGTCCATGGGTTTGACTCTCTTATAAATTCTTTTTTTCGTCCCTTTGTCTCTGCCTGGGTGGAAGCATCTCTTAAATAATTTATCTGTATATACAAAAATACTCTATATTGCCAGAAGTATTCGCTCAACCATCCTAATAATCAGAATCAGGTGTTCCAGTCATTTCCATGTCCACAGGTGTATAAAATCATCACCTAGGCATGCAGACTGCTTTAACAAACATTAGTGAAAGAATGGGTCGCTCTCAGGAGCTCAGTGAATTCCAGCATGGAACTGTGATAGGATGCCACCTGAGCAACAAATCCAGTCGTGACATTTCCTCACTCCTAAATATTCCACAGTCCAACAGTTTGGAGCTGGCCCCTTCCTCTTCCAACATGACTGTGCACCAGAGCACAAAGCAGGTCCATAAAGACATGGATGACAGAGTCTGGTGTGGATCAACTTGACTGGCCTGCACAGAGTCCTGACCTCAACCCGATAGAACACCTTTGGGATGAATTAGAGCAGAGACTGAGAGCCAGGCCTTCTCGTCCAACATCAGTGTGTGACCTCACAAATACTCTTCTGGAAGAATGGTCAAAAATTCCCATAAACACTCCTAAACCTTGTGGACAGCCTTCCCAGAAGAGTTGAAGCTGTTATAGCTGCAAAGGGTGGACCGACGTCAGATTGAACCCTATGGATTAGGAATGGGACGTCACTAAGTTCATATGTGAGTCAAGGCAGATGAGCAAATACTTTTGGCAACATAATGTACTTATATGTATATCTATAAATGAAGGGAATGGCCTCATCCTGCCCTGTTGTTAAGTGTTTTTAGATTAGGGCTGAACAATATATTGGTATTGTATCCATAATGAGATATGAATATTCAATACTTATTGATATCAAAAAGCAACGATATGAATGATTTAGATTTCTTTAAATACAACTGCACTTTACACATTTTTCTGAAAAAAGCTTGGTTTTCACTGAACCCGTAGTCATATTGTATCGTATCGATATCAAGATATGAATTATTGTCCATCTCATGCAGGCCTACTTTAGATAAGCTCGTTATGATCTGGAGCTGTACAAATACAGATTGATTGATTGGTTGATTTTTAATTTAAGAAAACAAAAATAAAGAGACCAAAATAAGAAAAATGATTCTCCTGGTAGGATGTCATTTTGCCAGCAGAACTGTCTTAATCTTCAACATGCCTCCCAGATTTTGGTTTATATTTCTATGATAGCATCACACATCCATGATGAGAAACTTCCATTCGACCACATCCTTAAGGTGACTGTAAAGGCCAGCAGTTTGAGATGTTCTGAGTTTTGGTATCCTGCTGGAGAAAATTGGCACACTGTGGTCAAGAAGGTATTTAACTCAGGTAGGCTGTGGCTTTGGTTCCCTTAATGGTTAACCAGCCAATCACAGGGCCACACAGAGAGACAAACGACCAATTAATCAAACTTTATTTTTATGCCACTTTTAATACAAAACCAAAATTTAATCAATACAAAAAGTCTTCTTGCTTCTCCAATCTTGTGCTTCGTTAGAACAGGTTGTCTCGACCATGCCTATATGCCTAAATGCATTGAGTTGCTGCCATGTGATTGGCTGACAAGCAGTTCAATCAATCAGTCAATCAAACTTTATTTGTATAGCACTTTTTATACAAAGTTTTTTTGCCCAAACTGTTTTACATAAAAAAGAAATTAAAAAAAAAAAAAATTTAAAACATTATAAAGCAAAACAAAAGTAAAAAGCTGAATACAATGAAAATACAAGACGTTACCCACCCTCGCTATCCACATCCAGCACACACACTCACTTACGCACAGACAAAAAAACGTTTAGAGGAGTGTCGAACAGATTTAGAGGACTGAGGAAACACCGGAGCTGAGGCTAAAAGGACAAAAAACACGATTAGAAAGTAGATAAAAATGCTATAGGGAAAATAAATTAACAAAATAAATTTTAAAATAATAATAATATGGTAAAATGAGATAGCCAAACACCAAATGCATAGAGGATTAAAATATATACATAAAGATGAAATTATAATTAATATGATAAACTAAAAGCCAGACCTAAAAGGTAGATCTTGAGTTTGCTTTAAAAAATGCACTCACACCTAAGGACAATTAAGTGTCATCACTTAACACGAAGTGAAGGAGCCCAAGAGCCTGGAGAGAACCCATGCATGCACGGGGAGAACATGCAAACGCCACACAGACAGGCCTCGACTGACGTGGGGATCAAACCAGCAGCTTTCTCTCTGTGAGGCTCACCTGCACCACTGTGCCACCAACATTCACATCAACAGAGAGATTTTTAAATGGAATAAAAACAAAAGAGAGTCAGAGGATCACAGTTTGAATGAAAAACAAGAGCTGTGTCAAGATCTTTCCAGAAGTGCAGGGGTGTGTTTGGGGAGGTAACTTTGTGTGACACTTGAGATCCTGCAGATCATCCGTTAGATTTTAACTTTGACCTAAACCGGTTAATGAAATTGTGGGTCAAATAAAAGAAAAATTACCCAGACACAAACCCCAGAGGGATGTTTGAAGCTGGTGGTGCGATCGTCTTCAGACACTGTGTGGTGGGTTTGTGTTCAGGCAGGTGGAGTCTCACCTCCAAACATTCCTGTCATTCTGCTTCCTGTTGCAGCATGCCGAGGGAGACGGCCTCACTGCGCTGAAACATGAGGGAGCAGAACTTTATGTGGGGTTCTAAAGAGAGGACAGTTCTCTGGAGCCCAACATCAGTGTAAGAATGGTCAAAAATTCCCATAAACACTCCTAAACCTTGTGGACAACCTTCCCAGAAGAGTTGAAGCTGTTATAGCTGCTAAGGGTGGACCGACGTCAGATTGAACCCTATGGATTAGGAATGGGACGTCACTAAGTTCATATGTGAGTCAAGACAGATGAGCAAATACTTTTGGCAACATAATGTACTTATATGTATATCTATAAATGAAGGGAATGGCCTCATCCTGCCCTGTTGTTAAGTGTTTTTAGATTAGGGCTGAACAATATATTGGTATTGTATCCATAATGAGATATGAATATTCAATACTTATTGATATCAAAAAGCAACGATATGAATGATTTAGATTTCTTTAAATACAACTGCACTTTACACATTTTTCTGAAAAAAGCTTGGTTTTCACTGAACCCGTAGTCATATTGTATCGTATCGATATCAAGATATGAATTATTGTCCATCTCATGCAGGCCTACTTTAGATAAGCTCGTTATGATCTGGAGCTGTACAAATACAGATTGATTGATTGGTTGATTTTTAATTTAAGAAAACAAAAATAAAGAGACCAAAATAAGAAAAATGATTCTCCTGGTAGGATGTCATTTTGCCAGCAGAACTGTCTTAATCTTCAACATGCCTCCCAGATTTTGGTTTATATTTCCGTGATAGCATCACACATCCATGATGAGAAACTTCCATTCGACCACATCCTTAAGGTGACTGTAAAGGCCAGTGAACTTATCGTCAGTTTGAGATGTTCTGAGTTTTGGTATCCTGCTGGAGAAAATTGGCACACTGTGGTCAAGAAGGTATTTAACTCAGGTAGGCTGTGGCTTTGGTTCCCTTAATGGTTAACCAGCCAATCACAGGGCCACACAGAGAGACAAACGACCAATTAATCAAACTTTATTTTTATGCCACTTTTAATACAAAACCAAAATTTAATCAATACAAAAAGTCTTCTTGCTTCTCCAATCTTATGCTTTGTTAGAACAGGTTGTCTCGACCATGCCTATATGCCTAAATGCATTGAGTTGCTGCCATGTGATTGGCTGACAAGCAGTTCAATCAATCAGTCAATCAAACTTTATTTGTATAGCACTTTTTATACAAAGTTTTTTTGCCCAAACTGTTTTACATAAAAAAGAAATTAAAAAAAAAAAAAATTTAAAACATTATAAAGCAAAACAAAAAGTAAAAAGCTGAATACAATGAAAATACAAGACGTTACCCACCCTCGCTATCCACATCTAGCACACACACTCACTTACGCACAGACAAAAAAACGTTTAGAGGAGTGTCGAACAGATTTAGAGGACTGAGGAAACACCGGAGCTGAGGCTAAAAGGACAAAAAACACGATTAGAAAGTAGATAAAAATGCTATAGGGAAAATAAATTAACAAAATCAATTTTAAAATAATAATAATATGGTAAAATGAGATAGCCAAACACCAAATGCATAGAGGATTAAAATATATACATAAAGATGAAATTATAATTAATATGATAAACTAAAAGCCAGACCTAAAAGGTAGATCTTGAGTTTGCTTTAAAAAATGCACTCACACCTAAGGACAATTAAGTGTCATCACATAACATGAAGTGAAGGAGCCCAAGAGCCTGGAGAGAACCCATGCATGCACGGGGAGAACATGCAAACTCCACACAGACAGGCCTCGACTGACATGGGGATCAAACCAGCAGCTTTCTCTCTGTGAGGCTCAACTGCACCACTGTGCCACCAACATTCACATCAACAGAGAGATTTTTAAATGGAATAAAAACAAAAGAGAGTCAGAGGATCAGAGTTGGAATGAAAAACAAGAATTGTGACGACCTTTTGTCAAGATTGTTTCATGGAGTGTAGTGGTGTGTTTGGGGAGGTAACTTTGTGTGACACTTGAGATCCTGCAGATCATCCGTTAGATTTTAACTCTGACCTAAACCGGTTCATGAAATTGTGGGTCAAATAAAAGAAAAATTACCCAGACACAAACCCCAGAGGGATGTTTGAAGCTGGTGGTGCGATCGTCTTCAGACACTGTGTGGTGGGTTTGTGTTCAGGCAGGTGGAGTCTCACCTCCAAACATTCCTGTCATTCTGCTTCCTGTTGCAGCATGCCGAGGGAGACGGCCTCACTGCGCTGAAACATGAGGGAGCAGAACTTTATGTGGGGTTTTAAAGAGAGGACAGTTCTCTGGAGAAAAATTCTTACACACTGTTAAAGAAATGTGAGAAATGAAAATTATTATTGATGAGGGATGGGCATCAAAAAACATTTCCAATTGATGAAAATAAGCCTTATAATTGTTCTGTCTGCTTTGCAAATCCTCCATCTTGCCCTTACCAGAGGCAGAAACGACAACAAAGGTTAAATCAGCCAACCAAACTTAATTTATATAGTTCATGCAGATTAAATGCAGTTCAAGGTGCTTTACATTGGGACAAAATGATTGACAAAACATGTCATCATAATCATACCAGCTGATTATACTCTCTCTTCAAAAGCCTGGTTTGCATTTAAAAGTGGCTTATTAGTACAGACTAAATGAAGCATTTAAATTAGGAAAAAAATGATTTTTGTACAAAAATAATCGATTTAGAAATCGTCAAGCAAAAAATCCTGATACTTATGTGAATCGATTTTTTCTTCCACCCCTAAGACATATACATATATATGTATATATATATATATAATATATATATATATATATATATATATATATATATATATATATATATATATATATATATATATATATATATATATATATATATATATATATATATATATATATATATATATATATATATATATATATATATATATATATATATATATATATATATATATATATATATATATATATATATATATATATATATATATATATATATATATATATATATATATATATATATATATATATATATATATATATATATATATATATATATATATATATTTGATATATAAATACGTGAAATAATGTTTTTAATTTCTTACAACCAAACGGAAAATAAATGCTCAGCAGAGGTCCATCTACTCAGTAATATTCCACTGCAGTTGTAATGATAGTCAGCAGGACATCAAGAGGATTTGGAGACTGATGAAAACCAGAGAAATAATAAGTAAAAGAAATAATCAAATCAAGGAGACTGAAAAATAAAGTAAAAGAAAGAATCAAGAGAAAATTAAAAAAAATAAAACCATAAGTTAACAACCCCATAAAAAGCTCAAAATGCATTTAAAACGAATAAAACAAATAAAAAAACATGATAAGAGATAAAATAACAGAATCTGACATGATTAAGTGTGAAAAGATTAAAACTACATCAACGTATTGAAGTGATTAAACACATACTAAAAAATAAAAGACGTCAGCCAATAAAATTTTAAACATAAATTCAGTAATAACCTAAGGTAAGACTTGATACAAAGTTGAAAAAATACATAAAAGTCATTAAAATTTTAAAGTTCTACACTATATTCAGGCTGAATAAATGAGTTTTCAGGTTGCATTTCTACACTTGCAGGCCCCAGATGTTATTTTATTACATCAACACTCACATTGAGGGCTGATTGTCATCCTGGCTCTGGCTCTGGTCAGTTTTGGTGCTTGGTGGAAAAGTTTGTGGCAGGTTCCTGCATAGTTGTACATTAATATAACTGACCTCAATGTTAACTTCAAACATTCAAATAACAATATTATATGACAAAGATAAATATTTACATCCATTTGTTTGACTCTGTGTGCAGTAACAAGGAAGAGACAGGCAGAGCTCACCTGCTGCTAGTTAGCTTAGCTCAAACACTGGGAGTCAATGGAAAGTGTTAGCCTACATTCATCAGATAAGCTCTTCAGCATCTCTATATGGTCCTGTGTGCTTGTTGACTTGTTTTTTTACCGCTTTATGTTGCGTCATCTTCTGCTATCATCGTATTATCTTTTTCTACTCATAAACAGAAGCTTCATTTTATTGGCGTACTAACACGAAGGTTCACTGTGGTTTAATATGTGACGTTCCAGACAAGTTAAGTCTTTTGAATGGCTCTTCTAAATAAACAATGAGAACCGATTTGCAGTTGAAAAGAAAAAAAATGTTGGCCTATTCCTTTAAAGATGCAGACGCTCCATCAGAGTGTATCAGACAGAGAGAGAATACAGTACTGTCAGGAGTTCTCTGTATTTGAAAGTACGTTTTTGACCATTAGGGATTGTTAACGTAGTCTTGTAATCATTAACAACAAATTTATGAACCTGATTTAAGGAAAAATATTAGATCTATGAACAAGTTTTACTGTGAGGGGAAAGCCAAAGAAAGCATCATGCTACATTGCTAACAGGCAGTAAGGACATTTGCATTTGATTTATTGTTTTGAATTTTATTCGTTGTTCATTTATTTTCTTTCCACTATCTCACTTCAGTACATTTTATCCCTTCTTAACATATTATTATTTAATATTTTATTTTATTTACCTATTTATTTTCCTATAGTATGCTTATTTATTTATTTTAGTCTAATTTCTTGTCAGGATTTTTGATTGGTAGTTTAGTCTTCGCTCCAGCGTTTCCTCCTTTTGATTAAAAATGGTGTTTCCTCAGTTCCTCACAATCTCTTCCTTTGTGTGTCTTTAAATGTGTGTGTGTAAGTAAGTGCATATGTGGATTGCAAGAGTGGGGGTTGTATTTTCATTGTATTTAATGATCTACTTATTATTTATTTTTATTTATTTTGTTTCTTCATTTCTATGTAAAGGTCTTTGTGCTTCAGATTTTTGTACGAAAAGTGTTAAATAAAGTTTGATGTAATTACCCTGAGGCCTTGTTTACTCGTCAACATTTTAACCAGAAATGAAAAGTTTTCTCCTTTGCGTTTTCAAAGCCTCCTCATTCACACACAGATGCAACAGCAACTGAAACTACTGGAATGAATGCAAGGCCAGTAGATGGTGATGTAGGTTTGTAGTGAAACAGTGGTGTTACTACAGGCATACGCCTTCCAATGAAGACACACTTTTCATTAACAACAATGGCGAATGGATGCTTAAAGATGCCAGAGTTTTTTTTTTTATTTAACCTTTATTTAGCCAGGTTAGTCCCACTGAGATCAGCAGATCTCTTTACCTAGGGAGACCTGACCAAGAATGGCAGCAAAACAGTTTCAACAAACAGTCACACAGACTCAATACAGTACAAAGAAGTGAGGAAAACAATAAAAGCTTCTTGTGTGGACAACAAATGTGTTTGGATATTTCAGTCTGGATAACAAACCGAGCACAGTAAGCAGCACACGTTGCCCGGCAGATGACCGAAGCTTTTGTTGTTCCTGGAATGTGCGCTCAACCTTCATGTGAAAGAGTACTGTGCTTGCTAGTGTTGTGCTCAAGACCACGCTATCCGAGACCAAGACTTGCCCGAGACCAGAATGCACTGAGACCAGCACTGAGACCATGACCAAGACCAAGACCATCAAAATCAATTTTATAAACCATGACAGGGTTCAACAGTTAAGAGGGGTGTCCCTCAGTCACAACACCAGAAAGGTTGCAGTCATCACAGGAGGAACTAACACATGAATTGGCGCTTTTTGTCGTTTTGCTAAGTGTTCCTCCTTATTCACATTAATGAAGGTGAAGAACAGCAGATCAGTGCTGGTCTTGAACGGTCTTGATGGAAAATCCACAGTCTGGCCAGTCTGAGACCGAGACAAGACAGAGTAAAAAGGGGCCGTTTACATGGAAACTCCTGACTTGAAGACGCAAAGATTCTTCCTTTCCGTTTTCGAATTCTTCTGCGTTTAGATGACAACGCTCGGAGACGAGTTAATCCCCTGTAAATCCGCTGTAGTGTGCATGCCGGTTCAGTAGATGGCGGTGTAGATCTGCAGAGAGGCAGCGCTGCTACAACACACGAACGAAGAAGAAAAACTTTCACAAACAACAATGGTGAATAGACGCACAGAGAAGCAGGAGTTTCTTTTTTGGACAACAAATCAGTTCGGACAACAAATCTGTCTGGATAGTTTTTTCTGGATAACAAACCGAGCACGGTAAGACGCTCACACGTTACTCGGAGGACGGAGGAAGCTGCTGTTGTTCCTGGTATGTGCGCGCAGCCTCCATGTGAATGAGTACTGCGCATGCGGTGACATCAGCGTTTCCCCCTGAAACGCTCTGCTCTGTGTTTACACGAGGCCGGATGGAGGAGCGGATTCAAATCTTTCCGCTCTGGGGAGCGGTTTCAAAAGTTTGCGTTTTCAGTGGAAAGTCAACGTGGTCTCATCTAAACGGAAGGCCAAAACGCAACGAAATGTTTGCGGAATTGACCGTTTTCGGCGTCATGGAAACGGCCCCTAAAAATGCTCTCGAGTCCAAGACAAGACCTTCAAAATGTGGTCTCAAGACCGGTCCCGAGACCAAGACCAGTTTTAAGTAACACAACACTAGCGCATGTGGTGACGTCAATGTTTCAGGGGGAAACGTTGAATCTTAACACGGAGACGGATACGGAAATGTTTTCATAACTTTTCACTCTGGAACCTGCCTTCAAAAGTTTGCGGATTCAGGTACTCCAGGCACCGTTCTCGTGTAAACGGAAGGCAAAATCCCAATGAGAACTCTCCCTTTTTGACATTGCTTGTCGTGTAAACCGGTCCTGAGAGTTTTTTGATAATGCTTACTAGCTAGCATTGCGTTAGGGCATGGTGTGACCCGGTGTGCACTCGCTGTCCTTTTGTTTACCCACAGCAGGCAGCATTAGTAAAACTTAATTTAGATTTATTAAAACATGATGATAGAAAAAGTAGGGTAGGTAAAGATTGTGGGCCTGATAACATAATGTGTCGTCTGTGTGTTTCAGACCATGTGGAGAACGAGGAGCAGTACATCCAGTCCATGGAGAAGTTTAAAGACTGTGCGAGCAGAGAGAACACCGAGGTCGGCTCAGCTTTCCTCACCTTCGCCATTTTTACCAAAGAGCTGACGGCGCTCTTCAAAAACCTGGTGAGGAATCCAGCAGTGTCTCCATATGAGGACTTTTACATACGGATAGTAAACATTAGAGCAGTGGAGGACTGTCCTTGACGGTAACTTTCTGTTTGCAGTTGCAGAACATGAACAACATCATCACGTTTCCTCTGGACAGTCTGCTGAAAGGAGACCTGAAGGGAGTTAAAGGGGTTCGTGTGCACTTTTCTCTGATCACTTTTAACATTCAGTATCTATCTTTACCTCCACCAAGGACTTTATGCTTTTGTTAGTGTATATTTGTTTGTTTGTTGGCCAGATTACGCAAAAACTACAAGACAGATTTTGCTGAAATTTTCAGGAGATGTTGGTTAGAGCCCAACTAAAGCTTCAGTCACACATTCACGTTTCTCATGGCGATTGTGCACGATTGTCATAATCCTGATGAAGCTTCTGTTTTTGTGCATGCGCTACTTAATCTGGCTCAGCGTTGTATAGTCTAGGGCTGGAACTAACGATTATTTTCATAATCGATTAATCGGGCGATTATTTAAGTGATTGATTGATTAATCGGATAATGACACATTTTTGCAATTTCCTTTACAATTTAGCTTGTTGTTTTAGATATTTTCTAAACAACAATAAAGGCAATTAAGAGAATTTTTCCTTCAGTAATAATATTTTATTACAGCTTTTTTCTTTCTTGACTCATTGTGCAAAACTGTAAGTACATTAATAGTGTAGCAGTTCGACTGTTTGTTATGTGTTCAATGTGGATGTTAATGTTTCCTGAAAATTGAAGGTCAGTGAAGGGACCAGGAAGGCGGGGCGAGCGGGTCAGAGTTCAGAAGGGGAGAGATAGTGTGTGTGTTTGAGCGAGGAGGGAGAGAGCCGCTAGCAGGAGGTCTAGAGAGCTGGCTCATCTCCTCCTAACTAACTGAGTGTAAGCTACAATTTCATGCATCAAAACACCCGCAGTTGGTTGCCGATGAAAATCGATAATTAAATTAGTTGACATTTAATTTAATTATCGATTTTAATCAATTTAATTGATTAGTTGTTGCAGCCCTAGTATAGTCGTGGACTAACGATTGGGGGGGAAGGGTCCTGTCTGTTTTGAACTGTTCAAACTGTCTTGGAGAACCGCCACTGTCAGTATAGCGAGGTGGAAACCTAATGCAGGCTAACGGTATTAGAGTGACATGTACAGGACTCAATCGAGCTGACTGTGGTTCAATCCAGAAAGCTTTCTGAGGATGGTTGACAAGGACGTATCCGCTTGTGCCCCAACTGTGCATGGCGGCACAAGCGACAGGGCTCAATCAGGGCGTAAGTGACGCACACTGGGCTTGAACAGGACTGATGTGTCAGCTGGATGAAAATGAACGGAGTCCTCGTCGTATCATTGTTATAACTGCTGGTCAGTAAAAGGTCCACAATTCATACTGATGTCCACAACAAGTTTAATCTTTACAGACGGTACACCATGGAGACACCGTGAAAACTAGAACAGATAAGACAGGGTTTTAGCCCTTGTCCAAAGCATTTCACATTCACTTGGCAACAAACATATTTCATATTTCATATTTAAACAAATACACAACTGCTGAGATAACAGTATCTTATTCAATGTCAAATAATTCACAGACTTCACTTCTCTGAAACGAAATTACACAGTAATTTCAACCACTTGTCACAAATGTAGTGCCTCTAAGTTTGTTTCTTTGTTTCATGCCTGAAGGTTCATAGGAAGATGTGTTTAAAATCATGTCTGATTTTATTAATAGTCTGCTGATCATATTTGACGTGTCCTCAACACCCAAAAAATGTACATCAGCCCAGCAAGAATTTGTCTCTTTTTGCCTGATTAGAGCCAAAAAGTTATTCCTAAAGTTTCACCCTGACTGTTACTGTTATGTAAAGAGAGTTTGCTGAGCAGGGAAGGGTGATGATGTTAGGAACGACGGCCCTGCTTTCTTTTTTCAACAGTTTTTTTTGTGCTGATATCTTACATTTCCCCATTTATGTTAACCCTTAACCCCCAGCTCAACTGAATAAATAAAAATAAAATGAAAATAAGAATATAAAAAAGGACATAAAAATAAATATATAAATCATGTCAAGAAATGGTTGCATACTTAAAATAATAATGTTAATCATAATAATCAATAAAAGAAAAAAATATAATGATAATAAAAACAATTATAAAAAATAAAATTTATAATAAAATAAAAAATAAATAACAATATAAAAAATAATTTAAAAACTATAAAAAATAAATTAAAATAGAATTAAAATAATATAAAAAAATAACAAAAATAATAATAATAAAAAAAAACTTTTGTCAAGAAAATGATTGCATATTTAAAGGTACAGTGTGTAGTTTTTAGCGACATCTAAAGGTGAGGTTTGAGATTGCAGCATTCCGGCGCTCCCCCCTTCCTGATGGAGAACCTCGGAGCTACGGTGGCCTGCCAAGGACAAAAAGTGTTTTTTCAGCATGGCGTCGTCTACAAGTGCTTCCAGCTACCAGTCTATCAAATATCTCTGTTGATTCGCCACATTTGAAAATTTAGAGAGTATTTCGGGCGCAAAAATCACCATGTAGAATACCAAAATGTGGTCATTTGAGCCATAAAACGCACAGATACAAATGTCATTTCGGTATTTCGGACATTCTGTTAAGCGCGCCATTATGCTATCGAAGAAACTTTTGGTCGGCTCCAAAACAAGAGCCTAATTTACAAAAGCGTTAAAGAACTAATAGGAGATAATGAAGAATGCTTTTATTTTGAAAATGAGAAGTTTGCTAGTGGCTGATTTTTAGCTGAATGCCGTCTCAAGACGACTTAACATTTATGATATTACGATATATGTAATATATAATATTATGATATTGTTACGACCTGAGGCTGTTTTTTATTTGAGTCAGTTTTTCCAGTATTTTATCTGATGACTTTCATTTTGAAGCCTGAGGCCGTATTATCTGACGGAGGTTTTATTGAGGGGGGTTTTTCTGATGCAGTTTGGTCTGAGAAATGACACAGAGGTTTTCCTGAGACCGAGGATGTCCTAAAATATACACCTTACCAATGTGTACATATGCTACTAAATAACAAATTAGGAGCAAACAATAAAATTAAGGAGTACGGTGAAAATCTTTATCTTTGTCTCATCAGCAGCGCTATATAGCTTAGTTATCAGCCTATGTTTTCTGTCCACAGAAAATTGCTTGTGGCCGTGAAATAAGCCTCTCATAGCAGATACATTCTCTGCGTCTGACTCCGACTTCTCCCGAAAGTAAACAAATAAATTCAGCTCCATATAAGAGTACAATTCGACACTTAGTCTTACCTGTCCAGCAAAAAACAGGCAACTTCTGCATCTGTCTGCAAACTTATCCTTCAGGGACTTCCATCTGGGAAAGGCAGCGCCGGTGTTGACCCTGTTTGTTTTGTCGTAGCCTTTCCCGATTGCGTTTGGCTTCATCCCGTTTTTGTTTCTTTGACAATGATTCATGCTCCACTGATGGCAAATTGTACGTGTGGTCCTCCATGTTTGTATGTATTAGCACAGCTGCTTGGTAATCACTCTCTTCTTCTTCGTCTATTTCACAACTGTGCATTTCTGGTAGGCGTCAAAAAAAAAGCGAGAAAGCGTTTCGTTTGTCTGTTCTGGGTTACGGTAGAAAAATGGTGATGCAAGATGGTAGCCCCCATAAGAGACGACCCACTCCTATGTAGATATAAATGACTTATTGTAAGGTAACGAAAACAAAACATTAACTATTTAAGGCTGATTAGAAACTAATTTAAATATAACTTTAAGTAATCTATTCCATTTTTACCAAGTCTGTTATTTTTTATTTTTATTATTTTAGCATTTAATAATACACACTGTACCTTTGAAATATTTATGTTGCTCATAATAGCTTTTTTCTTTTAAACCTTTAAATCCAACACAAAAAATATATTATTTTTTTTGGTTTGTTTGTAGTTTATTCTATATCCTAAAACACTGACAGAAACAAACAATGAAATGTTTTTAACACATTAAATATTTCTGAATTTATTAACTGCTGCCAAACATTTGAGCTGGGAGTTAAAGGGCTAAAAAAGGAAACATGCACTGAATGTTTTGTCTACTGTATGAGTATTTGTACATCACAATTAGGAAAACAGAAGTCAAACCCAGACCTTGAGTCAGTTTTAAAGCTTCCCGTTGGATTTATCAGCAACAACAACCTTCATGTTAAACCTGGACATACTTCATGAGTGAATCAGCGGTCAAAGTCCGCCACGGCGTTAATCTCATGACGTCTCTTCCCTCTCCAGGATCTGAAGAAGCCGTTCGATAAGGCCTGGAAAGATTACGAGGCAAAGCTGTAAGAAGAAAAAAAAAACTATTGATCATTAAAGGTGTATCTGCGTTTGTGAGTGTGCTTAATTTGACGTTTGACCTTCCCAGAGCGAAGCTGGAGAAGGAGAAGAGGGAGCACGCCAGGCAGCACGGGATGATCCGGACGGAGTTCAGCGGAGGAGAGATCGCAGAGGAGATGGAGAAGGAGAGGCGGCTCTTCCAGCTGCAGATGTGTGAGGTTAGAAAGCTCACATGGACAGCAGGATTCAGATGAGAAGAGTTTTAGAAGTGTTTTAGAGCTGAAGAGTAAGAGGAAAAGAACAGAGCAGGATTGTTTTCCTGTGAGTTTGGGATTTTATTTTCTAAAGAATTGAATCAGAGAAGTGCAGCATCTGTTGATAAACATCAGTTTGGTCAGAAGTGGCATCCAAATACAGACATTCACTCACCTGTTTAACTGCATTTTAACTCAAACAGCTAACCAGCCAACCACATGACAGCAACTCAGTGCATTAAAGTCACCACCTAGACTTAACTAATAGATACAAGCTGATGCAATGAGCAGCTTCTCATTTCTTAAACAACCATGTCAAAGACACATCCTGTGGTCGTGGAAAAGATGTTAGTCTGTTTAAGAAGGGTCAAATCATTGGCATCAAGCAGAGAAAACATTTAAGGAGATTGAAGAAACTACTAAAACTGGGTTAAGAACTGTCCAACACATTATTAAAAACTGGAAGGATGGTGGGGAACCATCGTCTTCAAGGTAGAAATGTGATCAGAATAAAATCCTGAATGATGGTGATCGGTGAATCAAATCAAAGAAAAACAACAGTAGAACTCAGGGGTGTGTTTACAGACAATGTGATGGGAACTCAAGGGATTGGGACTGAACAGCTGTGTAGCCTTAACAAAACCACTAATCAGTAAGGCTAAGCAGAAAAAAGGCTTCAGTTTGCTAGGGAGCATAAAGATTGGACTGTGGACGACTGGAAGAAGGTCATGTGGTCTGATGAGTCCAGATTGACCCTGTTCAGAGTGATGGGAGCATCAGGGTAAGAAGAGAGGCAGGTGAAGTGATGCACCCATCATGCCTAGTGCCTGCTGTCCAAGCCTGTGGGGGCAAAAATTAGAATGGAAGTAAATCTTGTGGAACAAAATATGAAAGAATGAATCCATTTTGCCTGATATCAATGCTCCACACTGCTGGTGGTTTAACAGTGCAGGTGATATATGTTCAGAACAATAAAAAGTGCTGGACAAGTTGATATGTCAATATAATGAGATGTTTTCGATTTGCTGTGTTTCCATCAGTAAAAGATAATTAAAAAAAACATCCAATCACATCCACTTTATTTGTATAGCACATTTTAACAACATTAATGGCGCCAAAGTGCTGTACATAGAATCATAAAAACAATAAAACAAGCAATAATAAAATAATCAATATAACAAAAAGCAATAAATAATCAAATAAGTGCATAAATCTAAAACGATGCTATGAATAAAATAATAAAATCAAGCAGATAAACATAGTAAAATAATAAAAGATGTAGTTAAATGTCATAGAAGAAATAAAAGACATCGAGGCCAGCTTCTATCCAACCTTACCTGAACATCTACATATCAAAATCTATCTATCTATCTATATTCATTCGTTCAAGTTCACCTGTCTGTTCGTTCGTTCGTCTGTCTGTCTGTCTGTCTTCGTCTGTCCGTCTGCCCGTCTGCCCGGCTCCGGCCTCCGGCCTGGCCTGGGTCTGGCCCTGGCTCCGCCTGGCCTGTCTGTCTGGCCCGGCCCGTCTGGCCCGTCTGGGTCTGGCCCATCCATCCATCCATCCATCCATCCATCCATCCACATCCACCTGGCCCATCTATCTATCTATCTATCTATCTATCTATCTATCTATCTATCTATCTATCAGAAATGTTAAAATGAGTGATGTTGGTCCTTAATTAGCTTTAAAACCTTTTATATTAAATGAATAACTTCACTGCCATTGTTAGTTAATTCTGTTTTAGTCTCAGCACACAAACTTTGATCATGCCTGGAATTATGTTTTGTCTCTTTGTTTTGAAATTCACACCAGATACTGACTGGTTCTGAGTCCCCAGAAAAAAAAAAAAAATATATATATATATTTATATATATGTGCACACCTGTGCACATATATGCATATATGTCAGATCATATCTTGATGTGGCACACCTGTGAGGTGGGATGGATTATCTCAGCTATATATATAGTGCTCACTATATATATATATAGACAGATATATATATACAACACTATATATATATATAAAAGAATATATATATATATATGCATATAATATATATATATAGATATATATATTTGATATATATATATATAAAAAAAAAAAATATATATATATATATATATTTTTGTTGAGTATATATACTTTTGTAGAGTGTATTTGTGTGTTCACATTGTTTTGCCCTTAAACTATTGGAGAACTTTTTGTGTCCACAGATCAAACAGACTCAGGATGGAGAGAGGAAACAGCTGATCCAGCTCCGGGACGTCCTGAAGGCCTCCCTGAACTCTGAGCAGAAAGAGGTAAAAACCTTTTACTGTTTTTAAAATGTTTTTATTGTTAAAGGTGAAATAAATCAACAATGTGAGAGGTGACAGCATCAGACACATGGCACTCCTGATATTTATTACTCAGACATTAGATGTTGAGAAGTCACAAACCTCTGCCATGGTAGCTCACATATTGCTGTTACATCTGTAAGCAATAGTTCTATGATAAAGTTAGCATCAAAATTTGATTCTTGACCTTGAAAACTCACACAGAGCACTCAAAATCATGTTGATATCATTATTAGTTAGATTGTTATCAAGCAAAAATTTTCCCTAGCTAATGCCTCCTGAAAACTTCAGCAAAATCTGTCCAGTAGTTTGTGTGTAATCTTGCTCGCAAACAAACATACGCCACAAAAAGCATAACCTCTTCGGTGAAGGTAAAATGTCTTAGCAATGTAATATTGCAAGCATGGTTTGTTCATATATATTTAATAAACCAACACTATGTAGCTTTTCAAGCATAATATAATCTTTCGATATTCATTGTGATGGTCCACCACTTTACAGTGAGTTCAATGACACTTCTGTCGTGGTCTGGAGTGGTCTGTATCCTTTTAACTGGCGCTATGTAACTTCGAGGTGGATGGTGGGAACCCTGCCACACTAAAAAACTACACGTTTGGACTGCTTTACGGCATACATCACTTCCCCCGATTCCCGATTTGTTTAAAACACGGAAGTCTCGGCGAAAGCCAATCGCTGTAACCATGGTGGAGGCAACAAAGAACGTAAGGAAGAGAAAAGTTTTGTCAGAGGATACAAAACAAAGAAAGCGAGAGAAAAACAAGCTGAATGCTCGGACCAGAATAATCATCGGTTCGGTGTTCACTCACTGGCGTGAAATAAAAGACGAGGAGGGATGTCCGACTACTATCAGGTATGTTGGGCGACTAATTTATGACGAAGTTCCTCAAAAAACTTGACAGGAAGAAAGTACAGCACAACAAATCCAGAACGTACCAGTTTGTAGTTTTGTTTAGATCTATTTCAAGTGTGTGATATCACCAGCTCGTCGTTGTCTTTACTTTTATTTGCTTTATCGCTTCAACAGGACGGGGGCGACTTCACGGTAATAAAACCAAGTTGAACTTAGCGATTTTTAACATCGTCATTTAGTCAATAATAAATACATTACCTCGTCGCTATCCATACTGCAAACAGCCGCTGAAGACAGAAGAATACTTTTTAGCGAAGTCCTGGTTTCTGTGATTCGCATACAAAACAAATGCATACGACCGGCAGATCTGTCATACGACACTGACAGTATGCGCGCGCTAGGGCTCATGGGTAGTTGAGTTCTCGCTCCGGTCAAGCGAGGATCTTCCGTAGTGCTGCTTTAAATGTATGATTTTGCATTTATATCTAATTCTTCAATCATTTCTCTTCAGGACCCTCAGGCCAAACAGAACGCGGGTTACAGCCTCCATCAGCTGCAGGGGAACAAGGCTCACGGCACAGAACGATCCGGATTCCTCTTCAAGAAAAGTGAGGGGTGAGTGGTCTTCATGTCCCGGTCCTATGAGCGGAGGCCTCTCAGGACTACAGACGATTAGAGCTGGAGAAAAACTGACTGACCAGTGCATGTATGGAGCTGAATTTGTTTCTTTAATATGCAGTCAAAAAGGCAAAGGTTTAGCATAATTTGCAAACAAATTATAATTTCAAAAATACAAAAAATATGTTTGTGATCAAAACTGTATCTCCATAAATCCACAAGTTTTATTTACAAATCAAAATATTGCTCTCATGAACCACAGATTCATTTGCGTTTCCTGAACTGTTATTTGCGCTTCCAGAAATTTTGTATGCGCTTTTCAAAGTTTTATTTGCGCTTCGTCCTAACTCTCATGGGCGGGGACTCCTCTGAAAACTGTAAGAAGCCTCCTGATTGGTCAGCGTCCCTCAGAGTGACGGGATGACAACTTCCGCTCCAACACAGACGACATTGTGAGAGAAATGGCAAGAGTAAACCGAAGGAGACAAACATTGATAAACAGGAATGTTTTGTCTAACTTCTCTGTCTTTCTGGTGCTTTTTAAGATTTCTCTTCTTGCTCTCCTTTTACTTTTGCCCCAACCAGCCACTCTCCTGTTTCCACTAGCATTTGGCCCTTTTACCAGCCTAGCAGCCTTCTTCCACTAGCTTTCCTTTTTTAGCTCTGGTCTGCTGAAACTAAACTAAAAGATGGCATCACCGACTGCCGGCTACTGATTGGTCAGACAATGTCGTCATCGATGAGTCATGAGCGCGACGACCTAGCATGCTAGCGGTAGCTACCCAAGCTCAGACTGATGTCACGCGAATATTTAAACACGTGTTATCTAAAGGTTTGTCCAGGTGTTTTTGTACCATGTGGAGACTCATGAATCATCTCTACATATTTACCTCCGCCAAGGAGGTTATGTTGTTGCCAGCGTCTGTTTGTTTGTTCCTCTGTTAGCAACATAACTCAAAAATTTATGGATGGTTTTTAAGCAGATTTTCAGGAAATGTTCGGACGGGGACAAGGAACACATGATTAGATTTTGGGAGTGATCTCTGTCTTCAGTGATTTTTGTCTCTTTACAGGTTGAGGAAAGTTTGGCAGAAAAGAAAGTGCTCAGTAAAAAATGGTTTCCTGACCATCTATCACGGCACGGTAAGAAGCCAAATCCTCTCTTCCTATTGGTCCTCCTGCATGAGAAGCTCCTCCCCCTTGCTTGCATGCTCTCAGCCAATGAAAAGTCTCCCTCTGGGTCTTAGTTCCAAGTTAAATTGATGCTTCGCTAAGCCCCGCCTCTCTTAGTTACTGTTGCTATGCAGTCAATCATTCTCTCCTGGAATAAGAAATATGGAGTTTTTAGATATTGTTGAGTGATATTCTTAAGAAAATATCTGCAAAATTTTGGACAAATTCTCTAGAGGTATCAGAAAGAAGCAGACAGAAAGGTCTCTAGTATGATTTTGAGAGATACATTCACCAAATCAAATGTTGTCGGAGTTCAATTGGAGAATAAAATAGAGTCAAGCACCTCACATGGTTAAATTTCACATTGAAAACAACCACACAAAAGAACAACAATGTTATTGTACAGCAGGGCAAGTCGATATATATTGTTTAAATATAAATTAATGCTAATTTAGCTTTCATTATTGTTGTATTTGCCTAATTTTATGGCGTTCGTCACTAAATGCTAAAAGTTAGCAGTATGTCAGAACTTGTCCCTGTTACTCTTATTTCTTTTGCTCATATATTACCCAGTGGCTCAAGGTTTAACTGAAGCTACCTACTCTTGAGACGTCTGTCTGCTAACGTTATCTTACCTACCACACAACGCTATGGTTAGCTAACATTACTTAGCAATTTACTTTAGAACAAGCGTAGGTGTTTTTGTGCTTTATCCACACCCGCCATCTTTCTTTTTGTGTCTTGGGCTTGGGGAAGGCAAAAAAAAAACTTCACGCTACCCACCAAACTTCTCAGATATTGACTGTTGAACTTGCTAGTCCTGTATGCACACCGCTAAGGCATATTAGCTTCATTTGAGATCATTCCCTATCACAGATGTAGTGCACTATATAGCCTACTGTGTCTGCCATTTTGTAGTGTTGTTTGAGTTTTCACCAGCTAATTTCATTTACTATATAGTGCACTAAAAAATACCCACAATGCACAGCAAATGTGAATGTACATAAGACGTACCCTATATTGTACTCGCGTATACCACAATGCAATGCGGTCGTGTTTTTCCAGAGAAGAAGAAGAGAAAGAAGGCTGTCAGGCGCTGATTTCATTTATAAATGTAAGAAACGTTAAAGTATGTTTAACACATTCATAGCGTAGCTTTTTTACATCCTTTAGCCGCAGTAAAACGCTGCAAAATTAGCTACTTATGCTCCTGAGAGCCTGGTTTGTGTATGTGATTTTTGCCGCATCCACTTCCATCACAAGAATACACAGCTAAACTACTGACGCTATGACGTTAGGAACATTTCAGTGTAGTGTCTAAAATCTTGTTTGGTCATTCCCTAAGTAGTTCACTATTTTATTTACACTACATAGGTATTAGTGAGTGAATGAATGTGTAGGTGGTTTTGAACACAGCTAATGTTTTTTGCCAAAGCTTGACAGGCCTGTTGTGCATCCTTACGGTTGTTAACATAGGATTGGACAGTAGAAGTTTGTGGGAGGGGCTTAGAGAAGGGTTAGTTGGGGATTTCCTAAAAAACAAACAAGATCTCATTTTAGTTTTTTATTTATTTTCTTATTTTCTTCTTCCTTTCTGTTCCTTCTTTTTTCATTTTGAAGTTTTTACATGAAGAGTCAAACGGCCAATCGGCACAGAGCAAGCAGCAGATGAAGAGAAACAGGCGGAGAAGGCGGAGCATAAGGAAAAGGATGTCAAAGAGAAGGGTGTGAACAGGACAAGTCTGCATTAAATCTGACGTGCTTGCAGGGAGGGAGAGGGATTTATGCTTCTTTGTTTTGCTTTGTTTTTTCAACCTGCCGTCTCTGCTTCAGCTCTCGCAGAAACGAAATGCTCTACGTTGTGATATTGTTTGGTTTTAATTATCTGTTACTCAAAAAAAGTTCTCATGCACATTAAAAACAGTTGGCACAAGTGGGTGTTCTTTTGGCTGTGTACGCTCTGTCTGATTTATTAGGTACACCTTGCTAGTATCAGTTTGGGACAGCCTGCTTCTTCTGGGTGTGCCTAATAAAGTGGTCGGTAGCGTGTTACATGTGTGACCAGTGTAGGGTACATGTAAAACTCTTAGTATGGTGTGTTTAATGGCTCTACAAGAATAGGAAAATTCAGTATCTGGCAAAAAACTTGAATAAAAGCAGTTGTTTGGAGGTGAAATGTGTTTGTTTTTCTTTCAGTTTAACATTATTTTAACAATTAAATGATAAATTAATCATAGTTTCAATAAGTAAGCTGTTTGAGCTTCCAAAAACAAACTTTATAGTGTTTTTTGTCAGTTATAAAGAAATATGTTCTTGTATTTTTAACAAAAAAAGGTAGAAGTATATATAGTGGCATCATAATGAACTATGATTATCGAGGTCAATATCAACACTGATTAGTGACCCCTATCTGTAGTTACACAGCAAAATGTATGTATCCTGGTGGTTTTAAAATGGATTTCATTACCCGAGGATGCAGTGAGTCTTACTTTCACTGCCCAGTACTGCCTGGTAATCTTCAATCATGTCCTTCTCCACAGTATCAGGTGCACTGTGCTTGATAATAAGTCATATAATAAGTTAAAAAAGCATTATTCTACAAATACCAAATATCTGAAGTTGGATGCATATTAAACCAGACTGATTGTTACCATATGAAGAACACTTTGTCCTCTTAAGCTGTCTGATACTGGAAACTTAAAATCCATTTCTGAAGACGTCCTCCTCTTGCTGTTTCCTCACTCTTTTCTCTGCTTCTCGTCTCTCAGACAAACAAACCTCCCGCCAAACTCAACCTGCTGACCTGCCAGGTGAAGAGGAACCCTGACGAGAAGAAGAGCTTCGACTTGTTCTCACGTAAGCTGCACACACCACCCGCACAAATATGTATATTTCTATCAGAGTTTGATTGATAAAGTCTCATTTTATGTCTTTAGATGACAGAACATATCACTTCCAGGCTGAGGATGAAGCAGAGTGTCAGGTGTAAGTACTTCTAAGTCTAACCTGTTGGTCCTGATCTTACTCTGTGCTCAAGTCAGACAATTTTTTCATATAATACTTATTTGTATTGGGACAGCATTGTAGCTAAACCTCAGCCAGACAATGATGAAGCGTATTGATGTTTCATGAAACCTTGAATGGTGCTCAGCCTTTGGCCTTCATGCTTGAACACAATCCAGTCTTTAAATCTTCAGAGAGAGCTAAGGAAATACAAGATAGCTCTTTTAAAACATATAAAAATATACAAAGAAATCCTTTACATCTTCATGGCGGCTGATCATCAGAAACTAGCTTAAAACTAGCTGAAACAAAAACTTTTAGGAGAATATTTGATTTCAAATGTGCCCTTTAAGTTTTAAATACTTCGACAAATACATGTATATTAACACATACAAAGCATAATGAAACGGTTACCTTGTTCTCACTCCAGCCAGGTGCTTAAATGAAACTAAAAAAAAGGCTTAACATGAGGAAACATCTTCATCCGTGCCTTGTTTTTGCGACAACGTAAATGAAAACCATCCGAAACAAATGTAAATATATCCTTTCTCAATAATGGCCCCTAATGAGAGTGTGTGCAGAACACTAGAGCATTCATAACCTGAGCTGATTCTTCTTTTATTTTTCTAGCTGGTAGCAACTATAATGTGTGTTACTGCCACCTACTGGGCTAAAATTTGGATCAGAGCAACTATTTCTACAATGAAGAGCTACCGTAAACAGCAATAAATAATCCAGATTGTTCTAATTACAGAAACAAAAAGACTCAACTCGTTGGCTAACATCAAATTTCTAGCTTGTAAGTAGGTCAACAAAACAAAGCCTCTGTTTAGAAGTAGAAGAAGATAAAACAATAATAAGTCGCAACAAGCACACAGGAGCGTTTAGGGTTGCTGAAGAGTTTATCTGATAACTGTAGGCAGAGGGAGGCTAACATTTCCCATTGACTTCCAGTGTTTTTTTTCCTCTCTCTTTTTTTAAATCATTTAAACAAACATATATAAGACAAGACTAAGCAATACAATATGACAACAATAACAAGCTGTGAATAACAATACCAAAAAACAGTTCCAAATAAGCATGAGAGGTCCATTAGACAATATAGGGTTAAATGTAATATGTAGTGGGAGCCATGGCCACAGCCAGGTATGAGGTCAGTGAGGTCCGGACCTCACCTATTTTTTCTGAGTTTTTTTTTTTTCCGCCAAATATGCCCAACTGAATAAAACATAAACTCATAAAAACTTGAAACCTCTCTGTGAAACGTACTTGTAAATTGCAAATTGTGGTAAACATCCATGGGCTTTGTGTTCTGTTTGTGCCTGTGTGCGTGTGAACAGCTGTTTGATCAGCTGATGCACGTACCCACATGCGCCCTGTGACGCGCTTGGCAGAGGGCCAAACCCCATTCAAAAACTAGAGTATTTTTATTATTAGCACTTTGTAGACCACATCCCCGCCCATCTACACCTAGGTGACCACAATATATTATTTTAGATAATTCGGCATTAGTTCGGCCTGTCAAATCATCTGATCAAAGCCAGTTTATTTACTTTTATCCACAGCGGAGAGCGCGCCCGGTGCTTTCTTTTTTTTTGGATGAGCGCCTGGCTCATCAGCTGGCCGATGGCATGCTTTGTTTTCAGTTCATATTAATTTTAATATACCCATTCCACAGAAAACAAGTCACAGAGAGCAGGGCAAACATGTCCAAGAGATTAAAACAGAATACACTGGATGCATTTCTGGCAAAGAAAAAGAAAGAAATTGACAAAGAGGAACATGAAACAAAGGAGGATGGAAGAGAGAATAGGGAAAGTAAGGTGGAGCACAGAGAGGAGAGTCATGCAGAGATGGAAGGGGAGCAGAGAAACACAGAGGAGGATCATGCCTCTGGTCACAGGAGGATTCAGCTAGCCTTTAATGTAAAACGTTGATTTGTTGTTTTTTTTTAAATATACATTTTTGTCTGGAAAATGATGATTTATCATCATTAAAAGATATTTAAACAATAAACATCTTGTGTGACTTGTGGCCTAAAAAAAGAAATACAATAAAATACAAACTTAAAAAAAACATCGAAAAAATTTTCGGTGCGCGCATCATGGACCTCACCTATTCCAAAATCCTGGCTACGGCCCTAGTGGGAGCTAAATTCAAAGAAAAAAAAAATCTTCCCTTCTCCTTACATAAATGCTTTTGTCATTATAGCAGAGATATTTACATTAATATAATCAAGGAATGGTCTCCATATTTTTTTCAAAGGCGTCAGTTTTGTAGTGCAGGAGACAAGTCAAAAAGTCCAGGTGCATGTATCCTATTATTGTCCTATGCCATTCCTCAACTAAAGGGGCTTTATCTGATATCCAGTGCGGAAGAATATTTTTCCTGGCGCAAAATGTCATAGCACTGTACATTTTTCTCTGATATTTATCAGTCTCACAGCCACTGAGAAAACCCAGAAGGAGGGAAACTGGGTCGAGTTCAATCTCCTTCTTCAGAACCTTTCATATTTCAAATAAGACATCATTCCGATATTTCTGTATTTTAACACAAGACCAGAGGAAGTGAGTAAGATCACCAAATCCGGTCCTACATTTAAGGCAAAAGAGACATCCTTTCTATTGTTGGAGAGACGGCTTGGAGCAACATATGCTCTATGCAGAGTTTTAAGTTGCAAAGCTCTTGTTCGGTTACATACCGTTATTTTCGTTGCATTATCCCAGATGTCATTCCACATCTCCTCAGTTATCTCAACACCCGACTCCACTTCCATTGTTTGAGCTAAGCTAACTAGCAGTGGGTGAGCTTTGGCTGTCTCTTCCTTGTTACTGCACGCAGAGTTGAAAAAATTGTGTAAATGTGTTTGGCTTGGACTCAAGAGTAAGGCAAGACATGAAAACAAAAGAAAATTTTGGAGTGTTCCTTTAAATATGATCCTAATTTCCAGAAGGATAAATAAAGATCTATCTAAGATATCTAATTTCGTCCAAGCCTTCTTCTCTGTGTTACACATTTGATCTGATGAAATGTCGTTTCTCTGCAGCTGGGTGTCGGTGCTTCAGAACAGTAAAGAGGAGGCTCTGAACAAAGCGTTCAAAGGCGACCAGAACGAAGGAGAGAACAACATCGTGCAGGAGCTGACCAAAGCCATCGTCGGAGAGGTGAAGAGGATGAGCGGCAACGACAGCTGCTGCGACTGTGGAGCTCCAGGTCAGTGTCATAACTGCTGAAATAAGCAGTGTTGGGACTAACAGTGTTACGAATAACGGCGTAACTAACGCCACTACTTTTACCCAGTAATCTAATCAATTAATATTCAATATGTTATAATGTCATGACTGTTACCAACAGGAAAATGTGGCGCGTTACTTTGCACCGATGTCAAACAGTTGTTACCCGACCTGCCTCACTTAACCAGACACAGACAGGAGCTGATGCTGACAGACAGATGAGAAAACTATGCCAGAGTTGCCATGTCTGCTTATTATAAGCGACTTTTGGCTTTGTTTTATTCTAACTTGCTTGTGTATATTGGGAGTTTTATGTTGCAGTTTTTTGGGCTTGTTCAAATGGTGCAGTTGCTCATTTGGGCTTGTTGTGCCCCCAGATCATCAATATAAACCCGATTCAGAATTTATTAAAATTAATTTATCCTACCCTAAAACAAATTAAAATTTTACTGTAAAAATGATGTTTCCACCAAAAATAAGTCCTTAGATTTATTTTAATTATTTAAAGCCAGAGTTAAATTTATTTCTAATGTAGCTACGACTGTTTTCACCATAACAAAGCTGTAGAGGATTAAGATAAAACTTAGATTTAAGCCTGACGTGTCTTTTTGGTCACAAATATCCAGGTTAGACAGACTGTTTATCAATAACTAAGTTATAAATAACAGCAGCCCCTCCCTTCACTTCTGTATAAAGAAAAGGATGTTCCACCTCCAAACAAAATTATGTTTAATAAGTAAATTAAGAGAAAAAAAAGAAATATGACTTTGAAATTGAAAAGAAATGTGGATAATAATTAGGGCACACTTCGTGTAGGTTTCTTTCTTTAAAAATGTTTATTTAAATCGCAAAATCTGGCAACACAGCTAGCTGCAGCAACAGCGAGTCCCGAGCGGTGGAGTCAAAACTTAAGTTTTCAGGATGAAAGTACAAGAATTAAAAGGCAAGAACACACATCTGAAGTGTGCATTATGTCCTAAAGCAAAGTGTTCGTCTGTTGTTAGTAAATCTAAAATCAAGAGACCGAAAACACAGAGAACTCTGCTGATGATGTCAGAGCTGCTGCAGCAGGTAACAACAAGGAAGGACACAGAGACCTTCCTTGGGGGAAAGTAACTAGTAACCATAACTAACTACTTTTTTAAAGTAATTTGCCCAACACTGGAAATAAGTAATAAACAAAGACGAATACAAGAAGGCAAAACCCAACATTCAGCAGTGTGATCAATTCATCAACACCGCCCTTCATTCAGCTCCATAACACCTTCAGCCATTATATCATCGTCTTTTCATGATCGTGGAGAAACAAAGTGCAGTGAAGTGGACTCAAGGTCAATCCTCCAACTATCAGGACAAAAGCTGCTCCGTCTGCACCCGTTTAGTCAAATTAGGTCGAGCTTTCTTCAGCTGTCAGTCGTGCCGGTCGGACGAGTTCCTGCATGAATGAAACAGAGTTTCAGTGTTCACTCTCTGGAAGTTCAACGTTCCTGAGTTTCAGCTTAACTGTCTGTCAGCTGCTGACTCTGTTGTTTTTTTTATTTTCATGTTTGACATCAGGGTAAAGCCTAGAAACAGACAGAAGTGTAAAAATCTGCAGATCATCTGCAGCCAAGGTTTAGTCCAGTTCAGGGTAAATAAAAGTTGAGATATTTTTTAGTTATAAATTACTGCAATGTGCAAATGTGCACATGTTCAGGCTTGTATTTGTTTTTTAATGAATTTAAAGATGCTAGAAGAAGTTTCTAAGTAATTACAAAAAAGGCTCACTTTTACACATATGCCTGATGGAAATACACACTTTAAGATGAGTTTTATAGCATCAAAATAGGTTATCTATAAATGCTATTCCTTAGCCTTCTGGTCAGGTCGGACAGGGCTGGACTGGCCTGGATACTCAACTTCAGAATCAAGACAATTAAAACTAGAGCAAATTTATATTATTCGGACACGTCTTAGAGCACCGGGCTGTAAGTAGCGATATATAGCCGGCTACAAAACTACGATACTAAGTTTCCAAAAATTGCTTGTTGTCACACATCAAAAACTACCGCTACGTAGCTAGAAAGAGATACATTACCTCGTCGCTTTGCATCCTGTAAGTTGTTGAAAAAAGAAGTTGTAAAGCAATGCAGAGTTCTGAGGAAGGTCTGAGCTGCATTCATTAGCATCACAACAAACACACGCTTTTGCTTGAGGTCACGTCTTTATGACAGTCGCCACGCGAGCTCATGGGTAGCAGAGTCTTTATGTAGCCGGAAATAGACTCTCTTCATAGCGCCTTTAAATACTGATCAGAGAGTTTCACTTTAATTTATTGTAAAATACCTCAGCCTTCAGTGTTAAAATAGATGCGCCTGCTTATGTTTGAACGATACATTATTAGCATTTTATGACACACACTTCAACTTTGAGAGAGAAATTCTGTTTGATTATATTTTAAGAACATAAAAGCACCACATGGTTCATGTCATTTTGTGTCACTGGGAGGTTGTTTTATTTCTGAGTAGGAAAAATATTGATTAAAATTGTTAATAAATTGTTGTGGGAAACAAATCTTGGATTTTTTTTAGGTCATATCACCCAGCCCTACTTAAAGTGCAAAGAGAAAGCAACAAAACGAACTGTCACAATTCTCTATATATCCATCTTATTCACAAATGCAGTGCCTGGGTTACATTTGATGCTTATTTGACAAAAAACATGTTCAAGTCTTTTTCTTTTCTGATGTTTATATTCATGGTTTAAAGTTGGTGCATCATTTTGAAAAATAAGGCAGTTCTGACATTCTTTGCCAGATTTTCTTTGAAAATCTATCTTGCAATTTTATCAAATCTTTAAAAAAATACCTTTTCTATATTTTTTGATGGAAATGTGTTTTTTGTTTCTGTTTTTTTTTATTTAAATTGAAGTACAGAAAATAATTAGGAGTAAAGAAATAGCTCTTTCTCCTCAATAACCAGATGCTGTTCTTATAAAATGTATATTAAATGTATTTGGATGGATTGATACACCAACTACACCAACTGATTGGTTAACCTGGTATCAATGTTCCAGGACATCAGGATCAGGAGTAATTCATTAATCTCTAAAGGGAAGTTCAGTTGTTTCAGCTGCTCTCAAATTCAATAGAATAGAGTAGTTCTTTATTGTCACTCTCAAACACTTGGTAGGCAACAGTTTGTACAGTGTCCTTGGTGTCCTCTGTGGCAGCATGAAGAGCAGTTAACATATTAAGCAGTAGAATAATAAAAAGAATTTAAATTAATAAAGATGACAACGGGAATTTTTTATGTCTATCAGGACAAATTAATTAAAAATTAAGAAAGCAGGTTGCAACACGTAAAGTGAGACTATGAACAAGGGCAAATAATTTACATTATTGACATGACCAATATTCCAATGTAAATAAAATAACTGCAGTTTGGCTGTGGACCATATTTGGCAGGGTAATGTATGAGATGTTACATATGATCATTAAAGGAGACATATCATGCTTGTTTCTCCTTTTCACTATGCCAGACTAGGATGCCTGTAAAGCATTTCTGCCCTCAGTACAAGTCATTTAGTTCCTTCATTGCCCCACAATAGCGTTCTCAATATCCTCATTTTAGGCCATTATCAAGCTCTGATTGAAACGTTGGGATCTGAGGCTGACCTAAAGTTACCTCGCAACGTCACAGCCCTTTGTGCTGTGATTGGTCAGTTCTATCGGGGGTAGAGCCAGCCTGTCCTTCTTCTTCTACTGTATTTTCTGGCAGGCTCAAAGCAGCACCGAAGTATTGAGTCCCCCTACAGGCCAGAGCAGGTAATGAGTGAGTGTGAGCTAGGGATCTATATACCCCTGCTGGTGGATGTGTTCCTCGGTGACGGTTTTGTGGCTAACGGACATCACAGAGGAGGAAGTGTTTTATCAGATTACTCCAATAAAAAGAAAGGTACCTCGACGATTTAAATCCCACGGACATCTCGCAATGACGTATTTTCAGAGGCATCAAATCTCGTTCTAGGATATCAGAAAAAATACAATATCTCATTTTTTGAAAATTAAGGGGGTGTAAGGTCTTGTTTTCAAATTTATTATATTATATGTAAGTATTAAATCATGCATCAGCATGAAATGTCTCCTTTAACAAATATCAACAACTATCAGAAGTGAAAACAGTAAAAAAAAAGTTTATTCTCCTGGATCTGATGGGGTGTTGATGACCTCAAAGCTGCTTGCTTGGTGGCTTTTCAGAAAAGAAAGTCAGATTTGCAGCTCCACAATCATTTGGTTTTGAGAGTTTGGGTCTCAGTTAAACTGAATTTCATCAGTGTGTGAACAGTTATGTGAAAATATTCACATGAATCCCTCCAAACTCTCTCTGTGTCAGCTCCCACATGGCTCTCCACCAACCTCGGGGTTCTGATCTGCATCGAGTGTTCGGGGATCCACCGAGAGATGGGCGTCCACTACTCCAGGATTCAGAGTCTGGACCTGGACGTCCTCGGGACCTCTGAGCTGCTGGTGAGTCAGTGTCCTAAGGAGAGGAACATGTGGTCTAAAGTGCAGAACACTTCTAAAATCTCTTTTTATATTCATAAAAATTGCAAATTTTATTTTGTCAGACCTTAATCAGTCAGTCAATCAGTCTTTAGCTATATTTGTCTCTGTTGAATATAAATTTATTAACGATATGTGATGTAGCATCTCATTTTCAGATGCTCCTCATGTCTTTATGGCTGTAAATATAGTTACTATGGATGTACCATCAATGACAGCCATGGATGGAGAGATCAACCTAATATTAACATTAATATCTATAATGAATATAAATAAAAACACAAACTTACAGTGAGGCATCTTTTCACTATTACAGCTCTCGCTTATTAACCAGTTCAGCCCAGAGAACCCAATTTTAAGAATGCTTGCATGCGCTCCAACAAAAATGTAAGAAAAAGTTAACTATTCATGTAGATATAAATATATATAAATATAGTCATGCTGCACATCAAATTAAACAGGAAATGTTCAGCTACACAATCATATAAGCCACTTTTGCACACACCAAACGCAACATCAGCTCATGAATTGTCAAATTTCAAAATCTGTTTCACTTTGATACAAACTTGGGTTGCTTTGAATGGGGAAATGCAGAGAGTTCTGTGGATTTTTTTCCAAAAAGAAACAAAATAATAATATATTTTCTAATTATTTTTATGTATTTTTTTGTCCAAAACAGTCAAAAACTGCCACGGATAAGAAGAAGAAGAAAAAAACTGTTGTAATTCGGTGTAATAAATTCCAAAAGTGACATAAAAGTGAAATATAAAGTTTGGTATATCAGAAATGTCAAATGGGACTAATGGAGCCAAACTGTGCCAAGATTGGGCCTGACCACTCTGTAGTAAAACCTCTCTAACTTTGCTCTGCATCACTTTATCAGACTCAAACTTGGCAGAAGTAATGTTCACATATTTTGACATTTATTCATAGAGTTTTAAAGCTGCAGCTGCATCATTCCAAAGAGATATTCACTATAAAAACTTTTTTTATTTAGGCAAGGACGAATTTTACAAATTATTCATGCTTCTATCTTCATTTACTCTGTCCCAGTAACACATATACTGATAATTCCACATCTGGACAAATCTCTCAAGTCTTGCTTTTATTATGGCACCAAAATAATTGAAATAAACATTGTTGTTGCAAAGATATACACATTTCTTTATAAGAATTTCATTTTCCAGCAGAAGACTTAAAAAAGGGGGCTGAACAGGTTAAAAACCAACTGGAGACCTACATTTTTAGTCTGGCTTTTACCTCAGTAACCTTTTAGTGTTTTAAGTCTTGTTACAGCTCACTTTTATTGTTCTTTTATCTTATTTTATTTTATTTAATCTTTCACTTGATTTCATTTCATTTTCATTTTATTTTATGATTCATTTAACTTTACATTTTAACCTCACCTCCAGTGTTTACCCATTATTAATATTTAAGATGGAGTTTCCTCAGTATCTACTGGGTACAGCAATGTTCCTGCTTTATTATTGTCTTTTACATATGATGCACTTTATCAACACTGTGTACGGATTGTGGGGTGGGTGGCTTTGGGTCATCATTCCTTTTGTTATAATTCATCTGTCTGTTTGTAAGGCACTTTGAGCTACATGTTTTGTATGAATAGTGCTGTATAGATAAAGTTTGAGTGATTGATTGACAATCTGGAGAGGAATGATGTTGACTAAGAAAGCAGCATCTGGCTGGACTGCCATTAAAATGGATTTAACTGGTCTAAAAGTCTGAATTTAGTTTTAAAGATTTTAACTTTGGACTTCCATCTTCTCTGTTGGTCTGGAAACGTAAATATAGGATATAATGTTTCTATTTGTATGTAAAGTCCGTCAAACTAGGTAAACAATCATCCCCATAAAACTTTCTTTTTCTTTTTATTAAGTTAGAAAAGATTTTTCTATTTCTGTACCGTGGGTCTCCCCTCTGTGGAGGCTGACATAAAGATCCCCCATGTTGTCTACGGGTGGGTTTAAGGGACAAAAAGAGCGAAAACACGATTTTTGAATACGAGTCTATAAATGTTTACAAAGCCTATAATCATCATCTTAACAGACCTATAATCTATTAAAATAATAGTTACAAATATGAATGAAAAAGCCTCACCTGTTAACTGTTGTAAATGATGCCCTGTTCATGATCCTGTTTGGTCTTTACCAGCTGATGTTTTAGAAATGGACGGGCTCATTCCAAAATCTGAACACTAGATGTCACTAAAACGCCAATTTCTACACACCTTTAAAATTACATCCATGAGATTAAATAATGCTTATTTTATGTGTTAATTCAGGATCAGAGTTTGAATATAAATAAAAATGTTTGAAATGATTTGATAAATCTCGTCTATTGTCAGCAGATAAAAACCCTCAAAGTGGAGCCATGACAGAAAAATGTTCAATCACTGCACTGTGCTGTGTTTCAGCTGGCGAAGAACGTCGGGAATGCTAGCTTCAACGAGATCATGGAGGCAGACCTGTCAGCTCAAGGAGTCACTAAACCTGATCCCAGCAGTGACATGTGAGTTTAACGATCCAAAAGCAGAAATATGTTTCCAGAAAGCTCTGATTGAAAGTTAACCGAGTCTCCTGCTGTGCTCCGATGACTACAGGCAGATGAGGAAGGACTACATCACAGCCAAGTACACAGAGAAGCGTTTCGCTCTGCGGCTGTGTGCCGACGCTGCGGCCCGGCTGCAGACTTTGTACGGTGCGGTCCGGAACAGAGACATCCTGTCGCTGATGCAGGTCTACGCCGAGGGGGTGGAACTGATGGAGGCCAGCCCACAGCCCAATGAACACGTACGTCTGCACTGATTATGATAATTTTCCTCCTGCAGCCACGTCCAGGGAGGTTGGCTACAGTCCTGTGGACCTTAAACTTCTGAATAATCTGTGCAGCTGTAGTCACAGGAACATCAAGCTGCTTGGAGATGGTCTTGTAGCCTTTACCTTGAACATGCTTGTCTATAATTTTCTTTCTAATCTCCTGAGACAGCTCTCTCCTTAGCTTTTTGTGGTCCATGTTCAGTGTGGTTCACACCATGATACCAAACAGCACAGTGACCACTTTTCAGCCTTTAAATAGGCAGACTGACTGATTACAAATTTGTAGACACCTGTGATGCTGATTAGAGGACAAACCTTAGCTTAACATGTCCCTGTGGTCACAATATTCTCAAGTATTTTCTAGGGGTACCATCATTTTTGTCCAGGCCAGTTTCATGAGTTTATTTTTTTAAATAATTCTGTTCAACCATGGTTCAAAAGCAATGTCTGGTTTTCATTGGTTAATTTTCATAGAATTTTTATGTATTATTGCTTTTGTCAGATTCAAATTATTTCTGTGACTATTGTGGGTTTTTCCTTTATTAACAGAGAGGTACTAACAATTTTGTCGACATGTGTGGATAAATAAATAGATCGATAGATAGAAGGATTGATAGATAGATAGATAGATAGATAGATAGATAGATAGATAGATAGATAGATAGATAGATAGATAGATAGATAGATAGATAGATAGATAGACAGACACATAGGCAGACACATAGGCAGACTGACATATAGGAACTACAGAAAAATCTACTGTCTAATTATGTTTTGTTTGTCTGCCTGAATGGAGGGAAGTTTTTTTGCTGGTTTGGCAGAGTGGTTAACAACCAAGCACCCCATGTACTTGCTTCTGCCGGTCCAGGTTCGAATCCCGCCTGTGACCAGTTTGCAGAGTGTCTTCCCCTACTCTCTCTCCCCCTTTCACAAGCCTATCCACTGTCTCTCTCCTATCAATAAAGGCACAAAATACCAAAAAAATACATTTAAAAAAAAAAAAAAACATTTGTTGACATAGTGAGAGAGGCAGGGCCTTGTTCCACACTTTAGCCAATAACTTGGCTGAAAATTACAGAAATGCCTCTAATGTCATGTAAACCCCTTTTTATATTTCAAACAATGAAAGCAACATTTTTACATCAGGCTGAGCAACAAAATTTTATGTCCTTTTAAGATATTTTTAGAATGATCTATATCAATCATGAAAGTCTTGAGGCTTGACTTGGATGTGCATAAAGGGACTTGTGCCCTTCCTTTGAGTCTCTTGAGCAAAATTTGTAACAACATATTGGCAAAAAAACCAGCGTATGCCTCTGATGAAGAAAATGAAATTTTGAAGTAGCTTCTTTTTTTGTTTGTGTTTAAGGAACCTGGAGAGACGGTGCTCCACCTGGCGGTCCGCATGGGTGACAGAAACTCCCTCCACATTGTCGACTTCCTCGCCCAGAACAGGTTTGACCATCTCATTTATTTATTTATTGTTGTTAAAGATGCTATAAGGAGTTTCTAAGTAATTACAAAAAAGTCTCACTTTTAGATATATGCCTGATGGAAATACAGATGAGTTTTATAGCATCAAAATAGGTTATCTATAAATGCTATTCCTTAGCTAAGTCATCAGGTTGGACAGGGCTGGACTGGCCTGGATACTCAACTTCAGGAACAAGACAATTAAAACTAGAGCAAATTTATATTATTCAGACACGTCTTAGAGCACCGGGCTGTAAGTAGAGATATATAGCCGGCTACAAAACTATGATACTAAGTTTTCCAAAAATTGCTTGTTGTCACACATCAAAAACTACCGCTACGTAACTAGAAAGAGATACATTACCTCGTCGCTTTGCATCCTGTAAGTTGTTGAAAAAAGAAGTTGTAAAGCAATGCAGAGTTCTGAGGAAGGTCCAAGCTGCATTTTTATTAGCATCAACAAACTCACGCTTTGGCTTGGGTCACGTCTTTACGACAGTTGCCGCGCGTGCTCATGGGTAGCAGAGTCTTTATGTCTCCAGAAGTAGATTTTCCTTATCGCACCTTTAAGTACATTTATCGATTTTTCTTCTCAATTTTCAAACAACACAAACAATCAAGCAAAAAGTCAAAAACAGGACAACAAAACACTCGTTCAAATATGCAGGAGGAAAACTGTCCATGGATATTACATGCTAGTTTGTCTTTAAAGATGGTTTGCTAACATACAAGCCTATCATACAGTCTGTGTGAGCTAACGTTACCAACAGCATCCTGATTAGAAAAATCAACCATCTTATTTAATTGTTTTATTTATTATGAATATGCACATTGATTCATGGGTCCTGAACATCAACATGCATGATTTAGCCACAAAATGATCTTTGATAAAAGCATTGATTGTGTTTATGCCCCATATTATTGATGTTAAAAAAGGGGAGAACGTTTTTTATCATGTTTTGTTGAACAAGAGCCATTAGAATTATTCATAAAGTCAATTACATTGAACATACCAACCCATTATTTATAAAGGCAAGGATAATTAAATTGTATGAAATTATAGAATTTTTGACTGCTCAATTCATGTACAAAGCTAGAAATAACTTATTGCCTAAACAACTACAGAGAATGTTTCAGGAAAGAGAGGGGGGTACAATCTAAGAGAACCATCAACCTTAAAGACACGGAAATGTAGAACAACAATTAAAAAATTCTGTATAACTATCAATGGAGTGAAGCTGTGGAATGGATTAAGTGTGGATTTGAAACAGTGTCCAACAATCAACCTATTTAAAAATAAATATAAACTAAGGATTTGGACAAAATACAGGGAAAAGGGCACATGAGCTCCTTCACTGGGAAACAACAAGACGATTTACTCCCATTATTGAGCACTGATGGTTGTATAACACACTATATTACAGTATATTGTATTATATTATAATATATTATAGATCATATTAAATATGGTATCAGATTATATTACATATTAGATTGATGGTATCATATATTCATACAAAAATTGTAATAGATATATATATTTGTAATAATTGCTATATATAAATAATAAGATTGGACTGTTGTATATATATATATTTGCATGTAGGTGTATGTATGTGTATATATACTCAACAAAAATATAAACGCAACACTTTTGTTTTTGCTCCCATTTTTCATGAGATGGACTCAAAGATCTAAAATTCATTCCAGATACACAATATTACCATTTCTTTCAAATGTTGTTCACAAATCTGTCTAAATGTTTGATAGTGAGCACTTCTGCTTTGCTGAGATTATCCATCCCACCTCACAGGTGTGCCACATCAAGATGCTGATCTGACATCATGATTAGTGCACAGGTGTGCCTTAGACTGCCCACAATAAAAGGCCACTCTGAAATGTGCAGTTTTGTCTCACAGCAAAATGCCACAGATGTTGCAAGCATTGAGGGAGCGTGCAATTGGCATGCTGACAGCAGGAATGTCAACCAGATCTGTTGCTCGTGCATTGAATGTTCATTTCTCCACCATAAGCCGTCTCCAAAGGCGTTTCAGAGAATATGGCAGTACATCCAACCGGCCTCACAACCACAGACCACGTGTAACCACACCAGCCCAGGACCTCCACATCCAGCAGGTTCACCTCCAAGATGGTCTGAGACCAGCCACTCAGACAGCTGCTGAAACAATTGGTTTGCATAACCAAAGAATTTCTGCACAAACTGTCAGAAACCATCTCAGGGAAGCTCAACTGCATGCTCGTCGTCCTCATCGGGGTCTTAACCTGACTCCAGATCGTCAGGAAGTGCTTGACCGGCGTATACGACAGCGTGTACCAGTTCCCACTAATATCCAGCAACTTCGCACAGCCATTGAAGAGGAGTGGACCAACATTCCACAGGCCACAATTGACAATCTGATAAACTCTATGCGAAGAAGATGTGTTGCACTGCATGAGGCAAATGGTGGTCACCCCAGATACTGACTGGTTCTGAGTCCCCAGACCTCCAATAAATCAAAAAAATGCACATTTCAGGGTGGCCTTTTATTGTGGACAGTCTAAGGTACACCTGTGCACTAATCATGGTGTCTGATGAGCATCTTGATGTGGCACACCGGTGAGGTGGGATGGATTATCTCAGCAAAGCAGAAGTGCTCACTATCACACATTTAGACAGATTTGTGAACAACATTTGAAAGAAATGGTAATATTGTTTATCTGGAATGAATTTTAGATCTTTGAGTCCATCTCATGAAAAATGGGAGCAAAAACAAAAGTGTTGCGTTTATATTTTTGTTGAGTATATATGTGGGTATACATGTATGTGTGTGTATGTGTATATGTGTATATATGTATGTGTATATATGTGTATGTATATGTATGTGTATGTGTATATGTATATATATGTGTATATTGTACGGGATATATTAACTTGTTTGTATATTTAATATTGATATGACAATAGTTTGATAATATACATGAATGCATAGTATAGGATAGTAATGAACATTGAAAGTATTTATGGTATCTGGTATTAATAAGTGCACACCTGCTAAAAGCTCACTGAGATGAAGAACTGATGAAAGATATGCGGGGTAGGATTAAATAAGTTTTTCAAACTTCTTCCTACTCCTTTTCGAGCATTTAAAAAAAATACTTTTCTCAGTTTTATTTGTTATTGTTTAACCTTGTGGATGAAATATGTCATTGAAGTACAAGAATGATCGTACTTCCTGTTTTGTTATAATCTTACATATTTTGTATGTTATTTGCTTTTTTTTATGCTCGAAATAAAGACAAAATCAAATCAAATCAAATAAAGACAAATCAAACATCCAGCTAATCGACTTTCCCCTTTTTGATGAATAATCTAATACAGTCCCTGGTGCTTAGAGAGAGTTGGTTGGATAATATGTACATTTATGATGCTTTATATCAGCTTGTTACTTATGCAAATCTAAAATTGCATGATATGTTGGCAGTGTTTGCTTGCTTATCTCTGTTCCTATTTATACTTCTAATTTAAATTTTGCTATCCACACGTTCCTACAGATTTACAGTGTAGAAGAGCAACTGAAACAACCAAATTTTAACTTGGGGATTATTTTCTGGCTCTTATTCTGATTAACTTGTTGCTTTGTTTTGGATGTTTTGGGCATTTTTATTTCCATTTTCAAGCCCTTCAAAGTGATTTTATTCTTTTCATAAGTTGACAGTTTAGAAATCTAAATAATGTTTTACAGTGTCAAACATTAAGGTCTTAAAACAGACCAAACAAAAGATCAAATCAGGTGTCCTTTTCTTGGAACTATATGTCATAGCACTCATATTTGTATTAAAACAAGAATGTGTGTTTATTATAGGATGCAAAAGACAGATTTTTAGTGAAGAGTTCCCTCTTTTCTATAAAAACAAGAATCTGTGTTTATAATAAAAAGTGCCACACTCTCAAGGAAGAGTCTCCACTTTGATATTAAAACAAGAACTTGTGGTTATAATAGGAAACCCCTCTTTGTTATGAAAACAAGAATATGTGTTTATAATAGAATGCAAAGGCAGAATCTACCAGTCGAGTTCCCTCTTTTATAAAAAACCAGAGAACCTGTTTCTACAATAGGAAGAAATGACAGACTTTCAGGGAAGAGTCCCCTCTTTTATATGAAAACAAGAATCTGTGTGTGTGTGTTTTCAGCGGTAACCTGGACAAGCAGACAGCCCGAGGAAGCACAGCGCTGCATTACTGCTGTCTGACGGATAACAGCGAGTGTCTCAAACTGCTGCTGAGAGGAAAAGCTTCAGTGTCCATCAGTAAGAAACGATTCAGTGTCTCCCAGCATCTGACTTTTTAAGAGTTTGATAAAATAACTTAGGGTGCGTTTGAATAGTCCTGTTTTCATAAGGAACCTTCGTAAACGAAGAAATGACCCAGAAGCATTTAAGCATCAGCCATGATAAGAGTCTGAATTCTCCAAAAGTTAAGGGAAGGAGGCTCGATGCTTCCTTTATTATCTCCTTTAGCTTAGGACACACTGGACCATGCTTTACAAAAGGAAAAAGGAATGTCCCATGTACATACAACACATACAAAATCAGCAGGTATAGAGAAGAAAAATATATGCCTCAAAGTCAGTACTTTCAAAAATATAACCTTTAGTTCATTTCTTTATTACTTGTTTTTAAAATGGGTAATAAAGTTACATAACAGTTAAATGTTATTATTAATAAAGCACTAAATTTAAAGCATTTCTTTTTCTCCATAACCGCCTACAATGTTGATAGATAATAAACCAACTATTGTGTTACTTGTTTTCTATATTAGTATTATATCTAAGTTTCCACATTTCCATCAGTCTTCATTTATGAAGTGAACCATGTCAGGAATAAGACAGAACAGAACAATGGATTGTTAACGTTAATAGATGAAGCTGACACAAAACAACTCTGTGAGGTAAAGCAGATGACAAAGACGCTTCCTATAGTTCATTTTTATAAAGAAATTGTTGTTATTGTTGTTTAATATGACACCAAAGTGAAAGTGCAGTTGAATTCCTCTTTTGCTGTAGTTCTCCTTTCCTTTCCTCTTTTTCCCTCCTTCCCTTGACCTCATGACGTTTTCCATTGGGGTTAAGATAAGATAAGATAAGATAAGATAATCCTTTATTGATCCCCAGAGGGGAAATTCAGGTATTGCAGCAGTACAGGGCAAGGAACAAGAACAAGGGTAGTAGCATGCATTGGGTTCAAAGAAAAATTACACATATATTAGGACAAAGCAAGGGTGACATATAATAAACAAAAACAAAAAATGAGAACAATGGCCATCCAGTAGCAGCAACAGTTTGAGCTATTTACAATGTCGAGTAATGTCACTCGGTAACTTGTTATGCAGTGCAGTGCAGAGAAGGAAGTGACAGTGATATTAATATTAAAGTGACCGTGATATAAATATTAAAGTGACCGTGATATTAATATTAAAGTGACAGTGATATTAATATTAAAGTGACAGTGATATTAATATTAAAGTGACAGTGTTCAGGGTAAAAAGGGTAACGGAGTTATATACAGTAATTACAGTGCAACAGAGTAACAACAGTATTGACAGTGCATTGACAGAGTAGCAATGCAGTTGTACAATATATATTAATATTAAATATTATTAAAGTGCAGAACAGTGTAATATTGTAATATTGTCATATTGTCATAAACATTGATTAGTGCCGGGGATGCAGTGATGTACTGTGGCCTCCGCTGCTGTTTAAGAGTCTGATGGCGGTGGGCACAAAGGCGCCTGAAGCGCTCAGTTCTGCTTCTGGGTGGGATGATGCGCTGGCTGAACGAGCTGCCCATGTCCCACAGCTCGTCGTGGAGAGGGTGAGAGGAGTTGTCCATGATTGCCCTGATTTTATCCATAATCCTCCTCTCTGCCACGGTCTCCAGAGTGTCCAGTTGAAGGCCCACAACAGAACGGGCCTTCTTCACCACCTTGTTAAGCCTGTTGACCTCACCAGTCTTGATGCCACCCCACCAGCACACCACTGCAAAGAAGAGTGCGCTGGCCACCACAGACTGGTAGAAGGTCTTCAGGAGCCTGTTGCAGACGCCAAACGACCTGAGTCTCCTCAGGAAGAACAGCCTGCTCTGTCCCTTCCTGAAGAGGGCATCTGTGTTGTGAGACCAGTCCAGTTTGTTGTTGATGTGGACCCCAAGGTATCGATAAGAGTCCACCCTCTCCACTTCCTTCCCCTGGATGATGATGGGGACAGGGGACCTCCTGCTCCTCCGATAGTCCACAACCACCTCCTTGGTTTTGCTGATGTTGAGCATCAGGCTGTTGTTGTCACACCATGTGACGAAGCTCTCAATCAGCCCTCTGTACTCCCCCTCGTCATCATCAGTGATGCATCCAACAATGGAGGAGTCATCGGAAAACTTCTGGAGGTGACAGGAACCAGAGTTGAACCGGAAATCTGAGGTGAAGAGGGTGAAGAGGAAGGGTGCCAGAACGGTTCCTTGGGGTACTCCTGTGCTGCTTGTTACCACCTCAGAGATGCAGCCGTCCACCCTGACATACTGCGGCCGGTCTGTGAGGTAGTCCAGGATCCAGGCTGTGGTGTCGGAGTGCAGTTGCATCTCCAGCAGCTTCTCCCCCAGGAGGCAGGGCCTGATGGTGTTGAAGGCACTGGAGAAGTCAAAGAACATGACTCTCACAGTGCCTCCAGGCCTCTCCAGATGTGACAGGGCCCTGTGAGTGAGGAAGATAATAGCATCTTCCACGCCGATGTGCTGCTGGTATGCAAACTGCAGAGGGTCCGAGAAAGCAGAGAGCAGAGTCCTCAGATGTTGAAGAACCAGCCTCTCAAAGGTCTTCATGACATGCGACGTCAGTGCCACAGGTCTGTAGTCGTTGAGAGCGCTGGGACGTCCTTTCTTAGGTACCGGGACGATGCAGGAGGTCTTCCACAGGTTGGGCACCTTCATCAACCTCAGGGAGAGGTTGAAGAGGTGCTGCAAGACTCCAGCAAGCTGCCCGGCACACACTCTGAGGACCCTGGGGCTGATGTTGTCCGGTCCACTGGCTTTGTTGGTGCGGAGTTTGGAGAGCTCCCTCTGTACCTGGCTGGACGTGAGTGTGAGGCAGGGAGAGAGGGAGGGGGAAGGTTGCTGGGTGAATTCAGTGTCCAAGGTGAGTGGGTGGAGGGGTGGGGGCGAACTGTCTGTTGGAGCTGCTTGCAGGCTGAGAGAGGGGGGTGAAGATATCTCCATGATGGGGGAAGGGGCAACGTCTCCAGCCGAGGTGTGAGTGGGGGCTGGGGTGGAGTGTGAAGACCCAGATCTACTCTCTGAGCTCACAGTGGTGTGGGAAGTGTCAAATCTATTGAAGAATAGATTCAGCTCAGAAGCAAACTCTGGGTCTCCTCCGGTTCTGGGTGCAGGTTTGTTGAAGCCTGTCATCCGTTTCATGCCACTCCACAGCTCTCTGGAGTTCTCCTGTCCCATCTTGGCTTCTATCTTCTCCCTGTAGATGTTCTTGGCCTCTCTCAGTTTCCGTTTCAGCTCCCTCTGAACAGCCCTTAGTCCATCCCAGTCCCTGGCCATGAAAACCCTCTTCTTCCTGTTAAGGAGGCCTTTGATGTCCTTATTGATCCATGGCTTGTTATTTGAGAAGCAGCGGATCTTTTTGGTCTGGACAATGTTGTCCTCACAGAAGCGAATGTAGTCTGTGATACAGTGGGAGAGGCCTTCAATGTCCTCACCATAGTCCTCTTTAAAAAGGTCCCAGTCTGTGACATTGAAGCACTCCTGCAGCGCCTGAGGCAAAGTGGATAGGAAAGGACACAAGGCTTTATGCCACATGTGGGTTTAGAGTGGACCTGGTGGAGGCTTTTGAGTATCTACCTGCTCTGATATAACTCTTTAACCCTTTAACTACCAGCTCCACTGTTTGGCAGAGGTCATCAATAAGTTTGGGGGTGTTTATTTTTTGAAAAACAGGACAAACCAAATCATTGTTTGATTTAGTAAACATTTCAGGGAACAGAGAAAACTACAAACAAACCAAAAACCAGACATTTTCTTGGTGTGGGATTCAAAGGTTTAAGAAGCTAACTGTTAATTGTGTGAGGACCTAAAAATTCACAAATATTTTGGGCAAATTAAATTAGAAAAGACTGAAATGTTTGCAAATTAAATAGCAATAAACAATAACTTAAAATTGAAAATATGGCATTTGACACTTTTTTTGATGAGTAACGGATTATATATATATATATATATAAACCATAATGTCAGTACATGTGAAGTATTTAAAATAATAACGGGGGGTAATAATAATAGTAATAGCTTTTATCTTTTTGAACCTTTAAATTCCACACAAAGAAAATCTCATTTCTTTTGGTTTGTTTGCAGTTTTTTCTGTATCCTAAAAAGATGACAGAAACAAAAAATGAAATGTTGTTTTTTACACACAACATATTCCTTAATTTGTTGACCTCTGCCAAACAATTGAGCTGAGAGTTAAAGGGTTAAGGATCATTTTATCATCCAGTAGACCCAGATTTTCCTTTAATGTTGTTACAGTGTTCAAACATTAGCCTCTCATGTCTAATGTGTTTTCTCAGTTTTCTTGATCAGATCACTTTTGTCTCAACAGCAAACGAAGCCGGGGAGACGCCTTTAGACATCGCCAAGCGCCTCCGGCACACTCAGTGTGAAGAGCTGGTAAGACTTATCCTGTCATCCTGTTAAATTATATTTTAGATAAAAGCTTTAAGGCAGATATTCTACTTTTGTCTGTTACAGTAACACATTTTATATGTCTTGATTTGGGCACTGAACAGTCAACCCTTTAATGAAAACCCACACTGAGCACTCAGAATCACATCATCATTTAGTTAGACAATTATTGAGAAAAAACTAGGGGTGTCCCGATACAACTTTTTCACCTCCAATACGATACCAATATTGCAGCCTTGAGTATTGGCCGATGCGATATCAGCAGGAATCAAACAGACTTTTATTACTTATTTTGTAGTATGGACTGTAAGAAAAGGCTTGATCAGGTGAGATTACTCAAACAGAGAGCAGTAGTCAGCAATAGTAGGTATGAGAAAAACTGACCCATTTAAACCCATTAACCAATGGGTTTAAAGGAGACATATCATGCTGATGCATGATTTAATACTTACATATAATATAATAAATTTGAAAACAAGACCTTACACCCCCTTAATTTTCAAAAAATGAGATATTGTATTTTTTCTGATATCCTAGAACGAGATTTGATGCCTCTGAAAATAGGTCATTGCGAGATGTCCGCGAGATTTAAATCATCGTGACAACACGAGGGACCTTTCTTTTTATTGGAGTAATCTGATAAAACACTTCCTCCTCTGTGATGTCCATTAGCCACAAAACCATCACCGAGGAACACATCCGTCCAGCAGCAGTATATAGCTCCCTAGCTCACATTCACTCATTACCAGCTCTGGCCTGTAGGGGGACTCAATACGCGGTGGCTGCTTTGAGCCTGCCGGAAAATACAGTAGAAGAAGAAGGACAGGCTGGCTCAACCCCCGATAGAACTGACCAATCAGAGCACAAAGAGTTGTGACTAACGCGAGGTAACTTTAGGTCAGCCTGGAAACGGAGCGTTTCAACGAGAGCTTCATAATGGCCTAAAATGAGGAATTTGAGAACGCTATTGTGGGGAAATGAAGGAACTAAATGACTTGTACTGAGGGCAGAAATGCTTTACAGGCATCCTAGTCTGGCATAGTGAAAAGGAGAAACAAGCATGATGTGTCTCCTTTAATAAATTTTACCTTAAACATAAGAATACACTACAATTACATAAATAAATTAAAAATAAATTAGAAGACCCTGAAAAGTAACCTCAATACATCCAGCAAAAACAAAAACATATATTTTTAATTGCAAAATAACCACTGTTTAACCTAAACATAAGCATATTCTACAACTAAAATAAATAAATAAAAAATAAAATAGAATGGACTGCTTGTATCTGATATCTGATATCAATATGGGATCGGGACACCCCGAGCAAAGACACTGATCTGCTAATGGTGGTTATCTAGATCACAACCAAAATCTACTCATAATTAAATTCAGCCATCACCAACATCTCCTGAAATGTTCAGCAAAATCCATCCAGTCGTTTTTGAGCACTCTTGCTAATAGACAAACAAACAGACAATCATAGCCTCCTTGGTGGAAATAAAAGTAAAAATGAGCCCTTCTCAGGAAATACAAAAATGTGCTACTTTCAAATAGCTATTTTTTTTTTGTAACTGATGGGAAGCATGTTCTACTTTAGCATTTCTTCAGTCTTGTTTCTCTTATTTGTTTTTCCTGTCAGGCCTGACTTTGGAGATTCTCTTCAACTATCCACATCTATGATCTTTCTTTAACATGTTTGTTTGTCTGTTTCAGCTGACTCAGGCTCAGACTGGAAAGTTCAACGTCCATGTTCACGTGGAGTACGAGTGGCGTCTTCAAAACGAAGACCTGGATGAGAGTGAGGACGAGATGGAGGACAAGGTGAGCTGCTTCTTCACTAAACAATCATGGCATTGTATTGTTTAAATGTATAACAATCCTTTTTTTGCAGCCAATCCCAAACCGGCGTGAGGAGCGTCCGGTCAGCTGCTTCGTGCCCGGCAGCGGCCCCATGCAGCCAAACATGGCGACGTTGGCTCGAGACGCCGCTTTCCTGGCGCGGGATAAACAGAGGCCTCAGGTCCCCAGTATGATGATCAGCAACGAGACGTACGGCACCACGATGGACATCAACCTGCCACCACCTGGTCCAACGCCGCCGCTGCCTCCCAGGGTTCCTAACAGAGGTCAGAAATGAAATAAAGAATTATATTTAACCTCTGGTAGTGCAGATCTGAAAAAAGCATTTCTTTTATATGATTCATGTTAATCGAGTTAGAGCAGTCACCAACACTTTTCATACCATCATCAGGTTAATGTGAGACGTGTGGGACCTGTTTGTCCACTTCAACAGCCAAACTAAACTAATAACCACCGCTGACTTTGGTATTTTCTAATGGTTCAGAAGCCAGTGATTGCTAAGAATAGTTATATAACTTACACAATATATAATATATAACTTATATAATAACTTCATGTTCTCCGAACAGGCCATTTTAGATGAAGTGTTTTCATCCTAAAAGGGTCAAGACTGGCTTAGTTAAATTGTGCTTATCTATACACACAAATAATTACCTTCACCAAGGAGGTTATGTTATTGCTGATGTCTGTTTGTTTGCCCTGTTTGTATTTTTGTTTCTCTGTTAGCAACATAACTCAAAAAGTTATGGATGGATTTTGATGAAATTTTCAGGAAATGTCCAGATTGGGACAAGAAACAAACTAGAAAAGCACTCGGAGAGCGCAGACCTCCGCCAGCGCCACAGTCCTCTCCCATATTGTGATTTTCACCATAAATATTAGTCCTACCTTTATTTCATGTAAATATTTAGATTCTTTGACCATGAAAACATACCATTAGCAATTTGATTCATAATGATATCTATTTTAGTTCAGTAGTTATTCACGAAAATCGCATTTTTTGTCATGGCAGATCCAGACGGTGATCCGGATCAACACCAAAATTGAATCAGTTCTTCCTTTTCCCATGCTGAACATTTCCTGAAAATTTTATCGAAATCTATCCTTTACTTCTTGAGTTTTGAGAGACAGACAGACAGACAGACAAACTCTCCGAAAAACATAACCTCCTTGGCGGAGGTAATGATTAGCTTTTGGGAGTGATCTGGATCAGCATAAAACCGCCATGACAAAAAATGTGATGTTCGTGAATAACTGCTGATATTATGAATCCAGTTGCTAATATTATGTTTTCATGGCCAAGGAATCTAAATATTTACATGAAATAAAGGCAGGACTAATATTTATGTTCAAAGTCACAATATGAAACTGTTGAAATTTAAATGCAAACCATCATCGTGTTTTCTGGGACTGCCCTGTTATCCTGGACTTTTGGAAAAGGACATACAGTGCCTTAAAGGACATTTTCAGACACCATGTTCCTTTACAAAGAAAGACCTTGTTCTTTGGTCTTATGCCTAAAGATCTGCCAAAAAAGGATAAGAATTTACTGAATATTTTGATGGTAGCAGCTAAAAAGGCTGCAACAAAGAACTGGTTATCACAGGAGAGCCCTTCATTAAAGACATGGATGGACATCACATTTAACATTTACAAAATGGAAAAGATGACAGCCTGTGTTAATCATAACTCCGGACTATTTGCCTCAAGCTGGGAAAATTGGGTTAATTATATAAAGCCTCTCAGGCAAGATGTTTTTTTTTCTGAAGCTTTGATTCCTCTGTTTAAGACATCATCTCTCCCCACTGTTGTTCTACTTGTTTGTTTGCCTTTTTTTGTTCCTTCAAAAAAAAGAATATATGTATGTATAAATCCTTTTTTCATTGACACACAAGTATGTGAATATGTATATTGCTTTGTAGAAAAGTATCTATTGCAAATGCAGGTTAATTTAAAAAAACAAAAGAAAATCACAATATGGGTGAGGACTGTGGCGCTGGTGGAGGTCTGCGCCCTCGGAGTGCTTTTCTAGTTTATTTAAGGAAAATTATTTTTATCAAAAAGATGACAGAGAAATTCCATCTTAGGCAAAGTGTTTTATTGTTGTGATCAGGCAGTCAAATTTTTAAAGTGTTTGGAATGATTAGTCAAGATGCAACAACAAATACAGACGTCCTGACTCTTGTATTTAGTTCTTCATTCATTCAGTTCTTAAATCACTTCATGTTTTGTCTTTCTTCAGGCACGGGATCCATTAGACCTGCTCCCGTAGAAACAGTTGGACGGCAGCGATCATCCTCCGACCCTCCAAACCCTCAAACCCCCGAGAGGAACTCCTCCATGTACGGTGGGTAAATTTCCTTCTGTGGGAAATGACCCAACAGCCCACAATTAAGACATTTACGCAGTTTTCTTTATATACTCTGTTCTAACTTAACGGCAGAGTCAGACATTGAGTGATTGTGTATGTATTTAATTCTACACTCTGTGTTTCCCCCTTTAACCCTGAAGACACCCAAAAAATTAACATACACTTAGATACTTTGTGTACCAAAAAGCTCCTTCTGATAAAAGTGTACTTAAAAAGGTTAAATCTAACTTTTATTTTTACTTTTACTGCATCAGATCTTTTCAACAACAACAAACCTAACCGTAGATTTGAACTTTTTCATTACCTTTTATTATTTTTTATGTTTAAATGCCTTTTGTGTCATGAGAACTTTTTTTTTCAAATGGGCAAACAGAAAATATGCAGTATTTTCCAAAAATGGGATTCAAAGTCTATGGAGACCCTAACGGAACATCAGCAGAAAAATAAATTATAAGAACTATCTGGTGCGCACGTGAAACTATGTGGTGCACACCAGATACTTTCTTGTGCGCACCAGATTCTCATAATTAGTTTATTTTCTGCCAATGTCCCTTTAGGGGCTACGTAAAATTAGAATATTTGGGATGAGGTTCTTACAGCCTTGACTGGGTCAGTATTTGACAATAACATTGATTTTGATGCATTATTTGTTTTTGAGCAATGACAGTTAATTCAAAAAACACTACACTCATATCCCTCATGTACCAAAACGGTCCCTCTTATGTAAGTGTAATAAAAATGGTAAAACTAAACCTTTTTACTTTCACTTCATCAAATCTTTTCAATAACTTTATTTTGAAGGTAGAGGCTTAGATTTATTAGGTATTCTTGGGAAAAGCATCATAATATGTCAAGGTTACAGTATATCCAAAATATATGGCCATAATGGGAGTCAATGGGAGCAAATTGGACAGGAAATCAAAGAGTAAACGCTTGGTGCATTTGTCCTATTCTATACATCTGACAATAGAAGGAACACAAAATTTTAAAAATAAAAGTAACATAAAAATGTCTAGTTAAGTGTCATGTAAGTAGCATTTGAACTGACAGAGATATTAAGACTAAAAAAGAGCAAAAAAGTGGAAAAGTGTGCTTGTAGTACTCGTAAATAAATGTCTTGTCGTGGGACAAATTAAGTTTCTCTCTCAGTGATGAAAGTGAAAGTTAAACGTTCTACTCATATACAGATGTAAGCTCCACTCTATCAGTTTCTAAAGAAGTAACCAAGTCATGCTGAATAACAAAAGTCAAATAAAACCGAGAAAGTCTCCCATGCCTTCTTGTTATCTCCCCTTTGTCCTTGTTGCCTGTTTACATTGGAGTGAGCTCCGGAGAGGAAATAATGATGTTTTCAGGTTGATCTCAGAAGTCAGATCTGCAAGGTAAAATCAGATATGTGCCTGCAAGCACTCCCTTTAAAACCTTTAAATCCCACGCAAAGAAAATATCTGTTTTTTTTTGGTTTGTTTGCAGTTTTTCTGTATCCTTAAATATTGACAAAATCAAGCAATGAACAATCATGTTTTTTAACATATTTAGTATCCCTGAATCTGTCGATCCGTGCCAAACAGTTGAGCTGGGAGTTGCAGGGTTATGTGGGAAGACATTTAACCTTTAAAATAGAGAAGCAGATGTTGTCATTGACCCCAGTTTGAGTCGCTTTTATTTAGAACGTGGCGTTCGACCTACACTGGATTTACAGATTTTGTTCCTGCTCCTGACTAAAAACTAAAAATCTATATCTCTTCTCCTCCCAGTGCTCCCAGCAGCTCCACCTCCTCCGGTAAACAAAAGGTCCAGCATGACCCTGTCAGCCAGGAACATCCCACTCCCTCCTCTACCTCCCCAACCCGGAGCAGGACTCCCCTCGGCACCGTTAGCACCCACCATCCCACCACCACCCCACTACAAAGCTCCACCACTCCCTCCACCAGTCCCCAGTCACCAGACCAGCAGACCGCCTGGACCCACGTCCCCCAAATCACCCACGGGGTATGTGATGTGGACTGAACCAGATCAGTGTGGGCCTTTACTGGCTGAATTTGTGTTTGATGGGCTGTTGTTAGCCTAACTAACCTGTTCAGCCCCTATTTTAAGCCCTACTGCTCGAAAATGACACACTCATAAGGAAAAGAATGTATCTCTGCAATCAAAAGGTCTATTTGAATTATTTGGTGTCATAATAAAAGTCACACTTGAGAGATTTGTCCAGATGTGTAATTATCAGTATATGTGTTACTGGGACAGAGTAAATGAAGAAAGAAGTCAGAATAATTTGAACATTTCATCCTCGCCTAAAAAAAAAAAGTTTTTAAAGTGAATATCATTTTGGAATGTTGCAGCTGCAGCTTAAGAACTCTGTGAATGAATGTGAAAATACGTGAACATTACTTCTGCCAAGTTTGAGTCTGATAAAGTGACGCAGAGCAAAGTTAGAGAGGTTTTACTACAGAGTGGTCAGGCCCAATCTTGGCACAGTTTGGTACTATGAGTCTCATTTGAAACTTTAGATTTCACTTTTATGTCACTTTTGGTGTTCATTACAACCAATTACAACAGTTTTATCCTCTTCTGCTTATCCGTGGCATTTTTTGACTGTTTTTGAAAAACATATTAAAAAATAAACTCTTTTTGTTTGTTTTTGTTAAAAGTCAAGCAGAACTCTCTACATTTTCCTATTCAAATAAATCCATACAAAGCAACACAAGTTTGAATCAAAGTGAAATAGATTTGGATATTTGATAATTCATTTGCTTGGTGTTGACGCTGCATTCAGTGTGTGTAAAATGGCTTATATGGTTGTGTAGCTAAACATTTCCTGTTTAATTTAATGTGCAACATGACTATATTTCTACATGAATAGTTCACTTTTTCTTGCATTTTTGTTGAAGGGCATGCAAGCATTCCTAAAATCGGGTACCTTGGGGCTGAACAGGTTAATCTGAGGTGATTTGTGTTGAATGTTTATTTAATTTGTTTTATTTTTGCATGATTTCAGATCATTAAAGTCTCCTCCTCAAAGACCTCCTCTCAGAACTCCATCCATGGATAAACGAGGTAATAAGAGTTATAATAATAATAATAATAAACTGGAGTTGGTTCTTTTCCAGCCAAATAATCAAATCTTTATATTGTTAAGCCCTCACTGCTGACCTCTCTTGGGGCTCTGCTTGTAAGATTATGTGAAGTTTGAGATTTAAATCGATGGATCAATCTTTATTTATAAGGCACCTGTTCAATACAAGTCTTATCTCACGATAGTTTACAGTAGAGCAGACTGAAGACAAACTCTTCATTTTATAAATACACATATATGCATATATATTTTTATTTTATTTTATTTATATGTATGTAAATTTATTAATAGTTTTATTAAGCTCTATTTTTTTTCTTTTTATATATCTTTTTATGTGTAATAATCAACTGCTTCTTTTTTTCTCAATTACCCTGAGGAAGTTTTTCCCAAAGGGATTAATAAAGTAATATCTAATCTAGTCTAATAAATACCTAAAATAAATGTATTTTTATATACCCATACATCCATCCAGTTATAGAAATAATAATTTAAGATGGATGCCCACACCATAAATCTGTCCTCATCATATTTGTCTTTGCTGAATATAGATTTAATTAATCAAACATCAATCTTTAGCTGTTTAGTGCCACATTTGTCTTCGTTGAATACAGATTTATTAAAGGTAAGCCCCTTGAGATGTGGCATCTAATTTTCTAGAGGGTCCTCATGTCCACATGGCTGTAAAGATTGTTACAATGGATGAATGTTTAATATATCCGTGGATAAAGAGATCAGTCTAATATAAGCATTAATACCTATAATGAACAAAATCTGAAGAGGAATAATGTTGATTAATATAGCAGCATCTATCTGAAATGCCATTAAAATGGGTTTAACTGGTCTAAAAGTCTGAATTTATGTTAAATGATGTTGATTATCTCTCTGCAGGATCCATGTCCAGATCCCCCCAGAGTCCGTCTCCTCCAACACCCAAACCCAGGAGTGCCTTTTCTGTAAGTCCTCAAAGTCAGCAGAACTGGGATGCAAGAAAGGCTTTGTTCACATGTGCATTTCTTTTTTTCATATTGTATTTGTAGTTTTTCATCTTTTACAAGACGCAATAAAGAAAACCAACTCAAACAAATTAGTTCCCATAAAGGAAAACAATGTGCAAAGTTACAAATCATACAGACGGACTAAAAAATTCTGTGCATCAAAGTTTTGGGCAGAGAGTAATACTGTATGTACATGTACAAATGAAAATACAAACATAGAGATAAAATGTGTTTTCATGCTGACAATATTCTTTTCCCATTGGCTTTGTCCAAGTAGCAGAGAAAATTTAAAAAGGCTCACACCTTAAGAATCGAAACCCTGTATGAGGAGAAGGTGGAGACTGGATTTTATTTATTCTCAAAGCTAGGGTCTGTTTCAGGGGTGTTTGAAGTCCTTCAGTTTAGTGAAAGTGGCCGAAGATAGTAAGTCCACATTCTGGTTTGAGAGGTCTGTTGTAAGCTTTTGAATACAAGTCAATTATTTTAGACCATAATGCTGTTAACTCTTTTATTACGTTAAAAAGAAGCTTAAAGCTGCACTATGCAAGATTCCAGCCTTCAGCTCTCTAGTGCCCTCTGTGGTCGTTGAGTGCAACTGCACTGTCATACACCAACATGCATTTGTTGACATACAGAGGGAGGAGAAGCGAGCCGACAAGAGACAAATAAACCATGTGGACTGATAAGGATCAGTCTGATCAGGTTTCTGTTCCAATAAATCATCATGTACTTACAAGTCCAACAATAACACGGCCTAAATCAACATCGTGTAGACATCCCTCCTCGTCTTTCTGCTCACGAGTGAACGCCAGACTAAAGTTTATCCCTGTCCAGGCATTTAGCTTGTTACTCTCCCACTTTCTTTTTTCCATTTCTTCCAAGAAAACATTTCTGTGTTTCTTGTTTTTCGCTGCTTCCACCATGACAACAGCTCTACATTTAACTTTCTTCTTCTTCTTGTTTAATGGTGGATGGTACCCAACTTCAGAGGAGCATTACTGCCACCTACTGTGCAGGAGTGTGAGCCAGAGGTTTCTGTTTCCATTAGGGAAATAAGAGCATATGCACTTTAAATTATGTTCATTAAATCTGTTTAAAAAATTCAAAAACTATTTTATATTCTCCTTTTCCCAAGGCTTAGCTTTCACCTCAAGGGGGAAGCAACGTTAGCCGTAAAGCAGTCAAACAGTAACCAAGGAGGTTATGTTATTTCCAGCGTCTGTCTGTTTCTCTGTTAGCAACATAACTCAAAAAGTTACGGACGGATTTCAATGAAATGTTCAGGAAATGTCCGGATTGGGACAAGGAACAAATGATTAGATTTTGGGAGTGATCTGGATCACCGTCCGGGAATTTTTTAAAGGATTCTTTAACACTGCGAGATAGGACCATTTTCGTTGTTTGTGCATATTACTCCACTAAAAGTAATCAGAGCATTTGGAAAAAAAATACAGGACAAGTTTCCAACAGGTTCTACAAGATATCACAGACTGATCTGGATCCTTGCAAAATTCTGGATTCTCTGATCCAGAACAAGAAAACTTTAGATATCCTTGGAATTTTCATCATAGCAAGGGAGCAAATAAAGACATAGACTTGGAACAAATGCCAAAATATAGCCAAGATACTGTGGTATCTAGAGTGTTCAATCAGATTTGTTGTATCTTCAAAAACTTTGGAGCTAGATCCAGAAGGAAACCGCCATGATGAAAAATGTGATTTTCGTGAATAACTACTGAACTAAAATAGATATCATTATGAATCCAAATGCTAATGGTATGTTTTCAGGGTTAAGGAATCTGAATATTTACATGAAATAAAGGTAGGACTAATATTTAGGGTGAAAAATCACAATATGAGAGAGGACTGTGGCGCTGGTGGAGGTCTGCGCTATCTGAGTGCTTTTCTAATTTTTTAGTGTGGAAGTGTTCCTACCATCCACACTAAAGTTTATAGTGCCAGTGAAGGTGATACAGACCCCCTGAGACCATGACAGAGGTGTCATTCAACATGCTGTAAGGTGATGTACCATCATAGTAACTCTAGAAATATTATATTAGGCTGGAAAAACTACATAGTGTTGGTTTAAGCTGACTTTAGTTCTGTGTCATGCTCATTACATTGTGGGTTTTTAATTGTGTTTCTGTTAAATGTTAAATGAATGTTAGTTTTAATGCTTCTTTGAAGTCTTGACTTTAAAAAACACTGAAATACTGCTTTAATATTTCTCATCTTATGGACACATAACACCTCAATGTCACTGTTCAAATTACAGTAGTTGTAGCAGCTGTTTGTGGTTAATAACTACCTTCCTGTTCATCAGCGAGTTCTGCCTCTGTAAAGACCCTCTCTGTGATGTAGTCAGCCTCTAATAATAACTCTCTGAGCCTGTCAGAGTCAAAACAACGACCCTTAGTGGAGATTATCAGATCCATCAACAACTATGGTGCATTTTTTAAAACCTGTTTACTTGCTGGAGCCGCAGGTTTATCTTAAATATGTGTGTATATACACATGTTTGCAGAAGCAGAGGCCTCAGCGAGTCAAAGCCATCTACAACTGCTCCGCTGATAACCCGGACGAGCTGACGTTCAGCGAGGGGGAGGTGATCGTGGTTGAGGGAGAGGAGGACAGCGAGTGGTGGGTGAGTGAAAACCAAACCTCCCAAACAGGAAACTTGCTTTTGTATGAATGTGAAAGCTGCATCAATCGATCGGTCAATCAGTCAAAGGTGGAGCTCTGATTCATCCCAGTTCTCAAGGCCAGTGACGTGCAGTTAAAGAAGATGAACCTGCTCTAAATGGATACAACAACTAGCTCAGTGCGCCAGATCACCTGACAGTCAAATATAGCTGTATAAATACATGCTGGCCTAAGCCTGAGCAATGCAGGCATTATCGAGGAAGACGTTGGAAGCCAACAGGAGCACATTTTTGTGGAGGCAGCAGCCAAAGCCAAACCTAAGTGTGATCTGAAAAGACAAGTCTTTGGCTCCAGAACTTAAATGTGATCCATGCATTAGCCAGCCTAACAGTAAAGCCCCAAAAAGGAAAGTTTAAAGCCTACAGTAGCTAAACTAGGAGATGGTCTAAGTCTGCGAAAGCTAGAGCTAAAACTCTAGTATTGGTATTCCAACTATCCCTGATCCGCCTTCATTTCCACTCTGTCTTAGGCCCTGTTTACACAAGGCCGGAGGCTGAATCACAATCATTGTGAAACTGCCGTAAACCGCAGTTATTTTTTAAACTCTAATAACTGATGAAAAAGAAACTTTTCAGAAAAAAGAGGACTTGGAAAAAACGCAGCCCAGTAAAACTTTCATGTCACCACAGCATACGGGTGGGAGAAATATTTCTACGAGGTGTATTAATTTTTTCAAGTTTCACTACGGCCCGTTCAGATGAATGGGAGAGACGGAGAGTTGACCTATACTGCAGCCAGTCACCAGGAGGAGCAGTTTTTGTGGCGACTTCACAAAAGCCCAGCGACATGACGTCCATGTTTTTTACAGTCTATGAAAGTATCAATAAACAAGATGCTTGATGCATTGAGATCTGTGCGCTTTCCTCTTCATTTGAACTTCGACATTTGATTTGGTGAATGTATCTCTCAAAATCATACTGGAGATTTATCTGTCTGCTTCTTTCTGACATATCTGAAGAATTTGTCTAGAAATGCAGATATTTCCTAAGAAATATTGCTCACCTGTACCGCTGAAAACTCCATAATTCAACAACAGTAACAAAGAGGGGCGGGGCTTAGTGAAGGGTCAATTGCAAGAAATAAAGGCTTGAAATATTTCACTCTAATGGCCCTTTTCCACTAGCCCACCTTGACCCTACTCTACTCGGCCCTACTCGATTTGCAGCGTGTTTCCACTAGCCTGGTACCTCCTAAAACAAGCTAGTTTTAGTACCTACTCCGCTCTGGTTCCAAGCGAGCTGAGTCGATACTGAAAGATGACATCACCGACTGCCAGCTACTGATTGGTCAGACAATGTCTTCATCGATGAGTCATGAGCATGACGACCTAGCATGCTAGCAGTAGCTACCGTTAGCTTACCCTCATACGTCTTTTCTTTGCAGCTGGATTGCTCTCGTCCTCGGCTTCATTCTGTTGTATAGCTTCCAAAACTCTCCTGTGCCTCTCAAGGGGTATTTCTTCTTACCACCTGCAGCCTTCTTCTGCTTTCCTTTTTTAATCGGTTTGTGACAAAAAGCCACAGATTGTTGTGCGTGCTAAAAAATGACATCACCGCAGTGCTGCTCAGCTGTTTACAACGACACTGCACCCTGTTGAGCAGGCGACTGGGGCTAATGGAAAAGCAGCACAAGGCGAGCAGAGTAGAGTAGGGCTAATGGAAAAGGGCCATAAGAGTGTTAAATCTATATAATATATGGATTTCACTGTCTTAAGTGAGTGACTAAGATTACTGAGCTTTTTCATATTTTATTTTTTGAGATGTACCTGTACAGTGGATGATTACAAAGATGAAAGCTTAATGAGTGAGGGCTCTATGTCCCATATTACTTTTTGAGACCGTAGGTACCACGAGCAGGACAATTTCTGAGTTAAGCTAGTTGAGTTCTTTAATATATGTTTTTGCCAGAACTCTGTGGTATTCTTGCATTATTTACATCTCATCTCTTTTTTTTGATTGTGTCTGTGCTGCTTTTCAGTTTGGACACATTGAAGGAGAGCCGACCAGGAGAGGAGTGTTCCCCGTCACCTTCGTCCACTTCATCACGGAGTGACTTCCTGTCAAACTTTCAGACTGAGCAGAAAGACAAAGACTTGACGAGAACAAGTGGAGGCGAAAACCTGAGACCTGAACCGCAGTGAAACAAACACTGGAACTGCTCCCTGTTCCTCCTCAGAGCTTCATGCAGACTTTTCCTCAAAGATTGAGCTGGATCCTGCAGGATTCCCCACTGTACTTATCAAAAAATAATCAAAAAGATGAAAAACCCGGACCTTTATTTGTACTTTAAGCTCAAAATGAAGCAAAAGCATGTTCAAAAATATATTTATAAACATAATTGTTAGCCTGTTGAGGCTGATTGGTGACTCTAAATTACCTTTTTTGTCATATCACTGATTTTCGTTTGTGATTTTCCCTTTTTTTTCTAATTTGGATGTAAATTTTAACCTTTAATGAAAGCAAATATTTTATAAAATGTGATTTCTCTTGACAGTGTCTTAATTGCACAAACTAGTTCAAACATTGAAAGCCTGTTTGTGCAGTTTACCCAGCATGCATAGCATTCAACCATCCAGTCAAAGCACTGAAATTAATTTTAGACGTATACCTCATGTTTGATGCACATGGTGACTTCATCTTAAAGGGATACGCCAACTTTTCTGTTGTTTTTGTGTTTTCACTGCTGAGTCCATGACAAGCAGATAGACACCATTCTTTGACTGTGTGTGCAGTAAGAAGGAAGAGCAGACTAAGCTTGACGACTGCAACATTTAAACCGAGTAACAGTCAGCTCCTGTTGGCAGTTTGAAAGGGTTTAATCATCATTTCGACCCATGTCGACTGACCTTGCGAGCAACACAGGTTTTTATTTTACAGATGACGTAGATATAAGGTGCCCACGGCATAACATGACACCTGCCCCCTCCGTCTGAAACTTACGTGACTCTTTGCCGTATTATCAACAAATTAATCCACCTTTGTATCATCAGCGCCGAGTTTGGACATTTTTAACGATTGACAAAAGTATAAAGTACAGAAACTGTGTCCACATCTTCCATGCTCCTTTCTATTGTTTACATGGCCGTGTTTCATCTCACTGATGATGTCATCAACGTGATAACATCAGCTTGATGCGCCAGAGGAAAAAAAACAGCCATGCAGCTCATTTGTTGCTGATTAGATCCGGGTCTGCTGGCAGTGGGAAAAGAGCCACAGGCAGATTGCTAGCTGGTTAACCCAAATTGAAAGAAACTGTGTTGAACTGCTAATTTTAGTGTGAAAGTGGTATTTGTTAGCTTAGCTCAAACACTGGGAGTCAATGAGAAGTGTGCTCTGCGGTGATAGTGCTAGCAAACGAGGAGAGCCCTTTGAACGATTAGCAGTTGTGAGTGATGCATTCGTTTGTAAGACAAACTGCAAATACTCAACATCTGTTCAAAAGAATTGATACTTTTGCGAACATCACATCTCTAGCACGAACCACCGCGGATGTGCATGTTAGTAGGACAACAAAACAAAGTCTCTGTTTAGGAGCAGATGATAGTAGAAGATAACGTAACATAACGTGATGAAAAAACAAGTCACAACGAGCACACAGGTCTGTTTAAAGTTGCTGATGAGTTTATCTGATAACTGGGTAGAGGAATGCTAACACTTCCCATTGACTCCCAGTGTTTGAGCTAAGCTAACTAGCTAGAATGGTGTCTATCTGCTTGTTATGGACTCGGGAGTGAGGCAAGACTCGAAAAAACATTTAAAAAGTTGGCATGTCCCTTTAAGGTTCCTGGTATCTGCCTAGCTGTCCCTGATGGTTCACTGCCTGTGCATTTAGAGAAGATGTTAGCTCAGAGGGACTAGCTGGACTAATAAAAGTTATTAGATAACATAAAAAAACAGTTGGACTGATGTCTCATCGTGGACTTCATTGTCTCCAGGAGTTTGAATCTCTGCAACATCACAGTTCTTCATCTGAACAAAGACCGAGAGCAGCCTCACTGTTACATTCAGAGCTGTCCACACACTTTCGGACATTGTATGGATGATTTTGTTCTGCCACTGGTATCCAACCTGTGACGTTACAGCCTGCAAAACACAGACTTTGATTTGTTTTTATACATTTTTATGACAAACCATCAGAAATTATTTTAAGTGTTGGCTAAAGGGAAAATGTGTTCATGTTTATAAGAGGACGGTTAAATGTGATGTCAGGTTCTATTTTTGTGAGCTCTTATTCTCTTACAATGCACATATTAAAAAAAGATCTGCCAAGACTTCTTGTTTCTTCCTTTGTTTATGTTTGTTTAGATTCATCATCTGAACCCAAGATGGCCTCATCAACAGTCCAAAACATTAGATAAATCTGTTTATTATGATGGGAAGCCCCCCTTCCAGAGATGGATAATTTCTGGTAAAGACTATGCTTCTTGCAGATCCACTTAGTCAAGAAAATCTCTGCTATTTGGGATCCATTCATTCTGCTTCAATAGACCAGAGGAGATTAAGCCTACGACCTGCCTGGTTAACCTTCTCTGCCCTGTATGGCATCTGATTTAATGTATATCATCCTTGCTTTCTCTGTTCAACTAGTGGTTCTTTCCTCTGTTTGTACTGTAAATTTTTTAATTACTCATATTTAATTATTTAGTTACTTTTTAAAATTGTATTTCTATTTTAATTATACCATCATTTTAATTGTTTTTTTCTTCAAACACGTTCTCTCTATCATTGTACCTGTCTTGAATAGTTCGTTTCATGTGAAAAACTTTAAATTCAATATTTACACATGTATATTTGTCATTATTTGTTCGAACTCCAGTGTGCCTTTACCATGTCTTTATGCCTTGATGCACTGAGTTGCTGCCATGTGATTGGCTAAGAAAGTCTTTGCATTAACAAGCAGTTCAATCAATCAATCAAACTATTTGTATGGCACTCTATGTACAAAATCTTGTAGCATAAAGGGTTTTACATAAAAAGAGAAATAAAAAATTTAAAAAAGTAAATGAAAAGTAGTAAACTAGATACAATAAAAATATAAGACCTCACTCACCCTCGCTAACCACATCCAGCACACACAGTCACTAATGCACACATACAAAGTCATTAAGAGAATATAACAGAAAGAAGAATAAGAGGACTGAGGAAATGTTACCTTGAATTTAAAATGAGGAAACATGAGCTTAAAGGAGACATATCATGCTGATGCATGATTTATACTTACATATAATATAATACATTTGAAAACAAGACCTTACACCCCCTTAATTTTCAAAAAATGAGATATTGTATTTTTTCTGATATCCTAGAACGAGATTTGATGCCTCTGAAAATAGGTCATTGCGAGATGTCTGCGAGATTTAAATCGTCGTGACGACACGAGGCACCTTTCTTTTTATTGGAATAATCTGATAAAACCATAGACTGTAAAAAACATGGACGCCATGTCGCTGGGCTCAAATTGATGTCACGAAAACTGCTCCTCCTGGTGACTGGCTGCAGTATAGGTCAAATCTCCGTCTCCTCCATTCATCTGGACGGGCCCTCGTGAAACTTCAGAAAGTTAATACACCTCATAGAAATATTTCTCCCATCTGTATGCTGTGGTGATATGAAAGTATTATTGGGCTGCGTGTTTTCCAAGTCCTCTTTTTTCTGAAAAGTTTCTTTTTTCATAAGTTATTAGACTTTGAAAATAACCGCGGTTTACGGCAGCTTCATAATGATTGTGATGAATAAAGGAGGCAAAATAAACAATTGGAGGCACGTTTCTTTAATTTCATTTTGTCATTTATTTCGGATATGAGGTTAAACTAAATCACTGCCAACAACAGAAGAAAAACAAACAAAAAAAGACAATATTCATATTATATTATATTATATTATATTATATTCTGTACTTTATTAATCCCTTTGGGTAAAACTCCCTCAAGAAAATCAACAATTAGTAACAGTTGATTCTTAAAAAAGATATATAAAGAGAAAAAATAGATCCAAATTAAACTATTAATAAATAAACCTGAATATATAAATAAAATAAAAAAATATTGTTTTTTTTAACTAAGCATGTATGTTTTTTTTCACATTAAGTATATATTAGTATATCAGTCAACATATTTTAAAAGGAGTGGGAGGAAGAAAATAAAAATATTAATTTCCAGCAGTTTTCCAAACAATTACTCACAAACTGATGTAAATTCAATGCACATACTAATGAACAAATGTGTCCATGCACACTAATTTCTTGCTTGGAGACTGTAAACAAAATATTCCATCAATAAAATTTTAGATTCACACACATGAGAATAAATACATATATTTTCATATATAATATTCTCACTAGAAGAGAGATGTACAGAATTTTGTTGCCATCGTTACTTTATAGGAGTAAAAATATCAGAGTATCTCACGGTTTAATTCTCCTCATTATGGTATCTTGTGAATATAATGTTCTTGTGCACAATTACAGACAACGTAATAATAATAACAATATGTAATAAAATGAATAAAATTGAGAATAAGATGAAACAAAAGAGGAGAGACAGTAAATCCACCTGAAGGCGGCAGTGATGCCACACTGTGGGCGGCATCTGCCGTTAAACACCAACGAAGAAGAATTAAGGGCTACCGGAAGTGACGCAGTGCTCTAACTTTTGTATCCTCGCGTGCAGCCAAAGGAAAAGATGATTTAATGAGATTTTCTGTTTATTTATCGAGTTTAAGAAGCTAAAATGACGACTAAACGTAAACCTGACACCATGGTACCTGCGGAGGAGAGTGACCAGCTCCTCATCAGACCGCTGTGAGTGAATTTAACTTTAATTTAATTTATTTTAAAGCTAACGCCGCTTTCTGTTATGAGTTTAAATTAAACTTATTTAATTTAACATGCAGTTCAGAACAGTAAAGACTCTCTGGACACTGTTAGGTCCAGTTTGTTCGTATGTTTTCTGTTTTCAGAGCTTCTTAATGTAACAAGGTGCTGAAACATTACTCACAGATATTGGTCCATGTCTCTATGAGAGCAATTAGCTGAACATCCATGATGAGAATCTCCCGGTCCACCACATTCTGTTCCTATTTCCTATTAGATTGAGATCTGGAGACTGTGGAGGCCACAGTAAACCTTTAGAGAAACTTAAGCTTTTGTAACATTTTCAGACTGATATTAAAATGCAAAGCTCAGTTTCCCTGATCCATTGATTTGGAATGGAGGGATCAGATTTGAGCCATGAGATGAATGTTTTCTTCCTGTGTTTTGTTCTCCAGAGGAGCAGGACAGGAGGTGGGGCGGTCATGTATCATCCTGGAGTTTAAAGGGAGGAAGATTATGGTTTGTTACATCACATCAACTTCAGACTCCATCACCAGTGTCTGCCTAAACACATCAGAGTGTGAAACATGATCCTGTGACTGTTTGTGTTTTAGTTGGACTGTGGGATCCATCCTGGTCTGGAGGGCATGGATGCTCTGCCGTACATCGACCTGATCGATCCGGCTGAGATCGACCTGCTGCTCATCAGCCAGTGAGTCCTGAATCAGTTATTTCGTTTTCATTAATTTACTTCTGTTTAAAAGTTGATGATGATTCTTGGTTTCATGGAAATATGAATACACAAAGTTCAGAACATTTTCTAACTTTAAAATATTAATCTTTTTAAAATTCTGTTGTCTAAATCTGTCCAGATGTTTTTTTCTGTAAAGGCTGTTGTCCTCAACGCAGGTGGTATCTCATTTTCAAGAGGGTCCTCATGTCTGTATGGTTGTAAAGATAGTTACTATGGATGTATAATCAATACAACCATGGATAGAGAGCTCAATCTAATTAATTAACATTAATATCTATAATGAATATAATCTGGAGAGGACTGATATTCACAATAAACACAATAAATCAGCTACAACTAATTCAAAACTCTGCTGCTAGAGTGCTGACAAGGACCAGGGGGAGAGCACACATTACACCCATTTTAAAGTCTTTACACTGGCTGCCTGTTAGTTATCGAATTGATTTTAAAATTCTTTTGTTAGTTTATAAAGCTCTACATGGCCTGGCTCCTGAATACCTGTCGGAGATGGTTTTACTTTACGAACCAGAACGGGCCCTCAGATCCTCAAACTCCTCTCTCTTAGTTGTTCCACAGAGCAGAACAAGAACTTTTGGTGATGCTGCTTTTAGCTGTTACGCTCCAAAACTGTGGAACAAACTCCCAGAGGCTCTGAGACAAGCTGAAAACATAGAAATTTTGAAACGCAGCCTAAAAACTCACCTGTTCAGCCTGGCTTTTATGTAGAACTTTTACTATTTTAATGACTATTATAATTATTTATTTCTGAGTAGCAATTCTTATTATTTTAGTTTAATGTTTTATTATCTGATATTTTATTCCATTTTTACAATTTGCTTTTATATTTTGATATAGTTCTTATGTTTTTACATTTAATTATTTTAGGGTTAATTTTAATCTTTTAACATACTTTTATTTATTTTAAATATATTTTTAGTGTCTTGTTTAGATGTCTCTTAGTTTTATTCTTTACTCCTTTAGATGTTTGTTGGTTTTGTTGCTTTGCTTTTTTTTGTATCTGTTATAAATTTTATCATTTTTAATCGAGCTCCTGTGTTGTGCATTAGTCTCCAAATCCTCTTGACATCCTACCAACTATTCATTGTAATTATAGTGACATTCTACTTGGTAGATGGACCTTATTGTTTATTTGCTAAGTGGTAAAATGAAAGTTATTGTCATCATTTATGTATGTGTGTGTATATATATGCACATATGTACGTGTGTGTCTGTATATATATATGTGTGTGTGTGTGTGTATATATGTATATATATGTGTGTATATATGTATATATATATATATATATGTGTGTATTATATATGTATATATATATATATAGATACATGTGTTTGTGTGTGTATGTATGTATGTACATCCTTTGTCAATCGTTTGTTTTGATGTAAAGCACTTTGAGCTGCAATTGGATTTGTATGAACTGTGCTATATAAATAAAGTTTGATTGATTGATTGATTGATATTGATTAATAAAGCAGCATCTAACTAAACTGCCATTAAAATGGTTTAACTTGTCTAAAAGTCTGAACTTATGTTCAATGATGTTTCTATTGATGGCCGATGCATCAAAGACTGCTCTTTAATAAAGTGTTTCAGAATTTATATTTGGAGAACTTTGATCTGAAATATAAGAAAACTTCCAAATAAGTGTTTGATGAAATGTTTGAAAATAATCGAGAGCAGACAGAAACATTAAGAGGGAATGATGGCGGTCTTGGAACTATTATTAAAAGAAAAATGTGGAAAAAAAGAGACAGTGGAATAAGTCCTGGACACTGTATGAACATGTAAGCTGGTCCTCTGTTTCTGAAGTCCACCCAACTTTGTTATGTTGTCCATGTTTGTTTGTTTTTTTTTTTACTATATTTTTATTAAAGCTTTTTTATGAATATAATAAAAGACAGAGAAAGTAACAAGTCAACAAACAAGCAGGTCATCAGAGGTTGTACAATACAGTTCATTTCCAAAAAGGGATTAAGTCCGGGTTGTTTTCTCCAGTGTCCAGGTGTTGTTATCATTAGTCCATCATAGTCCAAATGAAAATTAACCATCAAAGGGACGAGAGGCTCTAGAAAAACCATACATGCAGTTTTACAGAGAAAACTATATACATCCGCCGCCTCCCATCAAATATTTCCGTTCAAAAATGTTATCCATTTGGACCAATATTTACTGAATTTTCCTGAACATAATCTTAAAGAAAAGGTCAACCTCTCCATGTCATACAATTCCTTTACAATCGTCATCCACTCTGTTTTTGTGGGTGGTTCCTTGGCAAGCCATTTCCTAGTTAGTCCATGTCTGTTTTTATTTACGCCTGCTTGTTCCTCAGTCAGCTCGCTTCTTGATTGGCTACTTTCACGTCACATTTTACGGAGTCATGTCTCAAAAGTCGTCTGCTTTCCCCACACATAAAGATTTTTGGTTGTAAATATTGAACAAGTTTAATATTAATGATTATCAGTACAAATTCACACACCTCAGACCACAGGATTATCTTATAGGATAATCTTAAAAGACTTAAGATAATCTGGAGTTTGCCATCCTTGGTCAGGATGGCAGAAAGTCAGGACAAAAAAAGACCAGTTGGTGCCTTTGTGTACTTCATGTTTTTGTGTTAAAATGAAGAAATCTGAAGTTTGTGTTTCCTGGTTCATCATCATCCGCTCTCCTCCTGCTCAGCTTCCACCTGGATCACTGTGGAGCTCTACCCTGGTTCCTACAGAAGACGAGTTTCAAAGGACGGACGTTTATGACCCACGCCACCAAGGCCATCTACCGCTGGCTGCTGTCAGATTACGTCAAAGTCAGGTAGGGCTGTCTCACGTAGAACATTCAGACATGAGTTTAGGAGATGGACACGGAGGCTGCTGTGATCAGGAGGGTGGCACAATGAAACAGTCTTATTTTAATCGCAATCACTGTGAATATAAAAAAGAAAAGGTCGATTTACTGCTGTAAATAAGAATTCAGTGATTTTAAATGTATATTTTTTTGGGCATTTTGTGCCTTTATTGATAAGGGAGAGACAGTGGATAGGCTTGTGAAAGGGGGAGAGAAAGTAGGGGAAGACACTCTGCAAACTGGTCACAGGCGGGATTTGAACCTGGACTGGCAGAAGCATGTACATGGGGTGCTAACCACTTCACCAAACCAGCACCCCAAGAATTCAGTGATTTTAAAAGATTTAATTTGATTTTTTTATTTATTAGTAAGGAGGGACATCTTGAAACAGCTTTACTTGTTTTGTTAAAGGGATACGCCAACTTTTTTTTTCTTTTCATATCTTGCTTCACTCCAGAGTTTATGACAAGCAGATAGACACAATTCTTTCGACTGTGCATGCAGTAACAAGGAAGAGATGAGCAGAGCTCACCCACTGCTAATTAGCTTAGCTTAAACACTCGAAGTCAATGGGAAGTATTAGCCTGCCTCTGCCTACAGTCATCAGATAATCTCAGCAACTCTAAGCAGTCCTGTGTGCTTGTTGTGACTCTTTTTAAATGCGTTATAATATCACATCATCTTCTCCGATCATTGCATTATCTTCTTCCACTCCTTGATAGAGGCTTTGTTTTGTTGACTTACATGCAAGCTAGAAATGTGATGTTAGTGAACGAGTTGAGTCTTTTGAAAAGCAAAATTACAGGTTGGGTCGCTTCATCGTTTATGTGCAAGCCATCTTAAAATTTGGCAGTTTTCATTTCAGAACAGCTCAGTCAGAACTGCAAATCGGTTCTCATCGTTCATTTAATTGAGCTGGTCAAAAGACTTGACTTGTTCGCCAACATCACATCTCCAGTGCAAACCACTGCTGCTGTGGTTGGAAGTAGGTTAACAAAACAAAGCCTCTGTTTAGAAGTAGAAGAAGATAATGTGATGATGGTAGAAGACAAAATAACATAACACAGTAAAAAAAAAAAAAAAAGTCACAGCAAGCACATAGGACTGTTCGGAGTTGCTGAGATTATCTGATGACTGTAGGCAGAGGCAGGCTAACACTTTCCATTGACTCTATTGTTGAAGCTAAGCTCAAAAGCTCTGTCTGCTAATTACTGCATGGACAGTCTTAAGAATGGAGTCTATCAGCTTGCCATTGACTCAGGAGTGACACAAACACGTTTATTTATTTTATTTATTTATTTATTATTATTTAATATAAACAGTTTGTGTTTGAGGAATATTGATGAGGGCTTTGTCTTCTTTCCTGCAGTAACATCTCAGCAGACGACATGCTGTACACAGAGACAGATCTGGAGGAGAGCATGGAGAAGATCGAGACCATCAACTTCCACGAGGTGCGGGAAGTAGCGGGCATCAAGTTCTGGTGTTACCACGCCGGCCACGTCCTCGGAGCCGCCATGTTCATGATCGAGATCGCTGGAGTCAAGGTCAGACCAAAACCACTTTTACCTCTTTTAGTTCTCAGCTGGTTTGTGAACTGATTTGAGCTTTTTAATTTGAAATATCAGACATTGTTGGTGTATGTTTGCGTCTGCAGTTGTTGTACACGGGAGACTTTTCCCGTCAGGAGGACAGACATCTGATGGCAGCAGAGATCCCAAGTGTCAAACCGGACATCCTCATCACTGTGAGTGCATCTTTCATTCAGTTTAAGCGGCTTTAAAGACTTATGTTAGAGCTGAACGACGCTGGGAAAAACTGATTCTGCAGAATGGGCGAGTACTGGAGTCCAGGCACCATCTGATACCACTTATTTTATTGAATTAGTAATCTATTAACTGATTTGCACCGTTAAACTCTGGCACAGCTCTTCTTCACCGCTCTAATTGATCACATGACACAGATGCAGCAGACACGCGGTCAGAGCTTCAGTATTTGGGGTGTCCTGATCAGATATTGATATCTGATTTTGATCTGATATCAGCAAAAAAAATAAGTTGGATTTTATCTACCTGCATCTAAAATCTCTGATATTTATTACTGTTATTGTTTTTTATTTAATTTAGTTGTAAAATATGCTCATGTTTAAGTTTAACACAGTGGTTATTTTACAATTTAAAAATATATGTTTTTGTTTTTACTGGATTTATTGAGGTTACTTTTCGTGGTCTTCTAATTTATTTTTGATGTATTTTATTTTATTGTTGTATGTTTTTATGTTTAAGGTTAAAATTTATTGAATCCATTGGTTAATAACAAATGGGTCAGTTTTTTCTCATTCTGTTATTGCTGACTACTGATCTGTGTTTGAGTAATCTCACCTGATCAAACCTTTTCTTACAGTCCATACTACAAAATAAGGAATAAAAGTCTGTTTGATTCCTGCTGATATCGTATCAGATCAATATCTGTATTGGCTAATACTCAAGGCTGAAATATCTGTATAATATTGGAGGTGAAAAAGTTGTATCGGAACACCTCTAGTCAGTATGATGTGCCGTGTCTGTTGTGCATGCTCACACTGCAGCTACGATGTTAAGATGAAACTGTCTTTGCGTGTCCGTCCCTCAGGAGTCCACCTACGGGACGCACATCCACGAAAAGCGTGAGGAGAGGGAGGCTCGTTTCTGTAACACGGTCCACGACATCGTGAACAGAGAGGGTCGCTGTCTGATCCCCGTCTTCGCTCTGGGACGAGCTCAGGAGCTGCTGCTCATCCTCGGTGAGACGTCAAAGAATTCAGCATTGTCCTTGTTCTACTGTCTACTTTTGAGCAATATGGCTTTTAAATCCTATAAAGTTCTTTTATGTTTAGTCCCAAAAACCTTCATTATAATCTCTAAATCTCAAATTAAGATAATGCAAAGGGTTTGTTACACTACAGAGAAATTAAATAACATGAACAGTGAGATATCACTTCTGTGTTGGTGTTGTAAGAAACAAAAAGGCACTAAGACACATGTTCTGGTCATGTGACTTACTAGGGGTGGGAGAAAAAATCGATTCATATTAGTATTGGGATTTTTTGTTCAATGATTTTTAAATCAATTTTTTTTCCAAGTTTAAATGCTTCATTTTAGTCTGTGTTAATAAGCCACTTTTTAAATGCAGTCCAGGCTTTTGAAGAGAGAGTATAAACCGCTGGTTCAAATATACTGCTGAATAAATCCTAAAAACAGACTCACATGTGACAAATATTTTTCCTGATAAAGTCTGGAGGCATCATCATTGTTCATCTTTTTCGGTGGTGTTAAAAAAGCTAACTAAAGATTGAAAAAACTGCATTATTGTAGAATGGCAATTAAAATCGAACCGGCACCTAAAAAAACTTATTTTTGAAACTCATTTAATATTGTTTTATTTTTACTCTGTCATCACAGGGTACCCTTTCATCTTTGGAATAACTGGATTAAAAGCTAAATATTTTTGTCTAATTTTATTTGTCATTTTTAAATGCAGTTGAATATATTATCTGAACTTGAGGTCATGCAAAGAATCAGATTTTTATGGGTGCTCCGAAACACAATTTTTATCTTTTTCAATTTAATTTTATCTTTATATTTTATTTTATCTACCTATTTATTTATTTAATTATTTTATTTTTGTTTTTCTCCTATGTAATGAATGTTTCACTGTATAAATAAAATAAAAATCAATAAACACATTGTTTAAGAAAAAGAAGCATCCAGGCTTGTTAGGTTTTAGATAATTGACAATTTAGCAAAGACTAAGAACAAAATTTTTGTTCTAAGTTACTGTTTAAAAAAGTTTTAAATTAGTTTTGTGCAGGAACCGTCTTGTTTACCTGTATGTGTTTGTTAGACGAGTACTGGCAGAACCATCCAGAGCTCCACGACATCCCCATCTACTACGCCTCCTCTCTGGCCAGGAAGTGCATGGCCGTCTACCAAACGTACATCAACGCCATGAACGACAAAATCCGCAAAGCCATCAGCATCAACAACCCCTTCGTCTTCAAGCACATCAGCAACCTCAAGGTCTGTGAGCGTGCTCAGTGGGCAACCCCTCCATAAAGAGAGGCTTCATCTCTTTTGTTTTCCTCTTTTGTTTCAGAGCATGGACCACTTCGACGACATCGGCCCCAGCGTGGTCATGGCGTCCCCGGGTATGATGCAGAGCGGCCTGTCCAGAGAGCTGTTTGAGAGCTGGTGCACCGACAAGAGGAACGGAGTCATCATCGCCGGCTACTGCGTGGAGGGAACGCTCGCCAAGGTGAGTCCAGCTCGTCAGGCTGCCACTGGAGCATGCTGGGAAACCTCAGGAGTTAGTTTAGGAGCTGGATAGATGATACTAGAGGGGCAGCAGTCGTGGTAATAAACAGTCCAGGTCTTGATCCACTGCCTTTGTTCAGGGTGTTGCTGCTCTGCCTTCACCCACACATGACCTATAACCGACTTTGAAAAAGGTCGGGGTAACAATTGTAAATATTAAACTTGTTCAATATGTACAATCAAAAATGTGTGGGGAAAGCCAACGACTCCCAAGTCATGACTCTGTGAATTGTGACATTAAAGTAGCCAATCAAGAAGCAAACTGACGGAGGAACAAGGAAACAGGTGTAGATAAAAACAGCAAAGGGAGACGCAGTTTGCAGTGTTTGCATTGTTTAGTCTCTGGAAGTTTAGCAGTTGGAGCCTCGCTCAGACTCTTAACAGGTTTTCCCCCTCGAAAATTGGATTTTACAAGTATGTCAAGGGGGAACTAAATGATTACAGTCATCTTGTCTAAAACACCAAGCTGCGCTGAAAGACAAAAATGCACGTGATTAAACCTGCTGTAACTCCTCGAGTAAATGAGCAGAGAGAGAGAGAGGATTCAGTGAGCCATACCGGAGTGAATTATAGGAGGTTTATCAATATTTTTTGTGTATATAATGTATAAATGTTGTAAATAATAGCATTAATATCAATCTGCAGTGTGTTCCTGCCGTTCTTTCGCCGTTTATTTGCCGTGTTTCGCCGTATTTCATCGTAATTGATCGTCTTTTCCGTCATAGTTCGTGTTTTGTGGTTTTAGTCAATCGTAATTTGGAAATATTAAAGAAGGAGATGTCGAAGAGATCTGCCATGTAAAGGGGAGACCAGAGGAGAGTCATGAAGGGGGCTAACTGCTTCAGGGACTATCGTTAGTAAAACTAAAAATAATGAATAAAAGGCCTGGACATGGTCTAATATAACGAGCTGTAACATGGACACTAATGCTGCAGGCAAACAAAAATGTGTGAGTGTATGTAAAATAGGTTAAATTTATTTTTGGCCGTCTCAAAACTTTTAACGTGTTCTTTAACAATTGTTTATAAAGAGATCTGTTTAAAGTACAAATCAGTTTTTTCTTTTCTTGTAATTACACGCAGTTTAAGCATTTATAATAAAATAATGACAAATACTTGTCAGAATTGTTTACTTTAATTTCTAATGAAAAAAGTTTAAACAAATTTACTTACAGGACATTTCCTGACACAATTATTGACAAAAAAGAAAAAAGAGCTGTTAAATTATAACATTAAAGGGGTTAAATGATCTCAAGACTGTTAAAGTACTTTTTGAACATTTCGAGCACACTGCAACAATACCGCGATAATAATGATAACCGTGATAATTTTGGTCACAATAACCGTGATATGAAATTTTCGTACCGTTACATCCCTAGTTGGACCTCAGAATCGGAGGACCTGCTCACGTGTTCACGCTGTCTCCAGGATTTTTTCTACAGTCTTTTCTTCTTTTTTAGTTCTGGATTTTTCCTTCAAAAATAGTCCAAGACCATCATCATTCCTTATTTTCGTATGTCCTCTTCCATGGTGTGTTTACCGGTTGTTGCCATGTTTCTTTATTGTTTTTGTTAGATCAAGTTTGATCAGATTTCTGTCTTGGAGGACTAGATTCTAGATCAGTGGTGGGACAGAATGTTTATGTGTGTGTGATGTGCTGTGCTTAGATTATCAGAGGTCACCACACACAGTACGCTCCAAACTGTTCAATGCCTGATTTTAATCTTCATGTGTGGGATCTCTTACAGATAATAAATCTCTTCAGATTAAGAAAATCCTTATGTGGACAAGGGCTGGGTATTTCCAGCAACCTCACGATACAATACGTATCCCGATACACGTAAATTGTGAACATTTACTATGCTTTAAACAAAATTCTTGACATGTTTAGTTTTTTCTTATAAGAAGAAAAAGAACAAGGATGAGTTTTAGGTGGTTCTACAACTTGAGAGACATAAATTCAGATCCTCAAAGATGGTAGACCTAAGTTCAAATTTAGAACATATGCTTCATTATGTAGCTCGTCTTCTACCTTGAGCTGTGCCACTGTTAAAATTACCCAAAGTGTATTTACAACAACTGTCAAAATATCTAGGCCGTATCGATTCTGTAGAATCTGTATCAATACACGTATCCCGAAGGAGTGCGTGATGATATTTTGACATATTGCTGTTGTGAGCACAGGCCTAACGTGGACCCTGTTAAAGTACCTTACCCCAGGGCCATTGAAGTATTTGCACCTTTTTCAAACAGGTTTTAATTGTGTTTTTGTGTTTCAGCACATCATGACAGAGCCCGATGAAATCACCACCATGTCGGGTCAGAAGCTTCCTCTGAAGATGTCCGTGGACTACATCTCCTTCTCCGCTCACACAGACTACCAGCAGACCAGCGAGTTCATCCGAGCGCTCAAACCACCACATGTGGTAAACACATGAACTTTATTTATGCATAAACATAAACACCCTGTAAACAGGAATCGACTGGAATGCTTCAAAGATAAATCAGATTCCATTAATGTGCTCTAATCGTTTGAATGAATTAGTTTGTGTTTTATTTAACATGAAATTAGTTTGAATGCCTGATGGACTCCTGTCCATCAAAACTCCTTGTTGTCATAGATGTCATTAGTGCGATGTTACAATGAGAAATACAAATGTTTGTTAGTATTCTCATGTGCAAGCACTTTGTAAATTATGAAAGTAATTGTTTCAGTATAGTTTTTAGTTTTTGTATTTCTAGTCTTTTTATATTTATAATAATGCACATGCTGTTTTTTTAATAGTGAGTTTGCTTTTTATTCATCATTGCTGTAACACTGCAAATTTCCCCTGTGGGACAAATAAATGTTTATCTATTTTATTATATTCTAAAAAGGTGATGTAGCAGCTACATGTGTCAGTGACGTTTTCCGGTATGTCTTCAGATTCTGGTTCACGGGGAGCAGAACGAGATGGCCCGTCTGAAAGCTGCTCTGATCCGCGAGTACGAAGACAACGACGAGGTGGACATCGAAGTCCACAACCCCAAAAACACAGAGGCTGTCACGCTGAACTTCAGAGGAGAGAAACTGGCAAAGGTCTAAATCCACAACAACTCTGAATCAGTTTATTAACGTTAACGTACTGCCCCATAACTCCCAGCATGCTTTGCTGCAGGTGATGGGCTCCCTGACGGACAGGAAGTGTGTTCAGGGTCAGAGGGTCTCTGGGATCCTCATCAAGAGGAACTTCAACTACCACATCGTGACACCCTCCGACCTCTCCAGTCAGTAACACTTGGTTTTATTTTTATCCATCAACAGTGGCCCCCTCTGATCAGAGTTTATCTGTTGACTAATTATTATTTTAGTCATAGTTTTTCATCAACAACCTTTTTTCCCCTGATGGAAATAGACAGTAACTAATAAAAACAAGAGCACATGGACAAAAACTCAAACTAAATTAACCGACATTTTCATCAACAAATAAAAAACAGACTTAAATGTCTGACAGAGTCTTAATCCAATCAGACCTAATATGGTCATGTAGAAAGTAGAAACAAGTTAGGAATCTATCCAATCACAGCTACTTTGGTTGTGTTAAAGGTTGGATGAGTTCAGAGGGACATCCAATCACAGCTGCCTTAGCTTGGTGGTGGTGGGATAAGTTGTGGAGTGATCCAATCAGAGCTGCCCTCTTTATGAATTGATATATTCATGTAGAGCAGGTTCACTGTTTGTTGTCTGTTCTGGTATTGTAACTGAGATGCTCTGCCAGGTAGCCTAAATGCCTTAAACTTTACACTTCATATTTTAGTCGAGTAAATTTACAGCAGATTTCATCGACTGAGATATGAAATTTCATCAACTAAAACTAGACTAATATTACAAAAATTTAGAGAACAGTTTAGAGACTGAAACTAAAATATACAGTACATTAGGCAAAAGACAAACTAAATTTGAAAGTGCTGTCAAAATCAACACTGCTGGGGGTGCTGGTTTGGCGGAGTGGTTTGCAACCAGGCACGTCCCATGTACATACTTCTGCCGGTCCAGGTTAGAATCCAGCCTGTGACCAGTTTGCAGAGTGTCTTCCCCTACTCTCTCACCCTTTTCACAAGCCTATCCACTGTCTCTGCTCAGACAAAGACAAATACATTTAAAAACCTGAACCACATTTATTACACCTTTGTGGTGCAGTAACATGATGTGAACTTTGGAGCCTGTGCTAAAACAAGATTGATTTGTTAATATATCGCCTTTATCCCATCGTTGATGGGTGTATGAGGAGTCTACAGGCTCCAAATTCTGCAACAGCACAAAACATGTTTGGTAATCAAACTATATTAATATAAGGCACTTTTCATACAAATGTAGCACAAAGCGCTTTAATAACAGACTGATAATTTAGAGAAGATAACAGGGAATATGACCCAAACCCAACCACCCTGCAGTCTGTACACAGTAATCTTAAAATGCATCATAATTAAAAGACACTAACAGGAACAAACATGTACCGAAAAAAGGCCGTCTCAAAGGATAAGAAAGGTTAAAATGAGTAAACACTGGAGGTTAGGTTGGAGTGTAAAGTTAAAAATATTAAATCATAAAATCATAAATTGAAATGAAGTAAAAAATAAAGCGATAATACAAGAGTGGCGTAATTTGAATAAAATCACTAAAAGATAATTCTGGTAAAAGCCAGACTGAAAAGGCCTTGAGTTTGTGTTTTTAAAAGTTCTTATAATTTTTATTGATCTCTGCTGTACTTGGTTTTCCATTTCATGTCCCCAGTCTGTCCTCATACTCTTTTCATTGAGCTGTTTTCATCCTCCTCGTCTCTGACTCTGTTTTTGTCCTCCGTTTGTCCAGATTACACTGATCTGTCTCTGGGCACTGTGACTCAGACTGTGGCCATCCCGTACACCGGGCCGATCTCACTGCTGGTCAGCCAGCTCCGCAGCCTCGCAGGTCAGAGCATTTATTATTTAAAGGATTTCTTGTTGAAGTTTATTTTTTTTAACTGCTTTTTTTTTCCCTTTTTCAATTTTCAAAATTAGCATTTTGGGACTTTATTTGAAAAATACATGAATAATAGTTCTGTTCAGACAGTTTTCTTTAAGAACTTATTTAAAGGATAACTTCGGTTTCTACGGCTTTTGCATTGTTTATAGAATGAAGAACAACAATATACTCACCCAGAAGGCTTTCCTGATGCAAACAGTGCTTCAGGAGATATTTAGATCCAAAATCGAGCAGCAGACATCGATATAATGGTAGCCCATAGGGCATAGATCGCCGCTCCGAAGAACTGCATTAATCGTCCAAAAACTCATGTTTTTCACCAATATTCCATCATGATCCGTTCCGGATGGTCCGCCATTGCAGTCTGTGTCACTCCACACAGCGCTGTGTGGCTGTACTGACCTCTGAACTGTCTAGTTTGTTTACGTGCCCTTCGCGCATGCGCAGTACTCTCTGGAGCGTTGCCTTCGCTTCCTCCTTTCGATGAGCTCCTCATCTGTATACTCTGGCTCGAAACTGTAAGGACACCCATCATATTCAAAGTTCTCCTCCATAACATCTTCGTCCGATAGATATTCGTCCATTTTGCACAAAACTGGAAGAAGAAAGTCGATTTGTAGGCCGCAGGTCTTCCCCTGGAACAATGAGCCGCACTGCGTATGCGCAAAGGGCACGTAAACAAACTCGTCAGTTCAGAGGTCGGCACAGCCACACAGCGCTGTGTGGAGAGACACAGACTGCAATGGCGGACCATCCGGAACGGATCATGATGGAATATTGGTGAAACTAATGAGTTTTTGGACGATTAATGCAGTTTTTAGGAGCGGCGATCTATACCCTATGTGCTACCATTATATCGATGTCTGCTGCTCGATTTTGGATCTAAATATCTCCTGAAGCACTGTTTGGATCAGGAAAGCCTTCTGGGTGAGTATATTGTTCTACTTCATTCTATAAACAATGTAAAAGCTGCAGAAACTGAACTTATCCTTTAATTTATAGCTTTCTAGTGTAGATTCATGCATCCAGTCAGTCAAACAGATAAATAATCAATCAATCAATCTGCCAAGGAAACATATTCAAGCATGGTTCAGAGGGAGATGACTGAATATTATAAGTAAGCCTATGTATAAACATCCTAGAACAAGATAAAACAATGTGAGATAAAAGCAAGAACAGCAAAAAAAAGACAATGTAAAAACTGTAATTACAAAAAAAAAGACAGGAAATAAAGTCCTCTAAATAAAAGTCATTAAAAATGAAACAAAAGAAAGAAAAAAATCATTTGACAGAACATGATCTGGTTGGCTGGTAACTCCTTTTTGCTTTTTCACTTATTTGTTCCTCACAGATTGATTGAAAAGACAAATTAAAGAGGTTTGAATACGTAATAAAAAGGAATAAAGTCATGAAAATAATTATTCTTTAAAGTTATGCTGTTTTGTTGCTTCAGGTCTGCTTTCTTTGCTGTTTAGAGAAGATGTTTCATACAGTTTTACCCAAATATTCATTTACTTTACTGCAGTGGATCATAGGGCTGCTCAGATGATGAATAAAAATCATGATTGTGATGATGTTTATTGATATTAAGATCATGATTATTTAGCCTGATTACTGATTGGTTGACAGCTTTACATGCATTTGTTTGACTGCAAAACACAAACAACAGTTAGTTCAAAAGATATATACATTTATAAAGAGTATGACAAATAGTAGCTGGAGATAAATTAAATAAAGAGGTAGCAGTGATGAACTCCTGTAGCCGAAATATAACATGTAACACTTTATCATTGATGACATGAAAAACTCGGTCATTCGTCTTGTTTTATCATTTTGGGCCATAATTGTGTTTGAAATTTGATGAATTGTTCAGCCCACTTTATAAGGTACATCTGTTTAACTTCTCATCAATGTAAATAGCTAATCAGCCAATCACATGGCAACAACTCAGTGCATTTGTACATGTAAACTTGGTCAAGGTGACCAGACTGATAATATGAGGAGGAAGTCCTAAAGGCAAAGAGCAAGGTGTACCTAATGAATTGGCCAGTGAGTGAATATTGTGCATTGAGAAGATCTGTTGATGTGTTTGTCTTCAGAGGTGGAGCAGGTGGAGGGGGCGGAGAAAATCACCATCAGGGTCTTCAAAAGCATCACGCTGGTGCACGAGGCGGGCATGGTGCTGCTGGAGGTCAGACACAAATAAACGTCTGTCTAAATGTTCAGTTTATTTTATTTTATCAGGATTTAAAAAGATTAAAATTGACAGGAAAAACTTCTTCCAGCCAGACTTTTAGTTTTTAGACGTTCTTGTGACCTTTCTCGTCATTTTCTGGTTTATGTTTTCTAAGTTTGTGTTTGTTTCTGGACTTTTCTGTCTGGTGTGCATTGAAAACAACAGCCACCCTCACGTTCTCTTTAATGTTTTTATTTTTTCATTATTCTCCTTCAAAAGTCCTGGAAAATCCTGCCCATCCCCCTCATTAGCATATAAGGCTTACCAGTACTAGATTATAGTACTAGTACTAGTACTGATGAGCAGTATCTCCAACTATCTCCACTATAACATATTGAACTTAAGATTTATTTATTTCAAACTCACGAGCATCAACAAGCTCTCTTTTTAGTCTGCAGCTTATGTCGTGTCTCAGCATTATGAATTTATGGTTTATCTTTTGTTAATCTTTACTTAATCTGCTTGTGTGTAAATATATTTTGTGGATTTACTGTTTAAGTAGCCTAAATTCTATTTTTCCATTTTTTATTAGTTATTATTGTTGAAAAATAAACAAGGTAGACACGCACATCTTATGTAAGGTGCTGGATAGAAAAAAAAAAGAGGTCTAAGAAAATCCGCACACCAAAAAATGGCACCCATGAACAATTGTATTTTTTTTTGTGTTTTTTTTTGTTTTTTTACTGTTATTTATTTATTTATTTTTATTATTAATTGTTTTTTAATTTTGAGGAAGAGCTGGATGGCTCGAAACGCCACTGTTGATTGAATATTATTATTATTATTATTATTATTATTATTATTATTTTGGTCTGCAGATTTTCTTATACCTTTTCATTATTATTTCTTTTTGACACTGTTTTTTAAAATATTTTATTCTTTAACTAGCATTATTTTATCTCCTCATCTTTATGACAAAGTGTGTTTTAGTTTCCAAGAACATTTTTACTTCATTTCCTGTCTGATTTTTGTTCGCTAACAATGTTGAAGGAGGATAATGATCCTCCTTTTCCTTGTTTTCCATGCCTGGAAAATTGTTCAGTCATTTTCCAGGTTTTCGGGATGACAGAAACTAAGCACATATACTCTAAATCTGAGTTCAAGTAGAGCTGAACTGCAGTTGATATTGCCGATATAACTTCTATGCCTGAACTGCATTTCATATGCAGGACTTAGAAAGAAGCCACGAGCTGTGAAACTGAAATGTTCTTTTTAGTAAGATGTTTTAATCCGACACTTTTTGTTTTTCAGTGGATCGCCAACCCGCTCAATGACATGTACGCGGACGCCATCACCACGGTGGTGCTGGAGGTCCAGTCCAACCCGAACGCACAGAAATGTCAGTAAACTCAAACACCTGCTGAAGTTTTGTATTTAATTCTCTTTTTTATTTTAAAGTTGACGTTTGTTTTTCAGTTCTTGAGGGAAAGAGGGAGGCTTTTGACATGGACGTGTTTGTGGAGAGACTCGGACTCATGCTGCAGTGAGTTTTACGTTTCTGATCATATAAAATGATTAATAATTAAAATTAGACTGATGAGTGAAGGCTTTAACGATGATGTATTGACACTGGGATGTTTGTGTTGAGTTATCTGTGGTTATCAAAAGCTATGTTATGATTTTTTAACTTTCTCTTCCTGATCTTTAAGAATGTAAAGCTGATATAAAATAATAAATGTATGTTGGTGTAATAATTTAAAGCTTCAGTCTGAACCTTTTCGGTCCTGTTTGTTTCTTGATGATATTTGATTGATGCTTCAAAAAAGCGTCATTCTTATTTTTATTTCACGTTGTTTGTTTTCCAGACATACATCAGTGTATTTGAACAGTACAGTGACAAAACTTAACTAAACTGAAAGAGATGTTTGGTTTAGTTTAGTTTAGTTTAAGACTTTATTTCATTCTGTCATTAAATAAAACAGTAATTACAAACAAACAAAATCTGAAAACTGGTTGAAAAGGAGCGGAAAGACGAGAAATCTTATTGAGTCTGCTCCCCACTCACAAGAAATTAACAAAGTAAACACAAAATACAAATTAACAATAGCTGCAGGCCAACATGCATGATTTTATTATTTCTTATTTTCATGTGTGGATTAATTTTTTGCAAAATTATGGTTTTGTGTCAATGTTTATGTATTGAAAAAAATTAATTTATAGATGCAGGTCATAAGACTAATTGAAAATCTTTGAAGAATGAGTATAATATGGAATAAATTTGGAAAAATCTTCATTATTGAAGCAACAATTTGACTGATTCACTTTTCCATGTTTGAAATTTTTGAAAAATTATACATAACAAATGAGTTTCCAAAATTATTTAAAAAATATAAATAGTAATACTAATGTGTATTGCCACCATATTTCAAAAGGAGCAACCTTTTTATTTTTACTTTATTTTTATTGCATATCTGACAACACCTAAAACATCTGTGTTTATCCTTTTACGATTTCTTTTAAATTTTCCAACTGTATCCAGACACTTTAGTGGCATATTTAGTAAAAGTATACGAAATATAAGTAGTTAAATGATTTAATAAATTAAAGAAATAAAAATAAACATGAATAAACAATTAATTTAAACAAGGGTAATAGTTAATCAAGAATACAGATATATATGTTAGGATAAAATGGGAAAGAGAAGAAGAGAGGGAAGTCTAAGGACGTGGTTATTAAGTTTTTTTTTACAATCTGTCAACTTCAATCAAAGTGAAAAAATTACTCTAAAGGAAATTTCCATCATTTAGATTTCAAAATAAGAGCGTGTTATGGTGTTTTTGTCATGTTTATATGTAAAGATTCAGAACATTTTTTTTGTTTCAGTGACATGTTCGGAGACGACTGCATAAACTTCAGCGACGGGAAAAACCTGAGCGTGACGGTGGACGGAGCCACGGCGTTCATCGACACGGAAACCAGGGTGAGTACAAACAATCATCACAGACTGACACTGTGACAATCGTCAAAATCCTGATACTTATGTGTCTCAATTTTTGTTTTCTCCCACCGCTAATAACAGTTAGTTATTTTTGATGCCTATTTTGTTTTAATATACTTTAATTCAATAATACATAAATAAATAGTATACATTCTGAATGTAAACTCAAGTTAAGATATCAATGGAAATCTGTGCTGTCATGTATGTAGAAGAGCTTGGAATTGTGTTATTTATCCGTTATTATGATATTGTGATTATCAGTTGTTTATGTACAGTATGTATTATCTCCTGTTTGGGTGGGGAAAGGGAAAACCACCACCTTTGGTCACATTTGAAAGTGCACTAAAACTAACTTGCTCAACAGCAACCTTTCACAATGTGTTGCATTCAATGTCTGTAATAATGTTGGAATATTTGTAAGACCTTGTCAGTGTTTGTAAAAGTGTTTTCTGTTTTTCTCACTGGACCTAAGTCCCAATCACGTTGATTTCGGGTCACTCGAGGGGTTGCTTTTGTCCCGCATGTGGCCCTCAGGCCACTGATTGAATAGGGCTGCTTTAAGTTATGTATCAATGTATTAATGACAGCAGCTGACACACTAAAGTATAAACTAAAGAGAAAAACCTCCTCTTCATCTCCGCAGGCCGTCTCGTGCTCGGAGGATGAGTCTCTCAGGGAGATGGTGGAGGTCGCCGTTCACCGTCTGTACGAGGCCCTCAGCCCCATCGGTGAGGTAACCTGCAGGGGGCGCCGTCCTCCTCAGTGACGCACTGGAGTCAAACATTAAAGTAAAATCCTCTTTTCATACTAAAACAAAGACGACTCTCTTTGTTTCTCACTGATTCCAAAGGAATCTCTTCAGACGGACCAAAAGCTGCAGAATTTTCTTTGATACTGTTTTGTACAACTGAGAATAAACTTTTGTCCTGACGTTATTGTTTGAGCATCTTTCTTTAAGCATATTTGGAAGAAACACATGAACAGAATCCAATCCAGTACAACCTACTCTATTTGTTTAGCACATTTAACCCTGTAACTACCAGCCCTACTGTTTGCCAAAGGTCATTAATAAACTCAGGGATATTTAATGTTATAAAAAACAGAACAAATCAAATCATAGTTTGATTCAGTTAAAATTTCAGGAAACAGAGAAAACTACAAAATAAACCAAAAACCAGATATTTTCTTGGTGTTGGATTTAAAGGTTCTAAAAGCTAACAGTAGGCTAGAGTAAGGTATAGAACTCAGCAGTTGATGAAGGAGAAAGGAGGGCTAGGTCTTCCCAACCTACAGGACTATTACCTTGCAGCCCAACTAAGACCATCAATCTGTCCGTGCTCTTCTCAATATACAGCTGGGTGGAAAGATATAGAAGGTACATCAGTAAACAAACAGGGTCCTGAGCTGCAAGAGCCACAGTGTTCAGGCCTAAATAAGGAGAAAAAAATCGAGTAAAGCAAACAAAAAATCGTATAAATAAAATCCCAGAAATGCTCTATAATAAATAAACATTCTTCACTGATGCACATCCATACTGTAGGCAGACATCAGAAGGTCAATTTAGGACAAATGTTCTCTACAGAGCAATGTAGGCATGGAATTTATTACCAAGCTTTTAATCTCAGACAGGAACACAAGTTGCTTCAACAAAAAATTAAAGATGTATTTGTTTACATATGGCTCACCTGAAAGATAATAACGTTAAGTGCTCCTCCGGAGTGATGTGAATTTTTCTGGTAATATCTGGTAGGGAAGGAGAGCTCTGGGTTTGTTTCTCCTTTTTTCTGTTTTTTAATTTTTACCTCCGCCAAGGATGTTGTGTTTTTCGGGAGAGTCTGTCTGTCCGTCCGTCTGTCTGTCTGTGAACAAAATAACTCAAAAAGTTATGGATGGATTTTGATGAAATTTTCAGGAAATGTTCAGCATGGGAAAAGGAAGAACTGATTTGATTTTGGTGTTGATCCGGTTCACCGTCTGGATCCACCATGACGAAAAATGTGACTTTCGTGAATAAATACTGAACTAAAATAGATATTATGAATCCAGTTGCTGATGGTATGTTTTCATGGTCAAGGAATCTAAATATTTAGATGAAATAAAGGTAGGACTAATATTTATGGTCAAAATCACAATATGGGTGAGGACTGTGGCGCTGGCGGAGGTCTGCGCTCTCCGAGTGCTTTTTTAGTTATGTATTGCTTTGCTGTTTGCAATCAAAAAGTGAATAATAGAGCTACGGTATGAGAGGACTGTATGAATGTTATGACTGCAGTGTGTGAGTCTGTGAGTCAGGCTCAAAAGGAGGATTATATTTTTGTTGAGAATGTAACATGTGGACCACAGGAAAAAAAAGCTACTGCAAATTTGCTGTAACTGAGAGTGGATCCAAAATAAATCAAATCAAAAATGTGATGAGAAGCAGCAGACTGGGATGAACAGCATGTGAGGAATGATCTGGAAGGAGACTGTCTAAGTATTGTGTGTGTAAATCTCCTTAGACAAATAAAAAGCAAGCTCTATACTGAGCAAAAATGTCGGCTTTGTGATTGGATGTGACCAGTTTTGGGTCACTGACAGCTTGGAAAGACTCAAGGACCCTGAATGGGAGGAGTGGTACAGATGGATGTCTGGTTAGTTTTTATTTTTCGATGCCTTAGTATTATCAAGTCGCCAAAGTTTTAAATTTTTGTTGCCTGAAGTCTTTTTGAAGTTGCTAAGGATGAAAAAACATTGAAAAATCTGATTAAAAAAAACATTCATTGTCTTTTTTTTGTACTTTATTTCTTCATTTTTTTTCTACAGAAACATACACAGTACATGGAGTTAACAGATACATTCTGACAGAACAGAATCAAGAGTCTTTGTATTTGTTGGAATCAAGCAAATCCCATTTTCCAGCTAACCTCTCCTACTTTTGGAGTTGCAAAGAAAGAGTAATTTTAATCATGCTGGGAATTGTTTACAATACAGGGTGTTCATAAAGTCTCTTTACAATTAAAGAATTTTTTACAAAGGCAGTTGATGAGATGTCTTAACCAGATTTGTTTTATTTTAATCAGTGTTTATTAAAGTTTTTATTCACATTCAATGTCAGGATTTTTCCTCTTACAGTCCTAAGATTACTCTGTAACGCTTTCAATGTTCGTACCAACACCTGACATAATTCAGAATAAAGATGACGAGAAGCAGCTGGATGCAATCAAGTGGAATTTTACTTGCAGCAAGGAGTTACAACAATACAGAGTGTCAAACAGTCTGAGATGTTGAACTGAAGCAACACAATGGGCCTCATGCAAGAACATTTTCGTATTCTCATCCTAAGTTCTTCTTACTTTTTTTCTTATGTTGCGTTCGTACAAACATGCTCCGTCAGATTCAACAAACATTTCTATCTTTAGAAAAGTGTCTAAATGACCTGTGGAAACATGATGAATGCCACCTGTGCGTCCTTAAGCGCACATGCACGAGGAGAGTATATTTGCATAAGTAACACCCCAAGAATACCATATAAGGATATGTTTCATAAAACAGGAGTTTCCATTCATAAAGATGGTGCCAAACACACGCTCTCTTCCAAGTGCCTGGCGGGCCAGGGCATCCAAAAGAAAAAGCTCAGCCATGAAGCAGCTGGCTACTCTCTTATTTACCGTTTTATATTGGCCAGTCTAATAAACCTTCAATTCATAGATTTTAATGTATTCTCTGGTTTGAGATCCTCAGATTTATTTCGTCTTATGCTATATTTTATTAAAAATACTTGAAATTAGTTAAATGTATGATCAGTATGTAAGTAACTTGATTTGAAAAGAGCAGACTAATTTGTTGTGATTTTTAAGACGAGTCTGGACCACTCGTGATTTGTGTTCGTACTTGAAAGAAAATTCTAAATACGAAAAAAATGCTGAATGCGACAAATTCTCCTAAATCATTCGTATGCAACACTTACAAACATATTTGTTCGTACGAACGGTTCTTGCATGAGGCACAATGTCTTCTTTCTTTTATAAGGGTGTGTGTGTGTGTAACGTGGGGGGGTCGTGAGGTGGAGAGGCCTTTGCACAGGCTCCTCATCTCTGTACCGGTTGGAGCTGGCCTCGAAGGCGCACAGAGTTTCGGACAGGTGATAAGAAAGGAACAAGGAGTGGACTGCACAAGGTCATGTAGTGTGTGTGTGTGTGTGTGGGGCTGGAGAATGCAGTTGCTAAGCAATAATTATATCACAAAGTTAGGACAGAGTCAAGAAAAAGATGTTTCAAATACATGAAAAAGACTAAATACAATATGTACAAAGGTCAAACTGTTCCTCACATTTAACATTTATGTTTCAGATATTCTGTTAATGGAAGGAAAGGCTTGTCTTACACGATTGACACAAATTGAAGGACGCAGTGGTGGATCTCTCCAATACTCACTACTTACTCATACTACTTCTGTAGTTTGCTGAGTCTGCACATCTGATTTTGTCTCAACAAACCAGGATACACATTGTGCCTTCTCTTGAGGAGTAGCCATTTTAAAGGGGTTCATTGAACAGCTTTCCTTCTATTAACAGAATATCTGAAACACAAAATTCTAATGTGAATAAAAACTTTAATAAACACTGATTAAAATAAAACAAATCTGGTTAAAGGTGCTATGAGGAGAATCTATTACCGGCGACATAAAGACTCTGCTACCCATGAGCATGCACGGCGACTGTCGTAATGCTGCGTTCCAGTAACCTCGGAACTGGGAGTGACATCATCTCCGTCTTATCGGCATTCCAGTTGAAGTTGGAAAAAAACATGCCGATCTACCAGGCTATTGTTAGCTGTTGTTAGCAATTATCACATGAAGAATGTGGATATCACTATGGCAGCATTTTTGTAAACATAAGTCTAACAATACTATGTATACAGCTGATCTAGAGCGACACACCCCAGTCAGAAGTGCAAATAAATTGATTATTACAGGAGCTAAATAACTGTTCACACTGGGGGCATCCATCTTCCATTGTCAACTCGGGTGTGGCGAGGTTTCACCGAGTTCCCAGTAGGAAATTCTGACTTCAGGGGACGTTCCAGTTGTAGTTTCCTACTCGTAACTCGAAAATTCCTACTTCTGACTACAACTGGAACTCACCACAAGACGTGACCCAAGGTATGTAGCAGTACTTTTTGACAACAAGCAATTTTTGGAAAACTTAGTATCGTAGTTTTGTAGCCGGCTATATATCTCTACTTACAGCCCGGTGCTCTAAGACGTGTCTGAATAATATAAATTTGCTCTAGTTTGAATTGTCTTGTTCCTGAAGTTGAGTATCCAGGCCAGTCCAGTCCTGTCCGACCCGACCGCAAAGCTAAGGAATAGCATCAGGCAAATATCTAAAAGTGAGACTTTTTATAAATTACTTAGAAACTCCTCATAGCATCTTTAAGATATCTCATCAACTGCCTTTTGTGGCAGACAGGGAAGACGCCTGCACCCTGCTGCAGTGTGTGTGGTCCTGCAGAGTGACCGAGGCTGATTACAGGCACCTGGGTACTGAGAGTGTGTGAGGTGAAACAAAGAGGAGCTGCTGCATGGAGGAGAGGTTGGAGCAAGTTGAAAGAAGTGAGTTTCTCTGTCCAAAATAACCCCTGTTAAAGGAAAACAGCTACAATGACTGTATGAAGGAAGAAAAAAGGGATATTCAGGACTGGGTGAAGGTCTTTTGCCTTTTTTTTTTTGACTCAAAGGATCATTTTTCCCCCCCTTGCTTCCTGTGAGCCTCTGAGTGTTGGGTAGCCCTACTCTTGGCCTCGTCTTCACCAACTCAAACCGTGGACGGACTCATTGCCAGCCCAGGCTTCCCTGCTCGGTTATACCGCAAGTTTTGCACTTCTCACACAGACGCTCACACGCTCCTGTACAGATTTGGTTTGGCATTTGTTTTTTTTTTATTGTGTTATAATTTTGGGACTTTGAATTAATGTACAATTTTGGACTTTTGGAGTCGTGGCATTATTATTATTATTATTTTTTTAAAATGTATTCTGCATCATGAAATTACAGGTCACATACTGTACATTTATAAGTTCTGTCACATTTTCCATTTCATGATCTAAAAGGGGCAGGAAGAAGAAAAACGTATTAATACCAGCCCCTTTCTTGACATAATAAAGCAAAAATACATGATGGTCTATCCTTCAGGTAAGTAACAACCGATGCTTATTGCTTGTTATATTTTTGATGGACTTTAGCTCCCATACGTTCCGTTTTGGACTTGTTTATTTTATTTGTGGGAACTCTAAGTTTTGAATTACATGGAACCAGAAGATCACACAGGTCCTCAAAACTAAAAAGGTTTGTTTTTGTAATCCTGCTGAAGAAAATGATTCTTGGCTTACAAGGTTCCTACAGCTCAGGCCAGGTTAAATTGAAGACTTTTTAAGACTTTTTTAAGGCTGTTTGAAATCAAATTTAAGACCAAGTCGACAACGAACCACAATTGAAACAAACAAAACAAACAAACAAACACCACATGAATTACCAGGGTTAGAGGCAATTTTAACCCAATGTTTATTTTAAATAAAATATCACTTTTTGAATTCTTTTTAATCCAATTTTTACAACTTTATGCCTATTTTGCCCCCATTTATGTTTTTTTGGACACTGTAAGAACCATTTTTGGAATTTTTACATGTTTTTTGAAATTAAATTTCAAATTCACTTCCGAATTTTATTGCCATAATCAATTTTCATAAGCCATTTTTGGATTTTATTTGCAATTTCATACCTATTTTGCACCTATTTATTAACTCTTTTCCATTTTTATACCATTTTTACCCAATTTTTGCAATTTCATCCCTTTTTTTTAACCTCTATTCACACACTATGTCCCATTTTTGGACTATATTTACCTTTTCTTAAACCCATTTTTACAACTTTCTACCTATTTTGGCCCCATTCATCTTTTTTTGGCCACTGTAAGAACCATTTTTGGAATTTTTACATGGTTTTTGAAATTTAATTTCAAATTTAATTCCCAATTTTGCTGCCATAATCAACTTTCCTAAGCCACTTTTGGATTTTTTTGCCAATTTTTCCCCATTTTTTTCTCTCTCCAGGCACTGTAGGCAGAACCAAGACAAGTGTCTGCTCTAAAAGATCCTGGTGCAACCACAGCACCGTTTTGTTAGTTCCGCTATTGTGATTACGCGATGTTGCCATGAGAGTAAATTAGCAAATTAATTTTGAAAAATAGATAAATGTTACTAAATATTTTTTTAGTTCAAACTAATATAAATCTTACTAATGTGTTCAAATTTTTAAGACTTTTGAAAATTGGATTTAAGACATTTTAATGCCAATTCAGGCCTTATTTGTAGAATAATGAATTCAATGCCTTTTAAGACTTTTCAAGGATCCGCGGGAACCCTGGGCTTAGCCCATTGTCTGTACCTTTAGTCCTGTGATGCTGGAGCGAAGTGTGGATGGACCAACTCAAAATTCTGATTCCTCTGTGTCATTCATTATCTTTATTTCTCACCAGCATTCAAAACAGACATAAAAACATGATATACTAAAAACAGCAGACGGATGGACGGGTATAAACAGCAACAAGGCAACATTAACAATATATAAATTCAAAGAACAGATTTAAATGCAGTGACAGTAACATATTTGACAGACTATGGCACAAACACAATAAAACAAATACTGACTGTACTGATTTAAAAACCACAGAGGAAGAAAAGGCACTGATTGTCAGTTAAAAATAAACGTTCATGCAGAATGGCTTTAAAAAAAATAAAGGATGGTACCATACACTGAGTTCAAATATACATTTTCTTAATTTGGTTTAAAGCCTTTAACTTTATTTATTGCTGCAATGGCACTCTGTAGCCACCAAATTAGCTACACCGTGCCAGTACCGAGTTTAACCTCCTTTTCAGACCAGCCTGCACCAACAAAAATACCACCTTAAAAATCACCTGAAGCACCTTTCTGATGCACTGTTAGAGCGTCTTGACCATGCTTTCATGCCTAAATGCACTGAATTGCTGCCACATGATTGGCTAATAGCCTATTATGTATCAAGGAGCAGTTAAATGGGTGTAGCTTATGCAGTTGCCAGTGAGTGTATCAAAGTGGTAAAACCTAAACAAAGTAAAAATTCATTTTTATCAACAAAAACATGCAGTCCATTTCAGCCAAAACATTCTCAGCTTTAATACCAGTGGTTAAAACATGTTCACTTTTTTTAGCTTTTGTTTGTAAATGTAAAAAGATGATCAGAGTTAAAGGAGAAATATGTCGTTTAAACATTCATGATTTATAAAAATAAATTTCTCAAAGAAGGACCTTGAGTTTTATAGTCTAAAAATTTTGTAAATAAACTAATTAAGAATTATCACTGCATCGCTAAATTAGCATTTATGAAGGCTTTGGTATGGTGAACAATAAAAATAAAATGTCTATTTTTACATTAAAAATGACACATCTCTGTCATTTGTGTTTCAAACTAACTTTGCAGCTCATTTGATCGTCAAACAGTTAAAGTTCTGTCAGTATAAAAATATTCTTACCTTTCAGAGGTCATATTTTGACTTCAGTCCATTATTTAATTTTGATGACTGCTAGTGGGGGCTCTTTTCATTTTGAGGCCCCTCCCCCTCATGGGCGCGGTCTGTCCTGGTTGGTCCACCAGTCTACATGGTTATTTGTCACCATGTTTAATTTTTTTAAAACTATTCTCTCTGCCAATCTGAAGCCTTTTGACTAAAACTGTTGAAGAAACAGCAGTGTGATGTCATACTGGTAGGTAAGTCCAGGGGGGGCAAGGAATCGGCTGTTTCAGGCAGCTACTGATGCCGTTTACAGGAGGCGACGAAGAAGCCCAGATGCTGCAGTCTATGTTGTCTTGTGCATAGAAGTGCTCTAGCATTACAAAGTATGTGTAAAACTCAATAAAGCATAATATGACCTTTTTAAGTCATGATGCACAGACTGTTAAAATTAGGGCTGTCACTTTAGTGCATTAATTAGATTAATTAATTACACCGCAAATTAATGCGTTAAAAAAATTAATCACAGATTAATCATAGCACACAAACATTTTGATATTGGCCAGCTGGAGGACCCGTACATGGCAGTGGCACGTCCCTTCACACATGCATCTCTAGTCAAACCAAACAAAGCCCAGGTGACAACAGGAATGGCATATTTAAGACTTAGTCTTATTTTATTTTTGAATTTATCTATATTTGTACTCCATTCTTTAATAATGCATCAGGTTTAATTGGTTTGCTGGATGTCCTCGACCTTTTTCTTATTTTGAATTTGATTTATGAAACACACTTAAAGTGTAATTTGAGTTGCCTGATTGAGCTTAGAATTTTCTGGACTTTGGTTTTATTTAGTCACCAATAAAAATGTGGATTTACAAATCTTCACTTCTTATTTGGGTACTTTAAGCAGATATGAGATTAAAATGTAATTAATTAGATTAATTAATTATAAATCCGGTAATTAATTAGATTAATTTTTTTAGTCGTCTGACAGCACTAGTTAAAATCTAATCTGAATCTAATGCTGATGCGTGAAAAAATTATTTAAGGCAACAGCCTTTTTAAGCATAATTCTTCCACAACTTAATTTTTTCTCCCATGTCTGATCATGAAAACTGACCAGTTTGTCCAAAAGGTAAATTTTATCACCAAAAATGAAAATTTTCTCTAAATCGGCAGTCAGCAAGAAATTGGTTAGAGAAAAAAAATAATCACCTGTGAGCAAAAGGGTCAATGTCAGCAAATATTGATATTTAACGGATGTCTAAGTGCATCCCTACTGCTTTCAACCGGTAGAGTCAACAGTCAGTGTTAAGGCTAAAGTTACAACAAAACTAAAATGTAACCGTTGATCTCATTCTAATAAAATGAAACAGGATTGTTAATTTTTCCGGCAACAGTAATACAAGTCCTAAACACTCAGTTTGTATTTTTAATGTTTAGAAATTACAGGCAGACTCCACACTGACTTAACAGCACCCAAATGTTTCCACGGGTGAAGGGAATGTGTGATCCCCCTTTTGTTCTGTCTTATAGAAACAGAGGCGTGATAATATACCCTTTCAGACTGGCCAAAAAAACCAGTTCAAACCTGGTAACAATGGGCTCCTGTCGGCAGTTTGAAAGGGTTTAATCAGCATTTCAACCCTGCTAGTTTGACCCTGCAAGTGACGCAGGCTACAATCAGCTCGCCTCCGATCGGCTTCAGTGGGAACATCACACCCAGGTGACCTGCTAATTCATAGACGACATCAGCATAACGTCCCCACGGCATAATATCACGCCCGTCCCCTCCGTCTGTAACTTCCGTGACTCTTTGCAGTCTGGCAACAAATTTGTATCATCAGCGCAGAGTTTGTACATTTTTAAAGAGGGACAAAAGTACAAAGTAAAGAAAAATGTGTCCACCGCCTCCATGCTCCTTTCCATTGCTTACATGGAGGGGCTTCGTCGTGGCGCAGATGATGTCATAAACATGATGACATCATTAGCATGACGACATCAGCAAAAAAAACAGCCACACAGCTGATGAGACTGTAGTCTGCTGACAGTGGGAAAAGAGTTACATGCTGATTGTTAGCGGGTTAAACTGCTTTGAAAAAAAACACGTTGAACAGTCTACCTGAAGACCTGAGAGCAGCACCGACTGTTCATATTTTTAAAAGAAAACTCAAGACCTACTTTTTTAATCTGGCTTTTAGCTGATTGTATTATTTTAAGTTATATTTTAACTTATTTCAATCCTTTTATTTGGTTTTATTACTACATTTCAGTTTTTATTTGGAATTTTATTCTTTGTTAAATGCTTTTACTTTTATTATCCTCTTTTAGCTGAAGTTATTATGCGCCTGATGTTACACTTTCTCATTTTACCATATTATTTATCCAACTTTTATTCTATACTGTTATATTATTTTATTTATTTATGTATTTACACATTTATTCATCTTACTCTCCAGTACTTTCGAGTATTTTTAAGTATTATTTTAGTTTTAGCTCCTGTGTTTCCTCATTTTTAATTCAAGATGGCGTTTTCTCAGTCCTCTAATTCTGTTTTCTGTCAGAATTTCATTTTTATGTCTTTGTGTGTTGGGGTGTGTGTGTATATTGAATGGGGTTTGGGGGAGGGGGGATTGTGGGGGTCTTATGTTTTCATTTTATGCAATTATGCAATTTTCTGCTTTTAATTCCACTTATTGTTATTTTATCTTTTTCACATGTAAAGCACTTTGTATTACAAAGTCCTGTTGAGGTGTAGATAAACCTTTAGGTGGTGCATGCCTAGTTTGTGTAATCGAAGGCCATCTCAGTTCAATTATTTGTTGTAAAATAACTTTTTAATGGCATTTGAAAAGGTCTAATGAGATTATAATTGAATAAATATTTGTATCACTATGATTTACAGTATTTTGGTTATTTCATGTTAATGACTAGTGTTGGGGAAAAAATTAGAGCCTGTAGCTTTAAGAAAGCCGGTGAGCAGGCTGTTGATTCTTTTCTGAATTTATTTATGCTTGTATTTTCGTTCAGTAAATCTGAGAAGACAAACCTTGGTGGAGGACCTTCTTTTTAAAACACGTGTTAGCCTCAAGTTTCAGTGGAAGACTTTATTGGAAAACCTTCAACGCCAAAGCCTCAATGTGGAAGGAAGTGTGAAGTGGGCTACTATCGTCTTTTATTTTAGCCTCTGCCTGTGTGAAACAGTATGGAGATGAACAAGCTACCTGCATTCAATATGGCTCACTCCCAAACTTATATAGTGCTATATGCTGACATTTTCTCCCTTACTAGTCCTCCTCCTTGTGGATAGACTTTGAAACTCCCATCTTGTCGTAAAAAAATATATTGCTTAATTACATACATACATGATTTATCTTTTAAAGGAGGAAAATTCTGTTTCACAAACTACCACCCAATGTGTGGACTAGGTTTATGTCCATCTGCAGTCACTGTTTTAAACAGTTCAACAGCTGCACTGTTCATTTGCAAAACTGCATAAACAGACGACACAAAATAGCAGCACTTTTTCCTCCCAACAGTTTTAATATTCCCGGATGTTTGTATATGCTTATGTGTATGCTTGTATTCTTATGTTTACTTTTCACTTCCTTTGTAGTGGTGGTAACAACTGCCTGAGCCAAATTCCTTGTATGTGTCTTATACCTGGAGCAACTAAAGACGATTTTGATTGGTTTGTGAAAATGTGTGTGTAGGAGTTTGTTTGCAAATTTATGGAAATTTAAAACAAGAATTATCCAGTATTAGGTGTGGGGCTTAGATGTTGTAAAGGGGTGAACTTTGTTTTCTTATTTATCTTAGCATAATATTAAAGCTTACTATTCCATAATTATGATTGCCCTCATTTGGCTTCATTTTAGGGACGGTGGGACATGTCGTCCATCCTTATATGCAGTCAATGTGTTTTTGCTTGTATAAATAAAAAAGTGGTTTTATGGAGCCTTTGGGACGAGACCTGAGTTTAAGTAAAAAATAATTCTCAGTGCAGAAACGTCTAAACTCGTTTCTCTTCTCCTCAAACCTGGACTAAACCAACAGCAGCTGTCCTCGTGCCCCTCAGCACTGTGTCTCTTTGGCGTTGATCTGTCGCTGTCGCTGCAGTCTGAACATCATTGCCTTCTCGCTGCGACCCGACACGTTTTTCTCCGTCAAGTCCTCAAAGGAGCGCTGCGTCGCCCCCGCCGGCCTCCCGAACGCCTCCTCCAGGGCATCCTCGTCCAGGCGAGAGTCCAGGCTGGGGTCCTCCTGGATGGTGGCCATGCGGGGGTCTGGAGGCGGGTGGCCCGGGCCGGGAAAGGGGGCGGGGTTTGGGATGTAGTCGGCGATGGAGACCGGAGGCGTGCTGGTCTGCTGGGGGCCGCACAGCTGGAAACGAAGCCCTGTGGAGGACGCCGAGGTCGGGAAGGTCGGGGGTTTGAAGATTCGGACGGATGCGGACTCCAGGCTGCTCAGGAGCTCGGCATTCTGGGAAAATAGGCTGAATTACTCTTAGAAATACAGGCATGTGGATGATTACAGCAGGGAGATATTAGCTGGAGAACCACAGCATGAATCTAAAACAGCAGTTTAGGAGGTTTTAAGACAATCCTCGATATTTTATATTAGAAATTCTTCTCAAATATTTTAAAAACTTACACTGGGGAAGAACAGAGACTTGGTGGTTTGTTCATATTGTTGATCCAGCTTTTTATCCTGAGGGGGAAATAAGAGGTCAGTAAATACTTCCTAAAATCATCCATTTGTTTGAGTAACGTAATTTTATTCATATGACACTGCAAACACTTTGTTCTGTGTTTTGTTTTTTGCTTTTTTTAATGTCTGAGGCTCATTTTAAGAAACAAACTCAGGGTATGTCCATGCCTAAGGAGGTATTTCTGAAAGAAGAGGTTTTCATCAAAAATAAAAAACATCCACGTGTTAAGTTTTTGTAAACAACCTTGTCCTGTTAAATGCTGTTTATTGCCTTGTGATGTCTGCAATATGAAATGTTTTTTCAATTTCTATGCAGAAGCTCTTATATATGTTTACGTTGGCATGAAAATTAATAAAAACTGTCAACAGGAACTTTAACTATTTGTGTATTTCTACATTATTACTTAAATGGACATCAGAGCATTTAAATCAATGATGAATCGAATTGCAACCTGAAGAATCGAGAACAAATCAAATCCCGATGTTCTTAACAAGACCCAGCCCTACGTCATTTATGCTGTTTTAAAGCTAACTCATTAACAAAGACTATCTTCACCTAACTTGGACTCTTTTACCAACTTAAAGGTGCTATGAGGAGAAACTATTACTGGCGACATAAAGACTCTGCTACCCATGAGCACGTGCTGTGACTGTCGTAATGCTGCGTTCCAGTAACCTCAGAACTGGGAGTGACATCATCTCCGACTTATCTGCGTTCCAGTTAAAGTCAGAAAAAAAAATCCCGATCTACCAGGCTATTGTTAGCTGTTGTTAGCACGCCCTGTGTTGTTGTTCACAAATATCACATGAAGAATGTGATTATCACTATGGCAGCATTTTTGTAAATATAAGTCTAACAATACTATGTATACAGCTGATCTAGAGCAGCACACCCCAGTCAGAAGTGTAAATAAATTGATTATTACAGCAGCTAAATAACCGCTCACACTGGGGGCATCCATCTTCGATCGTCAACTCTGGGGTGGCGAGGTTTCACCAAGTTCCCAGTAGGAAATTCAGACTTCGGGGGACGTTCCAGTTGCAGTTTCCTACTCAGATTTGGAAATTCCTACTTCTGACTACAACTGGAACGCACCAAAAGACGTGACCCAAGCCAAAGCGTGCATTTGTTGTGGTGCTAATGAATGCAGCTTGGACCTTCCTCAGAACTCTGCATTGCTTTACAACTTCTTTTTTCAACAACTTACAGGATGCAAAGCCACGAGGTAATGTATCTCTTTCTAGTTACGTAGCGGTAGTTTTTGATGTGTGACAACAAGCAACTTTTGGAAAACTTATCGTAGTTTTGTAGCCGGCTGCATATCACTACTTACAGCCCGGTGCTCTAAGACGTGTCCGAATAATATAAATTTGCTCTAGTTTTAATTGTCTTGTTCCCGAAGTTGAGTAGCCCTGTCACCCTGTTATTTTCCTACAGAGCCCTCAGTGGAAAAAGTTTGGACACTTTTAGTTTAAAAGTTTGTGATGACCCACCACGCAGTGAACCAGGATGCTGAAGGGGACCCAGAACAGCAGAGAAAACGCCACCACTGACCCCACGATATTATCAGCCAGGAACTTCCCGAACGTGTTGATGTCCAGTTTATCAATGAAATCCCACAGGCGCTCGATCACGTCCTGGACCTGCTTGTTGCACTTTCCCTGTAGAGACAATCACACCTGTGAGGTAAGGCTCCCGCTCTGAGTTTGGGACAGCAGGGGGCAGCGGAGGACACTCACCGCTCCGTCACAGAAGCCCACCGTGCACGGTTTGCCTTTACGGAGGAACAGGAAGCTGCCCTTCTGGTCCTGGTACGGGGCGCAGGTGCCGCTGCTGCTCCGACAGCAGACTTTGCAGGAAGAGTTGGTTTCTGGGAAAGAAAAATGCTTAAGTGACTTTTTCTTTTTGTTTTTGAACTCTGTGTTTATTTTGTATGGAATATAACAAAAATAATAGTAATTACAGGTTCATCAGACGAATTTTTAAGGTTTCAAATCAACTTCTGATGCAGTTAAGACTCGTAGTTAGAGACAAAACACTGTGTTACAGAATATATTAGTTCACCTCTTTTGCAGTTGTAACAAAACAAAACAAAACAAACAAAAAATACATTTTTACATACAGCAAAACAAGCATCACCATCACTTTAAGTTTAGGTATGATTTCAAATGAAAATGTCAAGCGTTCCGTACAATAAATCTCCTCAATGATCTCTTTCCATTCCATAATAGAAGGAGGTTGCTTGTTTAGCCATTTTCTTGTTATCACCTTTTTGAAACTCATTAAAATTTGTGTCAAGTATCTGTCTCCTTTAATCTCCTTTCTTTAATCTTGCGGTTAAGCCACCTAAAATAAAAACTTAAAAGAAAAATGTCTGAGACAAATATTAAGTTCTTCTAAAACATTTTTCCAAAATGATGAAAGTACAGGACAGTCCCAAAAATTATGGAAATGTCCAGCGGATTTATGCCCACACCTCCAGCAGGAGCCGAGCGAGGGTCTATTAGACTGGGACTCTTTAATCTTTGGGGAAATTAAATATCTTAGGATATTTTTCCAAGCAAATTCCCTCCATAGATCAGAGCGGGTAATGGAGGAAGATGATTCATAAATGTTTCACCAGTCATCTTGAACCCTTTCATGCATGGCGTCCACTACAGTAGACAGATGTTTGGAATATATTTTATACCCTTTACACTGCAGCAAAATGTCCAACTATTAGTTGGTGAACTCCCAAAATCCTTGTCTCAAGTTTCATATAAATATTATCATTGCACTTTTTGTATTTTACCATATACAGATATTGCAGCCAAAATAAAAAACAGCCAACAAAGGGCAAATTTGGTATTTAGATTTCACATATTTTTTTATTTTATGATTTTGGTGTAATTCACAAGTGAATATTTTGATTAAACAGCAATAAAACATCAGATTTTGCTTTTTTTATGTACTCTTAACAAATGTTTGTCAAAGGCCTGTTTGTGGATCTTTATTAAGGTCCAGGGAATTACTATGCTGATGCACGGTGAAGTGAACGGATGTAAAACTACTTCAAAATGTAACACTGAAAAAAAATGACCTTGATTTTTAACTTGTTGGAAGTAAAAAATGCATTGAAAACGTATTCCTTTGTAATTTAGTAATTAATGCATGAAAGGGTTAAATTACCTTCTCTTTCCCAGAGTTATCTAAACCAGACACAGCAGAAGTTTCATTTCTGCAGGGCATTAAAAAGCACTAAGTTATGAAATTGATTTAGCGAAAATTAAGGCCTTAAATTGCATAAAACAGCCCTATTTTATTAGCAGCCCAAGGGCCACATGCGGCCCAAAAGCAACCCCTAGAGTGGCCCAAAATCAAGGTGATGGGGACTAAGGTCCTGCAAGAAAAACAGGAAAACTTTTACAAACAGTATCAAGGTCTGACAAAAATTCCAACATTATTACATAGTACCATTACAGGCGCAGGGCTGCAGCTTCAGGACGGCCTGACAGAACGGGATACACTCTCCCTTCAGACACTCTCCGCTGTCCAAACACACCGTCTGATCTGCGGCGTTCTCTGGAGGAGGACACTCGCTGCTGTTTCCTGTCCACACAAACAAACAGGGATAAGTGCCTGGACACTCACAGCTTCATCGTTTAAACATTGATCCTCAGGGCTCACCGGTGCAGTACGAGTGTCCTTTACAAGTGGCATCGATGGGCTCCTGGCAGATTTCACCTTTAGCTTCAAACGTGCAGTTTTTACAGCACGCGCTGTTTCTGTCACTGAATGCAGAGAAAAGACAGAAGATCACAACAAGAGCAATGCATCAAAATCTTTGCACATTTGTCGTGTATTCATACACAATGTATCCATATGTGTATTCATATGTCAGAGAGAAGGACACTTGACAAACGCTGGACATCATGGACGATGCCAGTCGGCCTCTGCACCCCGTCATCATCGACTAGAGGAGCCTGTTTAAGCACAGACTACTCCTCACAAGTGCAGGACCAACAGACTGAGAAACTCTTTGTACATCAGACTGTACAACTTCTCAATGGTGGGGAGGAGGAGGAACAGGAAGACAGAGGACGGGAAGGAGCAGTCGACAGCCAGAAGCCGTATTTTTATTACCTCTGCCAATTAGATTATGTTATTGCCGGTGTCTGTTTGTTTGTTTGTTAGCAGCATAACTCAAAAAGTTATGGACTGATTTCAATGAAATTTTCTGGAAATTTCCAGATTAGGACAAGGAACAAATGATTAGATTTTGGCAGTGATCCAGATCAGCGTAAAACTGCCATGGTGAAAAATGTGATTTTTCGAGACTAACTACTGAACTAAAATAGATATCATTATGAATTTAATTGCTAATGCTCTGTTTTCATGGTCAAGGGATCTAAATATGGGGCATCGGTGGTGCCATTGAATAGTGCTTGGTCAGTGATCGGGAGGTTGCAGGTTCAAGCCCAGCTCCTGGCGACACATGGCAATGTGTCCTTGGGCAAGACACTTAACCCTAAGTTGCTCCCACTGCTGCGTCAGTGGTGTCTAAATGGGCATGGAGGGGCGTGAATGTGTTACAGATGCTGAAGGATAAGTAACATTGAAACTCAGAACCATCAGTGAGTGAATGTGAGAGCGAATGGGTGTGAAGTGGTAGGTGTGACCTGCGGTGTAGAGCAGCTTTGAGTAGTCCAAGACTAGAAAAGCCATGTACCATTTATAAATATTTAGATGAAATAAAGGTAGGACTAATATTTAAGGTGAAAATCACAATATGGGTGAGGACTGTGGTGCTGGCAGAGGTCTGCCCTCTCTGAGTGCTTTTCTAGTTCATATTTAAATTTACATTTGCAAATTGAATTTCTGATTGCTGTATGCTGCTATGCTGCTGGAATCTTTACTTCCCTGAGGGAGTCTTCCTCTGGAATTAATACAGCTCTATCAAATCTAATCTATATAATCCTGACTATGACACTAATTAGATTTAAACCATATTTAAACTGGACTGATGCAATGACAACAAAAATAGACGTCCTGGACCAGCAGTCCCTGGTGTTTTTCCTCGAGGCCGCCCCCCTAGTTGTATCTAAGAATAGTCGAGCCCCTCTGGGACCCACAGGGTTAAGGGGTGAAGCACTGCTGAGCAAAACAAACCGTCACTGTTTCTAGTAATATATAAAATTAAGATGGGCCTGCACACACTTTAAACAGTAAAGTCTTTAAAGGAAACTCAAAACCTAAAAGCCGAGTATACAGAGAAATAAAATGATTGTTTCCCTTCTGCAGCATCTCCACCAGGCTTCTTCCTCTATGTTTTCCAGCGTTTTACTGAGAGTGCATGACAGCTGAAACCTTCTTAACCAAAACAAGTACCCGCGTTCACACTAAAATTAATGGGTCAACATGTTTTTTTTCAAAGGGGTTTAACCCTCTAACAATCGATAAGTGACTCTTTTCCCACTGTCAGCAGACTCGGTCTAATCCCAAGCAGACCAGATGCCTGGCTTTTTTTTCCCTCTGGCGCATCAAGAAAAGTCATCAAGTTGATGACGTCATCAGTGCAACAAAACATAACCACGTAAACAATGGAAAGGGGATGGGGGCCGTGGACACGGTTTTCTTCACTTTGTACTTTTGTCCCTCTTTATAAATGTACAAACTGTTGATGACGTAACGTTGATGATACAAAGGCGAATGGAGTTTGTTGCTGAGACAGAAAAGAGTCATGCAGGTTTCGGACAGAGGGGGCGGGCGTGATATGATGCTGTGGGGACGTTACGCTGATGTCATCCATATATTAGCAGGTCAACCTTCTGTTCTCACAGAAGCCGACCTAAGGCGAGCTGATAAAAACTTGTGTCGCTTGCAGGATCAGTTGACTTGGGTCGAAATGCCAATTAAACTCTTTCAAACTGCCGACAGGAGCCGATTGTTACTGGGTTTAAACGGGTTTTTAGCCGGTCTGAAAGGGGAAAAGGAGTCAGGACTGTATGTTTAAGTTGAGCTTGAGAGCATTTTGTTTCTTCAAGACCATTTTCCACGTATTCTATTTGGCTGCATGTGCGTGGATGCAGATCTTGTCTGCAAACACACCCTGCATGTTGACCAAGGAGGTCGTATTCTTGCCGGCACATGTCTATTATTTGTTTGTTTGTTTGTAGCAAGATTATACAAGAACTGCCAGATGGATTTTGCTGAAATTTTCAGGAAATGTTGGTAATGGCCCAACTTAGAAATGATCAGCAATCAGCACCAATGATAGGTGGTGATATGCATATTTGTCTTGATGTAAACTAATAACAAAATATCAGAAAAAAAAGTTTACATTGGGCAGAATTTAAATTTAAATGATCCTTACTCTGTCATTTTTATCGGATTCACTTCCAGTTTCACAAGATAATGTGGAGGCCATGTCTCTATCATCATGGTAAATTTCATCTGGATCTGATCTTTCTAATGGGAAATCCCATTAACAACATTCAATAATTCACATAAAATCTTGTTAAAAACATGAGTTATGATTAACAACCTCCATGCATGTGCTGAGTGTGGTCTGGATCCTGGCTCTATTCTGGATCTGGTGGTTGTTGGATTGAGGAAAAGTCGCTGCTGTAACTGAGTTACTTGGTGGAGGTCTACGCTCTCTATCGTTGAGAGACACGTCCATGTGTTGTGGCCTCTTCATGTGATATTACTGTGTAGGTTAATGTATCTTAACCCACTTTTAAAAACCTCCATATCCTCATGACCCCCTTAGACCTTCTACTGCCCCCAGGGGTGTCAGGAGCCCATGTTGGGCACCAGTCTGGTGGTTGGTGGTGCGTATGCTGTCCCCTCTCTACCTGCACTGAGCTCTATCTCGCAGCCTGCAGTCGGTGGTGCAGCAGGGGTCGGTGTTGATGTGCAGCAGCCCGGGGTCGCACTGCTCGCCCTGCTCCACGCGGGAGTTCCCGCACACGTTGATGTTCCTCTGTTTGAAGCAGGACGGCGCCTTGAACTTGAGCCGCTTCACGATGGAGCGTTTGCTGCAGTTGGAGAACAGCTGGACACACAGAGACCTCGTTCAGTTTTAATAATCGAAGAGGCTGTGAAACCTGCTGAGGTACAGATCCAGTACCTTGTTGTTGACGTGGTCGCCGCTCACAGCGATGGGGTACATGACGTACTTCCCACCCTGATCCTCTCGGGGGGCGCAGTACGGGATGTTGTCGGGGTCGTGCTCCGCTCCGAAGTTATGACCGAGCTCATGAGTCGTCACCAGGTCTGCTTCCTGTGGGGACACAAAATACAACGTGAGCACTTTGACCTGACATTTATTCAGTGGGTTTTTGTTTCTGTTTGTTAGCTCAGTCTTTTGTCAATCTACAAAGAGCTTCAGGTCAAATATGTACACCCCTATGGAGTCAGAACAGTCTCAATAAACACAAATGTGAACAGAAGGACTCACAAATGTGGCTGAATATTGTTTTATTTATCAGATTTTTTTTACATTTCTGTGAGTTGAAATGCATTTGTGTATGCATTGTAATTAATCTGTGAGTCCTTGTGTGTGCATTTGTGTTTACTGAGTCTGTTCTGACTCCATTAATCCCTTACAGAATTATTTTAATCCAGCCGTGAAGTGCAGTGTTCTAATTTTGTCTCTGTGACTACGCAGCGCTATTTGGGAATTTTTTTCAATCCCATTCTTTGATAAAAAAGAAGGTAGAAGTGATGTTATATGTTGTTCTTAGTTTTACAAAAGAATTGAAAATAAAACGTGAATCATCCAGTGGACTTTTGCAACATTTGGGAGAAAAACTGCATTCAAGAGTGTTATAAATGAGGTAGTGAGTAAAAAATGTCTTGAGGAATAAATGTATATATGTAAATTTATGCGGAACGTGTCTTTTCATACTTAAATCTTGCTCTCTTATAGCAAAAGCTTAGCAGAACCAGATTAAACACTTGCCTATCCTTGTTCAGAGAGGGCTCTGAATTAACTTTTTTTTACCTTCATTATCATACAACTTTTGATACGTCAATCTGAGGCCATAAGAGCAACATTGTGGTAGTCCAGGCTGTCCAGAAAAAAGTGAAGTCTTAACATGATTCAGCTTGAAAGGGTTAAGGGTAGGGCTGGCCGATATGGCCTTAAAAAAAATCCCAGAAGTTTTTTTCCACAAAACTCAATTTATGATTTTTATTGTTTTTGTCCCTCTCAAAAAAAGTGTCACAAAAATTACATAAATCAAGTTTTGCCTTTGTTATTGAAATATATTGAAACAACAGACAGAATTTCCTTCTTAGAGTTAAAGGAAAAGTTCGGTTCCTGCAGCTTTTACATTGTTTATAGAATGAAGTAAAACAATATACTCACCCAGAAGGCTTTACTGATCCAAACAGTGCTTCAGGAGATATTTAGATCCAAAATCGAGCAGCAGACATACGTATAATGGTAGCCCGTAGGTCATAGATCGCCGCCCCTAAAACTGCATTAATCGTCCAAAAACTCATTAGTTTCACCAATATTCCATCATGATCCATTCCGGATGGTCCGTCATTGCAGTCTGTGTCACTCCACACAGCGCTGTGTGACTGTACTGACCTCTGAACTGACGAGTTTGTTTACGTGCCCTTCACGCATGCACAGTGCGGCTCATTGTTTCAGGGGAAGACCGGCAGCTACAAATCGACTTTCTTCTTCCAGTTTTGTGCAAAATGGACGAATATCTATCGGATGAAGATGTTGTGGAGGAGAACTTTGAATATGATGGACGTCCTTACAGTTTCGAGCCAGAGTTTACAGAAGAGGAGCTCATAGAAAGGAGGAAGCGAAGGTAACGCTCCAGAGAGTACTGCACATGCGCGAAGGGCACGTAAACAAACTCGTCAGTTCAGAGGTTAGTACAGCCACACAGCGCTGTGTGGAGAGACACAGACTGCAATGGAGGACCATCCGGAATGGATCATGATGGAATATTGGTGAAATTAATGAGTTTTTGGACGATTAATGCCGTTTTAGGAGCGGCGATCTATGCCCTATGGGCCACCATTATATCGGTGTCCGCTGCTCGATTTTGGATCTAAATATCTCCTGAAGCACTGTTTGGATCAGGAAAGCCTTCTGGGTGAGTATATTGTTCTACTTCTTTCTATAAACAATGTAAAAGCTGCAGGAACCGAACTTTTCCTTTAAAGTACAAGTCATAAAATGTTGATTATCTCATTCAAAATCAGCAGGTGTGTCTAAATAATAGAATATTAATATGGAGCTCTGTGATGAATTTTTAACCTCACTGAAAACACATTGGCCTAAATATGCTTGTACAAACCAGACAGGGCCTACAATAATGAAAACTGTAAATTTTCAGTATTTATATTTTCTAACATTGCAACAGCTAACAATTGAGTAAGTCAGGACCAAAAAAATCACAATCTTACATTTTTAAATCTGCAGGAAATGACTGATTTAATCAATATATTGTCCAGCCCTAGTCGAGGGTCTACATGCTTTAAATAATAAATCAGGGCAGACTGGGCATAAAAATGACCTTGAGTTTTGAGGGTTATTGCGGCTCACCTTGGTAAGGATGGTCTTCCCGTAGTTCTTGGTGCTGGTGAGGCCGGTGTTCAGGTAGATCGCTTTATGTTCGTTTGAGGATGAGGGACAGGCTACAAAAGAAAAAAGTGAATAAAGATGTTTATTTTTTTAACAGCACTTTGTCCTTGGTTTCATTTACAGCTGTCATCCAATCAGAGTTCACTGCTGTGCTGCTGACCTGCCAACTAATCCGATTTCTTACCAGGTTAATTGAGCATATGGAGTCACAAGAGCACAAGTACAGGACAAAAACAACATTTCACACTCTGAAAAGGGACACTTTGGTTGTTAAATAGAAGCAGTCAGTGATATAAGGTGAAGCGCTGGGGTATATTTATAGATTCTGCACATAAGTCCAATAAAAAGGTTAAAATGTCCAAAAGTTTGGCTGTAAATGTGGAGGATAGGTCTGTCATTAAACAGATAAACCTATCTAATGGAAGGAGAGTTGTTAGCAAAAACACATAGCTGATGCAGCAGAGTCATGAGAAATCGGAAAATGACTTTCTTCATGATTAACTTTGGTAATTTCTGAGCAATTTAAAGGGTTACGCCAACATTTTTTCCTTCTTGTCTTGCCTCAATACTGAGTCCATGACAAGCACTTTCAACTGTGCTGCAGCAAAAAGGAAGAGACAGGCAAAGCTTGCCCACCGCTTACTAGCTTAGCCAAAACATGGGAAGTGTTAGCCTGGCTCTGCCTACCATCATCAGATAAACTCTTCAGCTCTAAACGGTCCTGTGTGCTTGCTGTGACTTGATTTGTACACAGTGATGTTATGTTATGTTAAATGATTCCTCTGCCCACATATTCTCTCGTAGAGTGTCATCCTAAGAGCTTTTTCATGTTTATCTGTTTATGGTTTTGGATAAGAGAACAACAAAGAAGTTTCTCTTGTGCAGTTGGAAGTAACTGTACTTGATAGAAATGCAAAATAAGAACATAACAATTAAACATCTGTCTACTGTCTCATTATCTTCTTCTACTCCTAAACAGATGCTTAGTTTTGTTGACCTACTTCTGCTGTGGTTTATGCTAGAGATGTGACGTTCGAGAGCGAGTCGAGTTTTTTGAACAGTTGAGAGGGAGCCATTTGTTTGCGAGTCATTCGTAAATGCAAATTGCCTGCAGAAACGAACGGCTCACTCACAACTGCAAATCGGTTCTTGTCCTCCATTGAAAAGAGCTGTTCAAAAGAGTCAACTCGTTCACGAACGTCACATTTCTAGATTCAACCACAGTGGACATGCTTGTAAGAAGGTCAACCAAACAAAGCCTCTGTTTAGGAGAAGAGGATAATATGATGATAGCACACAAGACCGTTTAGAGTTTCTGAAGAGTCTATCTGATGATTGTAGGAAGAGGCAGGCTAAAACTTCCCATTGACTCCCAGTGTTTGAGCTAAGCTAACTAGCGGTGGGCAAGCTCTTGCTTACTACTGCACGCACAGTCAAAAGAATGGAGTCTATCTGCTTGTCATGGACTTGGGAGTGAGGTAAAACATGAAAACAAAAAGAAAGTTGTTGTATCCCTTTAAGCAGCAGCACTGTTTATAGAGCTATCAGCACAGCCTTCGTTGAGCTTTGTTTGCTTTTGTCTTGAGGATAGTCTCTTCAACGCAAACAGAAATAACACACTAGGTGACATCAAAATCTGACTCCTCAGTAAAGGTTGAATATTATCACTATCATTCGTTTTAAAGATTTCTACCTTTGGAGCAGAGGCCTCCGGGGATGTCAGGTTTGGATGGGGCGACGTAGGCCAGACCCAGAGTGCCCTCGTCAAAGTCCTGATAGGTGAAGAGGTGAGCGAGGCAGACGTTGGAGGCTTTCTCTGCGATGTCCACGCTGAATTGCTGCAAAGATGACAAAGTCACTAGACATTCAGGGTCAGGAATCACCTTTTCCCTTCCTTTTCTTTTCCTATTTATATAAGGAAGTGTTTGTATACCAAATATCCATTTAGGCTACATAGAGCAAACCCACTCAATATTTACTTTTATGATAACCATTCAGTATTGAGCAGCATTTTAATTTTCCAAGAGGGTCATAGAATGATCTGCCGTAAACACGAGTCAGTGGGTGCTATATGAGAAGCCTCTGAGTTCTGATATTATGAACTTTGTATAGTGAGGGACAGTGTTGGGCAAGTTACTTTAAAAATGTAATGCATTATTTATTACTTGTTACTGTCATTTCACAGTAATTAGCTACATTGTAATATTACTGTATTTGAAATGTAAGGCATTAGACTATTATCATATTACTTTTAAGTTACTCTGGTCAAAATAACTGACTGAGTTCAGCTTAAGGCTAAAAACAGGAGAATATAATAGACACGTTGATGCTCATGGCACAATACAAGAAACAATCAGGGCAAAAACAGACAAAAGGTAAAATTCTGGTAAATTGTGTTAGACATCCTGTAACTATAGGCCGAGTGAAGGACTTCTCCTCTGCTGATCTCACAGACTATTTCGAGAATTTTATTTAAACAAACAAAAGAAACACATCTAAATTTCTGGTTAAATTGAAAATGCACTGTAACTTGCATTACTGACATTTGTACCGAGTAAAAATATTTCTGTTTTTTGTAATGCCTTACATTACTACATAACAGCAAAAGAAATGCATTACAGTAGTCAGATGAATTTTGTAATGCATTACTCCCAACACTAGTGAGGGAGCACTGGATTTAGCAATTTTTGACCATGTTCCTTCTCTCCTCTTCTCTTTAGTACAAGATTATTGTGTTTTGCAAATTATTAGGTGAAATCTGCCATTTTTGTTTAGATGGTCCATATAATTATTGATTCCTTTTTCACAATTATCATTACTTTATTTTACTATTTCTCTGTGTCACTATCTCTCTGGATGTACATAGTTTCCTTTTCCTGACGCAAAAAAAAACAAAAACAAAAAAATGCATCTCAGCCAAGACCTAGAAGTTGTTTCAAGGTGCATGAAGAAATGTTGGAATGCCTGAATATACACACTGTTGTGAAAAGGCATCATTTCATTTTCTTTCCAGTAAATTTCAGGACTGCATGACTGGACAATACAAAAGTAAATTTAAAAAAAAAAATAACTCTCCTGTGCCCACTGGCGTCAGAGTAAGGCAATACATTTACAGGTACTGCAGTGTTAGTCATATTCCTGTAATCTCTTCCTGAATATTAAAAATCAAACAATATACATTGATTAACTAACCATGGATGACGACCTTGCAGGATAAGAGAGGGAAAAATTCTGAACTGTACCAATATTTTTGTTTCTGTTTTTACATTTGTTTACTTTTTAGATGTTGACTGTGCAGACCAGTGTTCGTCCGAGCTGTTCATTGTTGTAATTGATTTGAAAAAAAAGAGAAAAAATAATAAATATATGAATAAAAAAAAATTGAACAATATAGAATGATGATTGTATTCTTGTTTTTACCTCCAGCAGCTTCTTGACGTCCCACACGTCTCTTCCCTCCACCGGACTCCCCCTCATGTTGAAGTGATTTTTTCCTGGAGCCACTGGAGTCGGGCTCTTCTCGATGATGATCTGGGAACATGTTTGCATGAAGCTGAGTCCACTATTGTTTTTTTTTTTTTTTTAATCCAGCTATTCTCTGCTCCCATCATGCACCTCACCTGCTGGATCTGAACTCCGTACCCCTTAAACTCCTCGTCCCAGGATGTGTTTCTGTAGATGTCGTCCACGCGGTCGATGAGCTCGATCTGAAAACACAGCAGGGGATTTTAACGTCAGTCTTTGCCTGAGAGACCTTGCTGATGTAGTATAGCGACCTTCTGTCATGTTATATATAAGGAAGCCAATTAATATTTTATGGATAAGGGGCGGGATTAAATAAGTATTACTTCTTTCTACTCCTTTTTGGACATGTAAATCACAGTCTTCATTTTAACTTTTTTTCATATTTGTCAATTTTGTTACGTTTGTCCACTGTTCTGTGATTATATTCCCTTTTTTTTTTTCTTTTTTACATGTCGCAAATAGCCTACTAAACTATGCTGCTGTGTTCAGTCTTGCCATAGTGTATTATTCATTTTTTACAAACACAAATATAGGAAATACACGTACATAAATCTCATACCTCATAATTCAAATTTCCCACAAAAAAAGACAATACTGGTGCAATTAAAATAAAAAAAATAATGAATAAAACAGAGAAAACACATCAAAGAAAATCAAAAAATGACACTGACACACAAACACTAAAAAAAGGCATAATAGTCAGACCCCACTGTTATCATAGCTCCTTAATTGTAACTTATTTTCAAGTCAAACTTTATATTAGGATTCCATATTTTTGTAAAGGCTGAGGCTTTACTTTGGTTATGCTGTAGAAACGACCTTCTACAGTCACACCTTGGTTGCAGAGTTTAGCTATTACTCAGTTTTAATCCTCCTACAGCAGTTTGGCATCAATAATTCACTAAAAACCAAACAATTATCTGAAAATCCTAGATTTTGTGCAGGTGTAGCTGGAAGTGTTTTTGCTGTTTTGACAGCAAATATTAATGAGATTTAAATTTTCTTCTGTTTGCTCACTCTGCATTTTGTAACTTGATAAAATAAATAATAAATTGTGCAGCATTTTCCTCCTGACACTTCTGCTGCATCATGTGTTCCAGTTAAACTAAAACATTTTAACATGATTGCTGCTCAGTATAAACCTGAGCAGTACACAGGGTTCCTACAGCTCAAGGCAAGTTAAATTCAAGACTTTTTAAGACTTTTTTAATGACTTTTGAAATCAAATTTAAAAACAAGACGACAACGAACCACAACTGAAACAAACAAAACAAACAAACAAAAACACCACATGAATTACCTGGGTTACAGGCATTTTTAACCTAATGTTTATTTTACATAAAACATCACTTTTTACCTTTTTTTAACCCCATTTTTACAACTTTATGCCTATTTTGCCCCCATACATCTTTTTTGGCCACTTTCAGAACTATTTTTGGAATTTCTACATGGTTTTTGAAATTTAATTTCAAATTTAATTCCCAATTTTGCTGCCATAATCAATTTTCCTAAGCCACTTTTGGATTTTTCCGCCAATGCTGTTTTCTCTCTCCAGGCACTGTAGGTAGAACCAAGACATGCGTCTGCTCTAAAAGTTTCGGGTGCAATCACATCACCGTTTTGTTAGTTCCGCTATTGTGATTACACGATGTTGCCACGAGAGTAAATCGGGGAATTATTTTGGAAAAATAGATAAATGTTACTAAATATTTTTTTACTTCAAACTAACATAAATGGTACTAATGTGTTCAAATTTTTAAGACTTTTGAAATTTGGATTTAAGATATTTTAATGCCAATTAAGGCCTTATTTTTAGAATTATGAATTTAATGCCTTTTAAGACTTTTCAAGGATCCGCGGGAACCCTGAGTACAAGTGCCAAAACCTAGCAAAATGTCAGTTTAAGTCATATTTTGACCAAAATTTGATGTTATCAAAGGAAAAAAATCCTGTTTAAAATGTCCTTAATGTGTTTGTATCTTTAAGTATCAAAGTGTTGTGAATATTTTAACATTTGCACTACACCGCAAACCAGACGGTCATTTTCACTCACCCTCATGCTGAGCAACACTCTGGAGCACTTTTTGATTCTCAAATGCAGCTGGAGGTCAATTTTGTGATACTTCCATCTAACAGGTACCTGAAAAAGGTATAAATGACGCTCGCTTATTTTCCTTTTTACGGCTGTAATTACAGTGTCCTGGACAATATGAAGGTTTATTAATTAAGCGAGGTCATTTAGTGGACTTTTATGGAAATAAGTGACCTCCAGATGGATGTTTGTTGACAGCGTGCTCCCTGACCTCCAGCTTTTGAGACATCAGCTCCAGAGGGAGTAGCATGAGGGTGAGGCCAAATTGTTGTTTGGGTGTAGTGTTCCTTTAAAGTTTGTCAGCAATTTAAAGTGATTTAAATAAAAAATACCCAGTATTTGATGCTTAAGTCTCAGATTTTGTTGCCTTATTATCAAATAACTTAATTTTTATGAGAATAATTAAAAAAACTACAATACTGATGTCATTACAGCCTTGTATGGAGGTGAAAAATGAGCTGTTACTGACCAGGTAGTTGAGGGTGGTGCTCTCCTCTTCTCGTCCCATGTGTTTGAAGAATCGATGATCGGCCACCAGCAGCAGAGGACACGTGTTCCTCTGATGGTCGGGGACCTGACGCTTCGCCCTCGCCACCGACTCTGAGCGTTACAAAATAAAACTGACATTTAAAAACTCAAATATGAAGGACTTTCTTCAGCACACTTCTGGTTAAGGAGAATCTTTCATAAGTTACTTCTCTTAGCAAAAAGTAGTATACTTGAAGTTTATTTTATTGAGTATACTTGAGTATAAGTATAGCAAGTATACTGTGGACCCTGCACTTGTAGTGTACTGGAAGTATACTAATTTATTGGAAAAGTTTTATAAAAGTATACTTTGAGTAAGCTTTATAAGGTCATTTTAACTTTACCAAAGTACACTGCCAACATTACAACAAGTACACATGTATAGTCTGCTAGTTTACTAGGTATATACATCTCGTCCACATTTTAGTTTGTTGAAATATACTTTAGATACATCCCAAACCCTTATTAAAGGGACTAGAACTTGATCTATAAAGTCATGTCAAATGTTTCTTTATGTTTTTAAGGTACATAAAGATAATGGAGCACATACACTATTTAAACTCCAGCTCTATATGATCTTGAACATGTAAGTTTATAACAGGGGTAATACCTCAAAGCAAATGTGTGCAGTGAAAAACAGTTTTATTCTGCTGAATTAAATGTTAGCATGACTTGACCGTATTCTGCAGCTGAATCAATATATACTAAGTATTAGTTAAAGTTAAAAGCTTAAAGTACGAGTACAAGTTTCAGTATTGACATTTTCATGAATTAACTACTAAATCGCAAAAGTATACTTTTTTCATTGCCTCTTTTTACTTTTAAACAAGTTAAGAATCATGGTTATTTTTTTCAATGTTATATTTTGAAGTAGTTTTACATCCGTCTACTTCACCGTGCATCAACAAAGTAATTTAGTGGAACTTAATTAAGATCCACAAACAGGTCTTTGACAAACATTTATTAAGAGTAAATGAAAGAAAAAGCTAAATTTGAAGGATGTATATTTATATTATTGTTGTGAAATCAAACTTGCAGATTGCACCAAAATTGAAAATAAAAAATACAAAGTTATGTGAAATCTAAATAACAAATTTGCCCTTTGTCGGCTGTTTTGGATTTTGGATGCAATATTTCAATATTGTATCAAAAAATAGTGCAAAGATAATATTTATACGAAACTCAAGACAAGGGTTTGGGAGTTCACCAAGTGGTACGTGGCCATGGTACTGCAACATAAATGGTATACAAATTATTCCAAATTAAAAAAGTTTAATATAGTACAAGTATAAGTTGTAGTTTTAACCCTTTCATGCATCAACTACTAAATTGCAAAAGAATATTTTTTTCAATGCCTCTTTTAACTTTCAAACAAGTTAAGAATCATGGTCATTTTTTTCAATATTATTCTTTGAAGTAGTTTTACATCCGTCCACTTCACTGTGTTTCAACATAGTAATTTAGTGGAACTAAATAAAGATCCACAAACAGGTCTTTGACAAACATTTATGAAGATTAAATGAAAGAAAAGGCAAAAATTGAAGGGTATATATATATTATCGTTGTTAAATCAGACTTGCAGATGCACCAAAATTGAAAATTAAAAATACAAAGTTATGTGAAATCTAAATACCGAATACAAAATACCAAATTTGCCCTTTGTCGCCTGTTTTGGATTTTGGATGCAATATTTTAATATGGTAAAAATAAATAAATAAATTAATAAAATAATATTTAAAGATAATATTTATATGAAACTTTAGACGAGGGTTTGGGAGTTCACCAACTGGTAGTTGGACATGGTAGTGCAACGTAAATGGTATACTACTTATTCCATAAAAAAATCAGTCTACTGTAGTGGACACCAAGCATGAAAGGGTTAAAGTATCAGTATAAGTCTCAGTATTAATGTACTTACTCTCAGACTTTTCTTTATACTTTTAAGTAAAAGCCAAGAACACTTCACTGTACTATTCCTTAGTATATAAAATATAGAATGTAAAAAGTCGGGGTGCTGGTTTGGCGGAGTGGTTAGCAACCAGGCATCCCATGTACTTGCTTCTGCCGGTCCAGGTTCAAATCCCGCCTGTGACCAGTTTGCAGAGTGTCTTCCCCTACTCTCTCTATCCCTTTCACAAGCCTATCCACTGTCTCTCTCCTATCAATAAAGGCACAAAATGCCCAAAAAATACATTTAAAAAAAAAAAGAATGTAAAAAGTAAAGCAGTGTACTGCCTCAGCTTTAGTATAAAATAAGTATATACTCACAGTACACATGAATGAACTAAGTTTTTCTGTCTTGGTGTGACGTTCTCACCGTCTTCCTCTCTGCTCTCCAACATTTTCTCCTTCACGCCCTCAGGGAGGAGGAGGTCAGGGTCAGAGGTCATGTAGCCGCAGACTGACGGCCGGTGAATCCTGCTGAGGTTCCTGATGTCATCGGAGCGATAGATCAGCAGGCGACCATCGGCGGACTCTGACGTGAACCTCCAGAGAGGCTGTGTGATGAATCATGTTAATTAGCTTAGCCTTTTAGCTTAGCTGTGATAAAACTCAGATTTACAAAAAGGCCGACAGTACAGCTCAAACATCTGCTCCTGTTAGCCTGTTAGCATGTTAGCGCTGTGACTCCTTTCTCACCTCGATGTTGTACTCGGCCTCGTCGGTCAGGATGTGAGCGGAGAACTCGTGGTCGTCGATGTGAGCCTGAACTCGAGAGTTTTCCTCCCCTGAAGAGAGAAAAATGAAATATTGACAAGTTTTCTCTGAACTCTTAGAAGTCTGGATTCATTATTTTAGAAATTTGGACTCTGTTGGCTTATTGCTGTGACTTGTTCACTGTTTAATACAAGTTTCTTTTTGGCACCATGTTCCAAATGTTCATTTTATTTATGAATTATTTGCATCTCTGTATATACTTATCACTATATTTACATTTATCTCAACTTTTCTTAGACTGTAATTTTATTTTGTTGACGTTTATGAAAGCAGTTCATTTCAAATCAAAGTTCTTTGGGACTGTTTTTAATATTATTACAGCTTTTATCTTAGTTTTTGGCACTCTTTTACCATACATTTTAAGATCTTTTTTCAAAATAGATTTCTGCATTTATTCTATTTTATTCAGATGCTGCTTTGATTTGGTATTTTGGACAGAATAAACTTTTTGCCCAAGTTGTATTTCATTTTTCTAAGAATAGGAGTTATTTTTTAAACAGGTTGAGTATGATATTAAATTATTTTAAATTATTAGCAATTTTTTTGTACAGTCATCTTTCAATTTGTAATTAGCATAATTTAATTTGCATACATTTAATACTGTCTGTCTAAGAAGGTTTATCTTTACACTCATTGTTAAAAATGTTGTGGGGTTTAATTGGATTTATTTTCATTTTTGTTATTTTAACCATGTTTTACTTTGATTGTATTTGTTTTTCTATTTTTTATTAAATGAATGATTCCATTAAGTATTCTATGATCTAGTTTTCAGGGTTTTATTTCAACCTTTAAATTATTTAAATTACATTTAAGTGCAGAGCTTTCTGTGTTTTAAAAAGTTCTTTACTTTAGTGTAATTCATTATTGTTTAATCATTAATTGGGGGGTTACAAATTTTTCTGCACTTTTTGCTTTTTAAGCTTTGAATTCATTTCATAAGCATTTTTTAAATATGATTTTACTTCAGTATTGTGTTTTATGTTTTTTATATGCTTTTTTATACGTGCTTCACTTCACTTGTGCAGTTTCATTGCTGATTCTGCTTGTTTTGTATTCACTTCTGAGAGGATTACTTTATTTTTGTGAGGGTTTTATTTTCTTTAAATTTAGTTTTTGTGAAAGTTTTATTTTGATGCTTATAGGATTTTATTGTTTTTTCCCTTAAGTTTTCTTTTTATTTCTTAATGGTTTTACTCTACTTTTATTAAACACAGTTTTGATTTTCAAAGGTAAAGTATTTTTATAAAAGATAAATGAAGTCAAGTTTGAGCATATTTTATTTCGTTATTTATTTTCTGCTTTGATGTAACATTTTGTTCGGGTCTGATTTAACTTTTTATGAAAAGGTTTCAGTTTAATTTTGGGTATGTTTTAGATTTTGTTAGCGGCTTAATTTCATGTTGTATATATTTATCTTTATATAATATACATTTCACAGAGCTGCTGTGTCTTACCTATAACGTGTCCGGTGAAGTAGTTGTGTCGGTTGACTGTGACGCTGCGCTCTCGTCCGTCCTCGTCCACGACCACGGCTCTGAAGTCCTCGGTGAACAGCTGATCGTTGGTCCTCAGGTAAAGCCTGAAGTGTCTGCAGACACACAAACACACTCACTGTAAAACTCTGCAGCCTCTTAATTATTTTATTTTAGTTTATTTTGAATCCCCATTAGCTACTGCCAAAGCTACAGCTACTCTGCTTGGGGTCCACACATTAAAACACAATCAGCAGTCTACATCACTGACTATACACTATATTCAATATACTCTAAAATAGAAACAGGAAAAAAAGAGACAGTTAAAACAGCAGCCATCTAACAGTCATAGTGAAAGGCTCTTAGATGCCCAAGGTTCAGGGTGTGTGTCCATCAATTAATAAATTATAACTTAAAACAATTCTAGAAATAAATGATTCCACTTTAAACAGTATATTTGAACAGCATGTTACTTTAAGTGATTGTGTGGACATACTATTAAGATAATCTTGATGACATTAGATATTTCTTCAAAGTCTTTTTAAAAACTATTTTACTGGTTAAACTTGTGATCTCTGATGAAACTAAGACTAAACTCTCCTGTGTGTGACCCCTGACCTCTGCAGGGCATCAAAGCTGAGCAGTTTCTCCACGTGCGTCTGCGTCTCCACGTCTCTGCGGCGGACCGAGTGCGTCTGCAGGCTGGACAGAGGCAGCACGTCGAAGTCCTCCAGCATGAGCTTGAGAGACGCTGCAGAGGGAAAAACACGACTTTGAGTGAGTTAAAAGTTCACCTGTAGCTCCAGGCAGGTGTGCAGAGGAGAGATGAATCAGTGGCACAACATCAGTATCTGCACATATCAACATTTTTGTTCTGTTTACAGCAGGTAAATGTTTACCATAAATATCCCATATTGCCTATTATATTGGCACAAAGTGTAGATATTAAATTATGTTTTACTAGAGCTGGGCAAAAAATCAATTAAATTCGAATTATTCTCTGAAGAAGATTTAAAAAACAGAAAATCAGATTTTTTTTCTTGCCTTAGTCCAATTGTAAGTAGTTGCAATTTTTTGAAAAAAATGACTATTTTCATGATGGTCGGCCTTGTAGGATTTGCACAAGCACTTTTATAGGCTTGTATTTGTTATTTAAGTAGATTAAATATTGATCAGAGAGTTTCATGCTAATACTGTAAAAATACCTCAACCTTTAAGTGTTTATGTAGACAAACCTGTCTACGTTTATACTACATAATCAACCTTTTATGACCCACACTTTGACTTTAAGAGAGAAACATTTAGACAACATAAATGCAAAACTTGATTTGTTTCATTTTTATTTCACTGTTTCTTTTAGGGAGGGAAAAAGCGATTAAAATCGCAAACCGAGTGTTGTGGAAAAAAATTGGGGATTTTGTTTCTCGGCCATCTCACCCAGCCCTATGTTTCACCTTATTAAGTGTTCATGTGTATTAATCAAAAATATTATTTCTAACAGAATTAAATGTTGTGTTTTTTGCTTTACATCTGACTTTTAACACCGTTGGACAGTCACTGTGAAACAGGTCCACCTCTGTTAAAATAAAACTTTCTGCTCTTGTTAAAAAAATCCATCTTTCCAATCACCAGTCTGTCTCACTCTATGCATCCATCCGTCCACACATCCATCTTCCTCTGCATCCACCCATCTGCTCCTCTGTCTGCCTTTTCAACAACACATCCACAATCAATTTGTCTTTCTTGAATTTCTCCAACAATCCATTCATCAATATTTTTCACCCATCCATCCATCTAAATATCCTTTATCCCCCATCAATCAACCATCCATCTTTCAATCATTCATCCATCCATCAATCTCTCAGTCCATTTTTCTATGCATCCATCCATCCATCTATCTATCCACGTAGCCATCTATTAATCTATCAATCCATCTTCTTTCCATTCATCTATCTATTTTTTCCAAATCCATCCTTCCAATAACCAGTCGCTTTGAATCCATTCGTCAATATTTTTTCATCATTTCCCTTTCTCCACCCATCCATCCATCCATCCATCCATCCATCAATTCATCCATCTATCGTGCCATCTTTCTATCTTTTGAAGAACTGAAACAACAATCTTTAAACAAGCAGAAAGATAATCTGTATACTAAGGATGCACCGAATATTCGGTGGCCGAATATATTTGGAAAAGCCATATCCGGTCTTCAGTGGAGTGAGGTAGCAAGGCCGAATAGTACCGTGTGACGCAATGACAAAATCAAATACGTCATTGTGTGTGACTGTGGCGAAGCACACTTGTGTTAAAAGGACAATAATTCATTTGTTGCAGGTTTATCCACTTCAGTGTACTTCAATATTTTTAAATGCATGTTTTGTTTGTAAGCTTAATTTGAATAAAAAACTTTGTTGTGCTTTTTTGGAAAAGCAAAGGTTACTGGGGTATTAAAAATGTTATAATATTCAATAAACAATTACTTTCTTTTAAAGCATGTCTAAAAATGCATTCTAAGCTATTTATGCACTCTTAAGAAATATAGTGAACTACTTAGCCTCCTCATTGGATATTCCGTATTCGATGTTCGGCCAAGCGTTTATATTTTATTCGGCTTTGGCTTCAGCCTCAAATTTTCATTTTGGTGCATCCCTACTGTATACCTCACTGGTTCTCACTTCCCATGCTCTATTATACCTCCGAATGAGTTTGGTCAAAACAAAAATATTTTGCTTAAATAAAATCAGGTATTTTATTTGCTAAACTAACTGAGTGAAACCACTGTAGTAATTGTTTTATTCAATATTTCTTTTTTTAGAGGTTATTTTTATGAGGTCACACAGTCCTAATTTTGATGATCTAATATTATTAATGACATTTATTTAATGTTGCTTCCGTATGATTGTCCAATATTTTGGGGAGGAGTTTCAATTGAATTCAAGATGTAAAATTGGAGAGGTCATCCCGGACTAAACATGCATTATCGAATATTTCAACAACTTTAATTAAAAGCACAAGAAGTCTAAGAGAATACATCAAGTATTTCCAGTACTCAAGTATATAATTCATTTTCAAGAGTAGACTTTTTATTCATTCCAGTCAAATATCTCTCAAAAGTTATTCAAATTTCTAAATACCAAGTGTCTTAAAAATGATAAAAGCTCATACTGTTACATTGATATGGTTTGTTCATAATTATTTTTACTGTAATTTATTTCTGCTGATATTTAGTGCCAGTATATTGGTCATGTATTATGGATCTCTTTTTACTAGGGCTGTGCAATAGTGGATTTTTGCCAATATTTTTTAATTCATTATCACTGATACAGATTTTTCTGGTCAGGAGCACAAGCTCTGTACTTAAAAATGAACTTTTTTAAGTATTACAGTACATTTTAGCTTTAACAGATGTAAAACAAGAACAACAGCATTTTAGTATTGCAATAATGAAAGCCTTGATTTTTAAATGTACCCATGCAGTCATTATAAGGTGCAGCAATATTGTACATTTTCCATTATTTGTCGATAATCCAGCTGATATATGGCCGATATGTGTGGCCGATTTAACGGCTGCAAAAATTTCAATATCTAAAATCGTGCATCCCTACTTATTACTACTTAAATATCATCAGAATTAAAGAATGTAAAATAATGCTTTATCATCACTGGATATCTACATTAAATAATCAACAGTATTGATAATAAGAGCATCAGATGTTTTAAATCTCACTTTATGTATATTTTGACACATTGGGTTGTCTTAACAAAAATAAAATGTCAGTTCTAGTGCAAAAGAATTTTGAGCTCTTGTCAAAAGTTGTGTATATATCAGTATAATTATCAATATTGACTATAACTATAACTCTAGTAGGTCTCTACATTTCAAAATAAAACTTTAATGCCTGTCATAATAATGTATTTATGATGTTTTACAGTAATTACAGCGTAATAACAGCTCATTCTTGTTAATATTTGCCCTCCTTAGTCTCTTTATGTCGTCATAGTGTTTTGGCGTCTTTGAGCCTCCGTACAGTCCATCACATTAACTTTCTCTGCTGAATGGAGTCACTCCTGTTGCTTTAACGAGCCTGAAAACCACATTTATAAAAACTTGAACCATCTCAAACACTCACTGTATTCTTCCTGCTCTGTCCCTGCGGCGGGGGAAATGGCGGCCTCGGTTAAAACCATACAAACGGATAAAAATAAAAGCTCCTGTCTCATGTTTGATGCTTTTTAATCCGCAGGATGGAAAAAAGGTCGTCGCTGCTTGTTTCGGTTTAAAGTCTCGACGCATCAGATTTACGACCTTAACGACATCCTGGAGCATAATAAGACTTTAAAACGCTTCAGAGATAAAGTTGAGTTCATGAGTTTTATCTTTAGTCTTTGTTTTGTTTGGAAATGAGGCAGAAAAATGAGTTCAGTCCGCAAACCAGGAAGACTTGAGCGGCGGACGTTAAGCTAGCGTCAACGTTCAGCATGAAGGCGGAAGTGAGGCTTTGGGCCTTCACAATAAAAGCCCAACGGTCGGTGAACGTATAAAAGTAATGAAATAGTAATTAAAAACATGACGAAATGAAAAGAAAACAAGGCACAAAATGTATTAAAATTAAAATTAACTACACTGAAGGGGGCAAGAGCCATTGTTATTAAAGGAATATCATGTAAAAGAAATCAGGGTTTACACAGTACAGTCGCCAACTCAACAAAATGCAGAAACATACTTCCCATAAAAAAGTTAATTGGTTAAAAAAAAAAAATCACTTAAAAGAAGTAGAAGTACTAATGAAACTTTCAATTACATACTGTGTTTTTGAAAACTTTATGAAACAATTGATTAATGCTTTAAATTATAAGAACAACTCATTTTAGAAAAATTACTGCTAAAAATTACAATATTTTTGAGCAATAAGTGTTAAGGAAATAATTTTAGGAAAAATAAACATGATAAAAAAGGTAAAATATGATCTCCTGATACACTGATACAATGTTTTATTGTAAAATTATAAAAAAGGCTTAATTTATATATTGTTTGCCCTATTTTGTTATGTTATTTAGAGTTTAATATTCTTTATTTATCAATTAATATAAGTATAGATTACTTCCTATTGATTTGCTGTTGGACATAATATCAATTTCATATGTGTTATTTTTACATATAGCACCACATATCTGTCCTTAATTGTATTAATTTAAATGATAACAATATTTTTTGTACAATATCAAGTTATAATTATAAATCCCATTGCTCTTCTGTACACGAGAGCAACTGAAACAGTCAAATTTCCTCCTTGGGTTTAATAAAATAATATTTCTATAATTTTAAATCTTTCTGAATCATATATAGGCTAGACTAGGTTTCTTCACATGTTTGTTTGCACCACAATAAATTATATATTAATACTTTTTTCACGAGTAATCTTTTGCTGATGGCTTATTCTTATTTCAATACAAACAAATGTTATAAGCGTCCCCCTTTTTTCAAAAGCTCCCCGGAAATGACTTTACTTTGAAAATCCACCTCCATACCTCGCTTCCTTTGTTGCTGACTTTTCATTTCGAGGAAACACGCTGGGGTCCCAGAAACTCAGAAAAGAAAAAACGTGTTTTTTGGACTGAACTGTTTACAGTGTTTGTTGTTTGGGACGTTGATGCCACAGAAGAAACACGCAGAGAAAAAGATGAACGTGAATCATGTTTGTGTTTTAATGTTACATAAGAGGAGAGGAGACATCTGGCAGCTCTATTTATAACACATGATCTCAGCCAGATCCGCTTTTTACTCACAGCCATTCACTCATTCATACACAATCTGCATCAGTGACACTGAGTCAAAACAATACATATACATGAGATCATACAAAATATGGACTAAAGATTACAAAAAATCCAACTCTCATACTTTTTTTTGACACCGACCCACTGGTAAATTGACAAAGTTGGCATAATTTAAAAGATCACTAGTTAAAAAAGTAACATAATTTAATCAAACAACACAAAAATCCAATTTATAATGTTATTATGGACACGAGAAAAACATTCTAGTGGTTCTAAAGTTTAAATGCTATTCCCGAGGCATCAAAACATAGTAAAAAAGCCTCCCATCTAACATTGCATCTGATATCAGGACCACCATTTAATGGAAATAGTCATATAAAAATCCCTAATATATACAGGTGTTTGTTGAATATCCCACCTTTGCACGTGAAAAAGCGGGAATATGTGATATGTTTGTCAAAAACATGCATTTAATGGTTTTCATGAATGAAATCCAGTTAGAATGAAGTGTATGCTGTTATGGAGCTGCAGGGTGGTGCAGCGAGTAGTGCTTGTGTCTCGCAGTAAAATATCTGTTAGTCTTATTTCCAAGACTACAGAAGAGGATTAGGGTAATTTATGCTATATTTTTATGTATTTATTTGGAATGTTAATTTGTTTAAGTCTGATATTTAAGTCGGAATTCTTACTTTAATAAAATCTAACTTGAAAAACATGTACAGGCCCTAAAATCTTTTTTTTCAATGGCCCTGATCTTCCTCCGTATCAAATTCCAATGAAGGGTGTTATTTTAATGAGTTTGAAACCACAATGAAACTTAAATAATCTAAAGTCTAATGTGAATATTTTAGTTAAATTGAGCAATTACTCTTGTTTAAAAGCAAATGGTGTAATGAAGAAATGAAAAACACTTCTGTGGGGAAACTGCTCAATTCATGATGCAAACAAATATTTGAGGCGACACGCTATGCTGTGATGCTGCATTTGGGTACTCCTCGGAAAGTTCAGTGTTAAGAGATCGCAAGATGCTCTCAAAGCGGAACGTGGTTTAAATGACGATATAAAATCATCATATACCATAGAAAGAAGTATTTTTGATTCCCATTTCAAATATTGAATTTTTTTTACTCAATTTTGACATCCATTGTCGCTTACAGCAGCCTACTAGAGGGCAGATTCAAGAAAAACAGAATCAAATTACTCGTGAAATCAACCATAATTTTCACGCTGTTAAAATTTACCACTTTGAACCACATTTTAACATAATAAGGCACTCTTTTCACTCACTTCAGGCGTTTTTTTTCGACTTTCAAGCGCTTTCCCCTCCTACGACCCATTAATCCGATATTATGAAAAAACATGAAGGGGTAGTTTTTGTAGTACCACTAAATGACCACGGGGGGCAGCAGAACGACAAAGTTGAATAAAGCGTAGAAGAAGAAGAAACTCCAAACATTAACATGTGCACGAGCCGAAGTAATACTTTTAAACGTTGAGTATTTAAAAGGCTTTTATTTATTTTTGCAAAGATGGATGAAGCAGAAACGGTAAGTCACACATAATAACGCTCATACGTTAATTCATCTGTCAGCTAACGGCTCTACGGTTTCTCTCATTACGATAGCGCTCTCTGTGTTAGCTAGGCGGTGTAACGGCGCAATCAGTACCCGTGCTAACTCATGACTTTAGCCCAAATGTACGCGTTAATGATGAAGATGGAAAACGTCGAGCTCTACTTTTCTGTGCTGGAAAATATACTGGCAATATTTGATTAATAAAAAAATGTCAAACAACGGGCCTTTGCTGCCGTTCGGGTGGAGGTCGCCAATCTACGCGGTCACCTTTTTAAGCGAAACAGCTGTCGAAGTCATCAAACTGCTAAACGTTGATGCGTCAGGCAGAGTTAAGGCATTTTTAGCTTTTATATAATCAGTCTAGTTTCTCATAAGTGGTCATTAGCGGGAAGGGGCTCTCCAGAAGCTACCAAAACCTTGTAAGTGGGCACCCAGGCTTAAAATGATACACACCAGGGTTTTCCAAACTGATTGTTTGGAAAACCCTGATTGGTCTCCACAGTGATGCTGTATCAGCACGTAAAAAGAAAGAATGTCCAAAGAGCCTTGCATATACACAATTTTGTTGGAGTCATTATTGATATCGATATTTGAGGGGAAGGTTCGGTACCATGTTTTCTGGGACCGCCCTGCTATTCTTGACTTTAAGAAAGGGACACACAGTGCCTTAAGGGACATTTTCAGACATCATGTTCCTTTAGAAAGTAAGACCTTGTTCTTTGGTCTTATGCCTGAAGATCTGCCAAAAATATTTTGATGGTAGCAGTTAAAAAGGCTGCAACAAAGAACTGGTTATCACAGGAGAGTCCTTTTTTAACCCTTTCATGCATGAATTACTAAATCACAAAGGAATATTTTTTTTAGAATATTAGTTTATACTTTCAAACAAGTGAAAAATCATCATTATTTTTTATGTTTTATTTCAAACACTTTCCCAACACAGTATAAACAGTAATTTAGTGGAACTTAAAGATAAAAAACATACTCTTGACAAACATTTATTGAGTGTAAACAAAAGCGAACACAAAATCTGAAGTATATATATTATTTTTTTTTTCCAAATCAAATGATTCACTTATGAATTAAAATAAAAAATACAAAATCATGTGAGATCTGAGTACAGGTGCTGGTCCCAATTTGCTCCTCATCAGCTACTTTGGAGTGACGATGCAACATCTCCATATGGGAAAAATGTACAAAGCTAATATTTTTAAGAAAGTTCAGATAAGTGTTTGGGGATTTACCACCTGGTAGTTGGACATGATACTGCAACCTAAAGGGTATAAAATTTATTCCAAATATCTGTCTTCTGTAGTGGACACCGTGCATGAAAGGGTTAAAGACATGGATGGACATCACAATTATCATTTACAAAATGGAAAAGATTACAGCCTGTGTTAATCATAACTCCGGACTATTTGCCTCACGCTAGGAAAATTGGGTTAAATATTTAGAGCCCCTTAGGCAAGACTTTATTTTTTTGATCAAGCTGTGATTCCTCTGTTAAAGACATGATCTCTCCCTACCTTTGTTCTACTCATTTGCTTAATTGTTTCTCTGTTCTTTTATAAAAAAAAAGGAAAATAGTTATGTTTAAATCCTTTTCTCTTAGGACTGTTCAGACAAACAGATATGTGAGTGTATGAATATTATTTTGTAACCTCTGTGTAAAAGTGTCTAATGCAAATGCCAATAAAAATTTCAATTAAAAAAGTCATTTTTGGCATTCAAGTTGAATGCGAGAAGAAAGTTGAAATAGAATTTTGTGATAAAAGTCGAAATGTCTAGAAAAAAGCAGGCACGTCTAGAATAAAGTCGAAATACATTGTACGTCAACTGTTCTCGACTTTTCACTTTTTTTCTTGACATTTTAAGTTTAGTCTCATCATTTGGACTTATATCACAAAATTGTATTTCAACTTTCTTTTTTTTTAATAATTTTTTGGGGCTTTTTTTTATGGCCTTTATTTGATAGGACAGCGGAGAGAGACAGGAAAGTTGGTGAAGAGAGGGGGGACGACATGCAGCAAAGGGCTGTGGCCGGGATTCGAACCAGCAGCTGCTGCTGGAGGTTGGCAATCCCCGTACATGGGGCGGACGCTCTACCAACTGAGCTAATGTCCGCCGCGTATTTCTACTTTCTTGTCAACAATTTTACTTTTATCTCGTCATTTCAATTTTTATCTTAAGATTTTGACTTTATTCTCGTCGTTTTGACTTTGATCTTGACCTCCCAAAAATTATTTTTTTCCATCTAAAGTGGCCCTAATCCTCTTCTGTACTCACTAGATAGATTTATTTACCAGTAATTTGAGTGGACGACACCAGTTCACTTTTGAAAATATATATTAATTGATAAGGCTGTCTGACTGAACTTTTGTTAATATAAGAATCTTAGACAATTGGGGACGGATTTCCTTCTCTGATATCCTCACAAATCCATCCTGCAGCCAACACTTCAGGCTTTTGTCAAATCTCACAATACAAACATCTGCCAGTTTGAACTTTAACTACTGACACAACTGTTTAAAACCTGACAGGTATTCTGCACCCCTTATGTCACTTTGCATACCCCAGTTTGGGAATCACCGGTCTAAGGTAACAAAATCACAGCTGTTTCTTTTTTCCCTCTCCTCTCCTGCAGGCCGGATACAGAGAGCCCTGCGCTCAGTGCTCAGAGGTGAACTGGGGCGTCTCAGACGAGGGTCGCTTCTACTGCAGGTCCTGCCACAACGTCATCGAGGTAAACGAGAACTTTAGAGGCCAGCAGGTCTACATGAACAGACACCTGAAGCCTGGACTGAGGCTGTCTTCACCAGTGTTTATTTTGACAGCACTTTTTAATTTAGTTTTATAGTCTTTTGCCTAAAATATCTTTTAGTTTTAGTCATAATTTAGTCTTTAAACTGTTTTAATTTCAGTCTAGTTATAGTTGATGAAATTTCACAACATTTTAGTCGGGCAAATCTGCTGTAAATTTAAAATATGTGTAAAATGTAAGGCAGTATTTATGTTTCCTTGAATTTCTGAAGTCATGTTTTACTCCTGGATAAAATGGAACATCTAATAACCCTTTGCTGAATAATGCTAGTGAAGTTTTTTACTCAAGATTTTTTATTGAAATTTTCATAATTCAACAAAAAGGTGCAGTGCTGGAAGACTGTTCTGCAAAAAAAGTGCTATTGGTTCACAAAATAGCAGCTCACACCAAATATTAAATAGTTCAGTGGACATGTATGGATGATAGTAAATTGAAAAGTGAAGCAAAAGAGTAAGATAAAAAAGAAATGCAAAAGTATAAAAACTATGCTCTTACAGAAACTCTAAATAAAAACAATCCCTCCCCAGTCACTTCCAGCCCGACACACACATCATAAAAGCACATTCACACCAAAAGTCTGTCCAAGTGATCCAATCTGTTATTGTGGAGATGTTAAATAACACCTGTTAATTAAGTTACTATAGAGTCTGGAATGTGCTTAGAAATGAACCCCACATTTTCTCAAATGTCCCATTAGAATGCTGAAGGAAAAATCTAATTTTAAGCAGGTCATGATGTCTTCAAGCCATTGTGCATGAGTGGGTGGTAAACTGTCCCTCCACCTCAGCAGAACTGCTCTCCGAGACAGAGTGCGGCGCTTCCCTGCAGATAGCTGTACCTCTCTACCTGTGATCCCAAAATATTCGTAAAGTCTGAATGTCTAAATGAACAGAAACAAATGTTCCTTTGTGTGAAATGCAGTCACCTTTATTTAGGCTACCTGACAGAGCATCTCAGTTACAATACCAGAACTGACAACAAACAGTGAACCTGCTCTACATGAATATATCAATTCATAAAGAGAGCAGCTCTGATTGGATCGCTCCACAACTTATCCCACCACCACCAAGCTAAGGCAGCTGTGATTGGATGTCCCTCTGAACTCATCCAACCTTTAACACAACCAAAGTAGCTGTGATTGGATAGATTCCTAACTTGTCTCTACTTTTTTTTTTGCAAAACAGTATTCTTAAAAATCATGGATAACAATAATAATTTTTAGGGGTGTCCTGATACAATACCGATATTGCAGCCTTGAGTATAGGCCGATACCCATCTCGATCCAGTTCGTTATCAGCAGGAATCATACAGACTTTTATTACTTATTTTGTAGTATGGACTGTAAGAAAAGGCTTGATCAGGTGAGATTACTCAAACAGAGAACAGTAGTCAGCAATAGTAGGTATGAGAAAAACTGACCCATTTGTTATTAACCAATGGATCAATAAATTTAACCTTCAACATAAGAATATAGTACAATTAAATAAAATAAACAAATTAGAAGACCCTGAAAAATAACCCTGATAAATCCAGTAAAAACAAAAACATATATTTTTAAATCATTAAATAACCACTGTGTTTAACTTAAACATAAGAATATTCTACGACTAAATTATATTTAAAAAATAAGTTTGATTGGACTGCTTTAATCAGAGTGCTTATATCGGAGATTTTAGATGCAGGATCGATATAAGCCAATATTTGTTTTTATGCTGTCATCGGACAGATATCAATATCGAATCCGGACATCCCTTATAATTTTATTCTAGCATTAGATATAATTTAGCTAAAAAAAAACCTACCACATACTGGTGTATTAGCTATACAGGAACATAAAAAAGGATTTTAGTAATTACTCATGCTGTTTATTTAGGCCAGCTATGGCAGAAGTGTTCCATTTGGTGTTTTTCTAATGAATGTGTTAAGCACTGTATTTATTTTTTCTTATTTGATGTTGATTTTCAGGCCACACTGGGGGGATAGTGGGCCCTAATGTGGCTCCAAGTTTGTCAGTTTTCCAAAAGTCTTCAACTGTGAAGTCTGTTTTGTGTTTGTAATTGTAGCGACTTCAAAACCAAAAAGATGCTGAGAGAGGGCCGAATAATGTTGTCTGATACGCTGGAGCCAAAACCACTGATCCAATATAAGTGTTCGTATTGATCCTTTATTAAACAAAAATCAATAAACGTAGGAAGCAAGCACTGACTCGCATACCAATTTCATTCAAGCATTAAGAAAAAATAACTTACATTCAGAGATATTTGAAGCAAAATGAAACACACGCCCATCACCCTGTGACACACCATCTTCAACTCAATATTATCCCAAAATAATTAATAATACTCAAATCCCCAAAATATAAAGACATACCATCATCATTACATTAGGTCTTTAAATGTAAATAATTTTATCAGTAAATTTATTTGTGGCTCCAACAGTAATATCTATGTTACCCACTGTGGCATTTAAACTAAAAAATGAAATGTCAAATTTCTAATGACATGGAGCAGAAAGAAGAATAATCTGACAAAATAATGATCCTAACACCAGGAAACAAACAGAACATAGTTTGTTTTCATATTTCATCATGTTCCCTCAACTTAATGGCTTTTATTCTGTTTTTTGATTTAAAGTTTGTTTTAGATTCCTTTTATTATTCTGTGAAGAAGATTATAGATGATCGCTGTAAAGACTAATAATCATCATATCAAGTCAAAACCTGTTAAATCTGGAAAGCCAAATTCTTTGTTGGCATCTCCTCCTCTGAAGTTTTATTCAGTGTTTCTGAAGCCGCAGTTCCACTTTTCTGTCAGCAGGTGGCACCGTAAATTTTTAATGAAGTGATGTTTCTTCTCAGAGAACCAGAGAGGTGGTCGACCCAAACATCACGCCCGGCTCGTCCAGGGTCTCCACCATCGGCAAAGGGACCCGAAAGAAGACAGCTGGTACATTTACAGATGCTTAAGTTCTCTAAAACCTCATAAACAAGAATAAACAGTGAAAGAATGAAATGATGTCCAACTTTGTCACTATTTAATGTAAGAGGTGATTAAGATTTTGAACAAATGTGCAGGCTAATTGATAACATATCACTCTAAAACATTATAAACATAAATAAACAGTGAAAGAAAAAAATTGTGTTTAACTTTGCCACAATGTAAGGTAAGAGATTATTCAGATTTGAGCAAATCTACAGAGTAATCCATAACAACATTTGACTCCAAGAAAAGTTTATTGAATTTGCGAATATACTTAAAAATGCACGTTTCAGTTTTTAAATTCTACAATATTTTAAAAAACTGAAGTCTTCTTGTTTTCTTTTTTTAGACTAACAAATTATTCAGGTGCCGGAGCTAAATTGTTACTAGTTTGGATATTGTTTAATATTTTGTTATTCTTGTGCTTTAAAACAACTGCAGTAATTTACTGCTCTTTACTCTTTAATGATCTTTATCTGCTGTAAATGCTTTTCAGTCTGTTATTGTAGAAATAAACTGACTTTCAGCTGATAAAAGCACTAAGAGACTGTCAATCAGCTCCTTACAGGACTCCAAATTTGAGTCAGAAATGACTGTCTACCCAAATTCATGCTGACAAAAATGCTGTTTATTGAGAATAGGACAGATAAAAATGGAGTTTGTACAACGTTTGAGGTACTGATTGATGAATGAAAGATGTTTTTTTTTGTTCTGTCTGAACTGGAAAATCTAAAAAAGATGCTAAAATAAATAAGCAGCACATGTCTGTCTGTGTTTCCAGAGCGTGGCCGGCTGTGGATGGTCTGCGAAGGGTTTCAGTTCATCCTGATGAAACAAGCCGACGCTCTGCTCAGACTCGGAGTTCGAACACAATTCAAGGTGCGACTCTTTTGTTATGTTTTTGTCTGTGAGGAAAATAACTCAAGTACTTCACAACAGATTTTGATGGAATTTTAAAGGACTGTCAGTCGTGGCTAGGGCTTTAAAGTCCAAGTCAACTGGTCAACTAATTGGTCGATGCGTGCTCAGTCGACCAAAATTCTGATTAGTCGACCAATTGTGTCATTTTGTTTTCCCCCTGCAGTTCATTTCATCAGAAGAAACGTATCAAGTGAAATGGGGGTATTTTCTGAGCACCCCCATCATGTCTCAGAACACCATTTTAATGTATTTAGTTTTTTAATTCATCCTTACGTGGATCAGTCTTCTGTTTTATTCGTTCTTTCTAATCACATTTTATATGGTATGATTTTGTTCTGCAGAAGGTGAAAACAAGAGAAAAACATGTCTAACATGTGTGATGATGTCTGTGTTCAGGACGAGGTCCTGTGTGAGCTGTGGAGACGTTACCTTCAGAAGACTCATCAGGCCTTCACTCACACACCAGTGAGGAGCTCCCACTTCAAAGTGGTGGGTAATAAAACACACGGAAACACCTTTTACTACACTCATACTCTTCTCAGATGGGTATTATTTCATCAGGGGGTTCTATTCAGAAATTTAACAACAATAAAGGTGAATTCCCAAGATCAAAACTTCATGTAGAACACAATAAAATCAGTTTTTAAAGTTTCAGAACTTTCTTTATTTTTTTGCCCCACTTCGACAAATATTCCCCAAATTTAAAAAAAAAGTATTACATCAAAAGTAAAGGTTGAAATCAATCATTTAACTTTCTAAATTAACTTTAAGTACAAATCTAACAAAATATATTTTGTTCACTCAGTAATTTCCCCTTAAATATTCTTTTAATTGTTGAAATCGGCAAATCTTCTTTCTTCCAGTGTTTAGAGAAAAATCACATAATCCAGCTAGAAAAGGGAAAGCACTGCATTTAAAAAGAACTGATGTACCAGAAAAAAGAGAATTAAGTTGAAAATGTGTGGGAGTAATCTGTTATGTAAAATCCTTTTTCTCTGGGTCCTTTTAGAAATAGTTGCACCGTTTTCTACTCTTCTTATTAACAACAGAATATTACGACCATTAGACCATCCAATTTGTAAGTTCAGAAACGTTTTTCCTTCTGTTAAAGCGTTCATGTGTTTCTCCTCTACGTCACATCCTCCTTATCGAAACTTTGTGTCTGACAAAAATATTTCAACCCACCTACCTAATTATTAAAGACTGCTTGAAATATCCAAAAAAATTACAAAGACAAGAAAACTTTTCCTTTAATTTTCACCATATTATTTAGGCACAGTCTTTACTTGTTTGTTTATTTATTGTTTTTCAAAGTTTTTTGTCTTTCTTTAGTTTTCTTTTAATTACTTTGATGACAACGTCACACTTTGACCCCTCTGAAATTATAGTTGGTCCACAAGTGCATCATGGAAAGAAATGTCTTTGAGGAGTTCATTTCTTACCACAAATAAATCTAAAAGTTAAACTATTTATACATTTACTGACCAGTTTATTAGGTACACCAGATCCACTGCAACAAGTAAATACAGATACTAACATATAGAAATAAGTTTAAGTTTATTTATTTTTGAACATTATATTGATTGCACAATAAAAACACAAGCAGTAGATGCATTCCCAGTACATATGTTAATCTTTACATACTGTATCTCTTTTAAAGATCATTTTCTGCAGATAGAAAAACTTCGCTTTTACTTTCTTAACGTCTCATTGCGTCTGCCAAGGAGGTTGTTTTTTGTCTGTCTGTTTGTTTGGGTGTTAGCAAGATTATAAAAAACTACAGGACAGATTTTACTGAAATTTTCAGGAGATGTTGGTAATAGCCAGACTTGAAAATGACTAGATTTTTGTGGTGATCCAGATAATCACCATTAGAAACGATCATGTTTGCTCAGTAGCTCTGGAATCATATTATTATGGTAACTTTATCATGGAACTATTGCTAAGAGATGTAACAGTGAAAGTTGAGCTACCCTTGGCAGATGGTGGTCAAAAAAGTGAAGGACGTTGTAGTGCTTGTGAAAAAAAAAATTGGCACAATGGGTGTCCATGTCGTGGCATTAAAAATTTTACAGTATAACATTAAATTGGCATTAAAAGCTTTAAATTTGACTGATTTCTGAAGAATCCCTGAAACATATTCTCCTCATTAAACTACAGGTTTGTTCAAATGTACTAACTTGATGTTCATTAAGCTGCAATATCATCAGTAAAAGTTTTCAAGAACTTTTTATCTTTTCTGATTCTGGTTAGCAAATGTCACCAATATCATACAGACAATAATGTGCATTCAGAAGAATTATCTAAATGTAAATGATTGTGCTTTCTTTTTTTTTAAGTATATGTTAATTTTTTTAAAACAATAACAAACATTCACAAACAAAGAAAAACAGAACAGGACAGAACATCTCAGCTCATAGATTCACAGTCAAACTAACAGGTGGAAGACTCAGGATTCACACAAAATATGCATAAAAATACATAAACATCAATATCAGTACAGATGGAAATAACAAAAAATAATTATAAAAATAAATAATAACTATATATACAAAAAAATGGACACTATTGGGTACATTTCCAGCTTTTATCTAAACAAACCCCCTTTGTGAAAACAGCAGATATCTAGGTCCATGTATGTCATGAAAGGTTCCATATTTGAAGAAATGCATTCTCCTTGTCATGTGATCTGCATGTCAGAAAGTCCAGTGATACATATTCAAGTATGATTGTGTTTTAATTGATTGTACTTTTCAATCAGAGACGTCCGGGCTCAGACTCAGAAAGTGGCCCTGAGTTTTCCGCCGTGTCGTCCAGCGAGACGGACGGAGAGACAAACCTGCCAAGCAGTGCTGGTTCCCCCACGGGTACGACTAAAACAACCTACTGTTCGATCTCTTGGTTCGAGACAGTCCGTGATTTCTTTCTCCTCCTCCGGCACAGATACCTTCTCTGACTCGTCGATATGGTCGGGCTCGGTGGATGCCGCCTCGTACCTGTCGCCACGTCTGAGGAGGAAAAGAAGCAATCTGATGAGGATGAGGAAGACTCTGGCGCTGATCCACATCGCTCTCACATGGAGCCGCGAGCCATTGACGCTCAGCGACCTGCTCAGGTAACCGTCGACACTCTGCCCCGCCCCCTTATTACCGCCACCAAGGAGGTTACGCTGGTGTCGCCGTTTGTTTGCTTGTTTGTTAGCAAGATTACACAAAAACTACTGGATGGATTTTGAGATGTCGTTTTTGCTTAATAACTGTCTAACAGTGATATGAACATCATCCTTATTTATGTATTTATTTTGAACATATTAACAACAAAATTATATACAAAAAAAAAAAGGAAGCAGATAACTAATTTATAATATTCATCAGAAAGTACAATGTACATGCTCAAAAAGGAGTAGGAAGAAGTAGAGCTTCTCTGGTCCTGCCCCTTATTCTCTGTTACATATTTGACTTATGTTCCACATAGGTACTCCAACAGCCTTATCATGAAAGCAAATTAAATGAACTCATGAAATATATTTAAACATTCACCTACCTATTTTTTAAATACCTCTCTACCTATCTGATTGCCTACTCATATCCATATATACTAAACAAATCTGAGAGCTAGTTGTGTGTTTTCAGGGTCAAGGAATCATATCATGATACGAATTTATTCATTAAATTATATATTATTATTATAAGTATGTTATTATTACATTGTAGTAGTATTATCATTATTATTATATATTTATAATATAATTATAACAGCAATGTTCAAGCTGTCTTGTTGGAGGTTTGCTCTCTTTGAGTGCTTTCTAGTTAAAAACCCAGTTTGATAAAGACAAGGTCAGTTCTTCCCCACATCACAGTCGCAGATTTGATCTTCTGAAATATTTCTAGTTACATATGTACTATGTGACGTTTTTGCATGTACATTAACTAAAAACAAATCCCACAACAGTGACACCGGCCTGTCCTAGTCTTCAGCTGATAACAAATATTTACTGATTATGTTGATTATCGTTGTTTTTCTTACTCTTACTCTCAGAATTACCACCATGTTTGCAGTTCAGTTCTAACACAACAGGTAGTTACAGACAGCCTGAGGTGTTTTGTGCCCTCAAGTGATGTCACATATGGGCAAGTATGTAAAGAGGGATGCACAATATTCGATTAGATGATTTTTAATTCAGTATTGCAGATACTACAGTTTTTGTACTTATCAAAAAAGGTTTCTTTCAGTGTTACAGTATATTTTTGTGAGGAACAGATGTAAAACAAGAAAAACAGCTTTTAACTTTTTCTAAAATGAAACCCTTGATTTTTAAATGTACCAATGCAGTGATGAGAAGGCTGTAAATATCTGAAAATAGCAGTCGCTACAGATACTTAACTTTTTTGGCTGATATTAGCTAGGACTGGGACAATACGCTCTTCTCCCAATTCGATTTTTTATGATTTTTTAGGTGCCGATTTGATTTAAATTGCAATTCTACGATATTGCATATTTTTGCAATCTTTAGTTACCTTTCTTAACACCAGTGAAAAAGATGAACAATGATGATGCCAACAGACTATATCAGGAAAAATACACATCACATGTGAGTCTGTTTTTAGGATTTATTCAGCAATATATTTTAACCAGCTGTTTATACTCTCTCAAAAGCCTTTGATTGGTTAACACAGACTGAAATGAAGCATTTACATTTGGAAAAAAATGATTTTTGAACAAAAAAAATCCATTTACTAAAAATCCAGGTACTTATGTGAGTCAGTTTTTTCTCCCACCCCTAATATTAGCTGTTAACAATATCAAACCAATATTCCTGTTGTAAACAAAATTGCATCAGAGGCCAACAGACCAGATTGAAGGACTTGCAGCAAGTTTATCTCAGAAGTGTCTCGGAATAGAGGTGGATCAGGAGGACTGGTTATGAGAGCTTGTGTTTCTTTTCAGACATTAGTGATTGTGAACATGCTTCAACAGTCGCTTAAATCAGGTTTATATCTGGTATGTTACTGCAAAATATGGCCTTTTTCAATTAATCAAATTGAACTGATCTGAAATTCTGTCATAATATATTTTTCTTGTCCAAAGAGTTGATAAAAACACAATCAAACTGTTGATTTAATCCACACTGTGCAGCTAAATCAGGTTAAATTTTTGATTAATGCCTGCAGCATTAACATATTTTGGTTTTCAGGCTGGTAAAGGACGGTTATGTCCCGTACGTCAACGCTTACGAGGGTCTTCCTGAGGAAATGAGGCTCGAAGGCAAAGACTCGCTGATCTTCAGAGTTTTGGTTAGAAACCCAACAGAACTCCTAAACATATGAAATCAATAACCACATCATCTGTGCTTCTGTCTGATGGTGTTTGTTTTCCCTCTCAGAGCATCCCGTCCTATGAGGTGGTTCATACGGAGGCTGAAACTCTCCTCAAGTTCCTCGTGCTTCCTGCTTTTCCTCCAATCGACCATCAGAGTCTGCTGCATCCTGCCCTGCTCAGCCTGCGCTACCTCACCGATGCTAATCTGCCCGGTAACAACAACACCAGAGTTATTACCAATAAAACCTCAGACAGGAAAATGAGCAGCACGAATGGAAGTAAGGAAGTTGTTTAGGTTTTTAAAGCCACATTTAAGACCGGAAACTTTCACATTATTTTAGCTAATTTGGACTTTCCTTCAACTTGATAATTACAGGCTTTAATTCCATAATATTAAGTTCATAAGATGTCAATTTCTAAATAAAACCATAGTTGCCAAGTCTGCTTATTGTAAGTAACTTTAAAATTCTTGTTTTGAAAAGTTGCTTGTACATATTGGCAGTTGTGGGTAACTCATTTGGGCTTGTTGTTACTCAAACCCAGGAGGGATCTGATACACACTCTACTACCAGTGTAAACTCAACTCAGAAGTTACATTGATAATTTTCATCCACTTTAACACAAATGCAAATTCTAGTGTAGAAAGAGGGGCAAAAGTGATGTTTCCACCAAAAAAAAAACATCCTTACAGCCGGAATAAAATTTGTTTCTGATGTAGCTCCTACTGTTTTCACCATAATAAAGCTGTATGGGATCAACTTAAGATAAGATAAGATAAACTAAGATAATAGCCTGACTATTATTGTTTGGTTACAAAAATCAAGGTTAGACAGACTGCTTAGTGATAAAAGAAATATAAGTAACTTGTCTATAAAGAAAAGGATGTTCCACCTCTAAACAAAAGGATGTTGAATGAGTAAATTAAGAGAAAAATAAGAAAAAATGTCACTGTGAAGTTGAAATGTAATGTACATGATTTTAGGGCTGGGTTTAAAAAAAATCAGTTTATCAATTTTAATCGATTTTCCTTTAAATGGTTCCTGATCAATCCATAAAAATCCAAAGATCGATCTTTTAACTTGGGTAGATTTTTTCTTCATTGGACGTGCAGAGAAGCAGCCTGTGGTATCAACCCTGTTAGTCTCGCGTGATCAGCGTTTAGCGCTGCTTTCCATTGAACAAGATCTCGTGAGATGTTACTGCAGCAGTCAAACAAACATGGCGGGAGCAAGTAACACTATAGAGGGACCACTGTAGAGTTTAAAAGTGTATTTTGGATTTAACAAGCACGAAGGAAAAGACGAGTTGGACAAAAAACAAGTAATATGCAGAATATGCAATAATGTGTATCATTAATATATAATTAATGTAACTGATTTGGGTTTAATTTATAATAGTATACCAGGTCAAAAGTCACTTTTTAAATTTACAGTATTATTTTAACTGAGATATCCAAGACTGAATAAATATTGAATTGAATCATAAATCGAATTGATTTGAGACCTTGTAATATTGAATCGGATCGATACAGAAAATCTGAATTGATACCCTGTTCTACATGCTTTTATCTAGATTTCTCTTTAAAAAAAGAAATAATATGAATAGTATATCAAGTGAGAAAAAAAGCTTATTTTGTGCTTGTTTTGTCAACCTTAGTTGCACTGGCAACCCACTTTATATTAAGTCCAAATTCTGCTGTTGTGACAACTTCATACTGTTCACTACCTTTTTTACTAAGCTAATTACAAGACATTTTATTGAATTGATTATCGATTCCCTCTCAGATGAGCTCTACCCGTGGGTCTGCAGGCTTATGGAAAGTACCTCAATGGCAGATCAAGTGCTCCACACGGTGAACCTTCTCTCTCACCCCATCCTGCCGCAGTACGACCTGCAGGCCGCCGCCCTCATCATCGTCACCATGAAGCTCGTCTTTGGCCTGAACGACCAAACTGAGTGGTATATTAATCCACACTTACCAATATGTTAATTAATTGATCTGTTACTTGGTGGATTCATAAAAAAACATTACACATTTATTACAGTATGTTGCTCTATATAATCGTTTTAAAATCATATTTAATGTATTAAAGAAGGAATTAATGATTTATATTAGGTTTTTCATTTATTTTCGGAAGGCTTTTAGCATGAAGTTATATTTATCTTTAATTAAAGTTATTTTTCTTATGTATTTTCCAGGGATTTATCGTACAAAGCAAGCGATAAAGTCAACACAGGTAAGCTGTTTTACTTGTTTTTAACATTTTAAATCAATATAAGAAGGAAAATCTTAAGAGTTGGTCGTATCCCCCTGCTTTAAGGATGTATTTGGTAGTCTGTTTTTTCTATTTCTTGATTTTATTTGTTGATTTTTGGCAGGAGACGTGTTCAGCCTGAGGAGATGGTTCAGGCTGCTGCAGTCGGCTCTGAACAGACGACAAGAAGAGAGCGAGCGAGACATGGCCAGGTGAGACCGATTCAGACTTTAAAGAGCCCATGTCCTGATTTTTTGAGTCTCCTGTGCCCTTTAGTTTGTGAAAGAGTCCTTCTATAAACAAGACAAAAAGGCTGCTGCACCTCCCCCTCTCAGTTTATCATTCTGCTCCTTTTCATTCATGTTTGAGATTTTTGTTTGTTTGTATTGAATTTTATACACCCTAACAGAATGAAATAAAGTCCTGAATTACCAGTAACCAATCTGTTCTTGTTAGATCAGATTTGATCCGATTTCTGTCTTGGAGGACTAGATTCTAGGTTGGTGGTGGGACAGAATGTTTATGTGAGTGTTGTGCTGTGTTAAATTTATTGGAGGATGCACACAGTACGATGAAAACTGTTCAATGCCTGAATTTATCATCTCTAACACATTAAACATTTCTTCAGATTTAGAAAATCCTGATGTGTTGACCCCACTTTAAGCATCCTGTTCTCTGCCCCTGAATAGAGCTACCAGTGTGACATCATTTCATCATCAGTTTGAGTGTCTTAGCTCGATGAACTGACCAATCACCACAGAGTTTCTTTTTGATTTAGTCCAATCTCCATCTTTTCTCACAGGAAGCAGTGGCAGTCAAAAAGACCTCTGTACATGAACAAAGTGGACAAGTTCGTTGTGACCAAAAGGAAACGTAAGAATTTTAAGATTATTTTGAATCAGTTTTGGAAAAAAATTAAAGTCAGTGTTACAGGATGGATTGATTAAAGAGGACGTATCATGCTGATGCATGATTTAATACTTACATATAATAAATTTGAAAACAAGACCTTACACCCCCTTAATTTTCAAAAAATTAGATATTGTATTTTTTCTGATATCCTAGAGCGAGATTTGATGCCTCTGAAAATAGGTCATTGCGAGATGTCCGCGAGATTTCAAACGTCATGACATCACGAGGTACCTTTCTTTTTATTGGAGTAATCTGATAAAACATTTCCTCCTCTGTGATGTCCGTTAGCCACAAACCCTCACAGAGGAACACATCCAGCAGCAGGGGTATATAGCTCCCTCGCTCACTCTCCCTCATTACCAGCTCTGGCCTGTAGGGGGACTCAATACGCGGTCGCTGCTTTGAGACTACCGGAAAATACAGTAGAAGAAGAAGGACAGGCTGGCTCAGCCCCCGATAGAACTGACCAATCAGAGCACAAAGGGCTGTGACGTTGCGAGGTAACTGTAGGTCATCCTTGAGACGAAGCGTTTCAACGAGAGCTTAATAATGGCCTAAAATGAGGATTTTGAGAACGCTATTGTGGGGCAATGAAAGAACTAAATGACTTGTACTGAGGGCAGAAATGCTTTACAGGCATCCTAGTCTGGCATAGTGAAAAATAGAAACAAGCATGATATGTCCTCTTTAACAGTTTCTAATCGATACTACAATTTTACAGAAGTCTGAATGATTTTATCCCTCGTATTTTTTCATCTTAACCCTTTAACTGCTACCTCAATTGTTTGGCAGATGTCCTCATTAAATTCAGTGATATTTAATATATATATATATATATATATATATATATATATATATATATATATATATATATATATATATTTAAAAAGAAAAAATCAAATCATTGTTTGGTTCCAGTAACACTTCAGGGAACAGAGAAAACCACAAACAGCAGACAACAGACATTTCTGTAAAAAATGCAAAAATAACTCAAAATGAAAACAAAAATGTTCTTGATGAATAACAGACTTTTATATTTACAGTACAGGCCAAAAGTTTGGACACACCTTCTCATCCAATGTGTTTTCTTTATTTTCATCAGTATTTAAATTGTAGATTCTCATTGAAGGTATCCAAACTATGAATGAACACATGTGGAATTATGTACTGAACAAAAAAGTGTGAAATAAATGAAAACATGTCTTATATTCCAGTTTCTTCAAAGTATCCACCCTTTGCTCTGATTACTGTTTTGCACACTCTTGGCATTCTCTTTATGAGAATCTTCAACAGGTAGTCACCTGAAATGTTTTTCTCTTCTCAGCTGTGCCTTTCCAGGGTTAATTAATGGAATTTCTTCCCTTATTAATGGGTTGGACTGTATGTATACATCATCATATCAGTAAATAGTTAAGTCAAGTATTGAGAACTTCAAATCCCACAAAGAAAATATCAGTTCTTTTGGTGTGTTTGTAGTATTTTTTTTAACATAAAACATTGATAGAAACAAACAATGACATGTTTTGTCTATTTAACTCATTGAATATTCCTGAATTTAATTACCTCTGCCCAACAGTTGAGCTGGGAGTTAGAGGGTTAAGAACTTTTTTTTGTGTTGCAAAAGTTTAATGCTGCGACTATACTCCAACAAAAAATTTACAAATGGAATTTTGGTTGATTATTTCTGCTTCCAGTAATTCAAACTGGTGTTGTGTTTTATGTTGCTGGAAAGCCTGATTCGTCTCCTTTACAATAAAGTAAAACTGGTGGGTAATGTATTTATGGAATAGACAAATACAGCTCAACATTTGGGTATCACCTAAGATTTATCACCATGAGACGGTTCAAGTATTAGACAGACAACGATGTGGGCGTCCCAGGAAAACTGAAGACATGTTCCTCGCTGTACTGCTCATTCCACAAAAACATGATCCTTACAACATGTCTTTGTAAAGGAGACTAATCAGACTTTCCAACAATGTCAAAAACAGTACCAATTGGTGTTTTTTAAAGGGAGAAATAATTCACCAAAGGACATTACCTAAGTGTTTTAAGGATTATACTTTACCAAGAGGACCAAACACTGATTAAGTTGTCCAGATTATTGCAACATTTGAACACAAATATTGACAAGAAGCCTTGATTAATGATCGAAAACACTGAAAACTAAAGCCAGTCCAGCTTCTTTTCACAGCAGTTCCCCAAGTTTTAACCACTGCAGAAGCAAATTTTCCTTTTCATTCCATCCACGTTGGGCCAAAACCTCCTATGTCAGATCCCCTCTGCAGTTTTTCATAAAAACTGTAAATTGGTCACTTTTCATGTTTGTGAGTGGGTTTTGTACATTTTAAAGCAATTAAAGTTATAAAAACAAATTCTAAAATACTTCATATGGGAAGTTTTGAGCAAAAAGACAAGTTCTATCTGTTATTTTATATACACCAGTTATTGGTTATGTTTTTGTAGGCTACATGGAGTATGACCTGCAGGTTGCCCACCCCTGCTTTAGTGGTCAGAATGGAAAAGAAGATAAACACTGTTGATTAATGTGTTTATGATTGCTGCAAAGCTTCTTAATAATGATTCCAGAAAAGAAAAACTTTGTTTAAAGGTCTCCTTTCATGTAAAATAAAGTTACTGATGCCTCAAAAAACGTGTGCATGATCTGCCAACAACTCACCAACATGAGTAAAAGTTCCTCTTTTGATTCGACACATTTATTGACAAAAAAGACAAAAAGAACTGTTATAATTCTAATATTAAAGGTGTTATATGATTTCATGAGTTTGTAAAAGTACTTTTTGAGCTCACTGCAGTAATACCGTGATCATAATGATAACCATGATAATTTTGGTCACAATAACATATGAAATTTTCGTTCCATTACATCCCGATCGGTGATGGGGCTTCTTGCACATTTTCAATAGGTTGTTAAGATTTTATTTGGGAGTGTATTTGTGTATGTGTTAAGAAGTTTCTGAAAACGTTTAGAATATGATCTCTTTAAGGAACTGCAGTATTTTTAAAACTCATCATGTTAAATCTAAATGTGCTAAAAGCCTCTTTGATTGTCTGTCTGTTATGCAGGGATAGCGGAGCAGGTGCAGCTCTGTTTTGAGAAGCTCTCCTCGTGTCCGGCGTCTGCAGAGCGAGCTGCCGGTCCGTCCAGCTTCAGGTTCTGTTGGGGAGACGAGGAAGGAGCCGACGGTCCCAGCATGCACCACATGAAGCTCGACCAAGCCACGACCATGAAAGACTCTGTGCTGACCCTCGCTAACACGTCTTACTGGCACCCAGTGCTCCGACAGTGCAGACCATCGTACGTCAGAAAAACCTGCACACTTTATTCGATTTGATTTGATTTGATTTAGTCATTTATTGGACAGGGACAATGCAGTTTAACATAGTTCCATCTCTGAGCATGAATCTGATGTGCTGTACTTTCAGCCTACTCTGATTTGGCGATGTTTCCACTAGCCTGAACACCTCCTAAAACAAGATATTTAGGTTCTACTCGCTCTGGTTCCAAAGCGGGCAAATTCGATCTGAAAGATAGCGTCTGCGACTGCCAGCTACTGATTGGTCAGGTGAGTGTCGTCATCGATGAATCATGTGCAACGACCTAGGATGCGCCTAGCGTTAAACTACCCTCTTTTCTTTGCAGCTGGATTGCTCTCGTCCTCGGCTTCATTCTGTTGTATAGCTTCCAAACTCTCTGTGCTTCTCCAAGGTATTTCTTCTTACCCACTGCAGCCTTCTTCTGTTCCTTTTTACTGGGTTAAGTGACAAAAAGCCACAGATTGTTGTGTCACGCTCAAAATGACGTCACCGCAGTGCCACTCACCCCATTGGGCAGGCGCCTGGGGCTAATGGAAAAGCAGCACAAGGCGAGTAGAGTAGAGTAGAGTAGAGTAGGGCTAATGGAAAAGGGCCATAATTCCCAACTCTTGTTCCTAGTTGGGCCTTTAAATAAATAAGTCAGAAAAAGTACCATATTGAAAAGCACGCTCTGTGCTGTGATTTCCTCCACTTTGAAACAGGGTTATTTATGACAGCACTGAAATTTAGTTTTATTTATAGTCTTTTGCCTAAAATATCTTTTAGTTTTAGTCATAATTTAGTCATCTAAATAGTTCTAATTTTAGTCTAGTTTTAGTCAAGGAAATTTCACAACATTTTAGTCGATGAAATCTGCTGTAAATTTAGTCGACTGAAATAAAAAGTATAAGGCTTTTTTATGTTGCCTTAAATTTCTGAAGTCATGTTTTACTCTTGGATAAAGTGAAACATCCTTTATTGAATAAATAACCCTTTATTGAATGTTAGTAAAGTTTGAATGTCTAAATGAACAGAAACAAATGTTCCTTTTGTGTGAAATGCAGTCACCTTTATTTAGGCTACCTGACAGAGCATCTCAGTTACAATACCAGAACTGACAACAAACAGTGAACCTGCTCTACATGAATATATCAATTCATAAAGAGAGCAGCTCTGATTGGATCACTCCACAACTTATCCCACCACCACCAAGCTAAGGTAGCTGTGATTGGATGTCCCTCTGAACTCATCCAACCTTTAACACAACAAAAGTAGCTGTGATTGGATAGATTCATCACTTGTCTCTACTTTCTACATGACCAAATTAGGTCTGATTGGATTAAGACTCTGTCAGACATTTAGTCTAATTTTTATTTGTTGATGAAAACGTCAGTGAATTTAGTTTTAGTTTTAGTCCATGGGCTCTTGTTTTTATTAGTTACTGTCTAGTTTTCATCAGGGGATAAATAGTCAACAAAATGAACACTGCTGCTTTGAGCAACAGTTTGACAAAGTAGTGCAGGATGAGTTCAAATGTTTTTGTAAGAGAGGGAGATTTGGGCTTTGGCTAGATTTTTGGATCAACACTGCTGTTTGGAGGTGAAATTTGTTTCATTTTTTTAGTGATATGAAATGAAATAATTTACACATTATGACCACGTAAGTGTTCTCAGACGTCTGTCCAGAATTTTTTTGGCTTATCACTTTCCGGATCGCGGGGCTGGAGCCTGTCCCAGCTGATGTTGGGCGAGAGGCGGGGTACACCCTGAACAGTCGCCAGCCAATCACAGGGCCACAGAGAGAGATGGACAACCATTCACACTCGTACCGAAGGGCAATTTGGAGTCACCAATCAACCTAATGAGCTTGTTTTTGGACTTTGGGAAGCTGCCCTGTTCTCAAACTTACTTATCAGACTTATTGTCATTTAATGCATCTGCTATTCAGTTCATTCCTAGAAGATTAAAATGTTCAAATATTCACGATTCTATCGAGAAACATTTTGGTTTGTGAATTTTCCAGTTTGACAAAATAATTCTTTGGCAGCAAAGAAGGCTTCGCAACTGTCTTCCTTTCTTGTTTTGTTAAAAGATGGACAAAATTGAAGAAATGTAATGTGAATGACTCAGATATAGAAGGATTAGAGTCTTACATTGGAACATAAATTTACTAAAAGTCTTGATTTAAAATAACATAACATATATTGTAGACTTAGATGTAGTTAAAGGAGACATATCATGCTGATGCATGATTTAATACTTACATATAATATATTAAATTTGAAAACAAGACCTTTCACCCCCTTAATTTTCAAAAAATGAGATCTTGTATTTTTTCTGATATCCTAGAACGAGATTTGATGCCTCTGAAAATAGGTCATTGCGAGATGTCCGCGAGATTTCAAAGGTCGTGACATCACGAGGTACCTTTCTTTTTATTGGAGTAATCTGATAAAACACTTCCTCCTCTGTGATGTCAGTTAGCCACAAAACCGTCACCGAGGAACACATCCACCAGCAGGGGTATAAAGGTCCCTAGCTCACATTCACTCATTACCAGCTTTGGCCTGTAGGGGGACTCAATACGCGGTCGCTGCTTTGAGCCTGCCGGAAAATACAGTAGAAGAAGAAGGACAGGCAAGCTCAGCCCCCGATAGAACTGACCAATCAGAGCACAAAGGGCTGTGACGTTGCGAGGTAACTTTAGGTCTTCCTGGAGACCGAGTGTTTCAACAAGAGCTTGATAATGGCCTAAAATGAGGATTTTGAGAACGCTATTGTGGGGCAATGAAAGAACTAAATGACTTGTACTGAGGGCAGAAATGCTTTACAGGCATCCTAGTCTGGCATAGTGAAAAGGAGAAACAAGCATGATATGTCTCCTTTAATGAGTGGAGGAAGACTGTCTCGAATGATGAACTTTGGAAAAATTCTGACCATTGAGAAAAAAAGTCTAAAATTAGTGAGAAATGTTAAAATATCAGAGAAGCAGTAGACAATGGATTTTAGCATCTTCCTCTCATCCTCATTTTCTCTTTTCTCGTCTGCTCTTTCAAACTATATAATAAATTTAGTGTTGTATGTTTTCTATTGTAATGTTTGTCAAATGTTTTCTAAACGTAATCTCGTCCTCTTCCTCGTCCTTCCTCCTGTCCAGGTGTGGGAGTCATTACGCGGAGGTGGAGCCCACGCTGCCGCGGATGTTCGTCTGGCTGCTGCAGCTCTTCGGCTTCCTGTTGGACCTGGAGCCGGCGAATGTGTACGGGGAGACGCTGAGGGTGGAGAGGCGACTGTTGAAGGCCAAAGCGAAGAGGAGCACGTCGACTGGGACAAGAAGGCCGACAAGAAAAAGGACAAGAGGGAAAAGCTCGGCCGAGAACGCCGAGGAGGACGAAGAAATAAGATGACAAACTTCCAGAGGATTGGTGTTTTTTTTTTGGTTTTCTTTTTTTTGAGTCCAAAAGAACTAAGGTCCAATATAATGTTGAAATCAGCAGGACGTTTGGACGTCAAGTTTCTGGATGTTTCCACAGCATCACGAGTGCACAGAGGAATGAACCTGCTCACGACTGATTTGGAAGAAGTCTTGGCTCGTGTCTCAGGGTGATGCAGCAACAAAATATGGAATCAGTCAGCATGTCCTACACAGTTTAGTGTTATGTGTTCACTTACTGGCCACTTTATTAGGTACATCTTACTAGTACAGGGTAGAGCCATTTTGGCCTCCAGGACTGTGCTGGTGCTGGGCAATAAATTGATTAATTCAGATTATTTTCTGCAAGATTTAAATAGTAGAATTTAGTTTTTTTGTCTTGACTTGCTTCAATTGTAAATTGTTGCAATGTTTGAAAATAGAAACACTGAAATTTACAATTTTCATGATGTCAAGGTTTTGTGCAAGTACTTCTTTAGGCTTGTCTTTGCTTTTTGAATGGGGTTAAATTTTGTTTTGTGTTAAGATATAGTGAAATAGCTTTCAGTGTTTATGTAGATAAACCTGCCAACATATCAACTACATAATCAGCATTTTATGACACACACTTTAAGAGAGGTATTCGGTGTGGTTGGGAATATGTTCGAGATGCTCCATATTGGATTTTTGTCGATATTTTTTAGTTCTGTTCAACAGCACAAGCTCTTTACTTAACAGATATGGACTTGTTTCTTTCAGTGTTAGAGTATATTTTTTGAGGAACAGATGTAAAACAAGAAAAACAGCTTTTGACTCTTTCTTAAAAATGAAACCCTTGGTTTTTTGATGTCCCCAAGCAGTGGCGAGGAGGTGCATCAGCGATGTACATTAGTGTAATTTGCTTAATAATTTAATTTGTGTAATAATCCAGCCAATAAATGACTGATAGGTTTGGCAGCTATATTGGCTGTAAATATCTAAACATTTCAATGTCAGCCAATACAAATTCTTAACTTTTTAGGCTGACATCGGCTGATACTAAAGTCAAACCAGTAATATCATGCATCCCCAGAAAATATATTTGACAACATAAAGACAAAACATGATTATGTTATTTTTGTGTCACTTGGAGGTGTTTCTTTTTTTTTTTTTTTTTTCTAAATCGAGCTTTGTGGGGGAAAAATGGGTTTTTACTGTTAGGCCATATCGTCCAGTCCTGAGAAGTGCACTGATCCTTCATGGCACAGATTCAACATGGTGCACAGACGTTGGTCCATTTCGTCATAATTGCTGCAGATTTGTCGACTGAACATCCATGTTGAGAATCTCCTGCTTCGCCACACCCCAAAGGTGCTCTATTGGGTTGAGACCTTGAGACTGGAGGCCACTGGAGCACAGTGAACTTATTGTAGTGATCAAGAAACTATTTGGAGATATTTATTTTGGTACAAGTGACACTGTAAGAGCTCTCACTAACAGCAGTGATGCTTAAGGTGTGCCTTAAGGGCATTAAAATAAACTTTGATTCTGCACAGGCTAAAGTTTAAAACACATATTAAATTAGTTGGTTGTTGTACTGATATAGGTGTGAGTTTTTGCATGAATAAGAGAAAATAAATCTCAAAAGTGTAAACTTTGACTCTGCACAGGCCAAAGTTTAAAAGAAAACAATTTTGAAACTATACATATTAAATTAGTTGTTTTTGTATTGATATAGGTGTGAGTTATTTGCACAACTTATATAAACTAAATATCAAAAATATAAACTTTGACTCTGCACAGGCCAAAGTTTAAAACACACATTTAATTAGTTGTTTTTGTACTGATGTAGGTGTGAATTTTTTGCATAAATAATAGAAAATAAATCTCAAAAGTGTCAACTTTGACTCTGCACAGGCCAAAGTTTGAATGAAAAAAGGCAATTATGAAACAACACACATTAAATTAGTTAGTTGTCATATTGATGTAGGTATGTTATGTGCTAAACAAATATAAAATGTTATGTGCAAAACATATAAAATGAAAAAAGTGTCAACTTTGACTGCACGGGCCAAAGTTTAAAAGAAAAAAGGGCAATATAGAAACAACCCACGTTAAATAAGTTGTTTTTGTAATGATATAGGTGTGAGTTATTTGCACAACTAATAGAAGATGAATCTTAAAAATGTAAATGTTGAATTTGCACAGGCCAAAGTTTAAAAGAAAAAGGCAATTTAGAAACAACACACATCAAATTAGTTGGTTGTTGTATTGATATAGTTGAGAATTATTTGCATAAATAACAGACAGTAAATCTCAAAAATATAAACTTTGACTCTGCACAGGCCAAGGTTAAAAAGAAAAAAGGCTATTTTGAAACAACACACATTTAATTAGTTGTTTTTGTGTTGATATACAGTAGGGGTGAGTTATTTGCATAACTAATATAAAATAAATCTCCAAAATGTAAACTTTGACTCTGCACAGGCCAAATTCATGCAGGTATTATTTATTTGCGTAAATAATAAGAATTACATTTCAAAAATTGCATTTTATTTCAGACACAGAGCACCCTGTTGGCTTCCCCTGGACTATCTGAACATACCTGAAGTGGCCAGAAAGTGTTTACAAGTTGCATCACTGTTACAGTCACTGTTTTGTTAAATAAAATAAGTCTTACTGTTCCTGCAGAGGTTGCCCAAAACTCCAAATTGATGTATCCATTGATGTTTTTGAAAGGGAGTGGCACTCCTGCTCAGTGCTGGAGATGGACTTTGTTACAAGCTGCAGAAAATCTTAAGATTGAGGAGAGAAGAACAGTTCGTTCAGGCGATATGGAAATTAGAAGTGAGGATTGACTGTCTGTGGTGGTAAAATGGAGCTTTGCTTGAGTATGTGCAAAAGATTTGAGGAAGAAAAAGACCTCTGAGACACAAAAAAACACATCTGTAGGTTTTCAGTCGCCCAGGTCATGGTCATACAGCGCTGCTCTGGTTCAAGTGCTTCTTCTCTGGTCCACTCATAGAACTGAAGAAGCCTTTTAGAAAAGAATCTGCTGCCCTTCAAACTTCACCACCAAAGATGGATCTATTTTGTTTTTCTTATATATATTAAACGATGGATCAAATTACATTTAAAGAAGTGTTTATTCTCTTAAAATTTAGCCACACTGCAAGTTGTTTGAACCTTGAATGTCTTCAAAAGATTGATTTAAAGTGGCATATTTAACCCTTTAAGGCCCAAGACCATAGATTATAGCCAGAAAATTCTTATTTTTTGGAGCTGAAATGTTTGTTTCACTTTCTGCTAAAATCCTAAAAATATCAAAATGTCCATAAAATTCAACATATAGATTTTTTGTGTCTCATTTGATATATTAGGTGTTTTTGGCAACTGATAATCCATTTGAGGGCATTTTTATCATTTATCTGATTGTATTCAGATGTTTTTTTTGTAATTTGTTGATCATATTGAGTAGAAAGAGGTATTATAAAGTATGTATCAAATATGATACAATTGGCTTTATAGGGTTAAAGCAAATTACAAAACCTAACAAGGCATAAATCTCAAGTGGGCGTGAAAAACAAGAAATGATGATGACAATGGTGCAGAGCTGCTAAAAATCACTAACAGGTTAAAAAAGTGGATGTATCTCATAGTGATGCTGTTACTTCATTTTGTTCTGTCACTGAAAACATCATTTTTAAACATAAATCAGCCATCTTTAACTTCTTTCTAAACCTCATTTTAATGACTTTTTCACATTTAAAATAGGTGTTTCCGTGTGTTTTTATCCTCCTGGTTTGTCTTTTGTTCTGCAGCTGAACTCCCACACCGCAGACAAAGGAAGAGCCGAGAGCTGCAGCGACAGACGGCGGCCAACAGGCGTCGACACACACCCACACGAGCGGCGAGGAGCGGCGGGTTCATTCAGTTCATTCATACTGAGACTGAGCTCACTGCAGAGAGGATACAACAAAGGTACAAACACACACGGGTGACACACACATGATGTTTATTTATGAGTCCATGTGCGACAGATGATGTACGACTGTCAGGGTAACGAGATTGTAAACGTTGATATTGTTCCAGTGAAAATGGTGTGATATTGACACCTATGTGATAACACTGTGATAAAGAGGGACTCAATACTGGGCTGTAGGTTTGATCTTAATCACCAAATGATGCCAGCAGTCCTGCTCACTGTCTAAAATGCAAGAGCACATCAGTAATATTTCTTATTTTAACACCAAAAGTTTGAGAAAAACACACACTCTTAGTCATATTTGCTCAAAAGCAGCCAACCTCCCGCCCTGATATTTTTCCCTGCAAAAACAAAAGTGTTTCGTCCAGGCTGCAGTTTGTAAACGAACAAAAGAAACTTCATGTTGACAGATTTTTAAAAATGTGTCCTTATTTTCTGAAAGAAGATGAGCTCATTTTGTCCACTGCCATCAACAAAATTGATCAAAATGATAGAAGAACTTAAATTTGAGCATCACTGCAACTACAGAATTTGCTCAAGCCAGAAACCCCCCAAAAAAGCAATTGGTACAGTATAACTCTGAATGCATGTCATCACTTTTCCGTTACAACTTCAGAAGAAACAATTTCAAAAATTGTGGTTAAAATGAAATATCTATATCAGAGTCTTTATAAATCGCCAAGTTTTTGACACATACAAGGAATTTGACTGCAGCAGTTGTTTCTCCATTACAGTGGTGATAAAGAATTTAAGTTAAATATAAAAATAAAGAATAAAATAAATATGAAAATAACACAGTTCTTAACAACTGTCCTCCTTAAACGCCCCTTTTTTGTTTTCTAAAAGAAGATGGGCTCATTTTGTCCAACACCATCAACCAAATTGATCAAAAACATAGAAGAATTTAAATTTGAGCATCGCTGCAACTACAAAAAAATGGCTTCAGCCAAAAACCCCAATTATAGATGACTGGTACAATATAATGGTGAATGTATGTAATCACTTTTCCATTGTGGCTTCAGAAGAAACAATTTCAAGAATTGTGGTTAAAATGAAATATCTATATCACAACCATAATCTTTTTGAATCGCCAAGTTTTCAACACATACAAGGAATTTGACTCCGGCAGTTGTTTTCTCTAGTACAATGGTGGTAAAAAAAATTAAGTTAAATATAAAAATAAAGAATAAAATAAATATGAAAATAACACAGTTCTTAACAAGTATCCTCCCTAAACGCCCCTTTTTTGTTTTCTAAAAGAAGATGGGCTCATTTTGTCCACTGCCATCAAACAAATTGATCAAAATCATAGAAGAACTTAAATTTGAGCATCGCTACAACTACAAAAAAATGGCCTCAGCCAAAAACCCCAATTATAGACGACTGGTACAATATAATTTATTAATGTATTTAATCACTTTTCCATCGGGGCTTTAGAAGAAGCTATTTCAAGAACTGTGGTAAAAATGAGATATCTATATCAGAGTCTTTTTGTATTGCCAAGTGCGTGACACATAAAAGGAATTTGACTCAGGCAGTTGTTTCCATTAATTCAAAGAAGGTAAAAAATAAAATAAAATATTGAAATAAAGTATAAAATATAAATGAAAATAACTCAAATCTTAACAAGTATCCTCCCTATACGCCCCTTTTTAGTTTTTTACAGACACTTCTTTGGAAAGATGTTTTCCTCTTTTATTTGGAAAGAGATACCCAATGTTGAATGTTGTTTTTGTTTGCCAGTCATTGTGCCGTCCTCTTTTAGTATGTAATTCCAATAAAAAAAACATAAAATTATAATAATTAAATATCAAATATAATAATACATGTTATTATGGACTTAATATTTGGAACAAATCTCAAAGTGCTACAGTTACAGAAACAGCATAATTAAAAAGATTGTTGTTAAAGCCTAACAACAACAGCAAAAATAACTATATCATAAAAATTATAATAAAATTATTGCATTTATTCATTGTGCACTTAACATTCAAAACAAATCTCAAAGCAGTACACTTATTTAAATGGAGCATAATTAAAAAACCAACAACAATTATAATAATTAAGTTCAATCTCAAACCATCCTCTTAATAATAAAAGAGTGATTTTACAAATAATTATAAAATTATCTTGACTAAGTCAACATGCATAGTTTGCTAGGAATAGTTAGAATTAACAGCAAATTTTGAGGATAAAAGGGTTGGAACAGAGAATTGGTAGCTCTAATGAGAGAGAGACACCGTAGTCATTACCTTAAATTATGTGTAAATTTGGTCACGTTATTGTTTTAAATAGGTTAAGAAAAATCAGTAAAATCCAATAAAACCTCAAAATTTTGCACCACTAGAAAGCTCATCAGCTGCTGTTTATTTGCAAAAAAAATACAAATGAAAATACAGATTCAGACCTTCTCTTTTTGAAGATGCAAATATCGACTAGATTAGATTAGAAAATCTTTATTGTCCCCGAGAGGCAATTTGTTTTGCAGCTGTAGTACATACATCAACAAAAACAAGCAAACAAACAAGAAAGAAAAAAGAAAAAACATACATGTATCGGTTAGTCTGACTAACTCATGGATTACATCATGGACAGTAAGTTAAAAAGTAAGAATAAATAGATAAAAACAACACTGTATAATTAAGAACAATATGCAATGTGTGCGAAAGGCAGCATTTGTCTATATTGTCTATATTATTTAAAAGGCCCAACAAACATAGTTTAATTTATTTTATGCAATGGTATCAAAATACCTATAACTTATTAAAAAACTAACAGCTGATGGGACAAATGACCTCAGGTATCTATTACTTTTTGCCTTCCTAACATACGCAAATCTCCTCCCTGTCGGCAAGAGCCTAAACTCTGCATGTAGGGGGTGCCGTGGGTCCTCCAGGATAATTTTTGCCTTCTTAGCAGCTCTTACTACTATGTAGTTATGTAGTTAGTTAGTTAGTTATGACTATGTAGTTATAATAACATTAAATAAAGTGTTTTAGATTATTATATTTATAATACAGTTTTAAATAAGTTTGGAAAAATCAGTAAAATCAAATACAGTCTCAAAATTGTGCATCCCTGGAAAACTCATAAGCTGCTGTTCATGTGCAAAATATTTACAAATAAAAATACAGACTTAAACCTTCACATTTTTAATATGCAAATATTGGCTATATAATTGTAATAACATTAAACATAGTGTTTACCTTATTATAATCATGGTGCAGTTTTAAATATGTTTGGAATAATCAGTAAAATAAATAAAAAAAAACTAAAATTTTGCACCCCTACAAAGCTCATCAGCTGCTGTTCATGTGCAGAAAAATTATAAATAAATATACAGACTCAAACTTTCTCTTTTTGAAGATGCAAATATTGATTATGTAATAATAATTACATTAAGTACCTTTTTTTCTTCTAAATATTTAGATTCCTTGACCATGAAAACGTACCATTAACTATTGGATTCATAATGATATCTATTTTAGTTCAGTAGTTGTTCACGAAAAACACATTTTCCGTCATGGCCGATCAAGACTGTGATCCAGATCACTCCAAAAATCTAATCATCGTCCCAATCTGGACATTTCCTGAAAATTTGATTGAAATCTGTCCAGAACTTTTTGAGTTATCTTCCTAACAGAGATACAAACAAACTAAACAACAAACAGACACTGGCGATAACATAATCTCCTGGCAGAGGTCACAAAAACACAAACTCTAACCTTCTCATTTTAAATAAGCAAATATTAATTCTGTAATTATAATCACATTAAATATTGTGTTTTTGATTATTCTATTTATGATAGGGTGTATTTTTTAACACTCCTGTTTTGCTGTAACTCCATTTCTCCATTTTTATTGAAATGCTTTGTGTGAATAGTTTTTCTGTTAACTGGGAAAAATATGTAATAGCCAATAAAAATGGTGTTTTCTCACAATAGAACAACTCAGCTGGAAAGGAATGAATGTATGTTTTATTTCCAGTGTTTCAATAATTGGGGTGAAATGTAAAGCCATCTGTCAGGGTTCATCTGAGGACACTGATAAAATAATCCATGTGGACGGTGTTCGCGTTATTGTTTTAAATAATTTGGAAAAATCAGTAAAATCAAGTAAAACCCCAAGATTCTGCACCCCTAGAAAACTCTTCAGCTGCTGTCTATGTGCAAAATAATTGCAAATAAATATACAGATTCAAACCTTCTCAATTTGAATATGAAAATATTGATTATGTAATTAAAAAAAACATTTAATTTTGTGTTTTGGATTATTATATTTATGATAGGGCGTATTTTCTAACACTCCTGTTTTGCTATAACTCCATTTTCTTTATTTATTTAAATGCTTTGTTGAATAGTCTTCAATTTAATTGGGGAAAAATATGTAATAGCCAATAAAAATAGAGATTTTGTTGGACATTTTCTCATAATGGTTTAACTCAGCTGTAAAGGAATGAATATATGTTTTATTTTTAGTGTTTAAATCATGTTAAGGATGTAAAGTTTTCTCCTTTATATCTGCCGGGTCAAATTTAAAGCTGTTCGGGGTGAAATGTAAAGCCATCTGTCCGGGTTCATCTGAGGACACGGTTAAAATAATCCATGTGGACGCTGTTTACATTATTGTTGTAAATCATTTTAGAAAAATTAGTAAAATCAAGTAAAACCTCAAGATTGTGCACCCCTAGAAAGCTCATCAGTTTGTGTTTATGTGCAAAATAATTACAAATAAAATAACAGACTCAAACCTTCTCATTTTGTATATTCAAATATTGATTATGTAATTATAGTAACATTAAAAATTGTGGTTTAGATTATTATATTTATGATAGGGCGTATTTTCTAACACTCCTGTTTTGCTGTAACTCCATTTTCTTTGTTTATTTAAATGCTTTGTTGAATAGTCTAGATTATTCTATTTATGATACAGGGATATTTTCTATCTGATGTTACTCTATTTCTTTATTTATTTCAATGCTTTGTTTGAATAGTTTTTCATTTAATTGGGGGAAAATATGTAATAGCCAATAAAAATGGTGATTTTGTTGAATATTTACTCATAATAGTTAAACTCCGCTGTTAAAGAATGAAAATATGTTTTATTTTTAGTGTTTAAATCATGTTGAGGACACAAAGTTTTCTCCCCTAAAGACACCGGGTCAAATATAAAGCTGTTCGGGGTGAAATGTAAAGCCATCTGTCCGGGTTCATCTGAGGACACGGTTAAAATAATCCATGTTGACATTGGTTATGTTTTTGTTTTAAATAGGTCTGGAAAATCAGTAAAATCAAATAAAACCCCAAGTTTGTGCACCCCTAGAAAGCTCATCAGTTGCTGTTAATGTGCAGAGAAATTACAAATAAAATTACTGACTGAAACTTCCCCTTTTGAATATGCAAATATTGATTATGCAATTATAATAACATTAACTATAGTGTTGAGATCATCATATTTACGATTCGGTTTTAAATAAGTTTGGAAAAATCAGTAAAATAAAAAATAAACTTAGAATTGTGCACCCCTAGAAAGCTCATCAGCTGTAAACCTTCTCTTTTTGAATATGCAAATATGATATTTGTAGTTATAATAACATTTACTATAGTGTTTTAGATTATTCTATTTATGATACAGGGATATTTTCTATCTGCTGTAACTCCATTTTCTTTATTTATTGAAACATTTTGTTTGAATAGTCCTTTATTTAATTGGGGAGAATATGTAATAGCCAATAAAAATGAGGATTATGTTGAATATTTAGTCAAGATAGTTAAACTCCGCTGTGAAAGAATGAATATATGTTTTATTTCCAGCGTTTGAATCACATTGAGGACACAATGTTTTCTTCTTTTAAGCAGCCGGGTCAAATTTACAGCCATCTGTCAGGGTTCATCTGAGGACACGGTTAAAATAATCCATGTGGACGCTGTTCACATTACTGTTTTAAATAATTTTGGAAAAAATCAGTAAAATCAAGTAAAACCCCAAGATTGTTCAACCCTAAAAAAACTCATTAGTTGCTGTTGATGCGCAAAAAAACAAACAAATAAAAGACTCAAACCTTCTCATTTTGTACGTGCAAATATTGATCATGCAATTATAATTACATTAAATATAGTGTTTTAGATTATTATATTTATAAAAGGGTTTTAAATATGTTTGGAAAATCAGTCAAATTGAATGAAACCTCAAAATTGTGCACCCCTAGAAAGCTCATCAGCTGGAAACCTTCTCATTTTAAATATGCAAATATGAATTTTTTAGTTAAAATAACTGTTAATATAGTGTTTTAGATTATTCTATTTATGATACAGGGATATTTTCTATCTGATGTTACTCTATTTCTTTATTTATTTCAATGCTTTGTTTGAACAGTTTTTCATTTAATCGTGGAAAAATATGTAATAGCCAATAAAAATGAGGATTCTGTTGAATATTTACTCATAATAGTTAAACTCAGCTGTAAAAGAATGAATATATGTTTTATATTTAGTGTTTAAATCACGTTGAGGACACAAAGTTCTCTGATTTAAAGCCGTTCGGGGTCAAATGTAAAGCCGTCTGTGCGGGTTCATCTGAGGACACGGTTAAAATAATCCGTGTGGACGCTGGATTCAACCAGCCGTATGTGAACGCAGCACGGCTCCGAGGTGACGGGAGGTAACGCTGCTCCCTCGCTATAGTATCTCCATCGCAACATGCCCAACGCTCTGAAGTTGCCTAGCAACAGTGGCAGACTATAACGAGGGATGAACATGGCCGCCGCCGCTGCCAAAAAAAAAAAAAAGATCCAGAAAAGGAAACAACCCCCACGATGGGAGAGTCAGCAGCTGATCTGAGGGGGCGGATTAATGAGACGATATGTTTGATTACAGATAATGAATTTAAAAATATCTTTACATGGTTTTTTTATACTGTGGTTTATTTTATTTTTTTCTCATTGGTGTGAATGGGAGACGTTACCTTAAATGACCCGGCGAGGTTAAATCAGGACACTGCAGCATCGAGAGAACAAAGAAAGTCTGCACACAATCATTAAATATTTATGAAAATATACGTAAAAGCAGCATTTTGATGCATCACACCTTTGTATTTATGGCTGTTTGAAGCTATTCTCTATTGAAACCAAATTATAAAGATATTTTACTCATATTTGAATATAAAAATGTAGAATATACAAAATAAAGTCTTTGTTTTTTGACTTGACTCTCACATAAAACACGTATACCTGCAGTTAATAATCTGTTTATTTCTAATGTGCTTTTTTATCATAATTACATTAAAAATATATTTTTATCAAGTCAGAATATAACAAAGCTATATATATAGAAAAACACAAGTCAACAATGAGAATCTCAGTTTATAGGTTGCAATATTGCATGAATGCTCTTTGTATAAAATAAACATCAAATATTGACAAAATACAGAATATATCTTCCCCAAGACTTAAGTTGCTGTTTTATGCCTCATTATTTCATTAATTTTGTGGATTTTGTTTTATTTTTTTTCCTGTAAATGACCAAATTAGCTTTCAACAGACTCAAAGAGGCTTCCCAAAGACAAAGACAGTCTTCAATTAAAGCTAAAATAATAATCTAAATGACATTAAATAGCAGAACAGTTCTTTATTATAGTGTTATGTTTGTTGGTGCTACAGTTATTTCAAATATGTATATTTAAGAAATGTCTTGGATATTTTAAAACATGCAGAAAACACTAAAGAATGACATCTTTGATATAACTAATTGAATTGAATATCAATATTTTATTTTTAATTTTCTTTGCACTGTGTTGCTTTGTCTGCAAGGATGGGCAGAATCACAGCCTTTATCAATATCAATTATTAATTAATATATAGTATTCTTGAATAAGGTGATTGCTATAAAATATCAATAAGCAGTAAGTAAAAATACAGAGGCAGACTAAGTACATTTAGAGTTTGTTAGTGTTTGGTGCCTGTAGGAACAGTGTAAATGTTCTTTATGTTCTTCTCTTATGTTCTTATTTTTGTAAGCTATATAAACATGTTTAGCTTCATGGCAGTCACTGCCTATTTACGTAATTCAAATTGTTGATTATGTGCAGGTTGTGTTTTTGCTTTTTTTTTCTTATGTCAGTTTTACACGACTTCCGATTCTGCTGTGCATGCACATGAAGCTTCATTAACAATTTTAATGATGTAAAAATACCATTTTATAAACAATACAGCCCTTTATACACGGTGTGGCTGTCATTAGTTGGTGAAATAGACATTTTGGAAATAGTTGAATATAGAAAAGCATGTGAAGACAAAAGAAATAATTGGTAGATTAACAGCAGTTATAAAATAAAATAAAATAATAGTTATTCAGTTAGCATTAAATAAGCAGCCTGTTCAAGTATTTAGTTAGAAGCAAGTATATTAGATTTTGGAGATTGAAGGAGTTTCATAAGTGTTATGTTGCTTGCTAACAGCTCCTGTTTATAAGATATATAAAATATATTTAATGAATTGAGTGTCCGTTTCAGGTCATAATAATCCTTTTTAGCATTTTTTATTTTACTTTGTCAAGTTTAACTGACTTTAATTCAGCTTTTAACCAACCTAAAATGCTAAAATTAAGACATCGCAGCAGCTCGTAGAACAAAGATTTTAAACTTAGCATTTATTAAAATATATTAATCATTGAAATGTTAAAGAATAAAAGGTCTTATATCATCGTTATGTTTGTTGTCCCAACAGTTGATGTCAAAGATCATTTATGCTCTGATAAAAATAGTCAAATATTCAAAGACAAAACAGGAGACGTGTTAATTTGGATGATCCTATATTTAGATATTTTCTGTAATATGTACACACACATACATCAGTGTTTCTTAATAAAGAGGCTGGGATTTTTTGGGGGTCATGAAAGTTTTAATTATTAAAAATGATATGTTTTACGGATTATTGTAAGAAAGCATGAATAAAATGTTCATTTGGTTCTCACACATATAGCTCAGTTGCCTGGTTCTGATTCAGTTGAAAAAAAAAATTCAGATCTGCAGATTTACTTTGGATCGTTTCATGATCACACAGCAGTGATTTAGAGGGAATAATTAGAGATTTGGTTTGCATCGGGCTAGGTGGTTTTTTCCACAACACTTGATTTATGAATTGAATCATTTTTTTCTCTCAAAACTACCCAAAAAATCCAAATTACTCAAAAATGACATGATGAAGTTAGGCTGTTATGTCGTCAAAAAATATAGATATATATTCCCAAATCAAACAGAGTTTCCCTCTTTAAAGTTAAAGTATTTCATAAAATGTTTATTATGTAGTTCAAACATAGGAAGGTTGTCACATCAACACTGAAGGCCGAGCTATTTTCCCAGCATTCTAACATGAAACTCTCTGATCAATATTTAATTTCATTTAAAAAGTTAAATAAAAATCTATTAAAGTGCTTCTGCAAAACCTGACAGGGCCTACCATAATGAAATTTTCAGTGTTAATATTTTCAGAAATTGCACTAACTTGCAATTGAAGTAAGTCCTGAAAAAAAGATGTTTGAATTATAAATCTCCTGCAGAAAATAGTTTGAATTAATTGATTTAATCAATATATTGCCCAGCCCTAGGTTTGCATCATGCAACAAAAGCTAGAAGGCTAAGCTACGCCCAAAACAATAGTGTAATTACAACAATAGCAAAGATTAAATGTCCTGTGTCTTAGATTAGATTAGGTAAAGCTTTATTAAATCCTTGGGAAGACTCCTTCAGAGAAATTAAAATAAGAATTACAGCAGCATTGGTATAAAACAAAGGTATAAAAGAACAAAAGTAAAAAAAAATAGCAGTAATAAAATATAATATTTATATACACATACATTTATAAGGCTACATAATACATACAAAAATTAAAATATGGCTACTGACTGGCTACTGCTGCTCCTTCCCGTCCTCAGTCTTCCTGTTACTCCTCTTCTCCCAAAGTGAGGAGTTGTACAGTCTGATGTCCTTTGGAACAAAGGAGCTTTACTCTTTTTCATTCTTGTTTACACTTGATTAAAGTGGAAACAAACTCTGTGGAAGAAGAAGAAGAAGAAGAGGGGCTTTTAAAGCCCATTGGTGTCTGCAGCAGACCTCAGAGGACACTAGATAAAATGGTAACTAATTATAACATAACAGCTGAAGAGGAGAAAGTGGCAGTGAAGGGGAATATTACAGAGCAGTTTAAAAAGGATAAACTCTCAGAGAGCGCAGACCTCCGCCAGCACCAGCATATTGTGATTTTTACCATAAATATTAGTCCTACCTTTATTTCATGTAAATATTTAGATTCCTTGACCATGAAAACATACCATTAGCAACTGGATTCATAATGATATCTATTTTAGTTCAGTAGTTATTCACAAAAATCACATTTTTCGTCATGGCGGCCAGACGCTAATCCGGGGCAACACCAAAATTGAATCATTTGTTCCTTTTCCCATGCTGAACATTTCCTGAAAATTTCATCCAAATCCATCCATAACTTTTTGAGTTATTTTGTTCACAGACGGACGGACGGACGGACGGATAAACAAACTCTCCTGAAAACATAACCTCCTTGGTGGAGGTAATAAGGTATAAAGGTGTAAACATTAAAAGATCTGCTTCATTGTTTTTTTTTTGAAAAACGGTGAAATAAGTAGTTAAAAAAAAAAAAAAACACTAAAACAGGAGCAGAGTCTCATGTGGGGTTAAAAGCCAAGTAACAAAAATGAGTTTTAAGCCGAGTTTTAAAACTGGACAGGAAGTTTTGTCTAATGTGGAGGAGAAACTCGCTCCACAATTTAGGAGCAGCCACAGAAAGAGCTCGATCACCTCCGAGCTTCCAACTACGAAACAATCAAACCAAAAATGCAAATAAGCAAAAATAAATGGATTATAAAAAAAATAATCTGTGGCTTTAGTTTAGGGTCATTTTCACACTGAGATACAAGTGGGTGATCCTCGTTTCAGTTCAAACAACCACAGCAAGCTCACCTGAAAGAGGTGGTCTCGGCTTGCTTCTGATCAATCAAACCGAGCAGTTTGTTTGCAGTGTTTTGTTTAAAAAAAAACAAAAACAACCATGTCCAATTGTATGACAAGTTGTATTTTAAATTTGTGAAACTAATGAAGATACCATGATAAAGAAAAAAGCCACAGTCTTAAGTTGAGATTTATGCCAATATGAGGGTAACATGCCAAAAAATTCCTTGAAATACAAGTTTGAACAGGAAATTAAAAATGTTGAGGTCTGTTGCTCTATGAAGTTGCCAACAGTCGGGGTCTTCAGTCCCTGTTTTCACTATTTTGGGGGTCGTGGGCTGATAAGAAAAGGAACCCCTGATATAAAATGACAGTAAATACAGCTGTGCATGTTTGTAGTGTGGCCTTTGAATCTTTAGACTTACTGTATTTATCTGAATAAATGTAATTCTTTAATAATGAAAATAAGCATTGAATACAAATACTCAATTATGTAACAAGTATGTCAGATTTCAGAGCCTACTGAAGTTGCATAAATGATCTTCAGATGGTGAACATGGCTAATAATTATAAAATATATAAAATGTTTCTACTTAATTGCATTACTTTTCTTTTTTTAATCTACTTCTTGAGCTTTAAATGTCATCAAAGTTTGCTTTTAACCTACTCCAAGAGGTAAACTGAGGATACTGCAGCAGCTCAGGGAGTAAAGAAGTCCACAGATGAAGCTAAATATGTAAGAAAATATGCTCAAAACAGCATTTTAAAACTCTGCAGCTTTTCTTATAATTTATTATGCAATTTTTTTTGCCTGAATATTTTTAATAGAGCTTCTTACTTGTGCAGAAATAGTTAAACTCTTATTTAGGAAAAGCAAAAGATTTTTTATCTCATTGTGTGGCCCTTCTGAATGTTTTCTTGTATATTTTACCTATACTACACCTGTGTTTACTTGTAATGTTTAAGCTTTAAATGAGATTTAACTTCCCCTCGTCGACCCCCAGAGGTAAACCGAGGACACTGCAGCAGACCAGACAACAAACAGAGGCTGAAATGAACCATGAAAATTCATTTTTATGTGGAAATGTTTCAAATTTACAGCAAATTATTTCTCTTCTCTGATTCTTTACCTCAAATAGTTAGAAAAAAATATATAAAAATAAAAGTAAAAACATTTGTAAGCTGATGTGACTTTCTGAAGCTTTATTTTTTTTATTTTGCCTTTGTAGCAGTGTAAAATATTTTCTGGTAATTTATCTTCCCTTTTATTATGTATTTTCCACTTAATTTTATCGCTTTTAAGCTCGAACTGAGATCACTCTGTTTCCCTTAAATGACCCCTAGAGGAAACACGAGGACACTGCAGCATGAGGAGGAGCAAAGAGAGGCTGAATATGAATTTAAAAAAGCCAATTTAACACTAAAATATTTAAAGAAATACCATCTATATAAGATTTTCTCACATTTGGTTCCTGAACACAATCCCTCAAGTATAAAAGTTGGAACATAATTTAAAAAACACATTAGCTAGTTATATTTTGATTCTGCTGCATCCTTTTAAAGGATAATATTTGTATTTTTCAACAATTATGTCACATATTCTGCCCTTTATTAGCATTTTCAGTTAATTTTGTCTCTTAATATTTTACTTTTAAAGCTTTTCATCCTATAAAGCTGTTTCCCTTAAATGACCCCCTAGAGGAAACATGAGGACACTGCAGCATGAGGAGGAACAAAGAGAGGCTGGATATGTTTTTAAAAAAGCCAATTTAATGCTAAAATATTTAAAGAAATCCCAATCTTTATAATATTTTCTCACATTTAATGTCTGAACACAATTCCTGGAGTACAAAGTTGGAACAATAATTTAAAAAAACACATTAGCTAGTTATATTTTGATTCTGCTGCATCATTTTAAAGGATAATATTTGTATTATTCAACAACCATTACACATATTCTGCCCTTTATTAGCATATTCAGTTTATTTTGTCTCCTGATGTTTTAGTTCATTGCTTTTAAGTTGATAAAGCTGTTTCCCTTAAATGACCCCTAGAGGAATTATGAGGACAGTGCAGCAGCAGGAACATTGTGTGAAAACCTTTAAAACAGCAATTATAAATAAAAAAAAAAAACATTTTTATGAGGAAAAATGTCTTTCTTACTTCCAGTAATCATCCGTACAGTGGGGTAATTGTACTTAAATATTGATTCATTTTGAGCAGCAGTATCAGCCACTCCTTCTAACAAACTGGATAAAAGTATCGACATTTGACCGCTACAACATAATCATAATCACATAAAACATCTTCATTTATTTGCATGCATTTAATTATCTTCTGCCACTTTTTAGCTTAAAATGAGATAAAACAGTTTACCCAAAGTGACCCCCAGAGGAGATATGAGGACATGCAGCATGTAGAGGAACAAAGAGGCTGAAAACACTCTTAAAAAGGTTTATGTTACGCTAAAATATTTTAAGAAACAACATTATGCGGAATTTTTTTCACATTTAGTGCCTTAATTATCCCTGAAGTGCAAAACTGGAAAAGAATGAAAAAAAAAAAAACATTAGTTACTTATGTTTTTATCCTGCTGCATTGTTTTAAAGGACACTATTTGATTTTCTGCACCAATAAAACACATATTTTGTCCTTACTTCCATTTTTAGTTAAGTTGCTTTAGTGTTTTTGCTTTAAAGCTGTTTTTGAGTTGAAGCTGTTCCCCTGACGTGACCCCTACAGGAGATATGAGGACACTGCAGCAGATGGAGACACAAAGAGACTGAAAAACATTATTTAATAATAATATAGTTCTAAAAATGACACTTAACATATTCAGATTTAAATATTTTAAACACATTAGGAATTTATATATGAATATGTGGTATTATGTTTGTTACATTTGGACAAATCTTACAGTTTTTTTAATTATTATTTTTTTAATTTACCTTCAAAGCAGCACTTGTTTTCACTTATTTCCACTTTTGTTTTATTTTAATTGCTCAGCTGTAAGCTTCAGAAGAGGTTAAACTTCTTCCCTTAGACGACCCCCAGAGGAGACATGAGGACCCTGCAGCAGGGTGAGGAACAAAGAATCAGAAAATACTTTAAAGCATCATTTACTGATGAAAATACTGTTTTAAGTATCACATTAAGGTACATAGATGGTATATTTTTTTCAATTAGAAACAAAATTGCTCTGGTGAAAATATAAGTGTAAAAACTTACATAGATTAGTAACTTTTAAGTTGGTTTTTTTTCCCCTTTTTTCTTAATTGCAACACTTAATTCCCTTGGTCTTTAATTTAATTTAATTTTATTTTATTTAGTTTTATGTAATTGCATGGCTTCTAGCTCCTGCAGAGGTTAAGCTGCTACCCTCAGACGACCCCCAGAGGAAACACGAGGACGCTGCAGCAGACCAGACAAAGAGACTGAAGATGTGGAAAAAGACTTTTTAAATGAAGAATACTTTATCACATATTTATGCATTTCAATCTAAACTAGTTTTTGTCTCACTGTAATGATGGAAATACCAAATTTATATAAATATCTCAATGCAAGTAACTTTTCAAATGTTGCTTTGACTCTCTGAATGGAAACATCAGTCTGTATTTTCTCTGTCACTTTTTTTCTTCACTCAGGATCTTTGTTACATTTTATTTATGCATTTTTTTTTGCTCAAGCATCTCTGACTAAAACTTTTTTCTCCTAGACATCCCCAAGAGGTAAACTGAGGACACGGCAGCAGACCAGACAACAAAGAGAGAATGAAACTCCCCTTCGAAGTGGAAAAACTGACACATGGCAGCCGTGATTTTCTCTCCTCTGATTCTTTAAATGCAGCAGAGGAAACAGGACTGAGACAAAAGTTTGAGGCAGGTGTGCATGATGTAAAGAGGAATGCTCTTAAAGATTATGTTTTGATAGTTTATTCTTGTCAATGAAGAATCAAGAGAAACAATCTAAATCATCAGTGTGACCAACATTTGTCTTAAAAACAACACAGTATATTTTAAGGGACTGTGAGGAGTTTATATGCCTGATGGAAATACACACTTTAAGATGAGTTTATAGCATCAAAATAGGTTATCTATAAATGCTATTCCTTAGCTTCGCGGTCGGGTTGGACAGGGCTGGACTGGCCTGGATACTCAACTTCAGGAACAAGACAATTAAAACTAGAGCAAATTTATATTATTCAGACACGTCTTAGAGCGCCGGGCTGTAAGTAGAGATATATAGCCGGCTACAAAACTACGATACTAAGTTTTCCAAAAATTGCTTGTTGTCACACATCAAAAACTACCGCTACGTAACTAGAAAGAGAAACATTACCTCGTCACTTTGCATCCTGTAAGTTGTTGAAAAAAGAAGTTGTAAAGCAATGCAGAGTTCTGAGGAAGGTCCGAGCTGCATTCATTAGCATCACAACAAACACACACTTTAGTTTGGGTCACGTCTTTTGGTGCATTCCAGTTGTAGTCAGAAGTAGGAATTTCCGAGTTCCAAGTAGGAAACTGCAACTGGAACGTCCCCAGAAGTCTGAATTCCCTACTAGGAACTCGGTGAAACCTCGCCATCCAGAGTTGACAATGGAAGATGGATGCCCCCAGTGTGAACAGTTATTTAGCTCCTGTAATAATCAATTTATTTGCACTTCTGACTGGGGTTTGTGGCTCTAGATCAGCTGTATACATAGTACTGTTAGACTTATATTTACAAAAATGCTGCCATAGTGATAGTCACATTCTTCATACAACAACACAGGGCGTGCTAACAACAGCTAACAATAGCCTGGTAGATCTGCATGTTTTTTTCCCGACTTCAACTGGAACGCCGATAAGTTGGAGATGATGTCACTCCTAGTTCCGAGGTTACTGGAACGCAGCATTACAACAGTCACCGCGCGTGCTCATGGGTAGTAGAGTCTTTATGTCACCGGTTCTCCTCATAGCACCTTTAAACAAACATCAGGATTATAATCTGTTGTGTGATTAACAAAGTGCTCCAGTTAATGAGGTGCTTATAGAGGCTTCTAATTGAATGAGGAACTGCCAAACTCTGCTACCAAGGGCAGTGAGTAGGTATAATTTTTTTTTTTTTTTTGGTGTAATGATCAAAATTTTATTGTGACTCTGTTTGTTGTCATTGCCACACTTGTATACCTAAATATACGTTTTAATGTACAATACTAACTAAAGACAGTCCCTTGTCACATTTTCGACTGATACCACTTTCACACTAAAATTAGCAGGTCAGCACAGGATTTTTCAACGTGGGTTAACCCGCTAACAATCCTCAAGTTACTCTTTTCCCACTGCCAGCAGACCCGGGTCTAATCGGCAGCAGACGAGCTGCATGGATGTGTTTTTTCCTCTGGCACATCAAGGTGATGTCGTCACATTGATGACATCATCAGCACGACAAATAGCCATGTAAACAATGGAAAGGAGCCTGGAGGCCGTGGACATGGTTTTCCTTACTCTGTACTTTTGTCCCTCTTAAAAAATGTACAAACTCTGTTCTGATGATACAAAGGCGGGTGAAGTTTGTTGCTGAGATGACAAAGAGTCACATAAGTTACAGACAGAGGGGACGGGTGGGACGTTACGCCGACATCATCCGTAAATTAGCGGGTCAACCCAGGTGTGATGTTCCCACTGAAGCCGATCAGAGGTGAGAAGATTAAAACTCGTGTTGCTTGCAGGGTCGGTCGACTGGGTTCAAAATGGCAGTTAAACCCTTTCAAACTGCCGACTAGAGACTATTGTTACCAGGTTAAAACAGGTTTTTTCGCCAGTCTGAAAGGGGTATGAACACAGCAAAAAGGTAGTTATACTACATCAGCAAGGGTCTCAGCTTTTAAGGCCCCATGTCCTGGCGTGTTTGATCGATTGCGTCATGTCCTGGGTGTCTGTCATGCACAGCAGAAACGTCTACACGGACACTCCTGACTTAAAGATGTAAAGATTTTTCCTTTGCGTTTCCAAATTCTGCTGTGTTCAGACGACGACGCTGGAGACGAGTGAATCACTCTGTGAGTCACACGACCAGTAGATGGCGGTGTAGGTCTGCAGAGAGGCAGCGCTGCTACAATACATGTACGAAGAAGAAAAACTTTTCACAAACAACAATGGCAATAGACGCACAGAGACGGAGGAGTTTCTTTTCTGGACAACAAATCTGTCCGGATAACAAACTGAGCACGGTAAGCGTCTCACACGTTACTCGGTAGACGGACGAAGCTGTTGTTGGAAGCTGTTGTTATTCCTGGTATGCGCACGCAGCCTTCATCTGAAAGAGCACTGAAACGCTCCGATGCGGGTTTACACGGAGCTGCATGAAGAGTGTTTTGGAAACTTTCCACCCTGGAGCCTGTTTTCGAAAGTTACCGTTTTCAATGCCTTTCAGTGTAAACGCAAGGCCAAAATGCAATGAAAACTTAACGGATTTGACTGTTTTCGGCGCCGTGTAAACACAGCCTTACTCAAAATGTTAAAAAAGAATACTTCTTCACACATTGAAATCATTTAACAAAGTTTTTTAGTTAAAAAATGTGAATTTAAGAACAATCTGCTGTGGTCAGAGTCTGACCCTCTTCACCTCTCTTATTAAGCTCCTGTAATATCCTGTTTATTAGCACTTCTAACTAGTGTTTGTTGCACTAAATCAGCCGTATACATAGTATTGCTGACATGTATATATGGAAATGCTGCTTTAGTGTTGTTTACATTCTTCATGTATGTGCGAATTACAGTGCAAGGCATGCTAACAATGGCTATCAATAACTTCTTGTGGAGTAACGAGTATTTTTTCCAGCTTTGTACCTGAAACGCTGAATAGGATATGACGTTAGTCCCTCTCCCCTCTTTCCAGTTCTGATGTAAATGGAACGCTAAATCTCCAATACAGCGTCCATGCATGCACCATCTGCCATACTTTGACTTTCAGAGACCAAACATTGCAAACTGCATCTGAGGCATAATTTTTTTTTTCCAGGCAATAAGCAGCATCAATGAGTTACTGACAAAGTGTGGTGATCAAACATGTTTTATTATGGTAATTAAAATAGGAGAGGGTAAGACATGACATCTTTTACTAAAGTCTCAGTTCACAGTGAAATGCTCTCCCTTGTTAAAGAAAATGACCCTTTAAACGCTCTGTTTTGTACTTCCTGGGGTTTATGATGTCATAGCTATACAGCCTCCACCTTAGGGATGGTAGTGCATGTGCCTTACATCAAGAAGGTCCATGGTTTGATTCCCGGGTAGAACGGACCTTTCTGTGTAAAGTTTCATGTTCTTCCTGTGCATGCGTGGGTTCTCTCTGAGCGCTCCAGCTTCCTCCCACAAACCAAAAACATGCTCATTAGGTTGATTGATGACTCTAAATTGCCCTTAGGTATGAGTGTGAGTGTGAATGGTTGTCTGTCTCTCTATAAGGCCCTGTGATTGACTGGTGACCGGTTCAGGGTGTACCCCGCCTCCCGCCCGATGATAGCTGGGATAGGCTCCAGCCCCGACCCTGAAAGGGATAAAGGGGTATAGAAAATGAATGAATGAATAATTCAAACAGCCAATAGATCATCCAACCTGTTGGAGAGATATGTCTTGTAGTCAAATGTGCATCACAAGACAAAGTGCTGAAGCGCGACTGAAGCACCTGGCTCAAGTGTGAAGGCACCTGTCACCTCCCTTACAAGCTGCTTTATCATATTGTTTGCCGTTGTGTTAGCCGTTGTTGGCACGCCCTGAGTTGTAGTTCACAAATACCACATGAAGAATGTAAATATCACTATGGTAGCTCTACTTTACTCGCCTTGTGCTGCTCTTCCATTAGCCCCAGCCGCTTGCCCAACGGTGTGCAGTGTCGCTGTAAACAGCTGAGCGGCACTGCGGTGACGTCATTTTGAGCAAACACAACAAACTGTGGCTTTTTGTCACAAACCGAGTAAAAAAGGAAAGCAGAAAAAGGCTGCAGGTGGCAAAAAGAAATACCCCTTAAGAAGCACAGGAGAGTTTTGGAAGCTATACAACAGAATGAAGCCAAGGACGAGAGCAATCGAGCTGCAAAGAAAAGACGTATGAGGGCAAGCTAACGGTAGCTACCGCTAGCATGCTCGGTCATTGCGCTCATGACTCATCGATGACGACATTGTCTGATCAATCAGTAGCCGGCAGACGGTGACGTCATCTTTTAGTATCAACTCAGCTCGCTTGGAACCAGAGCGGAGTAGGTACTAAAACTAGCTTGTTTAAGGAGGTACCAGGCTAGTGGAAACACGCTGCAAATCAAGTAGAGCCGAGTAGAGTAGGGCCAAGGCGTGCTAGTGGAAAAGGACCATATGGTTATTGTTGACATCAGGCAGGATGGGTCCATGCTTTCATGATGTTCACGCCAAACCCTGACCCTACCATCTGCTGCAATGAATGAGACTGAACCAACCAGGAGAATTTTCCAGCCCCTGCAAATTGTAGCCTCATATTCTTGTTCTTGTCTGACAGGAGGGGCACCTGGTGTGGTCTTCTGCCTGCAACAGCTCTTGCCCTTCCCCTCCTGCATCTGGCATCAACAAGACAATTTTCGCCCTGAGATCTGCTGTTTACTAGTTATCCTGGGGTTTATGATGTCCATAGCTATCACAACCTCCACCTTAGGGATGGTAGTGCATGTGCCTTACCTTACATCAAGAAGGCTGTCCATGGTTTGCATTTGGAGACCTTTTTCTGTTCTGCTCCAGAGTGTTCATGTTCTTCCTGCGTGGAGTTCTGGTTCTCTGCTCCCAGCCTCCTCCCACAAACCAAAAAAACATGCTCATTAGGTTGATTACGACTTCCCAAATTGCCTCATGTATGAGTGTGAGTGTGAATGGTTGTCTGTCTCTCTATAAGGCCCTGTGATTGACTGGTGACCGGTTCAGGGTGTACCCCGCCTCCCGCCCGATGATAGCTGGGATAGGCTCCAGCTGTAGAGCCAGAGCTGCAGCGGAGGCTCTGCAGCCACTGCTGTGGCTCTTCCGCGGAGGCCGTTTCACGGCGCTATGAGAAATAGAGCCTTATTTAGCGGTGTTTTTGTGTGAAAGTAACACGCTGAAAATTCTCTAAATAAAGCGTGAATGCAGACCAATATCAGATTTTTTTCGGTGGAGATCCGTTTATATTTGTGTTTTTAGTCAAGTAAAATATGGCCCGTCTTGAGTGCAGAGGGATCGGCAGACTCCTTAGCAGGACGAACAGGGCCAGGGAGTTGAAATCTTGGATGCCCTGGGCTTCTGCTGCACAGAAACACTGCTGTAGGGGTAATTTCTGCCCTAAACCTTGTGATAGGACCCAACTTGTTCCATCCCGGAATATCGCTTTAAGCCTTGCAGAGCAGACAGACCTGCCTGATTCTGAAATCCTGCAGGTCCGTCTTGCCAGCCTCCGTTGTCCAACGAATTCACTTGGCTGAATTCTTAACGGCCCAATCAGGGAAGAGAGGCGGGAGCTGCAGAATGCAGACGTGACGACAACTGGAAGTTGAGAACGGACATGCCGATTAGCCTATTGTCCTCATGGCTAGTCAGTAAAACTTGGCGAAATCTGCCCTCCTCAGAAGTTTAAGTGTTAAATGAATCATCTGTGTGGTACAATTTAGTGTAAGACGATAGTATAAGCGCCGTTAGCTGTTAGCAGCTAAATTAGCGGCTAACAGTCATTAACTGTTGTTAGCTGTTAGCGGCTACATTAGTTGTTAGGTTAACCTTTCTTCTCCTTTCTGATGCTTAATTAGAGCTTGAGCAGGTTGTCTTGACCATGTCTACATGCTATATGCTTTGAGCTGCTGCCATCTGATGTTTTTTTTTAATGTTTACTCGTTGTTGAGTGGTTGTACCTAATAAAGTGGCCGTTGAGTGTATACCAAAAGCACAGTGTGAGGGTAAAAAGTCATGATTTATTCAGCCCCAAATCATTTTTGAGCCAAGCTGTAAAAATGATCATTTCTGCTGTAAGAACAAACATTTTAACATGGAGTGTGAATGAGACCAACTCTTTTTCAGCAGACAGCCTAGTGGACACTTGAGGAACTGCAGCTCTTCACATTTTCAACATTTGCTTCATTTTTTAACTGTGAATGATTTTTATTGAAGCTTAAAGGTTTCTCTGTTTATATTTAGATTTGTCTGATTTTTTTTATTTTTCTGGTATAAAATATTTGATATAACTTGATGATTTTGTGAAACAGATAAAAACATTTAGTCTTCCACTTGCTAATGTTTTAATTTGATGTTTAGCATCTTGAAAAAATCAAATCAGAATCACCTGAGTGCTCAGCTCTTTTTTTCCAGATCCAAATGAGAAAACGTCAGTGGAAATAAGACATGATCCATTTTCCTGAATTGAACCTGCTTGTTTTCTGCGAGCGCTGATAAGAAACCTGGAAATGATCCAGACTTCAAACCGAGCGTTCCTGGAAAGCAGAGAGTGGCGTCGCTCTGCAGAAGAATTCAGACTTTCGACTCTTTTTAAAGACACGAGGAAGATGAACGAATGGGAGAGAAAAGCAAAAGAAAGGTACAAGGAATAATAAGCTTGTCATTTGTTCACAGAAAAATACAATAAAATGTCAAACTAATGGGATTAAAATTCCTCCACAGCAGATGATGTTCAGAGGTGAATAAAAGAATAACAAGGACAGACTTCTGGACTCTTCCAAAAGTTCTCATGCTTCATACTCGTTTTTACTTTTGTGCCTCAAAAATGTGACAAAACATGACAAAAATATGCATTTGAATGAGAAGCCTCGGACAAAAGAAAGCAGACGAAAACAAGTCTTCTTGTGTAAAACTAGAAGGACAAAAGCTGCTCCCTGTAACGCCGTGGTGCCTTTTGAATTGATAATTAAGGAAAAAAAGATTTGACTAAATTATTGTATTAAAATGTTGAATCATCTCGTGATAAATACAAGTTCTGACTGTGAAAAATCATAAAGACAGATTTATTTTTGTCATACAGCTGCTCCTAGCCAATAAATGTTCAAACAAATCAATTATGTGACAATGAATTATGCAAATTGATCCTTTTTATTCTTAAAACTTTTAAACGAAAAGTCTGCAGTAAAGAGCATTTTTACCTTTTTCTTTCTACAGAACAAAAAAAAGTAGTCCTGTTCTTTGTCCAAACCTATAAATGTGCATTTGTTAATAATCATTTTAACAAAATGTGCAAAATGAGCCTTTTTATTTAGAACAAAGTCGGCACTAAACATGTTTTACTCTTCAGGTTTTATTTAGGAATGAAAAAAGGGGAATCACTGTGGTAAATAAACATTGGGGTGATATTAAGAGTAAAGTTAATTTCTTTCTGCAATAAAAAAATATTTCACTGAATAATTTTATTACAAACAAATCAAACAAAATCAGTAAAGTTTGGTGTTCATAGAACAGTTTAAACAAAAAAGTTGCAACTGTAACTTTTTCCCCTCAAGATGTGAATATAAAGTCTGTAAGAAATGAAAAATTTGCTCTGTAAAAAAGGTTTTTAGAAGAATCAAACATTTGTAATTCGACTCAATTTTTGGGTTTTAAGTTTAGTTTTTAAAGGTGAAATCATTCTTTAATGTGTTCAGTGTTTAGGCTGAATTAAGTCATTTAATTCTGTATTTGTTTCACACTAACAGCTGTGAACTCAATTATTTCTTCTTCATTTGAACAAAACTATTAAACAATAATTTACCTCAACAAACTGCAGAATGAGCCTTAAACTCTGAAGACTTTCACACCAAAGTCTGCAGTCTGAGTTTTGCTCCTTAAATGGGTTATTAACGAAAAGATCAAAACAATATTTATCTGAATAAATCACCAGAAATCATCCAGTTAATGATGATTTTGATGAAGAATAAATCATCAAACGCTGGAAACTTCATCATTCCATGTGTATTTAAAATAGAAATCAAACATTTCAATAGAGATTTTAATACAACAAACTTTATAAAAATGAGCCTTTTTAGAGAAAAGTCTGCTCTGACACATCTTGAGAAGAATTAAAATATTTATTATGACTACATTTTTATAATTATGTGATCAATGGACATTCTGATTGAGATAAATCATCTTTAACCTTGTGTTTATGTTTCATGCTAACAGATGCACAGTTTATCAGTTGGTTCATTTAAAGCTGTGCAAAACAAAACCAGTGAACACAGAACCTTCTCTAGTCAAGATCTAAGACTAAAGGCTGAGAAATGAAAAGTTTGAAAATGATTATTTAAAAAAAGAATGTAAAATATTTTGTTTTTAACTGCTGTGTTTAAAGTAAAGTGTTTGAAAGTGAAATCAGTCTTAAATGTATCAAATATTTGGACTAAAATAAGTCATTTAACCTTGGATTTATTAAACAGTAACAGCTGGAAACAACATTAATTCATGTTTATTTGAAGAAGTGCAAAACAAACTTCAGCAATGATTTATTATTGCAAATTGTGCAGAAGGAGCCTGTAAACATTTAGACTGTCAGAAAAACATCTGCAGTAAATATCATGTTCAACCCTGTAAGTTTATTAAAGAACAAATAACATTTAAGATGACTAGATTATAAAGTTTAAAGTTGAATTCAGTCTTTAATTTATGGAGGTTTTGGGCTGAAATTTGGTAGTTTGACCCTGGATTTATTAAACTTTAACTGAAGAACTTCTTGTTTCATGCTAAATCAAAATTGTGCAAAAAGAAACAAGCAAAAAGATTTTATTACAACACAATAACTATTTGATTTAAGACAAATGCTCAGTAAATTAAAGATTTTGCCCTTCCAAATGATTATTTGGAAAAATAATTTAATTTATTAGACTAAACAACAGTTTTAACATTAAAACATTCTGAAATTATTTAACATTTAATCTTAAATAAATCATCACGCCCTTAATTTCATCCAAAAAGTTTGAATGCTTATATTAAATTGTGCAAAACCAAATTTATCAACAATGATTTATATAATGGAGCAAATCAATATTTTTATGCCCAGATGTCAAGAAATAATGTTTAAATTGTATATTTTTTCTTAATTCAAATTGAAGATGATTGAAATATGAACATGAGTGTTGAAATAATCCTCTGGACTTGGATTTACTTTAAGGAAACACCAAAATACTTTCTACAAATGCATTTATTTTAAGTCTTTATTTTGTTTAAATCTTTAAACAAAGTAATGAACAACAACTTCATGAAAATGAATTGATTAAAATGATCCTTTTCCTCTGACGATCTCCAGAGCAAAGTCTGCAGGAGATGATAAACTTCACTCTGTCAACTGTGAAAAAGAATAAAAGCATTTAATGCAACTAAATATTCAGTTTTAAGGTTAAATCATTATGCCTTGTGTATTTGATGCAAACATATGCATCATTAAAACTACAAAACCAAACCAATATCCAATAATTTATTATTTTGAACATTTCAGGGACAAAGTCTGCAGGATATGATGGTTTTATGACGGTGATCATGAACACTAAAGCTTAATAAATCGTCTTTTCCTGGAGTTATTTCACACAAACAGCTGAAAAATTCAATATTTATGTTTATTTTAAATTATGCAAACAAAACCATCAGCAAAAATGTATTTTTTACAACACACGCTGCATAATGAGCCCTTTTTCTTTAAAGTTGTGAGAGTAAAGTCTGCAGCAAGAAATGTTTTTAATCTTAAGTTTTGCAAAAAGTCAGAAAAGTTTAACATTTTTTTCTGTTTTAATGTGAAGTTGTGATTTTTCTTTAGCATTTTAAAATATGAAAAATGTTGATTTTCAGGCCTTTGATTTACTAAACCTCAGACAGCTGTTACTCCATCATAATTCACTCAAAGAACATTTAATTCAACAACTGTACAAATATTTAACAATATTTAAGAGTGAAATGTGCATGAATGATTGTTTTAGTATGTTTATCATCATAATTTGTTTTATTTGACTTTAATTCCTCCACAGCATTGCTATTTTTATTATCTCTTTTTTTGTTTTAATTGGAAACAAACTTGCAAACTAAAATCTATATTTAAAAAAAGGAAAGTAGGAAGTCCATTTATATATTTATTCCAGGATTATAATGTTACCAAACTGCTATAACAAAATTTCAGTTAGAAATGTATTAGAAAACGGTATTTTTTGTGGACAGTGGAAAGTATATGGCATGACACCGCAGTAAAAGTCCGCCAAAATAAAGCTGTAAACTTTGATTAAAAATCATATTAATTGGGGAATCAATTTGTACATTTATATTTATAAAGTTGATTGAATTAAGGAGGAAAGTTTGAAAAGCAAACCAAGTCTTTATATTTCCTGAATGAATTATAAATCAATAAATAAATCATGATAATGTTGAATTATTCAAAACAATAATAGAAAACATTTTGTACAGAATATAAATTAGCATTTAATTGTGAATTTGATATAATCTGAGGGGAGAGTTTTGATGTTGAGGCTGCTTCCATAAGCAATATCGGAGAGACAGAAATTTCAAATAATAAAAACAATATAAGAAATATGTGCTGAATATTCAAGAGTCATATTCAGTATAACATCTTTAAAATATTAAATCTTTGCACAGTGATGTGAAAAGTGTTTTAAGTTGTATTTATCAAATTATTGACTAAATTATTTCACAGTGTGATTATAATACACAAAGAATTATTTTGCAGCTGTTTGGATCTTTAAAAATCAATTTCAGCTCAAATGCTAAATGTTGAATCTTTAAACCCTTTTATGGTAAAAAAAGACCACTTAAATGCTTTTGTTACTTTTTCTTAATAATTAAAAAAGTTTAAAATTCTAAAGTTTTTGCCTCTTCCACTAAAACACATATTTAACCACTAAACTATCCTGAGGTTGCTACAGATTTTGACTCAAAATCATGACGAAAAAATATATTTACAATATAATATAATATATAATAATAGAATTCCATATATTATAATGTAATTCTTTCCCACTACTTGGTAACAACTGCTATCCCGATTTAAAAATAAAATAAGTTAACTTTTGTTTTGTGATTTTATCTCAAATGAAATAAATACAACTATTAATTCTGATTTATTGAGTGGAACATTCTAACACTTTATAGAGTCTACAAATAATTTGTCATTTTAAGTAATAGTATTGCAATCAACTTCATAGTTAAATACATATATTTTGCTCTTACAGATTTTGAAAAAACTTGGAAACAACTTGAACCAAATGCTTGAGATAAAAATGTTTTGATTTGTTTTTATTTTGCTTTTATTATTTAATTTTATTTGTTCAAACATACTAATTGTTTAAAAATTATTTGTACATAAGATGCTAACTTTTGCAAATATTGCACCTTAAATTTAACTTGATTCATATTTCACTTGCTTCATTTAAGTGTGGACTGATTCATATGATATGAACCTTGTGGGGAAAAAGCACAAAAAATAAATTGCTGAAATAAATTATTTTTTATCATCTGTTTTTTTTTTCTACCCTAAAAAAATTGTAGTAATATTACAGCTTCAGATAAATGCTTCATCTAAATCTGGACTGCTTCAAATAAAAAACTTCTGAAAAAAATCCTGTTAATATATTTTTCCAGTTATTTTAGAGAAAATATCTGCTGAATTAAACATGCAGCCTCGTGTTTTTTGTTGTAAATCTAGATGTTATAGCAAATAAACAAAATTTTCTCCTTATGGCAAACATTTACTACAAAAATAATGTTAATAATGATTATTATAATTATTAGTATTATAGGCAATTTGTAGAGTGATAGATGAGTGTTAAGTATCAGACACTAAGTGGAATATTTATGTATGTAAAAACATGTTGAATACTTAATGGAAAGCTGATTAAAATATTAATATTTGAGATACAGACAGAATTAGAAGTTTAAAAATATATATTCGAAAACTATAAACAAATTGATGCTACATGTGTGACATTAGATAGGTGGTTGTTGACAAAATTAGACAATGCAGCAAATGAAATCATTAAACAGGTTAAACTAAAATAAATAATAAATAGGCCATGTTTCAGCTGGATTTTATTATCATTTAAAGGAAGATTTAATTATTTCATTTATTGTTTTTCTCTGTTGAAATCCTGAAATAATCCAGTTTGTGTTTAAGTTTCTGGTTCGAGTTTTTAAAAAAATCCAAATATTTGGCTTTTTAAATCAACAAGTGATAAAAGGAGAAAAAAAAACACACGCGCACCAAAACAAAGAGAGACTCTGCTAGGTGTGTGTGCGCGCGCGCGTGTGTGTGTGTGTTTGGGTTTGTGATGTGTAAACATGGCGGCACGTGCAGCCCTGTTAGGCCCCGCCCCCTCCCCGTCCGTCACATGTCGAGGTCAGTGGGTTCAGAAGCACGAGCCCACCTCCCTCTGCTGCTAGCTTAGCTTAGCATAGTGAATGGAAACGAAGGAGAACTGTTAGCATGGCTCTGCACAAAGGAAGCACGCGCTGACACACACCTCCGGAGAGCCGCAGCAGTTACGTTTGACTTTATATGGACTAAAACATGAATAATAAGGAAGCATCGATAAAATTAGGGTAAAAAATAAGTTAAAAAACCTTCAATCTTTCTTTAAAAATACTAGTATTTTAAATTTTAAGTCTTTGAAGATGTGTTTATTGTGTTAAATTAAGGATAATACCTTATGTAAAGACAATTTAATATTTCATGTCTTGTTTGATATTTTTATGATTCATATTTTGTGTGTTATGATTGCATTTCTCTGTTATTTCAGTCCTTTTTTCATGATTTCTTTATTTCACAGCAGAGCATTAAGCTAATATTACTTTATTAAATAACTTTATTTTTTAAATAAGGTTCAAAAACCAGAAAATAAATATAATAATGGAAATAAAATATAAATTAATTCGGTTCAAAGGGTACCATACATAGAAATGAGACATGTAAGAGGTAAAAAAAAAAAAGGGTTTAATAATGATGGCTCTACAGTGCAAACCCACAAAAATGCTGTTTTAACAAAAATTAAATTTAGTTAGGACATTGCATAAGTCATTAATAAAAGTAAAATAGAAATGATTTTCAGCTCCTGTTGGTGCAATATTCAATTAAACACCACAAAGACAAGACAATTTTCAAACTAATAATCTTTATTTTTTAAATTTATTTATATATTTATTCAAGTTTTCAGCAACTTTGAATATGTTGAAAATTGTTACCTGCAACATGTTTCAAAGAAGCTGGGACAGGGACATGTCTACCACTGTGACATCACATTTCATTTTAACAAGCTCTGGCTTTGCATGGTAGAGTTTGATCTTGTAGATATAGAGATGGACTGTGTTAAGAGGTAATGGTTTTCTGATGTGCTCTTGAGCCCACATGCTGATATCTTTTATCAAATGATGCTGCTTTATAATGCAGAGCTGCCTGAATAATCAGAGGTCACAGGCATTCAGTGTTGGCTTAAGCCTTGACCCTTACATGCAGAGATTTCTCTGGAAACTCAGAATCTTTTGGTGATATTATGGACTGTAGATGATGGAATTACTTAATATTTTGTAGTTGCACATTGAGAAATAAACTGTTGGACCATTTGCCCACACAGTTTTTCACAAAGTCATGAACCTCGCCTCTTTCCTGCTTGTGAACAACCAAGCCTTTTATACCCATTTGTCAAGCTAAACTGTTTCCAGTTGACACGTTTACCTGTTGAGTGTTCGAAACAGATGTTTTTGAGTATTTCTCAAATTTAGTAGTCTTTTGTAGCCACTGTCCCAGCTTTTTTTAAAATATGCTGCAAGCATCAAATTTAATGGTGCTATGAGGAGAATCTATTACCGGTGACATTAAGACTCTGCTACCCATGAGCACGCACGGTGACTGTCGTAATGCTGCGTTCCAGTAACCTCGGAACTGGGAGTGACATCATCTCTGACTTATCGGCGTTCCAGTTGAAGTCGGGAAAAAACATGCCGATCTACCAGGCTATTGTTAGCTGTTGTTAGCATGCCAAAATATCACATGAAGAATGTGATTATCACTATGGCAGCATTTTTGTAAATATAAGTCTAACAATACTATGTATACAGCTGATCTAGAGCGACACACCCCAGTCAGAAGTGCAAATAAATTGATTATTACAGGAGCTAAATAACTGTTCACACTGGGGGCATCCATCTTCCATTGTCAACTCGGGGGTGGCGAGGTTTCACCGAGTTCCCAGTAGGAAATTCAGACTTCAGGGGACGTTCCACGGACGTTCTACTCAGAACCTGGAAATTCCTACTTCTGACTACAACTGGAACACACCAAAAGACGTGACCCAAGCCAAAGCGTGTGTTTGTTGAGATGCTAATGAATGCAGCTCGGACCTTCCTCAGAACTCTGCATTGCTTTACAACTTCTTTTTTCAACAACTTACAGGATGCAAAGCGACGAGGTAATGTATCTCTTTCTAGTTATGTAGCGGTAGTTTTTGATGTGTGACAACAAGCAATTTTTGGAGAACTTAGTATCGTAGTTGTAGCCGGCTATATATCGCTTCTTACATCCCGGTGCTCTAATACATGTCTGAATAATATAAATTTGCTCTAGTTTTAGTTGTCTTGTTCCAGAAGTTGAGTATCCAGTCCAGCCCTGTCCGACCTGACCGTGAAGCTAAGGAATAGCATTTATAGATAACCTATTATGATGCTATAAAAATCATCTTTAAGTGTGTATTTCCATCAGGCATACGTTAGCAGCATCTCAACAAACAGAAACAGTGAATATAGGATGTAATGTTTCTATTTGTATGTGAGGTCTGTCGAAATAGGTGTACAATCATCCACATAATACGTTTTTCTTTTTATTAGGTTAGAAAAATCTCTTTATATCCATGTACCGTGGGTCTCCCCTCTGTGGAGGCTGACATAACGATCCATCATGTTGTCTACGGGTGGGTTTTGGGGACAGAAAGAGTGAAACAAGATTTTAAAATATAAGTCCACAAAAGTTTACGAAACCTATAATCATCAGACCTATAATCTATAAAATGATAGTTACAAATATGAATGAAAAAAACTCCACCTCATAACTGTTGTAAATGATGCCCTGTTTATGATCCCTTTTGGATTTCATCAGCTCTCTTTGCTTACTGATGTGATGTTTTAGAAACAGACAGGCTCATTCCAAAATCTGAACACTTGCTAAAGTGCAATTTTCTACACACTGCACCTTTTAAACATTAAATGTATTGTTTTTGTTCAGCATTCAATTGAATATCAGTAAGAACATATTTACAAATCCTTGTATTCTGTTTTAATTTATGTTTTAAACATTGTCCCAACTCTTTTGGAATTATATTTCCTATCTATCTATAAATTTCTCCCCCAGAACAGCAGGTCAGTATAAAGGAATTCTCGAGGGGATTCTAATAATGTCAGAGTGTTTTGTCCTAAAATAAATTCATAAGCACTTCATACAAAGACTGTTTCCTGTTTGTGTCTGACAGGAAGTGACTCACGGCTGCAAGGCCTCGCTCGGGTCAGACGACAATTAAACCCATGAGTGTTTTTAGACTTAAAAATATTGACATTAGGGGGGAGTGTAGTGTTGTTTTTATAATTTATTTATTTATATTTTTATAATATTTATCAGGCTTTGTCTCAGTGTTTTGAAACATGGCAAGAGAAAAGAGTTTTCACATTATTTTTAGTTATTAGGGAAAGAACACTAAGGTTTCTCTCATTCCCTAGATTTGATGGCTGCACATCCATGATGAGAATCTGCTATTCCTCCACATCCCAGAGTTACTCTACTGGATTGAGATCTGGTGGCCATTGGAGTGCAGTGAACTCATCGTCATGTTGAAACCAGTTTGATCTGAGTTTTGAGATGTGGAGCTGCTGAAGTCTCCATCAGAAGATGGTCCACTGACTGTGGTCTTGAAGGGATGGACATGGTCAGCAACAATCCTCAGGTAGGCTGTGGGGTTTGAACCACGCTCAGGTGGGACTAAGGGGCCCAGATTGTACCAAGAATAAATCCCCCACACGAGCAACAGCCTGAACCGCTGATCCAAGGCAGGATGGATCCATGTTTTCATGATCACACCAAGTTCTGACCCTACTTTCTAAACGTAGAGCAGAAATCCAGACTCATCTGACCAGAGAATATTCTTCTAACTCATGAACTGTAGCCTCAGTTTCCCGTTCTTAGCCGACACGAGTGGCACCCAGTCTGGTCCATCTGCTTCCAGATCCATTGTGTGGTTATGTGAGCTCCTGTTGCCTTTCTGTCATCTTGAACCACTCTGATCGTTCTCCTCTGACCTCTTGCAATGACAAGGCACTTTGGCCTAGATAACTGCCACTCACTGGGTATGTGCTCTTGTTTGGACCATCCTTTTTAAACCTGAGAGATGGTTGTGCAGGAAATCCCAACCAAGCTTTGTTCAAGATCACTGCTTCAGTCTGATGCTCAATTTGAGCTGCAGAAGGCCTTGAGTATGTCTTCATGTCTTAATGCATTGAGGTGCTGTTGTGTGATTGGCTGGTTTGCAATCTGTGTTAACAAGCAGTTGCATGGGTATCTTAATGAAGTGGCCATTGAGTGATGATTTAGTCATATTTTGCAGGATTTAAACATTTACGTTACATTTTTAAGGCAAAATATCATTGATAAAAAGAGTTTATTTTTGTTTTCCTGAGGAGCTGACTGTTTTCTAAAGCTTGACTCATCCTCTCAGTTAAAACAGTAAAAGTATTCTGCTTTTAGAAACAAAGTTGATAAGGAAAACATACAAAAATGAGGATATAATGACAGAAACAGCTGAACACCCTCGTCCTGACAGAGTAATGTCCTCCAGAGCTGTTTCAGAAGATAAGACCTGAAGAATACGATCCAGACAAAGTTTGGATAAAAACCTAAAAAGTTGCAGCGGTAGCGCGCCTGCCGCTCCACCCTCCTCATCCTGGATGAAGGACAGAGTCTGACCTACATTTCTATGACCCCACCCACCCCGAACGCCCCCTTCTCTCCACATACATACCCGGGGTGGGTGTGTCTGTGGTCGCTGAGGTCGTTGCTGTTTGCTCTGGAGGGAAGTCACATCTGCTGCTCCGATCACACGCCTCACGTCTGCGCTCTTCCAGAGAAGAGAAATTAGAAACTGAAGAGCAGGCCAAAACAAATGCAGTGAGGAGTTAGTGAAGTAAACTGTGAGATTTCACTTTGTGACTCAACTTAGAAACTAAAATTAGTTAATATTTTACAACAGAACTGATTGAAGCTGATGTTAAATCCACATTAACCCACTTTAATTTGATAGAAATCATGCTGAATCAAAATTCTCCAACACTTAGATAATGGGGTTTGGGGTGGATTGAGGCCTGGCCCACATGTAGTTGATCTAAAACAGGTTTTCCTCCTCTGCTAAAAAATGCTTTTGCAAGCTATTCTTTACAAAACATCTTTTAAACCTGAAAATGCATAAATTCTCTGTTACATGATGGCAGTGACATTTGTCTATCCATTTCTCTGCAATGTCCGTTAAAGGCTCCAGTTTTGCCTTAAGTTTACATATTTGATTTTGATGACTGCATGTTGTGCTTTAATAAAATATGTTTGTAAACCTAAAAAAATGTATAAATCCAATACATTTTTCCTTCCATTTCTCTGCAATGTCATTAAAGGGCCTGTATTTTCCCTTAAGATTACATATGTGATTTTAATGACTGCTATCTCTAATGTTCAAAAACATTAGTGTGACTAAACTTGGAGAATGAAGTTACTGGATATTTCACCACAGAATCAATCTTATGTTTCTGCTTGACTGAAAATGAGCTCTAAAACCACATTGGTTTAAAAGAAATCATGCTAAAACAAAATTCTAAAACACTTAGATAATGTGGTTTGGGGTGGATTTAGGCCTGGCCCACATGTAGTTGATATAAAACAGGATTTCCTCCCCTTTTAATAAAAAGTTTCTTGCATGTTTTGCTTTATGAAATATGTTTATAAACCTTCCATCTCTTTCCATTTCCCTGCAATGCCCTTTAAAGGGCCCATATTTTGCCTTAACATTTGTTTGCATATTTGATTTTCACAACTGCAGTCACTAATATTTAAAATCATTAGTGTGATCAAAGTTGAAGAATAAAGTTTCTGAATATTTTACCACAGAATCGATCTTTTGTTTCTGTTTGACAGAAAGTGAGCTTTAATTCCACTTTAATTTGATAGAAATCATGCTTAATCAAAATTCTAAAACACTTAGATAATGTGGTTTTGGGCAGATTTAGGCCGCACCCACATGTAGTTGATTTAAGCAGGTTTTCCCCTGCTGCTAAAAAATGTTCTTTAAAAATTTACTTATGAAACCTGAAAAAATAAATCTACTGGTACATGCTGGCAAACAACATTTTTCCTTCCATATTTCTATAGTGACCTTTAAAGGGCTCAATATTTTCCAAACATATGCTTATTTGATTTTAATGACTGTCGTCACTAAATTTCAAAAACATTAGTGTGACTAAAATAGTAGAATAAAGTTACAGAATATTTTACCACAGAATCGATCTTCTGTTTTTGTTTGATAGAAAATGAGCTTTAATTCCACACTAATTTGATTGAAATTATGCCAAATCAAAATTCTCAAACACTTAGATAATGTGTTTTGGGGTGGTTTTAGGTCTCACCCTCATGTAGTTGATATAAAACAGGTTTTCCCCATCTTTTAATAAAAATGTTCTTCAAAAATGAACTTTATAAACTATGTTTTTAATCTGAAAATGTATAAATCTCCAGACACATGCTGGGAAACAACATTTGTCTGTAAGGACCTTTAAAGGGCTCAAATTTTGCCTTAACTCGTGTTTACATGTTCAGTTTTGATGACTGCAATCACTAATTTTCAAAAAAGCATCCAGTTTTTATATACTGACTGCCCCAGATTCAGGATGTTCATTGAAACCTTTTATCAACACCAATGCCATAATCAATCCTACTTATTAATTCAGTTCTATAGCAATGCCCTTATTGATTCCTGCCGATTCTCTGCTTGGAACAAACATTGGCCTCCAAAAGTTTTTAGTGCAAACAATGTCAAACACATGGCACTCCTCATTATGAATGCCTCTGTAAGTTGCTGGTGCTAAATGTTGTTCAGGAAGCGAAGTTTTGTCCAACATTAAGCCTGATTTTCCACTTCTGTCTCCCATCTGCACTGATTACATCTCAGCTTTCTTTAATAATCATTCTATCTAAAATTTCTGCCAAGTACTTCTAATGAGAGGAACTGATAAGGGAATTTTTAAGCAGCAAGACTAATGATCCTGATTTGCATCTCTATCTAAAAGAAGATACTTTTCAATCAAAAGTCAGGGCAGTGATCTACGACAGAGGATTAGGGCCACGTTGAAAACTAAGTTAGGAGAATAAAGTCGGAAAATTACGAGAATAAAGTTCAAAAATTACGAGAATGGTCTCTATACCACCGAGCTGTCAGCTTCAGCGTACTGACGGCTCGTTTGGTGAAAAACGAGCTTATAGCTCACAGTCTTCATTACAGGGATCAAAAAGAGGGGTCGGGTTTGGAACTTGGAACTTCTTTTGTTAATGAGTTATTGAGCCGCAAAGTCCGAATCTGTGAATATCTTTACAAGTATACCCAAGTAGATGTTTCCTAGTTTGATCTAAAAGATGACATTATTCTTGTAACTTTACGACTTTGTTCTTGTAACCTTCCTTTTTTTTAGTGTTCAACGTGGCCCTAATCCTCCGTCGTAGTGATCCCCAACATTCACCAGGAAAAGATTCCCTATGATATGAACTAGGGAAACAACATTTGCTACCCAAAACTCACTGAAAAAACACAATTGTTATTTAAATTAACTTCCCTAAGATGTATTCTCCAATCTACCAATAACATCTTAAAACACACATTTGTATTAAAACAACTTCCGAAAAAAACTAAACTGTAATTTTCTAAATCAAAGACTTGAACTGTGTTGGTATATAACAGTGTGTTGAACAGTCTGACTGTCATGACCAGCCTGAAAAGTGGAAGCTAATGGGACAAAGAGAAATTAGTTTGATCCAATTATTTTCGTAAATATCTGGATTTGGCAAACCCATATATCCCATGGATGAGTGAAACAGTCCATCTGGCTTGTCCCATTAAGACCTACACAGTGTTAGACCATACTTGAAATTCCCCAAAGATCTACCAGGAGATCAAGATCTACAGGTTTTATTGAAAACCAGTTCCAGTTAATAATCAATAACAGATCCCTCAAAGAAGTAATATTGTTATTATTTTTTTTGTTCAGTTCCCCCATCAGTTATTTCCACTTTGTTCTGCATGCTTTCAATCAATCAATCTTTATTTGTACCGCACCAATTCTTAACAAGTGTATTCTCAAGACACTTAAAATAGAGCATAAAAGTCTTTATTCTATGGATATATCTATAGATACATATAAAAATACACATATACATATATATACAAATATATACATCCAACACCCAAAATGAATCCATATAGCCAATCATGAATCTCTCCATCATGGCTCAAGAAAAAACCTTCTGTTAAGCAGCAGGAAATCTTGAATGTAGATCCCTTCAAAAGGGACTGTGAGGAGAATCTGTTTTCGGCGACATTAAGACTCTACTACACATGAGCACGCACGGCGACTGTCGTAATGCTGCGTTCCAGTAACCTCAGAACTGGGAGAGACATCATCTCCGACTTATCAGCGTTCCAGTTGAAGTCGGAAAAAAACATGCTGATCTACCAGGCTATTGTTAGCTGTTGTTAGCACGCCCTGCGTTGTTGTATGAAGAATGTGATTATCACTATGGCAGCATTTTTGTAAATATAAGTCCAACAATATTATGTATACAGCTGATCTAGAGCGACACACCCCAGTCAGAAGTGCAAATAAATTGATTATTACAGGAGCTAAATAACTGTTCACACTTGGGGCATCCATCTTCCATTGTCAACTCGGGGGTGGTGAGGTTTCACCGAGTTCCCAGTAGGAAATTCAGACTTCGGGGGACGTTCCAGTTGCAGTTTCCTACTTCTGACTACAACTGGAACGCACCAAAAGACGTGACCAAAGCCAAAGCGTGCGTTTGTTGTGATAAATGCAGCTCGGACCTTCCTCAGAACTCTGCATTGCTTTACAACTTCTTTTTTCAACAACTTACAGGATGCAAAGCGACGAGGTAATGTATCTCTTTCTAGTTACGTAGCGGTAGTTTTTGATGTGTGACAAGCAATTTTTGGAAAACTTAGTATTGTAGTTTTGTAGCCGGCTATATATCGCTACTTACAGCCTGGTGCTCTAAGTGTCTGAATAATATAAATTTGCTCTAGTTTTACTTGTTTTGTTCCTGAAGTTGAGTATCCAGGCCAGTCCAGCCCTGTCTGACCTGACCGTGAAGCTAAGGAATAGCATTTATAGATAACCTATTTTGATGCTATAAAACTCATCTTAAAGTGTGTATTTCCATCAGGCATATATCTAAAAGTGAGACTTTTTTGTAATTACTTAGAATCTCCTCACAGTCCCTGTAAGTTGACCTGTGATTTAGGGGATAAACTCAAAAGTTATTGTTAAAACTGTCTTTATCTCAATGGTAAGTAAACTCTGGGCTCCGTGAGCAAACAGTAAAAATAACTTCATGAGTTTAAACTTTGAAACATGTAAGAATATCTAAAATGAGCTCTGATTGGTCAGTGAATGTCGAGCACTCAGCAGAAATAAACTGCGGTGTGCTCCTTTAACCGTCAACTCCTCAAAACTGCGACAGCTGAAGTATGAACCAGCAAAACGTGAGCGAGCTGTGTGTGTGTGGGTGTGTGTTGGAGTTCCTGGAGGTCTGATTCTTGGAAGTCTTGAAGGAGGGTTTGACCTTTGACCTTGCAGTTATGTGCAGGGTCACAACCTCAAACACACACGCTAAGAGTGGAGGATTATTTCTGCTTTTCAGGTTTGTTTACTTTGTGTGCAGTTTGGGAACGTTTATGTTTCTGTTCTTTTTAATTATCCTCCGACGTGGATCATGGCAGTAAAACTAAAACTACTCCTGGTCATTAAACAAAGTCTAAATGTTTGAAAAGATCCAGCCTTAAATTTCACCTCACTTTTCAAACTTTATTTTAATGCTTAATTTTTGGTCTCAAAAAGGCAGTAGAAGTACATCTTTGGCTTTTTGTTCTTACTGAAATAAGCAAAATATATTTTTTTGCTGTTAAACATTGCAGCTCATTTGTATTTTGATTTCCAAAATTTTTAATCTAATTTTTAATGGAAAGAAAAAAGCACAAAATGAAAACTCAAATTTAGAGTTTAAACAGGGTTGTCATGCTGCAAGAGTTATACACTTCCATTTTATTCATCAGTGAATGAAAGTGACTAAAATGAATCACACAAAACTAATTTTAGGCTAACTATTGTTTGTAATTATACAAAGTCTTGCACTTACTTCCATGTCTAGTCACCGGGCCTGGATTGTTGCGCCTGTTTTTTGGGGTTAGGTTCTTTAGGTGTTGTGAAACTCTCTTAATTTCATTTTGCCATTGTGTTTGTCTTAAATATTCTGTATTTTAATTAACCTTTTTCTGTTGTTCTTTTTTTCTTTATTTCAAAGCTCTTGTGCATTGCTGTCTTATATTCCTGCCTGTTTCCAAAGCACTTAGTAAACCAGTGATTTTCAAAGTGCTGTACAAAAAGAATAATTACTATTATTACTATTATTTGTACCGAAAACATTGGAAACATCCTTGTTCTTAAATATCAAAATATGCAGGCACCCTGGAAAAAGTCCAATAACAGAAGTTTTAATACAGAATAAAACATGAAAGAGGAATAACTGCTGATGAATGGTTACCCATGAGGTGGCTAGGGCTAATTTAGGATTTTGCTAAATGATCTTCACAATGCTTGTTTTATTTATGAATTTTTGTTTTATAAATTTATGCATATGTATGTAGGTGTATGTATGTATATGAGTGCATGTGTGTATGTACACATGTATTTGTGTATATACATATATTTTATTTTATTAAATTATTACTATAATTAATATTGTTTTTTGATTGTGTTTTGTGTGTTGTACATTTGCTTATCCATCAAAGCTAATATTGGTATTGTTATTATTTTGTTATACCCCCTTTTGTGGATGTGATAACTTCTATGCAGTGTTGTGTACACTCTGTATATTTTTGTTTTGCAGCACTGTCTGCTCATGGGGAGGAGTATTGTGTGTTGTGTTACAAGTTAAAAATGTCAATAAAACGTTTACAAAAAAAAATATGCCGGCACCCTTGTGCACACTGTCTAGACTGCAAAGGCACAGTGAAGGCTTCTTGGTTTTAAAATATTAAAAGTTAAAGTTAACTTTGAAACTGTATAAACTGCAGAAAAACCGTTTCTGTCTCTTCAAGGTGAACACTGCAGAAACATTTTGGTCTAAGTTTACAAATACAAAGGCAAAATGTCTTGGCTTTAGTTGCCAAATTGATGGGGAACAATTTCTCCTGTCTTAACTGTACACAAGCATTAATGTTGTAACTTCTTTATATCTAAACTTGTCGATGATGCTTTAAATACAGTCTAGATTACACAAGTACAGAGGCATGTGCTTGTTTTGAAACATCCAAACTCGAAGGAAACTCGTACATGGATTTGTCAATGCATGAAAATGTTGGTAGTCTTCATCACAAAGTTGTTGGTCAAGTTCCCTCTTGCACACTTTTATTGTCTAACCTGACAGACTAGATGGACCATTGAGTGTATTTTGATAGTTCAGTGGTTCCCAAACTTTTCAGAGCCAGTACCTTTTCAGACACTTGACCTCCAGCCATGTTCCCCCTACTCTCTCACACTTACAGCAGCTCGAACAATTAAATGTGTCTGTAAGCCTGCCACCACCCCACCTCCCACATTTAACATGTATAACATACAAATAAATGTCTTGAAGTGAATTATTTCTCACAAAATAGATTTATTTACCAGCAATGTCAGTGTGCAACACCAGTTCACTTTTTCCAAAGAAATGTACATTTCTGTAACATATTCAGTTACGATCTTAAAGCTGTTACAAACTCACCACAGCTCTAATTAGAAGGCTGTCTCTTGTGCTGCTTTTCCATTAGCCCCTGTCGCCTGCTCAACGGGGTGCAGTGTCGCTGTAAACAGAGAGCAGCACTGCGGTGACGTCATTTTGAGTGCGACAACAATCTGTGGCTTTTTGTCACAAACGGAGTAAAAAAGGAAAGCAGAAGAAGGCTGCAGGTGGTAAGAAGAAATACCCCTTGAGAAGCACAGGAGAGTTTGGAAGCTATACAACAGAATGAAGCCGAGGACGAGAGCAATCCAGCTGCAAAGAAAAGACGTATGAGGGTAAGCTAACGGTAGCTACCGCTAGCATGCTAGGTCGTCGTGCTCATGACTCATAGATGACGACATTGTCTGACCAATCAGTAGCTGGCAGTCGGTGACGTCATCTTTTAGTATCGACTCAGCTTGCTTGGAACCAGAGTGGAGTAGGTACTAAAACTAGCTTGTTTTAGGAGGTACCAGGCTAGTGGAAACACGCCGCAAATCGAGTAGGGCCAAGGCGTGCTAGTGGAAAAGGGCCGTTAGATAATTCAGGACAGCTTTCCTTCTCCGAGATGCCTCATAAATCCATCCTCCATTCTCTCTGCCAACACTTCAGGCCTTTATTAACGCTCACACTACAAACATTTACCAGTTTACTACTGAAACAACTTTGAAACCAGACAGGTATTCACGTAACCCCTATATCACTTTGCGTACCCCAGTTTGGGAATCACTGCAGTAGTTCATCTCGGCAACAGCTTTAGTGCTGCACGGTGACAACCAATCAGAAATAAAATAGTAACTGTAATCGAGAGAGCCGCATATGTACTGCAGCCTATTCTGCATGTTAGTGTGGATGGACACTATTCTTGAAATGATGCCATCTTTACAGAAAACTTTTCAAAAACAAGACAGTAGGGATGAAAATATCATTGGTTTGCTATTGGTATTGGCCAATGTTCAGCCTAAAAAGTTTTTGCAGGTATTTACAGCTGATATATCAGCCTCACATATTGGCTGGAACATCGGCAAATTACAAAAATGAACAACAATTATGCATCTTCTTTTCACTGAATAGGAACATTTAAAAACCAAGGGTTTCATTTTTAGAAGAGTTAAATGCTGTTTTTTCTTGTTTTACATACTGTAACGCTTAAAAAAAAGGACAATTTTTCTTAAATACTGGGCTTGTTCTCTTGATCAGAAACATCCGTATCAGCAATTATACATTAAAAATATATCGACATATCTGCAAAAATCCATGTGGACCAGCCTTCAGTCTGACCCTTTCGTATTGATTTCTTATGATTATAAAGAAAAGAGGAGTCAATTTTATAGATTGGAAAAGGTTGCACATTTAAAAGAAGTCAGAATTCTTGTGTCAACCTTGTCTGCACACCGACTCCAAAACACACTTTTTTGCTTGATGAAGAATGTTTTTTTGCAAACTTTTGCAGCCACCAAGAAAAAACATGTAAAATCCAGAGTGCAAGATTCGTGTATATGTTTTCATTTATTGGATTACAGGTCCAAAAAAAGCATAAAGAAAAAAATAAAACAGACCTTTTAACTGATATAACAAGACAAAAATATTTAAAGAGCCCATATGCACATATAAAAGAAGACAGAATTCTTGTTGTGTCAGCCTGGTCTGCACACTGAATCTAAAACATTCACTTTTTTAGGTTTGATTTTGTGTCTTCTTTTGCATAATCGGACGTAATTTTAGATTGATTTATTACAACTCGGAACAAAAGCTTCCTTCCTCTCGCCATTGCACCAGAAAAGTCCACTTTGTTTATACAGCACATTTTTAAAAATAATCTAGTTTACCAAAGTGCTGCACAGTGACGACCAACCAGAAATACAGTAGTAACCGTAATCGAGAGAGCCAGTGCGATGCTAGCTCACTGGTTGGCTGTGACGTCATCCCTGTTCCACTCCATTGGAGTTGCGAGTTGTCAGTGGGAACGCCTCCTGAACTCAGAATCCCAACCTGAAATTTCTGAGTTTCAGTTCCTCGAGTTCAACAGCTCATAACTGGAGCGCAAGACATCATTCGCGGCTACCACAAACAAATTCAGCGGTAAATGGGACACGTCAGAAGAGTCGAAACTTTTTGCATAAGTTGAAGTCTGCTTCTTTGGATTCATATTTTCTCCTTCGCCGACTGAAACTGTGCTTCGACAGTAGCGGATGGAAACCCCACTCGTAATTAGGCCAACTTTTTTCCTCCCACAATGCACTGCAGTTTCTTCCACGCTGACTTCGGTTGCCGGTTCTTCGCTCTGACTTCATGCCTCAAACAGCTGCCCGGGCCGAGCGCCGTCCTCTCTGATTTCCTCCCCGCACAAGTCTGGGAGTGTTTTCTGCCTGGAAACCGTTTTTTATGGACAGACCGCCTGTGTGTGTGTGAGAGTGTGTTTTCCCGTCTTTTCCTTTTTTTGATTCCACAACCTCGCTGAACTTGGAAATGAAAATGAACTCACGTCACCCCAGCCTGCTGCCAGATCCTGCTTTTGTCCCAGTTTTCCTTTTTGAGTGTCTGAGTTTACTCTCTCTCTCTTTCTCTCTGCAGACGGTTACAGCAGAGGCATGTTGAGCTAATTTACTTTGAATAAGGACGCTGTTTATCTGGTTTGTGTACGAGCTGCACACACCGAGACGGGACGCCGCCGCCGCCACTGCAAGGTGCTCTGAGGTGAGCGGGTGATCTAAGGCCGGCTTGCGAGGACTTTCCACTCTTATTAAACACTGATAGATGAAGCATCACATCGCACACCCGCTCTTTGTCTGCCCTTTCTCTTAGACGACGTGACGTATCACCCATCCTCACCCTCACCTTCACCCCCTCCCGCCCCTCCGTGTTTGTTGATGATGATCATGATGGTGTCTCGACCTCCAGGCTCTCGCAGCAGCTTAAAGGGTTAAACCACAACAAAGAAAGGAGCCGGTGCTGGGCCCGGCGTGTGCACGAGCAAGTGAGGGAATGGGGGAGGCAGAAAGGGGGAGGCATTGGGAGGAAAAAGGAGGGGGGTGCTCCGGCTGCCTTCTAGCCCCGCCCTGGACTTCTTTATTGGAGAGGCTGTTTACAACCTCGACGCATAGGAGTCCCCGGGTTCATCGGCCCGGTGGGGAGGGGGTGAGGAGGAGGAGGAGGCGGGGGAGAGCGAGGAGGGGGAGGTAGCTGGACTCACAAGAGAGCGAGGAGGAAAATGGTACAGGAAGAAGACCATAATGAAATATGCTGAGGGCCTCCGAGCTGCAGGATTTCACTCTGCCTTTGTTCGCCTTGTCACTTTTTCTGTTTTTGTCTCTAACGAGGTTTTTCTGTCATGAAGAAAAATGCACGACAAAAGAAAAACCCACATTCGTACTCTGAAACATCAGCAAGGTGGCTTGTTCGGTGTCTTTTTTGAGTTTTATTCTCCTTCCAAGTCTTCCACACTGCTGCAGAAACTTGTCTCCTTCATTATAACAAACGAACAACCTGTAACTTTTCTCTAAGTTTTTCTGCTCTCATGTTGTTCATGCAGGTTTAATGTTCTTTAACTGGAGAAAGACATGCATGTTATGTTATTTAGCACATGCACCCTTGTTCACATTTATATTTTACATGTCAATTTGTTTACTATAGTGACTAGAAAAGCACTCAGAGCGCGCAGACCTCCGCCAGTGCCACTGTCCTCACCCATATTGTGATTTTCACCATAAATATTAGTCCTACCTTTATTTCATCTGAGTATTGAGATTACTTGACCATGAGAATATACCATTAGCAATTGAATTCATGATGATATCTATGTTATAGTTCAATTGTTATTCACGAAAATCACATTTTTGTCATGGCCGATCCAGACAAAGTGATCCGGATCACTCCCAAAATCTAACCACTTGTCCCTTGTCCCAATCCGGACATTTCCTGAAAATTTCATTGAAATCCATCTATAACTTTTTGACTTATCTTGCTAACAGAGAAACAAACAAACTAACAAGTAAACAACCAATGCCGCCGATAACATAACCTCCTGGAGGGGGTAATCAGTAATCAATTCTGATAGCGAGTGTGTATTCCAGGCTTCTCTTAACTTTCCCAAAGACCCAATCGAGTGGTAAAAGAGTGAATCCTAGAATGTGGAAGTGTGTTAGCATTTTAGCACTTTGGGTTCCCACATCCCGAAGTCTATGGGATGTAAAATGCATCTGATGTCGTCTTTCTTTTTTTTATTTCAGAGCATTATTGTGTAATTAAAACAATGGATGGTAACTAATTGCCAACAAAGACTACAAAAATGGCCAGCAACCCTAACCTAATCATTTCTGATATTATCTTAATTAGCAAAACTACATAGCAACACAATAGCCACAACTTTAGAACTGCAAAGCTATAAATTTCAATCTAATATGTGACTTGACTTGAGCGTAAGTTGCGCTCATGATTGCTCCCATGTTTGTGAGCTGTAAAAGTATGCAACATGGTGGCACCTCTCAGGGGCTGTCCACGAGCAGAAGAGTTTAGGCATATCCGCAAATTTTTTTTTATCAAATGGGCTTTTCTTCTGCATCTTCCTCAAACCCCATGAGCTGTTATGTCGTCAATGAGTTCTGTCCGTTGCCTTGGATACTGCACATGACATGCATCCATCATAATGATGTATTTTGAGCACAGACTGTAAAAGAACTAGATTTTGTCTGTTTACATCATACATGGAGTACGACTGTAAACATTACAGCATCACTTAAAGGCCTGGCATTTGTACTGAAGCATTTTCAGCATGTTTGTGTGGACGGACACTTTTATTGAAATGATGCCATCTTTACAGAAGACTTATCAAAAACAAGACAGTAGGGATGCAACTATTCTCGGTTTGCTATTGGTATTGGCGGATATCAGCCTAAAAGGTTAAGTATTGGTATTGTCTGATATTGAAACTTTCGCAGATATTTTACTGCAATATCTTGAAATTGCAAAAATGAACAACATGGATGCACCTTGTTATCACTGCATTGGAACTTTTAAAAACCAAGGGTTTCATGTTTAGAAGAGTTAAATGCTGTTTTTTCTTGTTTTACATCTGTTCCTCACAAAATGTACTGTAACAGAAAGAAACAAGTCCATTTTTCTACAGTACAGGTACTGACTTGATCTCTTGAACAGAAATATTGGTATCAGTAATAATGAATAAAAAAATATAGACATATCAGCAGAAAACCGTGTGGACAGGGCTACCATTTCTTGTTGGTTTCTCATGATTATGGAGAAAAAAGGAGTCAGTTTTATAAATTGGAAAATGTTGCACATTTAAAAGAAGTCAGAATTCTTGTTGTGTCAACCTTGTCTTCACACTGACTCCAAAACATTCATTTTCTTTTTTTTAAGTTTGATTTTGTGCATTCTTTTGCATCAATGCAAAGTAATTTTAGATTGATTTTTGACAACTCAGAGCAAAGGCTGTGGCTTCCTTCCTCTCGCCCTTGCATCAGACACTTGAAACACCATGTTGTGCTTCTCAGTGGATCTACGTCATCGAACATGACGGATAAAAACAAAGTTTGTACTCTCAGTTCCATAAGGCCTGGCACAGTGAACTTAAAAGACACTTACCCCCCGTCAAACAAGTTTTTAAGCACCTGGTACAACACAGGTATGTAGTACGAATATGGCTCTGAAGACTGGATGGTCCATGACTGCTGCTTGATGACGAATCTTCTTACACAAACTTTTGCAGCTACCAAAAAAGCATGTAAAATCCAGAGTGTAAGATTTGTGTACATGTTTTCATTCATTGGATTACAGGTCCAAAACAAGCATTAAATTAAAATAAAGCATACCTTTAATCTAATATGAGAAAAATAGTCAAAGAGCCCGTAATATTCTTAGTCTGATATGCCTTTAATTGAGTTTAGCATGTATTGTCCATGTGATAGAGCACTTTTATGAAGAAATCAAACAGTCTGGAATATCTCGATTTCTCCCTGTCCCTGGGTTTATTGCACCAGTAGCTGCCTAAAACATCTTGTTTAACCTAACCCTCAAATAGGCCTACCAGTGTGATGTCATTGCCATTGCTTCATTGTGATTTTAGTTTTAAGTGACCAGTTACCACAGAGTTGGCCTTAAACAAATCAGAGCGGACCAGAAGCCTTAAAGGGACAGGAGCTCTAACAGGACATCTCAGACAGAAAGAGAATACAGCTGGATCAGGGACAGTCTTAACATTAGTGATCGTGTATGTACTCTACTAGACATGAGAGCTGAGTTAGGTCAAAATATGAGCACTTAAAGACGAGTCAGAACCATTTGATTTTGGCCAGTGATTATGAAGAAAACAAATCCATATAAATGTTTTCCCAGTAAATGGCTATTTTATTTTAAAATATCGCATACTGTGGAAAAAAAAGTATATATGTATATATATGTATATATATATATATATATATATATATATATATATATATATATATATACACACATATATACTACAATTCAATCCATTATTCCTTTTAATTAAATTATAAAAATATACTATATTGATGAGTCATAAACAAATTATATATATATCTATAAATAAGTAGTTGATGTGTTTTGTTAAATATCTTACAAGCTCTAATGCATATATTCAATCCATTATAGTATAAATCACGTTTCAGTGCATTACTGTTGTTGAGCTTAGTTTTTGTGCTGTTCACTGTCTGATAATGTAAACATTAATTTTAGCTGCAGTCATTGAGTCTACATCTCAACTCACTGCCGTATATTATTATATTAACACTATATTACCAGTGTTGTTTTCTTAATTTAACTCACTAAAATAGAAATAAACATCATTAATACAGTGACCCACACTGCTGTCACTGTCCAGCTGTCAGTTTATCATTTACTGTTTCATATTATTGACGTTATATGCGCTTTACTGTTGTTGTTTTCTATATTTACCTTATTAGATAATTAACATTATCCATACAGTATCCCACACTGCAGTCGTTGAGTCCATGGCAGTGGCGCGCGCTCTCGCGCGTTTCGCGGGCCCGCCTCGCGCCTGTCTGTTCACCAACCTTTCCCCCAGATCGAGCGCGCTGCCGGGTTCACCGGGTTTACTCTGACACCGCTGACTCCACGGCCACGCCCCCCGACAGCCACGCACCCCGCGTCGGACCAATCAGATCGCGGCCACGTACTGATCACGCACCGCCTCGCCCCTGATTGGCTCGGGCTCGCTACACCTATGGCCGTGATTGGCTGCGTGTTACCACCCGCCAGACTGCTCTGAATTTTGTTTCTGTGTTTTTTTTGCTCCTTTTTTATTTTTTTTTTGAGGCTCTCTCAGCTGAAGGCAGTCTGCTGGCAGAGACTCAGGCTGCTTACCGACTGCTCACACTCCCGCGGCTCGCTGCGTTTCTCTCCCGCACATTTTCCACCTTCTTCCTGCTTCATGCTCGGCGTCACGGAGCGCTGCTGCCAGGTGAGCCCGTCGGTCCTCGTTACGACCCTTTGGATGTCTTTGCTTGGCTCTTACAAAGTTGTTTTTTGCTGTTGTTATAAGTGCTGCTTTTCACCTGCAGCTCCCTGGAACCCGCGCGCTGCTCTCAGGTGAGCTGCGGAAGCTGCGCGCGGGTTCAGGTGAGGCTGTCGGGCTGTTTTTTTTTTGGTCTGAATTTTAGCGGCGCTGTCTGCTGGTTTATTTAAGGTCAGACTGAACACACTGTCTCCTCGGTGTGAGTGTGTGCACAACAGTTGCATCACTGCAGCGCATCTCCGGATCATAAAGTTTAAAGATGCTCAGCTTTGTTTTGGTGCACAAAATCTCCAATTATCTTAATTTTGTATTCAAAGATGACAGTTTTTGAGTTGATGCACGTTGTTTTAGGATGAGATGTGCAGACTGATTCATTGTATCGCATCCTGGGTTGTTAATACCAAACTTCTGCAGATAAAATAGACAGAAAAGTTGACGTTCCCCTATATGAAAGAATAACATTAAAACAGGAAGTACATAATTCATACTCAAGTGATATTAAAACTAGTAAAGACCATGAACCTTTATTATAGTTTATTTATTTGCAAATTTGCTGATTTAAATCTAAAAATCAACCCTGCTTCTTGGTGTGGTGTCTGCTTTTGTTGTCCTTAGATGTTAAAACTTGGGCAGCAATTTTTTTTAACAATTAATACATTTTAAAGTTTGGAGTTTGGAGACCAAACAAGAAGAAATTAAAGTTTATGTCCCCATAATCTGCAATAATTTTTTCTAAATTTGCTTCCTTTATGGTGGAAATCATCCCTGGTGTCTTGTTTGCTGACGTCTTGCTCTGTCGAGGTGTGCTGGCTGCTTTTTGTTGAATCCTAGACTGTTAAACTTCTGCAATGATGTTTTTTGGCCAATAAATATGTTAGTTTGGAATTTAGTGTCTAAATCTCTTTATAAAGAAATGCCAGTAATGTCCTTATGAGTCATATAAATATGAAACTTATAAACAGCAAATTCTTGCTTTAATTTGTGAAGGATTATGATTAAATCTGAAGTTGATTAAGACAAAAAAAAACTCCGGCTTTTCTGTATTTCGTTTAATTTTTTTTCTACAAATTAGCTGCTTTTATTTTGAAAATCAAGCCTGGTTCTTGTTGTTGGCTGATTTCTTGGTGTGTCGAGGTGTGTAGGCTTCTTTTGTTGAATCCAAGGCTGCTAAAAATCAAACTTCTGCTGCATTTTTTAGTCAAAGGAAGTAAAGGTTGGGGTTTTAAGTCTAGACATGGTTACAAATGTCAGTTATGTCTCCATCCATCATAGAAATGAAACCTTTATACAACAAGTCCTTGCTTTTATTTGTGTAATTGAATTGGACTTAATAAAAGCACAAAGCTGTTTTTGATGTTTTTGCTCTTATTATTTTTTTTCTCCACAAATTTGCCTCTTTTAGTTTGAAAATCAACCCTGTTTTTTGTTGTAGTCTGATTATTTGCTGTGTTGAGGTGTGCAGACTGTTGGCTATTGTACCCTGGGCTGTTATTATCAAAGCACTGCAGCATTTTTAAAGACTAGACTATCCAGTACTTTTAGAGTTAAACTTCTGCAGTACAGTGTTAGACAATTAAACTGTTAAATTTTGTGTTCAGACTCTTGAATTCACAGAGAAACAGAACATGTAAACTGATGTCCCCATAAAGGTTGTACAAACAATTAACATGTAACAGCAATTATATGCTTATAAGATTTAACATCTTCAAACCAAAGCTGAGTTAGATTCAGAAGCCTTGTCTGTTTGCCTTGTTTCAATACGTGGTTTGTTAATTTTCTGCTTTTATTTTGAAAGTCAACTGTTTTTTGTTACTGGCTTCTGTGTGGGGGTGTGCAGGCTACTGTGTTTTTTTGTTCTTGGTTAATATAATTGTTATAAATTATTTCAAAACGATTAAACATCAATTTTATGTTGCCATTTATCTGGGTCTCTGCTTTGTTTATAAACATTTTTGATTTTTCAGCTTTTATTTTGAAAATCAACCCTGATTGTTTGTTGTTGGCTGCTTCTTGCTGTATCTTGGGCTGTTAAAATCAAACAATTGAAGCTAATTTTTCAACAATCAAACAATGAACTACAGAAATTGTCCATCAGTTATGATGGATTATTGCTTTTTCTTCATAATATCAAAACAGCAAACACATCCTTACATTTTCCCCAAACCTCTGTAGCCTATTTACTAACAATAAAACAAAAATTTAGGGGTCTTGCGTAAATGTCCTCATGCAGAAATTTGAATTAATTTCCATTTTAAGCCTGAAAACATAAAACATCAACAGCAGAGTTGTATTTGTAAAATACTGGACAGACAAAAACACAAATAAAACAACAACAAATGGAATATGTTAAGACAAGATCTGTTTTTAATACCTTTAGTGGTGTTTGTATTATTTGCTGTTGTGTTTTTTTCATTCTTGTCTGTTTAAAATACATGTTTGTCTTTTGCTTACCACATTTAGTTATGTTTCTGATGTAGCATTGGGATTTTTTTTCCATGTTGTTTGTGTTTTTGATTCATTATTGAGGCATTTTTCATTGTGTGTTTTATTAGCCTCTCTCAATTACTGTCTTAACATTTTTCTTTGTATTGGTTTGTCTTAATTAGTTGTTTTCTTGATACATTTGCTGTTTTCTATTTGAAACCCTTTTTTAAGTTGCCTTTGAATTTTCTTAGTTGCAGTCATGTTTTGCACTTCTGGGCCACCATAGAATCCATCATGTTGTTGGTCGTTTCTTGCTGTGTTGGAATGTGCAGGATCCTTTTTTTATTGTTCCTTATGCTGCTTCTTGTTCACATAAAACAATCTTTAATGATGCAATGACTTGCTTAATATTTGATATAATCATATGTCAATCAATGGCATTTTAACACTGAACCAAATGCAGTTTCATATCAAGGAAATATCACCTTCATACTTTAAATTTTGTGCATAATTATCAGCAAAATGTCATTGATTGGAGGATTATATGTCTTCATTCAGAGCTAATATTTTAAGCATTTTGTGCCACTGATATGAAAGAGTGAGTTTTATTTGATGCTGTTAATTGTTGGATGATTTCAGGCTGTGTTAAGATGTGTAGGGTTGTTTATGTGAGGATTAACGTGTTTACATATTTAGATTCTGCCACAGTATATTCCTGATTGATCATGAAGCCTGCTCAATGTCAGATAAGATTAGAGACTGAACATGAGTGTGGAAATAGTTTAATGATTGTTTTTTACTGGGTGCAAGTGCATGTTTGCATATATGTGATGTTTTACCTTTTATAAGTTGCTTTCTTTCAGATTTATGTCTAAAAGAGTCGAGCACAGCAGGAAAATATGCATGATGGAAGTGAAAGCTTTCCAAAGCACAGCAAGAAACTTTAAACTAATTATATTAGCAAAAGAACAAAAAGAACACTTTGTTACACAGATAACTGATTTTAGGTGCTTGAAGTGCTGAACAGATTCATAAAATGGTCATGCTGTACCAACATAACAAAGTTTTTAATCAAAAAGTTCTGGCTCCTTCGTCTGGGATCACAATATTGATTTTGCAGGAATAGTTTTTTTGTCATTCAAGCCTTGGAATTGTTGTTAATTTGGTTTTAAGTCACCAAGGAGAAATATCATGTTTATAATGAATTATTTTTTTCTTTATTGGATCATTTAAACCAACTGAGGCTCTTAAATCTGCACATCCTGAGCTCGACAAAGAGGCAGCAGGGAATCAGCACAGCAGCACGACATACCAAACATAAAAAACAAAATAATAACGACTGAGTAAAGATGTCAGTGTAAGAATTAGTTGTTTTTGTACTGACACTGCTGTGTAATTTCTCGATTGCTACTGCAATGACACTTGTTTGATTAATTATTGAAATAACAAAGCTTCAGTGGCGTGAATATAACAGATGATCTCTGCGTTTCTTTCTCTGATCTTGCTTTATGATGTGTTTGAGTGATCTAACGCGTGGGAAATCACAGCGCTGAAGCAGCGTTTGGTGTGTGGCAACAGATTGACTTTGTTTTGTCCAACTATACTTCCTGTTTGGAGCTTCCTCGCTCTCTCTCTCTCTGGGGCGAGCCAGTGCATGCTAATATGGGAGGAGGAGGAGGGGGCGGGGCTTATTTACACCCCCCCTCTTTTTTTTTTTAAGTTGGGGGTGTAATATCTGGCACGCCACCTCCCATCATCTATTCTGGGTGCAGGGGAGGTTCCCCGTCGGCTGGGTGGACCTGCTGCAGTAGGGGCCCCTCTCTCTCGCTCCCTCGCTCTCTCTTCCTGTATCTATTTATCTAGGTCTCTCGCCCCTTGCTCGCTCGCCCGCCCTCCCTCCCTCCACCCTTCCTGTATGTGCAGCTGAGCATTTGCCAGATGCCAGCCAACTTACCCAAGCACCCTTTGTCCCCCTGTCACCTCCCACTAACTTATTAATGAAGCTGAATTTTCTAAATTTGTTTTATTTTTTTGTTGTGGAGGTTCAGCTGTAGAAACCCGAGGAATCGGCAGAACAGTGACATCACTGTCGATAATAATAATAATAACTTTATTTATATAGCAGTTTAGTAGTTTACAAAGTGCTTTAACAAACAAAACAAAGGCAGAAAAAGGCAGGATGAAATCAACAATCAGGTCATCAGAGATCACGAGAATCAGAGAAAAAGGCACAGAGGGTTAACTGTTAACTAAAGCAACAAAATAAAAGAAAATAGAATAAACTGGTCAGATTGAAACAGCTGGTGTAATGCATAAAGACAAGGAAATGATAAGACAGTAGATAGAAAGTAGATTTACAGATACATAGATAAATTTAAGACTGCTAAAGGTTGACAACATCACACCAGGAAGATAGAAAAGAAGAGGGCAGATGGGGACAGGTAAATGAGAAAAAAATAATAAAATAATAATAAATACTACTAATAAATGAATCAATTCATAAAATAAAATGGATGACTAAAACAATGAGAAACCATGAAGAGGATAAGAACAGTAGAGCTGAAAATAGTAAAACATATTAGTAATAAAGGATCATGTAAAAGCAAGTCTAAAAAAAGTGGGTTTTAAGTTTTGGACCCATCCAAGCATTGAATCTCAAATTCTCCTGGGACAACAGAAGAACCTTGTGTAGAATATTCTCTATTACACAAACTTCTGGTTTCATTTACACCAACATGATTTCATCATTTGGGATCCCTACACATATGTTACAACAATAATAATAATAATAATCTTTATTTATATAACACTTTTCAAAACAGGGTTACAAAGTACTTTGCAGACAAAATTAAAGAAAATAACGTGAGAATAAAAGAAAAATAAAAGAAATGTGAGAAATACAAAGACAGAAAGTGTAAAACTTAAAACAGTATGGTGGAAAAGCACGTAAGAGCCAGAAATGACAGAAACAGAGAGCAAAATAAATAAAGGATTGATAACACCTAAGACAGTTTTTGTTAACTTAAACTTGACGGAATAATTTTATGTCTGAACAAAGTTGTCAAGTCTATCAAAAATCTTGGGTCCCTTTATATACTTAAAGCCATTATTAAAGAAAGCATTCCTTTCTTTTTAGTCTAATAAGCAGCTGCAATAAGGGACCTGGCAAAAGCATTTGGGATCACTACAACCAAGAATAGGGATGGGAAAACCAATTCCAGTTTTGAATCGATAACCTCTCCCTCAAGGAATCAATATCACGAGTCTTTCTACGTAACAACTCCCTTATTTATGCTTTCCACTTTGATTTGCAGACCTTGCAATAACAGGACGTTATGTTCTAACCAAAGACAGAAATCATAAGAAAGAAGTTCAGAATCATGGCAGACAGACAGAAAATTGTGACTAAATTAAATTAAATAATGAAAACAGATGCTTACTGCATAACTTTCTGTAAAAGGAGACACCAGCAACTTGCAGAAGCATTTATCGATGCAGAACAGTACTGAACATAAGTAGCATTGCCCTAATAGATAGTTACATATTCCACACAGAAAATCTAGAGCAATTAAAAGATCATATCAATAAACACAATGGCATTGATATCACTAAAATCTCGTTAAATCCCATCCCAAACCATGAAGATCTCATGTCAAACTGATTGACTGTCATCAAGATAATTTGTGAACCCTGCACTTTTTATGATGGGATATCAACACTTTGCTGTCTGTATACATTCATGCCCTAACAGGATTTAATTGATACCAATACCATAGTTGATTCTGCCTGTCAATTAGGGCTGAACAATGCAGACAAAATTTCATATTTCGCCTATCATGACAGATATCTTGATATAGATACCGTACGATATGACTACAGGTTTGGTGAAAAGCAAGTATTTTTCAGAAAAATGAAAAACATAATGCAAAAGAATGTGGAAAGTGCAGTTTTATTTATCAGAAATCTATATTGTTTATATTGTTGCTTTTTTATATTAGTATCTTGAATGTTTATATCTAGATCTACATATAGATACGATAATGATCAATCGTCAGCCCTACTCTTGATCCAACTCTTTAACTGTTCTTGTGGATTTTCTGTGTAGAAAATAACAAACCTATGGAAGTTCTCAATGGCAGCAAAGTCAAAGGTGTCACCTCGGATTATTAATACCGTGCTTTATGGATGGATGTTTTGGCAGTTTTTGGTTTTCACTCAAAACATTGTGCAGCAAGCATTTTTTTTGTTGAAAGTCAAACCGAAACTTTGACCACTTCTGCCTCTTCTCTGCCATGATTATATTCTTAACTTCCCTTTCATAACTTCTTCTTACTGCCTCCAGTGAGAACATGATGTTTTTGGTGTACAAGGCTCTAAAAAAGTGGAAGGCATTGATGAGAGAATTCTTATCTAAAAGACTAATGATGTCAATTCCTTGAGGGCGTTGTTATTGATTCTCAACTTGGATCAGTTTTCCATTCCCATCTTTAGCCGGTCAGAATGTGCTGTTTGGGATCTCTGCACATCTGATATCAGCAAAGAAAGGAAGAAGACACTGTGATGTCTCCTTATCTTTATGGGCTTCTGAAATCTTGATTGAATTAGCAGGAAGCCTGGCAAAACACTTTTAGGATGGATCTACTCTCTGATTGCAAAATCATGATCTGATTTAAAACTTTTCTATCCTTTTTAGAGGCCCCATGTCCTGCAAAATACAATTTTCATTGCCTGTAATGTTAAAATTAGCTGGAGGAGCAGGAAAACACCTTTTACTGAACTTTCAGTTAACAGACAAAATGCTAACATGCTCAGTTTTTTACTTCCTGGAGTTTATGATGTCATTGTTATACAGCCTCTGCCTACATGTATGTACCAAAATGTTATAAAAGTCAGATTCAAGGTCTGTAACTGTTCTCTCCCCTCCCATGAGACATCGTTTGGGCAGCCAATCAGCAGAGCTTATTATTATTATTAACTCCTAGCCCCTCAGATTGGAGCATTTCCAAAGGAGAGGGAAAAGAGCTGCATCTGATCCCCTACAGAGATGAAATGTTTCATTTTTTTTAATCCTTGCTTAATAGACACCTAAAGGTGCCTACACACCGAACGTGATTTGAGCGTTCTCCGCAGTCACTCTCCATGCTTAGTCTATGTACTGCAGCGATAGGGCGGGGCTAACTCTCTGGTGATGCGTTGGCTGCGTTTAAGGCGACCACTTCGCTCGTTGAGTGTTGCCAAAGTTGAAAAAGTTGATCTTTTCATGTTGTGTGTGGCTGTGCAGCAACAGCCAATGTGTGACTGTAACAGTGACAGATAGTTTTTGTTCCAGACTACAGAGCAACAAACTATGTTCGTGTGGAAACATTAGTCAGTGAGGGCATTAGTTCCCCCTAGATGGACGCAGAACACTCACAGAGGATGCTGCTGCAGGGCAGCTGCAGTGTTTTGTGGTTGGTAGGTGAGTGAAAGATACAGTTAGCATAATGTCAGCTTATACATCTTATTATATGATATATATGTTATGATTGCGGTGAAACTCGAGCGGATGTGACATCACCGAGCCACAGCATGGGTGACAGTGACCAAAATGAGGTAATTATGGACATGCAACACGACTTCAGTGGGCGACGCAATTATGGTTGCAAGGTAGCTTTTACTGTGAACACAACTTTAGTAATGATGTAAATTGGCCCTTTTCCACTAGCACACCTTGGCCCTGCTCTACTTGGCCCTACTCAATTTGCAGCGTGTTTCCACTAGCCTGGTACCTCCTAAAACAAGCTAGTTTTAGTACCTACTCCGCTCTGGTTCCAAGCGAGCTGAGTCGATACTAAAAGATGACGTGACCAACTGCCGGCTACTGATTGATCAGACAATGTCGTCATCGATGAGTCATGAGCGCAACAATCTAGCATGCTAGTGGTAGCTACCATTAGCTTACCCTCATATGTCTTTTCTTTGCAGCTCGATTGCTCTTGTCCTCGGCTTCATTCTGTTGTGTAGCTTCCAAAACTCTCCTGTGCTTCTCAAGGGGTATTTCTTCTTACCACCTGCAGCCTTCTCCTGCTTTCCTTTTTTACTCGTTTTGTGACAAAAAGCCACAGATTGGGCTAATGGAAAAGGGCCAAATGTTAAATACAACAGGACCCTTAAAAAAACAGAAGGAAGTCCTTGAACATTTTTACTGAAGAAGAGTATTTTAAACAAATAAAACCTGCAACATGGCCTTGTCTTATGTAACCATGAAGTTGACTTAAAATGGTTTCAACAGCTGGTGGCACATACTGTTATTTTTCTTTGGGATTCTCATGGAATATTTCAAACCCTCTTGTAAAATCTGTTGTTGCTCTTCCCGACTGTTTTCCCTCGTCTTCAGTCCAAACTGCCGTACACTGAAATCCTCTGACCTTGTGTCTCCCGCAGGTCGAGCGTACGGACGTCCTGCCGGTCTCGACCATGGAGCTGAAGCCGTGCATCGAGTACCACGACCTGGAGGCTGCGGAGGCGCTGGTCAGCATGAGCTTCTGGGGTCAAAGATCACACAAGCCCCGCCCACTTACCCCCACCTCAGACTCCTGCGACTCCATCCATCTCCACCCGGAGGGAGGCGACACTCCCAAAGACCTGATCGCTCTGTCCTCGTTGGTAAGAAACCAGAAATAAATCATTTGAGGTTTGATAGAAATTTATTGACACATTGAATAAATATGAAGTCAGACTGGTGGAATGAAACTTAAACTAAGAAGATGTGAAAACGCCACTAACATTAGGCTACTATAGTTGAATACCTTCAACAAGATAATTGGAAAATCATTCAAAAGGCAGCCATAATAAAATAGAAAAAATAAGATTTACTTTAAAAAGAACTAATCAGCAACTCTACTCGAGACCTGGATCCATTTTCTAAACTATTTTGAGGAATTACAAATATCTCTGAACACAACTAAGTTTATGTTTGTGTGTCTTTACTTGTTTTTATTTTGTTGTATTTAATCTATTATTTTAAAGTATACATTTCATAGCCTAGTGTTATTTTTTAATTATTACTAATTTTTAAATATTGTTTGTTTTTTTCCTTTTTGTACATAATTAATATTTTTATATATATATTTTCATTTATTTAAAAATGATTTTATACCAATTGTAAGTTGCACATTCTTGAAAGTTATACCTAGGTGGGCATGTGGGTGGGTTGCAATTTGATGCAATTTGATTATATGCGTGACAAATGTTGACAAATGTAATTGGACATCTATTTTTCGCTGACAAAAAAGCAGCCATAATGAAAATAAGTTGATCATCACATGTTTCCATTTCTTCAATTTGATTGATTGATGAATAAAGAATAAAAAATAACAATAATTATCTTTTGTCTCCGTCTCTTTCAGTGTATGACTCCTCCTCACAGTCCGAGTTTTGCCGAAGCATCCACCACCGCGGTCCTCACCACCACCTCAGCTCTAAGCCCCGCCCCCAGACCGCTCCCTCCCCACCTTGGCCCCGCCCTCCTCAGTGACACCTGCATCTCCTCGCCCTCCTCCTTCATCTCAGAGACTTCGACCCCTCCCACAGAGTCCGCCTGCCTGGCTTTTCCCAGCAGAGCGATGGCCACCAGCGTTATCCGCCACACCGCGGACCGCCTCACGGCTCCGCTCCCGCCTCCTCCCTGCACCTCCCCGCCCTCAGAAACCTCCACGCCCACAGTTCCACGGACACTTCCAGAGGAGAAAGACGTGCCTCCTCCGTCTCCCATCAGCCCGTCCTCGCTCCCCCCGTCAGTCTCACCTCCTCACTCCTCCCCGCCATCTTCCACCTCCTCCCCCACCCCGGTATCCTCGTCGCCAGTGCTCTGCCAGGTGTTCCCGGTGAGCGGGCGGACAGGGATGATCTCCGCCTTCGTCCAGGCTCCGGTTCAGGTCCAGACTCAGGGGGGCCCCAAACCCATCCTGCCGCAGTCTCCCTCCAGCTTCACTCAGCAGCTGCTGGTGGGCTCCACCGTGCCGCAGGGCACCGTGATGTTCGTGGTCCCCCAGCCTCCCGTTTCCCCGGCAACGCAGGGCACGCAGACTGTGATGACGCTCGGCAACACCAAGCTCCTCCCCCTGGCCCCCGCCCCCGTTTACATGCCCACCGGAGCGAGTGGTGGCACTTCACAGGCCGACTTCTCACGCCGGCGAAACTACGTCTGCAACTTCCCCGGCTGCAAGAAGACGTACTTCAAGAGCTCACACCTGAAGGCTCACCTGCGCACGCACACAGGTAAGAGCCTTGGTGTCCCCAGTCACTCTGGGCTGAAGTGTGGAAGCATCTTCGCACTTAAAGTTAGTCTGTCCTCAAGATATAAAGAGTCAGCTTTGGTTGATTTAATGGAATTTTAAGCTCTTTTTAAACTATTTTTATTTTCAGGACATAGTGCATAGGTGTTCGGCAATTTTGCACCTATTTATTAACCTTTTCGCTTTCATACCATTTTTACCCAGTTTCTACAATTTCATACCTATTTTGCTTCTGTTCTTCACTTCTCCACTTTTTCTCAAATCTTTTATCCTTAAATTAATTTAATGTCATATTGGTTTTACTATAAAAAGATCTACTGCTTATGTTTGTTTAAGAATACATAAGATGAGGAACATTGAAACAATTGCAGAGTAAATCGCAATATTGGGAAAAAAATCGCAATTAGATTATTTTCTCAAATCGTTCAGCCCTAGTAAGGAAATCAGTGATCAAAAGCACATAACACATTATTCATCATCTAATACTGATGATAAATAATCTGTTTTTGTTATTTAAGGGATACTCTAACTTCTGCTCCTAAACAGAGGCTTTGTGATGCTGACTTGCTTACCAGTACTTCCACGGTAGAAATGTGACGTTCATTAACGCATCGACGAATCTTTTAAGTGAACAATGAACCGATTCACTGCAGAGAGTGAGCCGTTCATTTGTGAGTCATTCTAAAATGCAAATTGTCTGCTTACTTGTAAAAAAAGTTGACACAACCGATCCTAGGTCAGTCATGAGCTGCTTTGGTCATCACATGGTTGCGTTGTCTGAAAGTACGATTTCGATCCATAAGCGATTAATCCTTCCGCACTAAAGCAGGCTAATCATTATCCTTGGGTTAGTCACTGAAAAACCAAGAGGCAAAAACCAAAATTGATCATACTGACATCAAACTCTGATTCCCTCCTGGTCTTCAGTCGCTCTAACACCCTCCTCCTCCTCTTCTTCCTCCCTTGCAGGTGAGAAGCCGTTCAGCTGTCACTGGGAGGGCTGCGACAAAAAGTTTGCCCGCTCTGACGAGCTCTCCCGCCACCGCCGGACGCACACAGGCGAGAAGAAATTCGTCTGCAACGTGTGTGACCGCCGCTTCATGCGCAGCGACCACCTGACCAAACACGCCCGGCGGCACATGACCACCAAGAGGGCGTCGACGTCGTGGCCCGCCGAAACCCGAGACCTCAACAAAGTGGCTCTGTCGAAGGGCCAAACCAGAGGCCCCGCACTTCCTGTCGGCCTTCTCGTCCCCACGGCCAACTAACAAACTCAGACTCAGGACCCCGGGGACGTGGCGGCGGGGGGGAGGTGGACCCCGACCACAGGACACTTACAGGTCAAAGTGGCTGTTTCAATCAGCTCCACATCAGGAGGAACTTTTTACTCATCAGACTCATGGTGCGTTCCATTCTCCTCAGAACTACGAAGCAGGAAGCACGTCAGCTGGTGAAGACGGGATCACTGAGGATCCTCCGACTTTCCGAGTTGGAACTGAACAGCAACGTATCCGATCTGCAACCGGGACAGTCCACCTTCTGAGTTCAAATGGAACGCACCATTTCACTGAGCTCCGGCTTCGCTTACATGAACTACAGGGTCTAAAAACATGCAAACTCTGAGATGGCTGCCGTCACCAGATCACTGTGGCATGAAAAAAACACGCTCTTCCTTATCTTCTATTTCAGAGTTTTGTTTTATTCCACTTAGCTTCACTGTGAGCATCATGCTAACATGTTAAGTTAGCCTGACAATGATCCTCACCCATCATAGACGTATTACCTAAAAAACTATTTGACCAAACGATTTATGCGAATCAAACATTTTTTTATGACTCTGCTCGGTCAGAAGTTGGCGGCCTGTGAGCCTGAATGCACATTTAAAGAGGTGTAGCTGCCGCGCTACGCCCACTCTTATACACTCCCGTTTGAATGGCTAGCACTAGCTCATGTTAGCATGTAGTCTCGTGGTAGTTTTGACCTACTGGTGGCGCCGTAGGACAACTCTCAGGATCTCAGAGGACCACAAATACCCCTTTATGGATCAAACTGCTCTGTTTTAGCCCGTCTTTTTATTTGCCTCTGTTAGCTTTCAGCTCTCCGCGTGTTTACACCTTTACTGTGAACAAACTGATTTTTTAAACTGTTTACATATTGTTCACGGTAAGTCGTTTCCAAGCTCATACGATGAACCAGCTTTTTAGGACTCAGCTTTTAATCATGAACTTTAAGCAGTTTTAGTCTCCTTCATGTAAATAATCAGCAGAATAAGTGCCATTTCATTTCATACTTGAGTCTGCTTTATCATGCAAAAAAGTTGGAAGGTCTTCCTTTAGTGTTTTTATGCCTACATTTTCTACCGTTGAGAAAAAGGTTTTTCATGCCACAGTAGGTAAGGTTGTCAGAAGCGATGGGACGACGCCTCACAACACTGAAATAATGAAAAATATAGTTTTTAATTTGAGACAGTTTGAGAAAATGCACACCAGCATTACAGTGTTTCATTAATCCTTTAATTTCAGACAAAAGTTTGACTAAAGATCTGTTTGTAAAATATAAAAGAGGTAAATCAAAGGCACACATGGCTGAACAAGCACATGGCAGCAGCATAGTGCTCTTTCCTCACAGCAAGAAAGTTTTGGGTTTAACTCCCAGAGTTAATCATGACCTTTCTGTGTGGAGTTGGAGGTTTTCTGACTCTAAACTAGTCTGAGTGAAGGCGTGAATGGTTGTCTGTCTTTCCATGTCAGCCCTGTGATTGGCTGGCAACCAGTTCAGAGTGTACCCGGCATCTTGCTCAGTGTTTGCTGGGAAAGGCCCCCAATGACCCCAAAAGGGATCCATGTGAGAGAAGAAGAGCGACTTAGTTCATCTATAACTTTCGACAAAAAAATTATCTTGTCAATTATTAATAAATTAAAAAGGGAAATTACATTTATTTATTTGACTATATAGGATTGAAAAGAAAGAATCATACTTATTTATATAAAATTGTACAAAGTCATGAAGAGTTTCGATTAGGATTAAAGGGATTTAAACAGGTTTTTAATGTTTTATTTAAATCAACAGATTATAAGTATTTGTCAATCTAGGAAAAACAAACTATCTTATGTAAAAATATTGTTTTACCCATCAAATCAAGAGTTGAGCGTTTGGTTGCATTCCTGTTTTTCAGGATCCACAAATGTACAACTTCCATTTGTCTAATAAAATCAAACAATCTTGATACTTAAATCAAAAGTAGAGCAACAAAAACCCGAGCAATAAAACGTAATTAACCTATTTTCTACTGCAAAGAAGAATTGGAACAAATGTTTTAATTACATGTATAACATTTCTAAGTTTTTAAATATTATGTGTTTCTAAAGAAAATAACAAAAAATGCTTTATTAGCAGTTTTTATTGTTTGGAAATAGACAAATATTAACCATATCACTACATCCCTGGATGTCAGGAAACAGATTTTAAAATTTCTTCAAGTTTAGGACCAAAATTACTTTGGATTTGCCATTTCTTTTATCATGTTTAATTCATTGTATCTTATGAAAAATGGCAGGAGATTTAATCAGATAGCTGAGATGAGACCTTGGCCATAAATTGTTTTTATTAATTTGTCTTTATAACTTAAATATTAAACTTTAAGTTTGTGTTATGGGATATTTATGACATCAGATAGAATAAGATAGTGTAATAATAAAATAACCTTTTCCATTTTTATTTTAGTAATCATTGATGCCTTTTTGCTTAAAAACTATGTTTAGAAGATCTTTATGGAGAAAAGAAGGAGCAAAACAATACTGAAAATTCTTCTCTATCAATTTCATGGGATTTAACAGAAATAATTTATTTATTACCATTATAAATTCAATTTATCTAAAAGAAATCAGAAAATTGTCATTATTTTTAAGTGTTAGTTGAGTGTGTGGTTACATTCCTCATTGTCACAATACCACATCTTTAAATTTTGCCATTTTTCTTGTCAGTCAAACCAATTTTGATAACTATTTCAATCTCACACAAACAAAAATGGAAGCTCTTGATAATCAGTATTCGGTATTCCCCTGCTGTTTAACCAGATAAACCTGCCAGCAAACGTCAGCACAGGAAATTACAAAATTATGTTGGTGAAGTTTTGGTGCAAATGCATCTTCCAGTCTGATTAGCTTGTGTACGTTTACCTGTTTTTTATGCACCATTTGATCTGTAAAATGAAAGATTGTTATATTTAACTCACACAGTGTTGCTCAGTGTTAAACTACCCAACATTCTGACAATCTCACCTTCCCGTATTTTGACGTATTTGCCCGGATCAGAGTTTTGCCGTGATGCGTCACAGCGATGTAGGCGGAGCCGGGGCTGGCGGCGGAGCGAGTGTCCCCGCCCTGCTCAGGACATTTTATTCCCACAACAACCACAAACTCACCGGAGGAGGACCCTGAAGGCGACAGGCTGCTATTCATCCACGGACAGAAACAAACAAAAACCTGACATTGCACTGGATTTTTTAATTAAATCTTGCTTGTTTTTGTACTCTTTCTCTCCGTGTATAATCATGTTTACTACATGTGTAAATGTCACGTTTAGCAAAATGTATGCACTCTTTTTATTTTTGCCAAAGCCGCTGTATTGTGCTTCTATTATTAGCTCTAACTTCTGTTAATTTGTCTGTGACTGTACATATTGTAAATATATTGATATCTATATGAATGTTACGTGTATTCCAATCTGCATTTATTGACAGTACGACTTATTGATATTTTAAAAATGTCAGTGGACAGTATTCCTCACTGTGAGACTACCTACTATCTTTGCTTTACACATTTTATTATTATTTAATAAGACATTTGTTGAGGAAAAAGTGCTGTTTTTGATAGCTTGATTTGGCCCATAGTGTAGCCAGTAAGAAAATACCTCATGTTATTAAATGTTATTCTTAATAATAACGACTTATATCGGAATAATCCCATTTCTGAACATTTGCCTGTAAGCGATGGTGAAGAATATGGTTTTTATAATAAAATGTACCATGTAAAAAAAAAAAAAGTATTGGTTTGTTGTTTCTTTCTTTCTTATATAGCTCATATAAGCACCTAAATCCTTGTCATGAGCACAGACAACTTTTCCATTTGAGCCCTGAAACCCTCTTTTAAAGTAGTGTGCAACTCCTTTTCTTTCTCAGGTAAATGTTTAACTGTCCTGTTTTTAAAAAACTGCCCAAGTTTGACATGAGCACAGGTAAAACTTTTTTGTGAGTCCACAAATCTTTCTTTTCAGCATCATTAACTTCCAAGAGCACACTCAAAATGTTCTTGTGTAAAGAAATTATACTTTCATTAGCTTATGAAACTTTAGCGTTCAATAAAGTTTTTCATTAGTACAGAAGGTTGTATATTCACACACAGCTGCTTTGTTTATTAATTTATATCCTTTATTTAACCAGATAAAAGCTTCATTGAGATTTGAAATCTCTTTTTCAACTGGCATGGCAGCAGCAGACAGTTACACAATAAAAACAACAAATACATTCAGACATCAGCACATCGAAACCAAACCGATCTGGAAACATCAATTCAAAACAAAATGAGAATCAGTCAAGTTTAAGTTTATACTATGTGATATCTTTTGTTCACTGCTAGATGCTGACTGAAGTGTGGGTGTTTTTGCCCAAGCATTAAAAAATGATCGGATTAAAAATTTAGCATCAAACTAAACTTTTGGGGGAAGCTGATCCAGACAGCAGATAAATCTTTTGGTACATTAGCACTGAATGCAAAAACCTCTGGAAACATTCAACAAATTGAACAAAATGTTCAATTCTGGAAGGGAATGATCAACGACTCAGAATACAAATGAAATCAGAAATAGTCTCCTTTGATAAACAGACACTTCAGTTCAATTTTGCAAGTGTGTGCAGAAGTTGTCCCCCAAACTTTTGACTCCTGATCAAAAAGAAAAAAAAAATGTGATGACATTTTTGAAAGAAGTTAAAGAAAACTAGGGCACAATATTGGAAAAAACTGACATCGCAATTTTTTAGGGGTTTGCGATATGCTGCGATATTAAAAATAGAATAATTTTCACCAGATGACTTGAATAGCTCTGTTTGGGAAGAATTTGGTTGACTCACAATGACACCATTGTATTGATATAATACTGTTTAATCCAGGCTAAGGGGGTCCATCTGTGAATGATGAAGATTGCTGTATATAAAAGGGATCCAGGAGGCCATGTCTCTGTACAAAATAGAATAGGTTTCAATTTCAGTTGCTTTTTTTCATTTCCCCAATAAATGGGGGAAATGCGATAGTCACAAAACATGCACGATGTGACTATTGCGCATGCGTACATTGCGATGGCGATGTTCAAACGATATATTGTGCAGGCCTAGTGCCTATATTCGACCAATATTTTTCGTCGAGAGCATAGAATCTTTACATAACTAAAATATAGCCTACTTGTTGATTTCAATGTGAGAGCCTGTTTGAGGAACAGATGTGAAATAAGAAAAACAACATTTAACTCCTCAAAAAGAGAAAATCTTGCTTTTTAAATGTACCCATGCAGTGATGAGGAGGTGAAGCAAGATGGCACATTAGTGAACAGTGATTATATAACTGCTGATACTTAGATATATGCAAATATTAAATATCTGCTCTTACTCATATACCAATAATATTGTGCATCCCTGAAAATTAACACTATTCTTTTAAAAAAAGTGATTACAAAGAGTTTCAAAATTCAACATTAGGTGCAGTTTGTTTTACCTTGAAATAAGAAAACATAAATCTCATGGACAAATGTGTTCACCCGCTCTCTTAATGTGGCCACCATGAAAAAATGTATGTTAATTCTGAAAACCTGACATTATTCGCCATGTCAGCAAAAAAAAAAAGTGGAGCTAAAATCAGCTGTGGATTTTTCTATCAAAGCCATTTTTTTTTTTGCATTTTTGATAAAAGAAATAAAAAAGAAAGTAAAATAAACTTTGAAAATCATTAAATGTTTTGTCATTTCTATGAAATAAGAACAATGACGTATTGCATTTGTGTTTGAACATATATCTGTGTTTGTAAAAGAAGCTCTTTTAGCAGTTAGGCATATATTTGCCTTCTCAATTGGCCTTTAATCTTGTTTAATATTGTTTTTTTATCCTTCCCTGTCGCACTGAGATTGTGAAAATATAAAGTGCAATTCCAGTAAAAAGCATTATTATGATATTGTTACAAAATATTTCTTTAACTCAGGACACTTTTACTAAAGGACCTTAAGGAATTTGGTAGTGATGCCTAATTATGAACATGTGTCAAATCATTTCCCTTTAACCATGTCGTTTATAATTTTACCCTCAGTGAATTTAACAACAGCTTTCACAACATTTGAGGCCATTTGTATGTATTAATATTTTAAGCACAGGCCTTACGTCCAGGATATAAATACTGAGATTTATTAGAACATTTATCAAAACTTCAGTGTAATATAAACCGACGTGATGCAACGTGATGATTTAAAAAGTAGATCTGCTCTCTGCTTTAAACATCTTTATAGTTATTTGGCAAAAAAAAATACATATCAGGTGGTTTTTACACAAAATCTTAAGAAAGAGACATTTATGTTAAACTTTCATTTTCAACATTTGCTGCTTGACTGAAAGTTTACACTGGTGAGGACATAAAACAGATTTATAAGACTTTGGATACAAACATGTCACCTATACTCAAAATTCCATATAATTGAAATGTTTTCTTGCTTGTTAAATTTTCTAACCATATTTAACATTTGAAATGTATTGCCTAATTTCTTCTTGAATTTGGTTTAGATAATGACATGCTAACCAATTGGTCATTTCTCATTGTAGCTAAGAATCTGATCTTAATGGGATTTATCTGGTTAAATAAAGGTTTAGAACGTACATAAATAACTTGATACTTCCATGTGAATTTTTCACCTACTATGACTCCCAGAAACTTAATATAGTCAAACTAAGTTAGTTTGGATACTATCTATGAATATTTTTTCTTATTTTTGTTTTTGTTTAAAAAAAAAAAAAGTAAGATTAGATTAGGTCAGGGGTGGGCAACTGGCGGCCCAGGGGCCATATGTGGCCCTTCACCTCGCTCTATGAGGCCCACCAGTCATTTCCACAAAAAAACAAAAACTGGAAAAATGAAAAAACAAAACAACAGTTGCTAAATATGATACATCATGATCAACCAGTACCATATAATGCATAACTCTGGATAGGTGATTAAATATTTTTACTAACCTTAGATCGCTGGTACATGCTTTGTTTTTACATGTCATTTAAGTTCCTACTCAGCTATGATTGTGTCTCTAAAAATATTTCATGAGGCATTAAAACATAATTTATAGTATTGGTAAAAACCATATTTGAAAACAATGGTAATGGTCATATATTTGAGCTTCAAAAACTTGTAAACATTTGTTCTTTTACTGCATTAAAAAGGAGAATAAGCTTAAAACTTGTGTCATGTTCATTTTGATAATTCTTAATTTTTAATTGTGTTTGAGTTAGAATATTAATGTGTTGATATAATCCTTGGTTAAGCTTTATCTTTGTGATTTTTTGTTTATTTATATTTTTCTTCATTGACAGTGCCAACAATATGTAACAGTGCGGCCCTCAGGCACTTAAGAATAATTAATGTGGCCCTTTTGGTATTGATAGTTGCCCACCCCTGGATTAGATGTATCTATTTATTGTGTTCTACTTGGTGAAAAATGGAGAGGAAAGCATGCCAAACAAGTGTTTTACAATTAAAATGTTTTTGTTTTGTTTTTTTTTTACAAAAGTTACCCAATGTTTTTCTCTTGAATAACTGAAAATTCAGTCATTAGCCTAATCCAGACTTAGTTGTATTACTAATACATGCTTGTACAAATTTCCAAGGCCCACCAAGACTTGTGCCTTACATGACCATTTGAGAAACACTGGTATCTTGTTTCTGTGAAAACCTGTTTACATATGAGTATATTTGTGAAATAAAAAACAGAAATGCTTGTGAAATATTGTTCATCATTATGTAAAACCTGTTTGTCCCTTTGAAAAAAAGGGGAAAATTGGCTTTAATTTTATGTTTTGCTCACCAAAACAGCTCTTAGTGCTTCTTTCTAAGAGTTAATATCCAAATGTTGCTTGAAAATGCCTTTTGAAAGTTTTATGTTTGATTCTTTTGTTAAAATTGAAGTTAATGCAGTCCTGACAGTACCCTTCAATTTCTATAAATATAAATATATATAAAATACAGTCCTTTGGCAAAAATGGTACTACTAATGTGGCCCTTTTATTTCCAGATTTCGCCATCCCTAATGGAACAATACAGACATGTTATGATTATTTTATCCAACATTATCTAACAGTCCACTATGACAGGGGCTTTCATTCCTTTCAATAATACATGTATTGCTCTGATTTTTTTAGGTTATCCTCATGAATTTGTCATAAATAAGCAATAATAAGTGAAGGATAATGGCCTGGTAGGATATCAGTGTGTGAATTTAGGTCAAAGTCGTTTAAAGAGGCTGAAATGTGTGGTTAAAACCGGGTTAATTCCGCTTTACACGCTCCTCTTTATATAAACACATACATTGTCCCGTATGAGAAGTTTCTGCTCGACGACAGCGCGCGCGCCTCTTACGTCTTCTGTTACACAACACCCGCTCTCCCCCCTCTCTCCCCACACCACCCGGTAACAACCATTAGCCAATCACGAGCCGGCGCCAGGGGGGTGTGACCAATCAGAGAGGACGACGCTGTGCCAGGGGCGCGCGTCATTGGTTGATGAGGTTCCCGCCCACGTGCCTTACTGACCGACATTCAGACGCGGCCAAAGAAAATGAATTAAAAAAAGAAGCGATAAAAACAGCAGTGAGGCGGAGAGGGACGGTTAACAGCGACATCATGTGGCCAGAAGAGGAACTGCAAGACTTTTAGAAAATGTTCACAAAGGGGAAACTAAGTTAAATTTAAAACTAGAGTTAAAGAAAAGATTTTAGCATTTATTCAAGACATTAAAACAAGCAAAAACTGAACATAACTTTAAAGTCTAGAAACCGGAAATTATATGCAAAGGAAAATACCATTAAATATGGAGTATAATAAAACAAAGTATACATGGTGCTGAACTACCTCTTTGTTGTATTTTTTATGTTTACTGTTACAAAGATTAAAGATTATGCTCATATCTATTAAGCTATGGAAAACATTGTTCTATTATTGTTTGTTTAAATGATAAACCCCTAAAATGACAGAAAGTTTTGCATGCTTAAAATATTACTCAGCAACATCATGCAATGCTTTTTCAGGCCAAAGCATCAGCACAAGGAAATTTTGCATGTCCATAAATAAGTTTTGTGTAGCTCCAAGAATTTTAAGCACATCTGTGAGAAAGTTTTTATTATCAACTTTATTATTATTATTATTATTGTTATTAGGAGGAAATTTTTGTGATGATGAGAGAGTTTTTTTCAAACAAGGACATTTTGTTACACACATTTGATGATTTTATTTCACAATATTCAGCGTAAACATGCTTTACAACCAACAAAATGTTTAACACAACCACTCAGACCTTGAAAAAACATTTTATGTGCAAACTTTTGTTTGGTGACGAGATTTTGTGATCTCACAAGAAGTAAGGTGATAATGTGGCTGTCTTTTTAAATCAAATGTTTTATTTACCAGCTATTTGACAAACAGTTTGGCCTTTTAAAAGTGAGAAAGTTTTGTTTTTGTACTTAAAATATGTCCTGATTTGATCATGGGAAATATTGATTGTTTTTCTCCACTCATGAGAAAGTTATATGTACCAATGCATACATTTTATTTGATCATATTTAAGTTTTATGAGCCCACAATAAGTTTTACCCATTCATGAGAAATGTTTATGTCACCTAAATAAAGTCTTATATGTATAGAAAAAATGTTTCTCGTTGGTCAAGAGAAAGTTTTACATGCAAGTAACTACATTTTTTTTTGTTGTTGCTTTGTTTAGTACTATACTATGTACAATTATTATTTTTCCTTATTTTCATGTTGGGTGTAATTTCATATGTGCAATACAATCAAATGAATGATAAAAGACTAAGATCATCAAGTGGATATATTTCAAAACAGAGAGAAAGTTGAACATGTTAATAATAATAATTATGTTTGATGAAATATAGAAGAGGATTAAAATAAGAAAGGGATTGTGTTTTCCCAAGTCTGTGAGGAAATTCTAACATTTTTCTTCGATTAAAAAAATGTACCTCTAAAAGATTTTTGTACCTATTTTAATGATTATGTAAGTGTGCTGTTCTTAATTTTTCTAAGATGCATTAAAACATCTTATAAAGGACCATTACAGAAGCACTATAGCAAATTTTAAAATCAGCCTTATTTATGTTGTAAATACTTTTCAAAGTGTTTCCATTCTGCATGATTTATGGATTTTGCCTGATCTACCTCTTCCTGCCGTTAGGGGGCGTCTGCTCCCGCGCTGACCTACATCCAGCGCGTGTTGTTGTGACGTCAGGCAGCCAATCAGAGCGCTCCATCCCGGAAACAGCTGATAAGTCACCTTCTGATTTCAAGGGAAAAATTGGAAGACTTTCATGACCCACAAAACCTTTTAGGCGATCAAATGTCAGGTATTAGACTTATTCCATAAACTAACCAATGATCCAATGACTCGTTTTTGACCGGAAGTTGAATTTTGAGCAAATTAAAATGGGGAATTTAAACGACATGCTTATTTTCCTCTGATTGTTTCAGCACAGCAGAGCAGAGCTATAAAAACACCTCTGTCGATCGTAGGTCTTTATGTATGATGCAATGACGATATTTCCCCTTATTACTGTTGTTGTTTAATATTTTGGCGCCTTCTTGTCATGAGGAAAACGCCTTAAGAAAACAGGAAGCTGCCAAACGTGCGGTGGCGGGAACCTAATAGAAAGGAAGCAAAAAATGCATAACACCCAATATCTGTATAACTTACACAGTGACAATTGAAACTGCAGTGAAATCTTCCATCTGAATTCAGCTTTGCAACCCTGAAATACTGGACGTATTGTTGATGATAGTTTTGTTTATCATTTGATATATGCAGATTAGATTAACAGAACTTATCAACCTCCTTTGGGGAAAGTATGATTCCATCAGTGGTATTTGCATATTGTTTTGTAGCAGATAAAATAATACTTTAAAAAGACATATATAAATCCATATAAAAATAAAAATAAGGCTTTTGGCTGTTTACTTCTTCTCGTTCTCAGTCTATCTGTCACTTCTCCTCTTTAGTACGTAGTTGTACAGTCTGATTAATAATAATAATAATAAGAGTAATAATAATAATATATTTTATTTAAATGGATTTTCAGATACTCAAGGACACTACAGAATAAAACAACAACAACAAACTCAACAAAACACAACAGACAATGATGAATAAGTGCAGAGTATGGCAATTTCACAAGAAAGGTGGTTTTAATTAGGATTTGAAAAGAGATCTTCACCCTTGATCAGGCTTTTTTCTTTCCAGTATGATTGCAGTTTTCTGAGGGCTGTAGAACTACCTTATGAATTAATGAAATATGGCTAGTTTGCTTAGTCTGAGGGCTGCTGGTCTGCAGCAGTGTGCAGAAAATGATAGAAAAAATTATCTCAAATTGTTTTGAGTTTGAACTCAAAGGCAAATCTGAATGTCTGTCATAAAGTCAGAGAGCTTTGTCATTTGATCGGGCACTAAAATATGCACACATATACGTCATTGTGTGCAGATTTAGTCTGTGCTTGGATGCAATTAGACCTTTTTTAAAGCATAAACACTGTATGTTGCATGCTTATTGACAAACTATAAAACAGCAAGCATGCAGAGGCTCCAGGATGATTATAAATGCCTTGAGTGTATCACTAACTGTATGGATTAATACTCTTAAATATTTTTAAAAAAAACTTGTTTATGGATTTGTTTACTCCTTGCTTCTTGAGAGTAAATTTATTCTTTATTTATATTTCATTAACTTTATTATAGTACACCGGGGACTTATGTGCTCTTGTGAGTGTTTTTTCCGATTTATATTAGTGTTTCGTTTTAATCTAGACCACGAGTCTGTAATAAAGTTTGATTAATTGACTGATTGAAGTGCAAATTGGACAAGCTTCCTTTAAAAGTTAAGGACAACGTGGAAATTAGTTCAACTAAGTTTGTCTTTTACCTTATTAACTATCTTGGGACACATTCACACGTTTTTTTTTTAATCCCATTGTTAAAATTTTCCTGTTTCGTAAACGCCTATTTTAAAAGTTTTGTAACACCGGTGTCGCTCAGTTTTGTAACCCGGCTCAAACAAAGCCGTTTGAATTTCCCGCAGCTGTTCACCCCTACGTCATCGCGTCTCCTCTCCTGATTGGTTACGTCTCAGCGTCAATTTAAAGAGCCAAGCACGAACTCTGTTCCTATTGGTCAGCTGCTTTCTAGCGCGAAGATTTCAATAAAAAGGCGAGCGGACTTTCTTTGCCGCTTCAGTCTCTCCTCTACCTCTACCCTGCTGCTGCTAAGCTCTTCTCCAGTCTTTTAATCTGTTGTCTCTTTCATTTCTCCTCCTTTTTCTGTCTGTATTTTTACCTTGAAGAACCAAAATGCTGTCTGCTCGCTCTCCTCTGTCCGTCAAGACCGAAAACTCTCTCAGCAGTGAGGTTAACAAAATGTCTCTGGACAAAGAAAACACGGTAAGACTTTAAAATCATAAGTATCTTATATATTTATAGTCGTATTTAGTACATGCATACATGGTTTAGACTGTTAGCAATGAGTACTTGTTTTTTTGTGTCAGATGGAAGTTTTATCGGATATGCCGTCAGCCATTTTGTACTTTAGCATGCCTGAAATCAGATATCCTGATCTTTTAATTCGACATTTGTGCCTTTGTAACTATAATAATCACATTTATCTTCTCTAAATTGAGTATCTTGTGCCCTTTTTTTATCCCCAGCCTCCGAGTCTGAACAACACCCGGATCCTGGCGTCCAAAACCGCGCGAAAAATCTTTGATGATTCAACAGTAAGTGATCCAAAATGGCTCCATATGCTCTTATACTGCTTAAGCATTAGCTCAAGTATCTTCTGCATGCATTGTCGTTAAATGTTGTCAAGTCGTCATTTGTTTGTTTGAACAAATGTGGCGCCTGAAACGTGACTGATGGCGCCATCAGTCAGCAGATGGAAATCACACACTGCTGTGAAGTTTTGCAAGACTGCCAACATATGTTAAGTTACTGCTTCTGTCATTTACATAAAAATACAATCATAAGTAAAGCTGGGATTTTGATCTGTTGAATTCGAGTAATTCCTGCACAATATCAAATAATCAAAATGCAAGACTGCCTTATTGACTCGACCTAATTGTAAGTTGTAGCCTGTAGTAGTAGTTTGATTTGGTTTTGCACATGTTGAAACATTAATTGGTTTTTAAATGAGATTTACTGTGGAAACATCATCCTTCAGTGTTTAAGTAGACAAACCTACAAACTTTTGAACTATTTAGTCAACACATGAATGACACTTTAAATTCAAAGTGGATTTATGTTAGGTTTGGGATTATATTTTCATGACATCATGGCAATCATTTGATTTTAATTTCATGCCATATCACCCTGTCCTAATTGAAATGCTCTTATTTTGATATCTGCACAGGTTTTCATGTGTGCTTAATATGCAAATGTTTTAATAAATATGGCATGGGGCTTAAGTGTATGCCTGCAAATCACAAATCAGAGCATCAGAGTAGGAGGATTTTTGAATATTTTTTTTCCCCCACACCTTTTGTTTTGTACATGGATACAGTAGGGAGAATTGTCATTTATGCACACAATGCTATACTACACTTTGACTAGTGTGCAGATTTTAATCATGGAAAATACTAGTATCCAGTTTTGAGATTGGAAACTGGGCATTTGTAGGTGAACTATAGGAATTATTGATTTTAGGGATTAGGCACAGATCATCTTTTGACTACGAATGATCAATATAAAATACCAGTGTACATTAAAGAAGGCTTTGGCATTGGCAAATCCAGCTTTGCTTTAATTTTTTCCCAAGTAAAAGGAAATATTCTGTATCGTGAAACACAAAAGAGGCGAGTTAAGGCAAGGGAGGTAGAAATGGTGGTTTAAAATTAAATCATTATCTCAGATTCAGTTACATGGTCAAATACCTTTTTAGTTGACCATGTATGTCTGATACAACTGCTGGTGTGCAGCCATTTTCTAAATTCTATCTGCCTTTGGTAATACTTAAGAGATGACTAGCATTCTCAGCCATGTGCTGGAATAGACTACGGGAAGGGAAGACAACAGAAGACGGTTTGTTTTTGTTGGAAGGAATCTATTTGCATGCTGTATCCCAATGTGGTTGATATAGCCAAAAAATAACTGTTTTTGGGTTCAAACCAACTTCAGCATCTTATAGAAAAGTTGAGGCTAACGTTGGTGGATAAAACACAACTGTCTGGGGAGTTGATTTTGGGTCCTGTAGTGAGAAGAACTGAAGGTTTTTTTTTTTCTTCCTGTGCATTAATGTGACCTGCTTGGTTTTCCTTCAGCCCAAACCTGTGAAGAAGAGCAGCAGCGAGGAGGAGCCTCTGCTGAAGGAGAACCCTCGCCGCTTCGTCATCTTCCCCATCCAGTACCACGACATCTGGCAGATGTACAAGAAGGCCGAGGCCTCTTTCTGGACTGCAGAGGAGGTGCAGCACCACCCTCAAGACCTGTCATTATCCATCTATCTGAAGTGTAAGTGTCATTCTAACACCTGGTTTGTTTTCAGGTGGATCTGTCCAAGGACCTGCTGCACTGGGAGACCCTGAAGGACGAGGAGCGGTACTTCATTTCTCACGTGTTGGCCTTCTTCGCAGCCAGTGACGGCATCGTCAACGAGAATCTGGTAAGTCATGAAGTTTCCAGTTCAAAATATTTGATTGCTGGGAATTGATTATACACCCCAAGTCAGTTTTATTTTATCCAACCTCGACGATGAGTACACCAGAGACTACCAGTACTTGTTATATAAACTCTGGATGGCAACCCATAGCAACAGATGACTTAAACTAAAGGAAACCCCACACCACTACGCACCCATTAGTTTTAATTAGCTTTTTAGGCTCCATGTGCCTTCTGTCTTTTTTTCTCACTGTCATACATTTACTATGACGTCAAGGAATGTTCTGTTTCTTCCATGTCTAAATATAAAGTGGCAGAAACAAAAGGATGGAAGTTTCAACACTTGTTACATTTTAAGCGACTGTGATGCTAAATCTGTTACTGCTGTCCACCAGGTGGAGCGCTTCACTCAGGAGGTTCAGGTGACCGAGGCCAGGTGCTTCTACGGTTTCCAGATCGCCATGGAGAACATCCACTCAGAGATGTACAGCCTGCTCATCGACACCTACATCAGAGAGCCCAAAGAGAGGTGAGGGGGTGATGTCCAGGTTTGGCATGGAGGGCTGTTCTCACTGCCACCATGCTGTAACTGAGTCTGATGTCAGAGCTTTATGAAGTTTTGCTCCTGCTCTGTCTGACACTGTTTTCTCCCCCCATCAGAGAGTATCTGTTCAACGCCATTGAGACTCTGCCGTGTGTGAAGAAGAAGGCCGACTGGGCCATCAACTGGATCGGGAACAAGAGCGCCAACTACGGTAAAGCTGCCCTCTGGTGTCCCCTGGTCTGATTATCCATCAGGTGTTTGTGTGTTTCTGTACTCACCTGTTTCCTCCTCATGCAGGAGAGCGTGTGGTGGCATTCGCTGCTGTGGAGGGCATCTTCTTCTCTGGTTCATTCGCTGCCATCTTCTGGCTGAAGAAGAGGGGCCTGATGCCTGGTCTGACCTTCTCCAACGAGCTCATCAGCAGAGACGAGGTCGGTGATCCTCCGCTCATTATGCAGAGCTGCCGTCGTGTTGTCTCATGTGCTAACCGTGTTCTTACCGTATGTTCAGGGTCTGCACTGTGACTTCGCCTGCCTGATGTTCAAACACCTGCTGAACAAGCCGTCAGCAGAAACCGTCACCAGCATCATCAAGAACGCCGTGGAGATCGAGCAGGAGTTTCTGACCGAGGCTCTGCCCGTGAAGCTGATCGGGATGAACTGTGACCTGATGAAGCAGTACATCGAGTTCGTGGCAGACAGACTGATGCTGGAGCTCGGGTTCAGCAAGGTAACCAAACTCACCATCACATCGCTCATTCTGTTCATGGAAGAATATCTTAATTCCTAGATTAAAATCAGATCAACAAAAAAGATGTGACGTGATCAAGGAGTCAAACTAGGAGAAGTTCAATGAAGGGAATGACAGGTGTGACATATTGGGACCCAAGGGGTCATTGTTTAAATGTCAAGAGTTTGTAATTATGACAAAGTTCCTCACAAAGTTTTTTCCTACAAAGTTTCACGATAAGCAAAGTTTTATAGATATTTTTTTATAGCGGGGAAACTTCTTAACTTAAAAATCCATAAGCATGATCACCTTATATCCAAGATCATTCTGTAAAGTCTAGTGTGGTACATAAGATTCAACTAGCTGTGCTACACTCGCCAAAAACAATACTTAACCCGCCAAGAATGGCAGTAGGTATGTTACCAACTCTTGAATTGTACTTCCTGTTTTTTGAACTAAGACACTCCTGGCAATTTTTATCCAGCATTTTCAATGTTTGAGGAGGTTTGCAAGGTTTATTTTGAACGTTACAACTGTACTTTTGTCTGAACCTTAAATGGTGGATTCTGTGTTGTCTAGTAAATTTGATCAGGTAGTAATGCAACCACACTGATTCTAATACTACTGTTAATGTTCACAGCTCTTTTGCCTACAATATCTTAGATGACTAAAGTTTTAGTCATCTAAATTTTTTTGAATTTGTGTGCAGTTTAAGTTGGCAAAATTTTCCCAACATTTGCTGTAAGTGTAGTCTACAAAAGTATGAAGTCTTAAGTGTAAGGCAACTTTGTTTCTGTAAATTTCTGAAGATATTTTTTACACTTGGATAAAATGAACCATTAATAACCCTTTATTGAATGTTAGTAAAGTCTGAATGTCTAACTGAACAAACAAACCTTTCTGTGTGAAATGCAGTCACCTTTATTTAGCCTACCTGGCAGAGCATCTCAGTTACAATACCAGAACTGACCACAAATAGTGAACCTGCTCTACATGAATATATCAATTCATAAAGAGAGCAGCTCTGATTGGATCGCTCCATAACTTATCCCACCACCACCAAGCTAAGGCAGCTGTGATTGGATGTCCCTCTGAACTCATCCAACCTTCAACACAACAAAAGTAGCTGTGATTGGATAAATTCCAAAGTTGTCTCTACTTTCTACATGACCAAATTACGTCTGATTGGTTAAGTCAAACATTTTCACCAGTTTTTTAATTCACAATGTCAGTTTGGTGTATATTTTTTCTAACTTGGGTTATGTGGAGGATCTGTTGCTGTGGGTCTGTGATGATGATCTGCGCAGGGGTACGGACCTCAGCCGATGATGGGGGCTGAGTGCTGCTGCTGAGCTCTGATTGGAGGACGAGTGGTTCACTGACGGGGCGGCAGTAGTGCGATACAGACGCCACACTGAACAGACCCACCTCATGAGCTCTGCTTTAATAATGATGGAATTATTATTGTGTCTAACCCACTCTGATCTATGTGTGCAGATCTACAGAGTGGAGAACCCCTTTGACTTCATGGAGAACATCTCTCTGGAGGGAAAGACCAACTTCTTTGAGAAGCGAGTGGGCGAGTACCAGAGGATGGGCGTGATGTCGGGCCCCACGGACAACACCTTCAGGCTGGACGCAGACTTTTAGATGCAATACATGAACTTAAACACCTCGGGCTGAAGGCAAGCTGCACTTTGAATTGGACTGAGCCCTGAGGTGGAACAGAGTAAATGTGGCAGGAGATAGACTTGGAGCGTTTAACTCAGGATGTGCTGAACAGGTGATTTTTGATGGACACGTGTGTTCACCTGGAGAACTGCTGAGTCATGTAAGATGTATTTAAAATAAGATTTAAACTCAGCAGGGTGGAGGTGAGCTTCTGGGACCAACACTGCTTTTTATTTGTAAAATAACGTCAGAGTTTTTTAGATTGCTAATAAGTGTTTTTATAAGGACCTACTTTTTGCTTTTAGGTGGTTCAATGTAGCTGTACAGTTTTTTTTCTTTGCAATAAATTGAGTCTGTTGCAAGAAATTGCTTTGTGCGACTTGTTCATGTGATCAATTTTATGATAAGTAGATAATATAACTGGGGTAATACTGTGGTTAAAATGTGCAAAACTACATCTTGTAACAAACATATGGACTAAAATAAGTACCTGAGCTGTCTCACTAATGTTCTCACTAATATAGTTAAAATTTCAATTTCAGTACTTTTGTAAACCAACAGGCAGCCTTAAAAGTAACACCCTACCTGTTAAACTGAGATTTTATGCTCACACTAACTAGAAGCAGTATTTTTTTTTTTTTTTTCCTTTCATAGGCCCAACTTTTTTTATGCCAAGGAAATTTTAAACTGAATCACAGTTTAATGGGAAGTTAAATATTAAACACTGGTATGTTCCACACCTTTTAGCTACTAACTAAATGTCAATACCAAAGTAATATTTAACATGTAGAAGTTAATTCAAACTCAATTGATTCTTTGAATACTTGATGTCTGTTTCAAAGCTGCACCAGTTTTACCCCCCCACACCAGTTAAGAGCCAATGAACTGAAGAACAGGAGATTTTTTTTACTAAAAGAGTATGCATGTGTGTTTAAAAAAATGCTATTTCTTGAGCAAAGTTATGATAATCATGACACCAACATATCTCTGATTACATGAGTGGTAACAGTTGGGTAAAGCATCTAAGGTTGAATTCTGGAAAAATCTAAAATGACATTCATTTGGTCTGGGGGTGGGCATGTGGTGCTTCAGCTCAAACTACCTGCATCTCTGCTCGCTAAATAAATATCCATGCAGGAAAGTCTAGATGTGTAAAAAAGAGCCTTACATTGGTTTTAAGCCAGTTAAGCCTGTTGAACTTCATTTTTCTAGGTTTTAGTTTGTCAATCGCATGAGTCAAGAGCTGAACCTGAACCAAATCTCTAATGTCCATTTCAAATGTTGGCAGCTTCATCTGTAGGGCTGGGTTAAAAAAAGTCGAATTCCCTTCAAATGGTTCATAAGCGATCCATAACATCCACAGATCAATCTTTTAACTTGGGTGGTTTTTTCTTCTTTGGATGTGCAGAGAAGCAGTTTAGCGTTGCTTTCTACTGAACAAGATCTCATGAGATGTTACTGCAAACAAACATGAAGCACTATATGGACACCACTGGCAAGTTTAAAAGCTGATGTTTGGATGTACAGTATTTTAGATTTAAGAAGTACAAAGGAAAATATGAGTTGGACAAAAAAGTAATATGCAGAGTATGCATTAATGCATATCATTAAAATATGATTAATGTAACTGCTTTGGGTTTAGTTCTTCATGTTAAAACAATTATGTACCAGGTCAAAAGGTCACTTTTTAAATTTACAGCACCATTTTGAAGACTGAATAAATATCGAATTGAATCGTGAATCAAATCGATTTGAGACCTTGTAATATCGAATCGATCCAGAAAACTCGAATCGATACCCAGCCCTATTCATCTGAGCAAAAGTGTGTGTGTGTGTATATAAATGATTTATGTTTGCATATGATGCAGCTTGTTACTGCTGGCCTGTCATCAGACCAAAGTGAATGTAAATGTGGATTTCCAGAATCCAAAAGGTTACTCAAAGGTGTGTATATTAATCACTCTTAAGATTAATTTTTTAATCTTAAAAAAAAATTAAACCTGATTTAAATTTAAATGGTGGAAATTCAGACACTTGAGTCCCTCTTGGTGACCAACATACTCACAGTTTAGAAATCCAAAATAAAGTTAGTAAATGTATAAACACGCAATCATGGTTAAGTATTAAATTTTAAATTAAATGAGTTTGCATCCTTTCATTAATTGCTTTGCTCTTGGTGTTATCATTAGTAGAAAAATTAAACCAAGAATTGCCATTGAAAAACTGTTTCCTTTTTTGTAAGTTATATTTTTCTAGGCCTGAGTCTTATTTGTATGTCATAATATCAGTTCCCCTTGATAATGATGGAGTTACACACAAATCATCTGCATATGTTCTGACAGTCTACATCCATATATTTAATGTAACCAGTGATAAGTTCCATAGGGAGTCTCAAAATGTGTGAGGGGGGTTTTAATGATGCTTACTCATTCACTGACTCCTTTTATTAGGTATACCTGCTCAGCTGCTCAATCATGGTAGTTCCTATAATACTTAACATGAAAGACACTCCAGGTTGTGGTAGAGAAAGAAATGAAGGACATTTGACATAAAATACACACATTTGCACTTTTTTTTAATCAAAATTTGCCGGGGGCAATCATTCTCCGTGTAAAAGAATATGTTGATACAAAACAGGCAATTTGAATTAAATGTTAACAAGCTGAAATCTTTATATCACCAACCTTTAAAATAGTGTTGGTGGTGAAGTAGAAACACGGTTACATTTGAAATGTGACCACATTTATTTTAGAACATTTAATGTAAATTCCACCCTACATGCTCTCCCGGTGTTTTGACCTTTTCACAGTTTTGGGTGGAGGTCAGTGAATCTTTAAATTGAGATCATGAGACAGAGGATCAGCAGGCTCCAATAAAACATCTGCTCTGCTTAAGGATACGACAATGACGTCAGCTCCCTGATGGTAACATTTATAAATTTTACTCAACATAAGGATGTTTCAAGCATCTTCATTTATCTATCGTATAGCGGTTGCTTTATAATGCATTTTCGATCATTAAAATATGTTGAATATCTTTCGTTTATTTGGCCTGTATTTCCGCTTTAATCTCATCCTTTAATCCACAGGCCTAGATGACGTCACTTGCGGAAGTAAACAAAAACCCAAACTGGCCGAAGTAGACATTTCTTCTCCAACATGTCGGTTTCTAACCCACGCCAGACTTTCATAAACCCGGTAAGAATCTTACTTTTAAATATCTTAAACATATAACGCCATTATAAAGTAATATTAAAGTCTTTCTTGACTTCAAATTTGATTTTCCAACGACTTTTTCCGTAATAAATGATTGTTAGCCTCCAATGGGTGCGACAAATGTCTGTTTGCCGTATCAGCTTCACCAGGTCGTTAATAATTAAAGATACGTGCTTTTATGTAACATTTGTCCTTATTTATGTATCTATTTATTTAAATGTAAAAGCATTGTAAATATTTTATGAAGCATTTTTATTTTCAAAGGTATGCACTTTGGATCTAATTACACAATGAAATCCAGTGTTATTCATCTTTATTTCGGTAAACTTCGGACTTACAATCGACTTTTTTACCTGTTGGTTTAAAATGAAGTTGTTCCATGTATGCCGAATTCAGTAAAAGTTATTTTTCTGTCATAGCAATACAAGATTTCTTTGTTGTTTTTCTGGTTACGTAGAAGATACTCGACAGGAAAGTAAAGTTTAGTGGTTTTTGAATGGAGTTTGGTTCATGTCGATTTGCCGTCCGTCGTATAACGGATTCTCTTTTAGCTGCTTTACTTTATACAGATATAACAAATCTTGAAAGTAAGCGAGTACTGGTAATTTAAAAACAAACAAAATAACAATAACTAACGTCAGCAACAAATAAAGCTTGTTGCTTTTCTCTTAGTCATCGCGAGGGTCCAAAATCATAAATGAAACTGAAACTGAAATAAATGATCAGCGCTAAAAAAGCGACAGTTATCTTGAGATATCAAGCTTTGGGTTAATTTTTTGGTGCCAAAATAATATGTACTATTTTGTTAGAATTTCCCATTATTCTCCTACACAATCGTTTTATTCATTATATCATACAAACCTTAATTCAGGTGAAACTGGAACGTTGTGTAAAATGTAAATACAAACAGAATACCGTGTTCTGCACATCCTTTTCCACCTATATTTAACAGAATATCTTCGAAAGCAATTTGTTTAATGTTCAGCTTGTACTGTTCTTCGTAAATATTAATTCATTTTGAATTTGGGCATGTTTACCACTGTGACGTCACCTTTCCTTGAAACTAAATTCAGTAAGTGTTTCTAAACTGAGGACACTTACTGTTGAAGCTTTGTAGGTAAAATTCTTTCACGTTCTTGCTCGGTGTTCAACTTCAGCTTTCAATAATCTTGGGGTCTGTCATCTTATTTTGAGCTTTATAATGCTCCCCACATTTTCAGAGTGAGACCAAGCAGGTCAGTCTATTACATGTTCAGGGGAGGCAGGCGTGGACTGCAGCAGGTCAGTCTAGTCCCTGTTTAGTGGAGACAGGCGTGGACTGCAGCAGGTCAGTTTAGTACCTGTTCAGTGGAGGCAGGCGTGGACTGCAGCAGGTCAGTCTATTACATGTTCAGGGGAGGCAGGCGTGGACTGCAGCAGGTCAGTCTAGTCCCTGTTTAGTGGAGACAGGCGTGGACTGCAGCAGGTCAGTTTAGTACCTGTTCAGTGGAGGCAGGCGTGGACTGCAGCAGGTCAGTGTAGTCCCCGTTCAGTGGAGGCAGGCGTGGACTGCAGCAGGTCAGTCTAGTTCCTGTTTAGTGGAGGCAGGTGTGGACTGCAGCAGGTCAGTCTATTACATGTTCAGGGGAGGCAGGCGTGGACTGCAGCAGGTCAGTCTAGTCCCTGTTTAGTGGAGACAGGCGTGGACTGCAGCAGGTCAGTTTAGTACCTGTTCAGTGGAGGCAGGCGTGGACTGCAGCAGGTCAGTGTAGTCCCCGTTCAGTGGAGGCAGGCGTGGACTGCAGCAGGTCAGTCTAGTTCCTGTTCAGTGGAGGCAGGCGTGGACTGCAGCCGGTCAGTCTAGTACCTGTTCAGTGGAGGCAGACGTGGACTGCAGCAGGTCAGTCTAGTACCTGTTCAGTGGAGGCAGGCGTGGACTGCAGCAGGTCAGTCTAGTACATGTTCAGAGGAGGCAGATATGGACTACAGCAGGTCAGTCTAGTACCTGTTCAGTGGAGGCAGGTGTGGGCTGCAGCAGGTCAGTGTAGTCCCCGTTCAGTGGAGGCAGGCGTGGACTGCAGCAGGTCAGTCTAGTACCTGTTCAGTGGAGGCAGGCGTGGACTGCAGCAGGTCAGTCTAGTACCTGTTCAGTGGAGGCAGGCGTGGACTGCAGCAGGTCAGTCTAGTACCTGTTCAGTGGAGGCAGGTGTGGGCTGCAGCAGGTCAGTGTAGTCCCCGTTCAGTGGAGGCAGGCGTGGACTGCAGCAGGTCAGTGTAGTCCCCGTTCAGTGGAGGCAGGCGTGGACTGCAGCAGGTCAGTCTAGTACCTGTTCAGTGGAGGCAGGCGTGGACTGCAGCAGGTCAGTCTAGTACCTGTTCAGTGGAGGCAGGTGTGGGCTGCAGCAGGTCAGTGTAGTCCCCGTTCAGTGGAGGCAGGTGTGGACTGCAGCAGGTCAGTCTAGTACCTGTTCAGTGGAGGCAGGCGTGGACTACAGCAGGTCAGTCTGGTACCTGTTCAGTGGAGGCAGGTGTGGGCTGCAGCAGGTCAGTGTAGTCCCCGTTCAGTGGAGGCAGGTGTGGACTGCAGCAGGTCAGTCTAGTACCTGTTCAGTGGAGGCAGGCATGGACTACAGCAGGTCAGTCTAGTACTTGCACTCTTTAGTCTGAGGCCACGCTGTTGTAACTCAAGCAGAATGTGTCTTTATTGTCTCCATGAAAAAGATGGATGGCTGCATGTTGCTCTTAAACCTGTATGAACCTTTCAGCATTAATGGAGCTTTCACAGATGTGCAGGTTACCCAAGCCATGGGCACTAACACCCCCCATACCATCACAGATGCTGTCTTTTGACCTTTGCTCTGATAACAGTCTGGATGGTCCTTTTTCCTCTTTAGCCTGGAGGACACCACGTCCATGATGTCCAAAAACAGTCTGACATGTGGACTCAGACCACAGCATGCTTTTCCACTTTGCCTCAGTCCATCTCAGATGAGCTCAGCCCAGAGAAGCCGGTGGTGTTTCTGGGTGTTGTTGATATTTGTCTTTGTCTTTGCGTGGTAGAGTTTGACCTTGACCTTGTAGATGTAGAACTGTGTTGACTGACATGAGCCCACGTGATGATATCCTTTACGCAGTGATGCTGCTTTATAATGCAGAGCTGCCTGAGGGATTACAGGTCACAGACATTCAGTGTTGGTTTTCAGTCTTGCTGAGATTTCTGTGGATTTTTTCGATCTTTTCATGATATTATGAACTGTGGATGATGAAATCCCTGTAAAATGTAAATGTTCTTTATTTATACATCCCTTTACAACAACCTTTTCGGTGAACCAAAGTGCTTTACAATAGGTGGAAGTAAAAAGCAATAAATAACACAATTAAAAATAAATAAAAGCAACAACAGCAATAAAAGCAATGAAAACAATAAAAGCAATAAGAGCAATAAAATTAAACAGAGTAAAAGTAAAAGTGTCACCACACTACTGGGTATTAAAAGCCATCCTAAATAAATATGTAGTCCTTGCATTTGTATGTTGAGAAATGTTCTTGTTCTTCTTTTTTGGAACTTGTTGGGGGCATCAAATTCAAAATGAGTAAATATTTCTTAAAACGTCTGTAGGTTTTGCAGTTTGAACATTACATCTTGTCTTTGTGATGCCTTGAGTTGAATAGAGGTTAAAAAACATTTGAAAATCATTGTATTCTTTTTTTATTTACATTTTACACTACCTCTAGACTTCATTGGAATCAGGGTTTGCAGTAGTTTAAGATAAACTAAAGTTATTGTGTGCATTGGTTTTTATGAATATATCTTATTTCATCATTTAATGATCTGCATCTTTGGCTCTCTCCCTTCAGGCGATCCCCTTCGTGGGGACGATCCTCGGCGGTTTGCTGCCGGGTGAGATGGTTCTCATTCAGGGCTCGGTGCCGTCTGACTCTCAGAGGTGAGGATTTAAAGACAAAGGTTTGTTTGACATGTTACCTGGTGTGGCCTCCTAAACCAGTCTGACATGCACATGGGCTCATACTTCACTGAAAACCAACAGAGGACACCTTTAAGTTTAATTCAGGGTTCATTCAGATGCTTTAGATCCTTATATTTCTTGATTCTTTAATAAAAGTAACTTCTTAGCACCTGCTCTATCAATAAGTACTTACAAAGTGCCTCGATTGATGAGGAAAAGGGCAAAATGTTGGTGGATAATAACATGGACATTGTTTGTCAGGTCAGACAGAGAAACTTAAAGATGATTCAAACAAAAGGAGACGGAGGTTTAGTAAATCCTGAGGGTCAAGTAGATTTATTTTCTGGGGTGGGTCAGCAGCTTTCACACCTAAGATCATGCTGAAAACACAAAGAACACCATATTATTACTAATTTTAAAATTGCTTCTTTAAAGGAGACATAGCATGCTGATGCATGATTTAATACTTACATATAATATAATAAATTTGAAAACAAGACCTTACACCCTCTTAATTTTCAAAAATGAAATATTGTATTTTTTCTGATATCCTAGAACGAGATTTGATGCCTCTGAAAATAAGTCATTGCGAGATGTCCGGGAGATTTAAATCGTCGTGACGACACGAGGTACCTTTCTTTTTATTGGAGTAATCTGATAAAACACTTCCTCCTCTGTGATGTCCGTTAGCCACAAAACCGTCACCGAGGAACACATCCACCAGCAGCAGTAGATATGTCACTGGCTCACACCCACTCATTACCAGCTCTGGCCTGTAGGGGGACTCAATACGCGGTCGCTGCATTGAGCCTGCCGGAAAATACAGTAGAAGAAGAAGGACAGACTGGCTCAGCCCCCCGATAGAACTGACCAATCAGAGCACAAAGGGCTGTGACGTTGCGAGGTAACTTTAGGTCAGCCTGGAAACGGAGCGTTTCAACGAGAGCTTGATAATGGCCTTAAATGAGGATATTGAGAACGCAATTGTGAGACAATGAAGGAACTAAATGACTTGTACTGAGGGCAGAAATGCTTTACAGGCATCCTAGTCTGGCATAGTGAAAAGGAGAAACAAGCATGATTTGTCTCCTTTAACAACTTGACGTAAGTAGAGGTTAAAAATGTAAATATGAATAACATTAACAAAACCACATCAAAACTAGAAAAGCACTTGGAGAGCGCAGCCCTCCACCAGCACCACAGTCCTCACCCATATTGTGATTTTTACCATAAATATTACTCCTACCTTTATTTCATCTAAATATTTAGATTCCTTGGCCGTGAAAACATACCAAGATAAATGATAAATGATATCTATTTTAGTTCAGTAGTTATTCACGAAAATCACATTTTTCGTCATGGCGACCAGACAGTGATCCAGATCAACACCAAAATTGAATCAGTTCTTCCTTTTCCCATGCTGAACATTTCCTGAAATCAAAATCCATCCATTACTTTTTGAATTATTTTGTTCACAGACAGACAGACGGACAGACAGACAAACAAACTCTCCCGAAAACATAACCTTCTTGGCGGAGGTAATGAGAGTATAAAACAATAAGATGACAAAAGTATAAGAGAACGACATCACATCATGAATGATAAGGATTTGAGAGTAAATGAAATCAGGGCTGATAAACAAAAGATTTAATTAAAACATGTTTTAATCTGTACAGTGCCCCTGAGTGTCATGAAAGGTGCTTTTACATAAAATGTATTATAATTATAATTATAATTAAAACATGACGTGATGGTAGCAGCAGGACTAAGAATACCACGGTGTTCAATTGTGGAACAAATATTTTATTTACTGGCAGAGCCTCTGTCCCCTGGATAGAGATTGATGCCATAACATATTTTAATATCAAAAACTTTTTGAATTTCAGTTCGGTAAAATATGATTAATGTACCACTTTCTTTTGTTATATACAATTTCTTTGTTGGTGTTTTCTCTCTTTTTTGTAAGATGTATGATATTATTTGATTTTTGTTAGTTTTTCTTTTAATACTGGAATTAATGTCTTTTAATTACCTCCACCAAGGAGGCAGTGTACTTGCTGCCATATATGTGCTTGTTTGTTTGTTTGTTAGCAAGATTAGGCAAAAACTACTGGAGGATTTTGCTGAAATTTTCAGAAGATGTTGGTTTGGTGTGTGTTTTCAGGGCCAAGGATCATATTATGATGGTAACTTTATCACGGAACTATTTCATATAGATGTAACAGCAGGATGTGAGCTACCTTGGCGGAGGTTTGTGCTCTCTGAGTGCTTTCTATTTTTATCGTTATTGACTCTTGAGGTGAGGTTTGCAATAAGCCAACAGTCAGTTTCTGCTTCGCCTGCACATGTGTGTGAATTTTTTACCTCCACCAAGAAGGTTATGTTATTGCCGGAGTCTGTTTATTTGCTTGTTTCTCTGTTAGCAACATAACTCAAAAAGTTATGGACAGATTTTGCTGAAATTTTCAGGAAATGTCCGGATTGGGACAAGAAACAAACAGTTAGATTTTGGGAGTGATCCGGATCGACATCTGGATCCAGACATTTTTTAAAGGATTCTTTAACATTGCAAGATGGTACCATTTTCAGCCTATTTATTAATTTCCTTAAGCAGCAATACAAACAAAAGTCACTATTTCTTGTTATTACAATGGAATTTCAATGCGGTCACAGAGTGAAAGAAGCAGAAATAACATGGCAAATATGTCGTCATTAAATAAAACAATGCTGTAAAGTGCATTTAACTATCTCCCTCCCCTTCTCCCCCCCTCCCCCGCTCCCTTTCCCACCCCGCTCCCACCCACAACACCACACACACACACACACACACACACACACACACACACACACACACACACACAAAAACAAGAAACCCCCCACATAATTAGGAACAACTATAAAGTCAGTGATAAGGACAAATAGCTAAATAATAAAAAACAAAAGTTCCTCAAGTAGCGGCATTATCATCTTCAGGAAGCAGATCAAGATTATCCACATACTCCATAGAAGGTTTCCAGATTTCATAAAAAGTCTTAAGGGACCCTTTTAATGAATGTTGCATCTTCTCGAGTTTAAAGCAGTTTAAAATCTCCTGTATCCATTTATTATGTGTTGGAGGAGAGGCATGTTTCCACTTAAGAAGAATGGAACGTCTGGCTTGAAGTGTTGTAAAGGCAATGGCTCGTTTAATATTCAAAGGAATATTGGGGTTTTGGGGTAAACCGAATAGAGCTGTCAATGGATCTAAATTGATAGGTATATGAAATATGTCACTGAGGGATCTAAAAATGTCAGACCAAAACGTGCTGAGCTGAGGGCATGTCCAGAAAATGTGTAGATGTTTAGCTGGGGCTTGATGACATCTGTTACATTCACTATTTTTATCAGGGAATATTTTGGCAAGTGTGGCATTAGTATAGTGTGCTTTAAAAGGCTATTCATGCTTTTATTAGTTCCCGCCTGGACTATTGCAATGCCCTTTATGTCGGCCTCAGCCAGTCTTCCCTCTCTCGCCTTCAGCTCGTTCAAAATGCTGCGGCGAGATTTCTAACAGACACGCCAAGACGTGAGCACGTCACCCCTGTGCTGTCGTCTCTCCACTGGCTTACAGTTCATTTTAGAATTGATTTTAAACTTTTGTTGTTTGTTTTTAATGCCATTCACAGCCTGGCTCCTCTATATTTATTGGAGATTTTAACTTTACGCAGTCATATGAGGGACCCTGCGTTCTTCTGGCTGGCTCCTTTTGGATGCTCCAAGGTCGAGATATAAACGGTGGGGGGTTCGTTTTTTTGCTGTTACAGGACCTACGTTGTGGAACAAGCTGCCCCCAAACATTTGCACCACGACCGACTTTGGTCTTTTTAAATCTAAACTAAAAACTCACTTTTTTAGAATGGCTTTTAAGCCTGACTAAGGCTTCTAGGTCTTATGCTCATGTTAGTTTTATTTTGTTTTATCTTTCCGTATGGCTTTTATGCACCTTGCTGCTGTGTCACACCTCCCATTGTATTCTAATGTATCTTTGGCTTTTATGTATTGTTCTTACAGCATTGTTTTATGTTGTTTTTATCCATAGTGTTCTTATTTATTTTCTGACACTACTGTAAAGCACTTTGGGGGCCTTTTGGGCTACTGTAAAGGGCTTTAGAAATAAACTTTGCTTGATTGGTTGATTTAAAAAGGATCCATTTGTGCATATTTGTATGTTTTCATGGTCAAGGAATCTAAATATTTAGATCAAATGAAGGTAGGACTAATATTGATGGTGAAAATCACAATATGGGTGAGGACTGTGGTGCTGTCAGAGGTCTGTGCTCTCTGAGTGTTTTTCTTGTATTCACTGTTTCTTTGACTTCTCTTATAAATGTTTAAATAATTAAATTATGAAGCACTCAGAAACACAAACCTCCACTAAGGTAGCTCCCATAGTGCTGTTACATCTAATATGATTTATGACCCTGAAAGCCACACCAAGCACTCAGACAGTTGAGCAAATATGGTTGTTCTCTAATGGCAGTTATCTGGATCCCCACCAAAATTTGACCATTTTTTAGTTGGGCCATTATCAACATCTCCTGAAAATTACTGCAAAATCCATCCAGTGGTTTTTGCATGATGTTGCCAACAATTAACAAACAGAAAAGCATTTGCCAGCAAAAACACAACCTCCCTGGCTGAAGTAAATATAACTGAAGGTTATAAAGAGTAAGAGCAGCAGAGATGAATGTAAACACTAATGACTAACAAAATCAATAGATGCACCCTGCAATTACCTGGTTGGACTTCCTTTTTCCTTCAGAGCTGCTTAATCCTTATCACATAGAAGCAATGAGGAGCTGGAACATTCCTATAGAAATGTTTATTTACCAAACCAACAATCAGCCTCAGAGATGTTTGCTCCATATTGACACTTTAGCATCACACAGGTGCAGCAGCTCTGTCTGCTCTGCCCTGTCTCATTATAACCACATTTTTTATATTTATTCATCCTGCAGGTTCCAGGTAGATTTTACGTGCGGCAGCAGCGTGAAGCCGCGGGCAGACGTGGTGTTTCACTTCAACCCGAGGCTCAAGAAGTCGTGTATCGTCTGCAACACGCTGCAGAGGGAGCGCTGGGGCAGAGAGGAGATCCTGTACAAGATGCCTTTCAAGGCCGAAGCCACGTTTGAGATCATCATTCTCGTCCTGAAGGACAAGTTCAAGGTGAAGTATAAAATAAAGGGTACAGTATGACGTATATTTTAGGACATCCTCAGGTGTCAGACTCATATCTCAAACCTGTGATGAAACAGCCTCAGGCCTCAGGAAATCGGCCTATTTCCTGAAATATATAAAAGTATATAAAAATCTGTTTGTAACCACCAAACACAAGCCTAGCAAAAACAGCCACACAAAGTTGGTTGTTTTAAAATATCCCGTAACGTTCATCCTTTTTATCGCAATGTACTTGTATACGTCTTACTTTAACATATTTTTGTTCATGTAACCCAAAAATATACTTTTTAAATAACAATAATACTAATAACTTTGCATCAGAAAATGTTGAGTAGACTTTAACATCCTTGACCATATTTGTCGCAACATTTCTGGTAAAGTTGTTGTCCTTAAAGGGTGGAGAATTTCTTCAAACTTTGTTGACTGTGAGCAAGAAAGCTCAAAAGTTTATGATGGAATTGGATCAAATTTCCAGGAAATTTTGCCATCGTACTCTTCAATACAACAACCCAACCCTGCTGTTTCAAACTGATATTCCTGCTGCTTTTTCAGAGAAACAAACAATTTTTCTTTGTATTAATTGTGAATCAAAAAGCTGTTTTAAAACACTTTTAAAAGAGGGGGGCTGTGGCTTTTTTGTAGTATTTCCTGCCGTGCCAATATGCGCTCGCTGTTGGTGCTGATATGGACGGCTCTCGATGACATTTATTGTTGTGAGATGCATATTGATGCCAGATCATTTGTTCTGTGGCATGCTCGTCCCACCCTGCTGCTAACGTCAAAGATGAGAGTTTTTCCTAAGACCTGTGGCCATTTCATCAGAGGTCTGAAGCACGAGTCTAACTCCTGAGGATGTCCTTAAATGTACTGTGTAGTACAGCCTTAACCTGCTCTAGTCAAAAGTGTCTTTGAATAACACTAATGAACTGGTGCTGTAAAAAAAAAGATTGATTGACTGATTCATAAAAAGTTCTTTACAACTGAAGTCTGATCTAAAACTATGAATCTTACTCTTCAATCAGCAGCAGCTCTGATAGTTTAAACAGGATTTGAACCTTTTATTTTAAAAAATAAGACTTTCCTGCCCTTTAGCTTTAGTAAAGACTCTGTGCTCTCCCTCCTCCGTCCTGTAGGTGGCGGTAAACGGCGTTCACCTGTTGGACTACAAATTCAGAATGGACCTGGAGCTGATCGACACTCTGAACATCTCTGGAAGTGTCAAAATCGATGCTGTGGGCATCCTGCCGAGCGCTGTGAGTCATCCTGAGAATGTTTTTGTCTGAACTCGTGATAAATCTGTGACTGTAAAACATGTGAGGAGGATGAAGAGGATGGTTTGTTTTTGTGTTTTTTCTTAGGGCACTTCGTCTCCTGCTGCCAGTCTGAGCAGCCAGGAGGAACATATGAACGTAAGAACAAACCAAAGATATGCTTCATTTTATTTAGCTTATTTAAACAAAAAAAGTTGCATTGATTTAATTCACAAGATAATGTAATCATAAAATAACTTTATTTAAATAGCATCTTTAAATACAGATGTTTATAAAGTGCTTTGACAGAAAACAAAAGCAGAACTCAGGGAACAATAAATCAACAATAATGATGTAGAAATTTCCAAATAAGACAAATAGGATGACAGGAAAAATGAAAACACAAATGATCAAGAAAATTGAAGGAACAATAATAGATAAAGTGCTTTTAATAGCACAGCAGTTGTAAAAAGTAAAATGTCAACATTTCTGTATAATAACAGTAATTAAAGGGGTTTTTTATATTAATTTTCTGAAAAAAAAACAGCGAATAAAGGATAAATAGGTGTTACATAATTGGATGATAACATCACGTCTGGAAGATAAAAATAGTAAAGACAGGACAGATCAAATTTTGTTTCTCATATTTATCTATTTATTTACTTAAAAAGTATTGCAATTTAGTTATCTGTTTTCTTGAATCAGTTAGTCAATGTATTTTTATGTTATCTTATTTAAATATGCATGTGTATTTATGTTGTTAGCTGCCAGTTGGGTCTGTTGATAAATATTTTAAGTAAAAATGTCAAAACTGATGAAGAAATTATGGTTAAAGTATGAAATAAATGATGGTAAAATTACAACAAATATGAGGTACATTGATTGAAAATGTTTTCTCGAATAATTTTAAAATAAATAAACCAATTTAATAGAATAACATAAAAAGAATATTTACAAGTAAAGATGGCATCATGTTAAAAAAAAGTTGTTTTAAATTTCCCATTAAGCACATCATATCTCCAAAGTCGGAGAGCTCTGACAGAAAAACCTCGTTCTTCGTAAAGACCAGGAGGATCTGAGGCAGTGGACTGGCCCATAAGGGCTTAAAACATCAGATAAATAATTCAGAGCCAGACCTCTATGAGCTTTAAAAGTGAACAGTAAAATCTTAAAATTGAATTAAGCATGGAAATGGGAAAAAAACAAGGGGATCTACAACTGAGCCTTGAGGAACACCACATGGTTCATGCCAGCTGATTAGAATGTGTTTATGTACTTATTGAAGAAAGTTTGGCATTTTAAAGTGTTTTAATTTTTACCCCAGATTATATGTTTTGGAAAAAATGTGTTTTTTTTATTATAAAATATTCTGTGTTTGTTTTTCCCTCCAGCCAATCACGTCTTCTTCAGGGGACTTAGTGAGTTTTATTGTTAGTTTTCTTTTTTTGCATGATTAATCACATTTAGTTTTTGTGCTGTAAGCATGTTAGTAGGGATGCACGATATTGGAGCACAAACCTCCATTTTACCAGAAGTAACCAGCTCCTTTTTATAGTGATGGTCTGTTTGTGTAAATAACGTTTCTTTTCAGTTATCGTCATTAATCTGCCTGTTGTAGCATCTGTGCTGTTGTGTTTCTGCTCGTCTATGTTCTGAGATAATCTGTCTTTACGTCTATGTGCTGATTTTGTTTATATGTGAAGCAAGAAGAAAACCATTTTATTATTTAACTAGAAAGCACTCGGAGAGCTCAAACCTTCACTAAAGTAGCTCACATATTAGTATTACATCTATAAGAAATAGTTTCTTTATAAAGTTACTTCATAATACGATTCATGACCCTGAAAACCCACACCAAGCACTCAGAATCATGTTGATATCATTAGTTGGACAGTCATTGAACATGCTGAGTTGGGCACTCTTACACATCTTCTCACGTCCTGTGATGCATGCCACTCCATTATCCATGTGGGCCCACCCTCCCCCTACTATCAAGACCCCACATTTCTGGTGTCCCTGGTTTCTTACAGCCTTTACCTCCTGTATGGACTTAAATTAGCACAGCACTTGAACTGCTATCTCAAATCAGTAACAGTAGCCATTTGTCCTCCTTTCCGTTTGTCCTGTCTTGTCCTATCTGTCACTGTTTCTCCTTCTTTCACACTGTGGTGTGGCACGGCCCTCCCCTTCAGCTCACATCAGGGGTTAAATAAAGTTTAATATGATGGAGTAGCCTACAGGGAGGGCTGGTGATGGTCACTATAGCAGTGAATCAAATTCACATATCTCTCACTGCTAGAAAAAAAAATGCAGTGGTCATTTCAACGCTGTCATCGGACACAGTGCTCAGCTGAAAAGATAATGCAGACAAGGAAAAAAAAACAAAACAAAATGGTTATCCGCTAATGGCACTTTTCTGTATCACCACCAAAATCGAATCACTTTTAAGTTGGGCCATTACATAGTCTTGTTAACAAACAAACAAACAAACATACCTGGTTATAAAAGACGGTTTTGATGGGTGGTAGTGTCAGTAGGTAGTGTCAGTACCTCACGGAAAGAAGGTTTCTGGTTCGATCCCTTGTCTGTGTGGAGTTTGCCTGCTCTCCCTGTGCATGCGTGGGTTCTCAAACACTCAAATAGAATTAGACACTTTACAGATTGTCGATTCAAGGAAGATAGTGGTATGACATTGACTTCACAGCTGTGTAATATAATGATGTTCAAGCAGTAGAGGTAAAATAAAGGACAAAAACATCCCTTTCTGATCGTTCTTTATGACGTTCTTTATGCCTCCTGTTGAGGATTTGGAGTGAATTCCATTTAATTACTCCTACAGAGGACTCAAAGCAACTTATTGAGTAAATCTGATATTTTCAGGAGTTACTCTCATTGTTACTGTCCTGGGGTTAAAACCTACTTTCCTTTTTTACTGTAAAAATCACTTGTTAGGGCACTAAAAATCAGATGGTGGAAGATGTAATAAGTTGAAGTTTATACCGTTCAAGAGGAAAAATTATTCGAACAAAGCCATGCCAGATGTGAACCTTTTACAGATAAAAAGTATAAATATAAACAGTCGGCAAACTATATGTTTTTGACCTTAAAATGGTGGGATTGGTAATCCGGCTTCCTCCCATGGACCAGAAACAAGTTTGTTAAGTTGATTAGTGAGTCCAGTTTTCCTTAGATATGAATGTGAGATTGAATGGTTGTCTGTCTCTCTATTCGGCCCTGCGATTGGCTGATTCAGCTCTCACCCATTGTCAGCTGGCTCCAGCCCAGCAGGTTTGTTACAGCAGACACTTTGTACAGACAAGCTAAACTGTAATGATATGTTTGTACTTTTAAAATTACAGATAATATTTGGGAATCTACAGTCAGTTTGGACAGCTGAAATATTGACACCTGCCGACAATGATAATCACATTTTTAGGCAATTATCTGCAGATACCGATATTGCTCCGATAATATTGTGCGTCCCTACTTGTTCAAATCCTGTTACACCACATCTGACAAAAACACACTTAAAGGATAAGTTCGGTTTCTACAGCTTTCACATTGTTTATAGAATGAAGTAGAACAATATACTCACCCAGAAGGCTTTCCTGATCCAAACAGTGCTTCAGGAGATATTTAGATCCAAAATCAAGCGACAGACATCCGTATAATGGTAGCACACGGGGCATGTATAGCGCCGCTCCTAAAACTGCATTAATCGTCCAAAAACTCATTAGTTTCACCAATATTTCATCATGGTCCACTCGCGCTACTCCTCCATGACAGTCCGGTGTCGCTCCAGACACATTTTTGTGACTGTGCTGACCTCTGAACTGAAGAAGAAGAATGTTTGCCTCCACGCATGCGCAGTACGGCTCATTGTTTCAGGGGAAGACCGCCGGCTACACAACGACTTTCTTCTTCCAGTTTTGTGCAAAATGGACGAATATCTATGGGATGAAGATGTTGTGGAGGAGTACTTCGAATGTGATGGGTGTCCTTACAGTTTCGAGCCAGAGTTTACAGAAGAGGAGCTCATCGAAAGGAGGACGCGGAGGCAAAGAGAAGAACAGCTGACCAGAGAGCAGTCTTCAGTTCAGAGGTCAGCACAGTCACAAAAACATGGGTGAAGCGACCCAGGACTGTCGTGGAGGAGTAGAGCAAGCGAACCATGATGAAATATTGGTGAAACTAATGAGTTTTTGGACAATTAATGCAGTTTTTAGGAGCGGCGCTATACATGCCCCGTGTGCTACCATTATACGGATGTCCGCCGCTCAGTTTTGGATCTAAATATCTCCTGAAGCACTGTTTGGATCAGGAAAGCCTTCTGGGTGAGTATATTGTTCTACTTCATTCTATAAACAATGTGAAAGCTGTAGAAGCCGTACTTATCCTTTAATCTTCTGGTGGCAGTTGGCTTCTCATGACCCTTTATTATTATTAATTCTCCTTTGTTAACCCCATTTTCAGTGTTTTATTGGCTGGTAAATTTGATCAAATTTGGATCTGTTTGTTAGCTAATTCTCTCCTTTTCTGTCTCCTCAAACTCTGTTTTCATTAGAGCATCCCCTTCAAAGGTGAGCTACCTAATGGGCTGAAAGTTGGACGCAGCATCACCATAAAAGGAGAAACCAACGAGGACGGAGAAAGGTATAGACAGACATTTAAGAAGATGGTTTTAATCTTTAATATCATAAAATAAATTAATAAAAATGATCACGAAATAAATTATTTTGAGTCATTTCACACAAGAATTTTCTGATGTTTGATTTCAGAGTTTATGATTCTGTTGTCTTTCTGACTTAATTATTATTGTTTTGTTCAGTTTTGAAGTGAACCTACGAGTTTCCAACGGCAGCGACATCGCTCTCCACCTGAACCCTCGTCTGAAGAAAGGCATCATCGCCAGAAACTCCTTCCTGTCTGGGTGCTGGGGGCCCGAAGAGAGGGAGCTCGAGTCTTTCCCCTTTAGTGCAGGACAGTACTTTGAGGTATGATGACAGAAATACACAATAAACTCTGGATTAGGGTTAACCTTATTGAATTTTTCCTCCTAATGTAGCTATTTTAGTGTGGAAAATGGCCCTATGTTGCACTGCTAAGAAATCCTTAAAGAAACATCAATAGATCTGCATCCAGGTTAGGATCACCACTAAAATCACATCATTTCTTCCCTGCGCCATGAAAATAATTTCCTAAATATGTCATCAAAACCCAGCGAGATCTTACCGAGTTATTAGTGAAAATGTGGAAACTGCCGGATCACGCTGTGCTAAGAAATCCTTGGTGGAAAAAAAAGCTTGGATCAGCTTCTGGATTCACATCACCACAACAATCTAATCCCTGCTGGTTTGTGTCATGGCATAGATTCCCAGACTATATTGAAATCCAGTGTGAACCTTTTGAGTTATTAGCAAAAATGTGGAATCTGCCCTATCAGGCAATGCAAGAAAGTGTTTTAAAAAATCCTGGATCCACATCTGGACTCAGATAATCACCAAAAACATAGCACTTATTCCTCATGACATGACCAACAATCCCTGAAACTGTCATTAAAATCTGTTGAGAATTTACTAAGTTAACAGCAAAAAGGTGGAGAATTGCCTTTTAACGCAATGCTTTGAAATTGTTCAAAATTCCTGGAAACATTCTGATTCAGATCACGACCAAAATCAATTTACGTCTTCCTCATGGCATGACCAACAATCTCTGAAACAGTGATCATAATCTGATGTGAATTTATTGAGTTAGCAGCAAAAATGTTTTAAATCCCATCTTTCAATCCAAGAAGGTGTTTAAAAAATTCACAGATCCACATTAAATTCAGATCACCTCCAAAATCATAGCATGTTTTTGTCATGACATGACCAACAAACCCTGAATCTGTCATTATATTCTGCTGAGAACTTCTTGTGTTATAAGAAAAAATGTTGAAACTGCTCTATCTCTTAATAAATTGAAATCTTTAAAAGAATTCATGGAGCCACCTCTGGATTCAGATCACCATAAAAACTGATTAACTTTTTTATTGTGCCGTGATCAACAGACCCTGAAAATACCATCATAATCCAGTGTGAACCCTTTGAGTTATTAGCAAAAATGTGGAATCTGCCATATCAGGCAATGCAACAAGTTGTTTAAAAAAATCCTGGATCCACATCTGGATTTGGATCACCACCAAAATCAAAGCACTAATGCCTCATATCATGACCAACAATCCCTAAAACTGTCATCAACATCTGTTCTGAGCTTAAGTTATTAGCAAAATGGTGGAAAGTTGCCTTATATTGCAGTGTTATTAAATTGTTAAAAAATTCCTGGATCCACATCCTGACCCAGATCACGACCAAAATCAGTTCATGTCTTCCTCATGCCATGACCAACAATCCCTGAAAACACTGTCACACTTGGGTGAGAACTTCCTGTTTTATTATCAAGAATGTGGGAAACTGCCCTATCTCACAATGCAAGGAGTTGATTTTAAATATTCCTGGTTCCACATCACCACCAAAATCATAGCACGTATTCCTCATGACATGACCAATAATCCCTGAAACAGTTATCAACATCTGGTTAGAACTTATTGAGTTTTGCCCAATCTCAATCTGTTTGCAAATCCTTAAAACATTCCTGGATCCATGTCTACATTTGGATCACCACAAATCAAAGCATTTCTTACTCATGGCATTACCTAAATCCCTGAAAGTGTCATTAAATTTTCTTAAGTACTTTTCAAATCATTAGCAAAAATGTTTTGAATCCCATCTTGCAATGCAAGAAGTTGTTTGAAAAAAATCCTGGATCCACATCCTAATTCCAATCACCACTTAAATCAAAGCACTTGTTCCTCATGACATGACCAACAATCCCTGAAGAAGTCAGTAAAGTTGATGGAATACTTTTTGAGTTATTAGCAATAATATGGAAAATAACCCTATCTAGCAATGCTATGAAATTGTTAAAAAAAATCCTGGATCCACATCCTGATTCAGATCACGACCAAAATCAGTTCATGTCTTCCTCATGCCATGACCAACAATCCCTGAAAACACTGTCACACTTGGGTGAGAACTTCCTGTTTTATTATTAAGTATGTGGGAAACTGCCCTATCTCACAATGCAAGGAGTTGATTTTAAATATTCCTGGTTCCACATCACCACCAAAATCATAGCACTAATTTCTCATAACATGACCAATAATCCATGAAAAAGTCATCAAAGTCTGGTGAGAACTAATTGAGTGATTAGCAAAAATGTGGAAACTGCCCTAACTCAACCTGTTTGCAAATCCTTAAATATTCCTGGATGTATTTCTATATTTGGATCACCACAAAAATCAAAGGACTTCTTCCTCATTGCATGACCAAAAATCCCTTGAAGTTTCACTGAGACCTTTTTAAGTCAAAGGGGGAATCTTTCAAATTCCCTGTCTTGCAATCCAAGAAGTTGTTTAAAACTCCTTTTTAACATCCAAATTTGGATCATAGCACTTATTCCTTATGGCAAAACCAGCAATCTCAGAAACTGTCTTCAAAATTTTGTGAAATCTTAATGGTGTTATTGGCAAAAAATGTGGAATCTGCCTTATCTTACAATGCAAAAAGCTGTTTTTAAAAAAAAATCCTGGATCCACATCCGGATTCAGATCACCACCAAAATCATAGCACTTCTCCCTCATGGCTTGACCAACAATCCCTGAAACTATCGTCAAACTTAAATGAGAACTTATTTGGTAATTAACAAAAATGTGGAAGAATTAGTTTTTAAATATTCCTGGTCCACATCTCTACCAAAGCCATTGCAGTAATTCCTTATTATGTGACCAATAATTTCTGAAACTGTCATTAAAATCTGTTGAGAACTAATTGAGCTATTAGCAAAAATGTGGAAATCGCCCAATCTCAACCTGTTGGCATATCCTTAAAAAATGTTCCTGGATTCCTGAATTGAAATAATTCCTGAATCCACATCTGGAGTCAGATCACGACCAAAATCAGTTCATGTCTTCCTCATCGCATTGCCAACAATCCCTGAAAATATCATCACACTTCTTTTGGCATTAGCAAAAATATGAACCTGCAGTATCTCGAAATGCAAGAAGTTGACATTAAATATTCCTGGTTCCACATCTGGTTTCAGATCATCAGCAAAATCATAGCACTTGTTCCTCATGGCTTGACCAACAATCCCTGAAACTATCGTCAAACCTTTTTTGTAAATGAGAACTAATTGAGTTATTAGCAAAAATGTGGAAAACTGCACTTCATTGCAGTGCAAGAATTTGTTTTTAAATATTCCTGATCCACATCTCCACCAAAATCATAGCAGTTATTCCTTATTATGTGACCAATAATTCCTGAAACTGTCATTAAAATCTGTTGAGAACTAATTGAGCTATTAGCAAAAATGTGGAAATCGCCCAATCTCAACCTGTTTGCATATCCTTAAAAAATGTTCCTGGATCTATGTCTAGATTTGGATCACCACAAAAATCAACGCACTTCTTACTCATGGCATGACCAACAATTCCTGAAACAGTCATCAAAATATCTTGAGTACTTTTTGAGTTATTAGCTAGAATGTTGAAACTGCGCTGTCTCTCAGTGCCATGAAATGGAATTTAAATAAATTCCTGAATCCACATCTGGAGTCAGATCACGACCAAAATCAGTTTATGTCTTCCTCATCCCATTGCCAACAATCTCTGAAAATATCATCACACTTGAGTTAGAACTTCTTGTGTTATTAGCAAAAAATATGAACCTGCCGTATCTCGAAATGCAAGAAGTTGACATTAAATATTCCTGGTTCCATATCTAGATTATGATCACCACCAAAATCATAGCACTTCTTCTTCATGGCTTGACCAACAATCCCTGAAACTATCATCAAACTTAATTGAGAACTTATTGAGTTATTAGCAAAAATGTGGAAAACTGCACTTAATTGCAGTGCAAGAATTTGTTTTTAAATATTCCTGGTCCCACATCTCCACCAAAATCATAGCAGTTATTCCTTGTTATGTGACCAATAATCCCTGAAACTGTCATTCAAATCTGTTGAGAGCTAATTGAGCTATTAGCAAAAATGTGGATACTGTCCAATCTCAATCTGTTTGCACATTCTTAAAAACATTTTCCTGGATCCATGTCTACATTTGTATCACCACAAAAGTCAAAGCACTTCTTACTCATTGCATGACGAACAATTCCTGAAACTGTCATCAAAATTTCTTGAGTACTTTTTGAGTTATTTGCAAGAATGTTGAAACTGTGCTGTCTCTCAATGCTACGAAATTGGATTGAAAAAATTCCTGAATCCACATCTAAATTCAGATCATCACCAAACTAATTCACTTTTTTTTCTTTTGCTGTGATCAGCATTCTGTAAAATAATCATCAAAATTCAGTTTGAACCTTTTGAGTTGTTAGCAAGAATATTGAAACTGCCCTATCTTGTAATGCTACGAAATCTTTGAAAAACATCCTGGACCTACAACATGCTTGGTATCACCACTAAAATCTAACAGGTTTTTGCTTGTGCCATGACCAACAATCCCTGAAAATTTAATTATCTTGGGTTCATAACTTTCTGAGTTGTCTTGCTAAAACACAAACAAATGTTGACAAACATTGACTTGGTATGTTCTAAAAAACGCGGCTGGATTCCTTTGGATCGTTTCATGGAGGCAGGAAGCTGCAGTGGATCTGGTTTTTCATCTTGTTTTTTCCAGTGATATTGATTTGATGAGCCTGTTTCTGTTTCTTCACATACAGATGATCATCCTGTGTGACTCTCACCAGTTTAAAATCGCCGTTAACGGGCTCCACCAGTTCGACTACAAACACCGAGTCCAGGACCTGAGTCGCATCAATCAGCTGGAGATTCAGGGAGACGTCACGCTGCACGACATCAGGATGCTCTGAGCTTAAATCAGCTGCTCGACATGGTAACCTCTCAGAGATAAACGGGACAAAATGATGACTCATGAAGTCCACGTAATGTTAATGTATATATGACTAACATTAGACTGCAGTGTTAAATGTTTAAAAGCTGTTTTCAATATTGATGTGAGCTTTGTTCTGCTTTTTGTATGCCTGTGCTCGAATGTTTATGTCTGAAGTCATGTTTACTTTCATGTCATACACCTCAAACTGTCATATGTTTAATGGCTCTTTTGAACATCTCTAAACTTGTGTAAAGGAAACATATCAAACATAAACTCATCTTCTGTTTGTGCTTTTATAACCATTGTTACAGATGATAAAGACTGATCATGACGTGAGAAACAGAGAGAATCATGGGAGTGGAAAAAAAAGATCAAATAAACAAACATGAACCTGGAGTCTGTGTCCGCTGTTTATTTATAAAAGAGAAGATATTTATTTTTCAAAAACATGTTCAGTGTTTTATTTCACAAATTAATCAGTATTCATTGAATCAAACATTTCTCTTACAGTCATACAAACATTCATGCAAACCTTTTGTTTTGTTTGCCCAAAAAGTCACTTTTTAGCAAATTTTTTCTCAGGGGTGGCAAAAAAGTCGTGTTAGCACGTTTTTTTTTTTTCTTCCCAAGATCAGACCTGAAAGAAAAACTTGTTAAGCTCATTTTCTATGTGGAATTTGACCAAACCTTCAACAGAGTGTCAAGAAGTCATGTTTGAGCATATTTTTGGGGGGTCCAAAGTGGATGAATGTCTTATGTTAGCATGTCAATTTTGAAGTCAGTCCCCAGAGAAAAATGCTACAGAATCAATTTTTAAGCCAAATATGACCAAAGCATCTGCACCAGCATGCTTCTCTGCCTGTTTGAGCATACTATTTTTTGGAGGTTCAAAGTGGAAAAAAAGTCATATGTTAGCCTTAGCAGTTTGAGAAGTGCTAAGCTGAGAGAAAATGGTTTATAACTGTCTTTTTTTTGGCTTGTTGTACACACAAAAAGTCATGTTAGAGCATACTTTTTTTTACGGCGGTTCGAAATGAGAAAAAAGTCATACATTAGCCTTAGTGTTTTCGTCAGTACTGAGCTGAGAGACAAAGGCTGATGAGTCCATTTTTAAGGCAAAGATGACCAAACCATCTGCACCAGCGTGTTTTTCAGCCTGTTTTACAGACAAAAAGTCATGTTTGAGCATACTTTTTTTTGGACTTCAAAATGAGAAAAAAGTCATACATTAGCCTTTGTGTTTTTGTCAGTACTGAGCTGAGAGAAAAAAGCTTTTAAGTCCATTTTTAAGGCAAAGATGACCAAACCATCTGCACCAGTCTGTTTTTCAGCCTGTTTTACACACAAAAAGTCATGTTTGAGCATACTTTTTTTCGGACTTCAAAATGAGAAAAAAGTCATACATTAGCCTTAGTGTTTTTGTCAGTACTGAGCTGAGAAAAAAAGGCTTATAAGTCCATTTTTAAGGCAAATATGACCAAACCATCTGCACCAATCTGTTTTTTTAGCCTGTTTTACACACAAAAAGTCATGTTAGAGCAGTGGCGGCTGCTGGTCAGTCAGGGAGGGGAAGCTCATTTTTTTTCTGGCCTACATCAAAAATTTATTTATTTATGTAAATGATCTGTGACCCTGTTGTCCCAACTAGGTGTCTTTTCCAGGGATTTTATTCCCCAAAACCCACTTTTGACCAGACAACACATTTTATTTGTGACAGCACTTCCAGTGAGCCAGCTCACCTTGTCATACCAGGAATGCTGAAAAGACCTGTTACTTTTCCTCACCTTTTGAACTAAATCAATCTTAGGAGTTGACCTGCCCTGCTGTTTAACTCTAATTTTCTCTTCGTAAGGAAGACTATCAAATGGCCTCGCTAAAATCTGGTCTACAACATTCATACTATCTGCCATGATGTGCAGCTTGCTAGCAGCTGGAGCAGCTACGTGAGACCACTGTTTGACAGGCTGTGAGTGAGAGGGAGAGAAGCTCCCCAGCTCCAGCTGCTCGTTTGTGAAAAGAAAAACTGACAGGAGAGAATCTTCAAACACAGCGCTAGTCGTTTTTAAGAAAGATAAAGTCGCTTGTGATCGATAAAGCCTCCGGATCAGTCCAGAACAACTGAATGTAAAACTCCGAAAATGCCCCGGTGAAGGGTGAACCTTCAAGATCGCTGATTGGCTCATTTCACTGTCAATCAAAAAAGAATTCGGCCTCAGACAGATCATCCAATCACCATGCAGAAGCTGAGCGTCCAGGCCAGCCCACTGCCTCATAGACCCCCAGAGACGCTGAGCGTCCGATGGGCGGGACAAAGCCCAGCGTTTATCCAATGACCGTCCAGTTTCCACAGTGGAACAACCCACTCTACTGTTCCCTGTTGATGCCAGGAGACGCTCAGCGTCCGACTGTGTTAAATCGCAGAGACGCTGCGGGGATGAATGAGAAGGAAGTCGCGCCAGTTACCTGTGATAAGTAGCTGATTCTGAACAAAAGATGAAGGTATTCTAGCGCATATTTAGTCAATGAAATGTACACACAGCAGTACATATCACCACTTTTTTGGGGGACATTTTAGGGGAAGCTGAGCTTCCCTTGCAGTCTTAGAGCAATCCACACTGTGTTAGAGCATACTTTTTTTCTGACTCCAAAATGAGAAAAAGGTCATACATTAGCCTTTGTGTTTTTGTCAGTACTGAGCTGAGAGAAAAAGGCTTATAAGTCCATTTTTAAGGCAAAGATGACCAAACCATCTGCACCAGCGTGTTTTTCAACCTGTTTTACACACAAAAAGTCATGTTTGAGCATACTTTTTTTCGGACTCCAAAATGAGAAAAAAGTCATACATTAGCCTTAGTGTTTTTGTCAGTACTGAGCTGAGAGAAAAAGGCTTATAAGTCCAGTTTTAAGGCAAAGATGACCAAACCATCTGCACCAGTGTGTTTTTCAACCTGTTTTACACACAAAAAGTCATGTTTGAGCATACTTTTTTTCGGGGTCCAAAATGAGAAAAAGGTCATACATTAGCCTTAGTGTTTTCGTCAGTACTGAGCTGAGAGAAAAAGGCTGATGAGTCCATTTTTAAGGCAAATATGACCAAACCATCTGCACCAGTGTGTTTTTCAACCTGTTTTACACACAAAAAGTCATGTTTGAGCATACTTTTTTTTCGGACTCCAAAATGAGAAAAAAGTCATACATTAGCCTTAGTGTTTTCGTCAGTACTGAGCTGAGAGAAAAAAGCTTATTAGTCCATTTTTAAGGCAAAGATGACCAAACCATCTGCACCAGTCTGTCTTTCAGCCTGTTTTACACACAAAAAGTCATGTTTGAGCATACTTTTTTTTGGACTTTAAAATGAGAAAAAAGTCATACATTAGCCTTAGTGTGTTTGTCAGTACTGAGCTGAGAGAAAAACGCTTTTAAGTCAATTTTTAAGGCAAATATGACCAAACCATCTGCACCAGTCTGTTTTTTAGCCTGTTTTACACACAAAAAGTCATGTTTGAGCATACTTTTTTTCGGACTCCAAAATGAGAAAAAAGTCATACATTAGCCTTAGTGTTTTTGTCAGTACTGAGCTGAGAGAAAAAGGCTCATAAATCCATCTTTAAGGCAAAGATGACCAAACCATCTGCACCAGTGTGTCTTTCAGCCTGTTTTACACACAAAAAGTCATGTTTGAGCATACTTTTTTTCGGACTCCAAAATGAGAAAAAAGTCATACATTAGCCTTAGTGTTTTTGTCAGTACTGAGCTGAGAGAAAAAGGCTCATAAATCCATATTTAAGGCAAAGATGACCAAACCATCTGCACCAGTGTGTTTTTCAGCCTGTTTTACACACAAAAGTCATGTTTGAGCATACTTTTTTCGGACTCCAAAATGAGAAAAAAGTCATACATTAGCCTTAGTGTTTTTGTCAGTACTGAGCTGAGAGAAAAAGGCTTATAAGTCCATTTTTAAGGCAAAGATGACCAAACCATCTGCACCAGTCTGTTTTTTAGCCTGTTTTACACACAAAAAGTCATGTTAGAGCATACTTTTTTTCGGACTCCAAAATGAGAAAAAAGTCATACATTAGCCTTAGTGTTTTTGTCAGTACTGAGCTGAGAGAAAAAGGCTCATGAATCCATCTTTAAGGCAAAGATGACCAAACCATCTGCACCAGTCTGTTTTTTAGCCTGTTTTACACACAGAAAGTCATGTTAGAGCATACTTTTTTTCGGACTCCAAAATGAGAAAAAAGTCATACATTAGCCTTAGTGTTTTTGTCAGTACTGAGCTGAGAGAAAAAGGCTCATAAATCCATCTTTAAGGCAAAGATGACCAAACCATCTGCACCAGTGTGTTTTTCAGCCTGTTTTACACACAAAAAGTCATGTTTGAGCATACTTTTTTTCGGACTCGAAAATAAGAAAAAAGTCATACATTAGCCTTAGTGTTTTCGTCAGTACTGAGCTGAGAGAAAAAGGCTTATAAGTCCCGTTTTAAGGCAAAGATGACCAAACCATCTGCACCAGTGTGTTTTTCAACCTGTTTTACACACAAAAAGTCATGTTTGAGCATACTTTTTTTTCGGACTCCAAAATGAGAAAAAAGTCATACATTAGCCTTAGTGTTTTTTTCAGTACTGAGCTGAGAGAAAAAGGCTCATAAATCCATATTTAAGGCAAATATGACCAAACCATCTGCACCAATCTGTTTTTCAGCCTGTTTTACACACTAAAAGTCATGTTTGAGCATACTTTTTTTTCGGACTTCAAAATGAGAAAAAAGTCATACATTAGCCTTAGTGTTTTCGTCAGTACTGAGCTGAGAGAAAAAGGCTCATAAATCCATCTTTAAGGCAAAGATGACCAAACCATCTGCACCAGTGTGTTTTTCAGCCTGTTTTACACACAAAAAGTCATGTTTGAGCATACTTTTTTTCGGACTCCAAAATGAGAAAAAAGTCATACATTAGCCTTAGTGTTTTTGTCAGTACTGAGCTGAGAGAAAAAGGCTTATAAGTCCCGTTTTAAGGCAAAGATGACCAAACCATCTGCACCAGTGTGTTTTTCAGCCTGTTTTACACACAAAAAGTCATGTTTGAGCATACTTTTTTTTGGACTTCAAAATGAGAAAAAAGTCATACATTAGCCTTAGTGTTTTTGTCAGTACTGAGCTGAGAGAAAAAGGCTGATAAATCCATCTTTAAGGTAAAGATGACCAAACCATCTGCACCAGTGTGTCTTTCAGCCTGTTTTACACACAAAAAGTCATGTTTGAGCATACTTTTTTTTGGACTTTAAAATGAGAAAAAAGTCATACATTAGCCTTAGTGTTTTCGTCAGTACTGAGCTGAGAGAAAAAAGCTTATTAGTCCATTTTTAAGGCAAAGATGACCAAACCATCTGCACCAGTCTGTTTTTTTAGCCTGTTTTACACACAAAAAGTCATGTTTGAGCATACTTTTTTTCGGACTCCAAAATGAGAAAAAAGTCATACATTAGCCTTAGTGTTTTCGTCAGTACTGAGCTGAGAGAAAAAGGCTGATGAGTCCGTTTTTAAGGCAAAGATGCCCAAACCATCTGCACCAGTCCGTTTTTCAGCCTGTTTTACACACAAAAAGTCATGTTTGAGCATACTTTTTTTTCGGACTCACAAATGAGAAAAAAGTCATACATTAGCCTTAGTGTTTTCGTCAGTACTGAGCTGAGAGAAAAAGGCTGATGAGTCCATTTTTAAGGCAAATATGACAAAACCATCTGCACCAGTCTGCTTTTCAGCCTGTTTTACACACAAAAAGTCTTGTTTGAGCATACTTTTTTTCGGACTCCAAAATGAGAAAAAAGTCATACATTAGCCTTAGTGTTTTTGTCAGTACTGAGCTGAGAGAAAAAGGCTCATAAATCCATCTTTAAGGCAAATATAACAAAACCATCTGCACCAGTGTGTCTTTCAGCCTGTTTTACACACAAAAAGTCATGTTTGAGCATACTTTTTTTCGGACTCCAAAATGAGAAAAAAGTCATACATTAGCCTTAGTGTTTTCGTCAGTACTGAGCTGAGAGAAAAAAGCTTATTAGTCCATTTTTAAGGCAAAGATGACCAAACCATCTGCACCAGTCTGTTTTTTTAGCCTGTTTTACACACAAAAAGTCATGTTTGAGCATACTTTTTTTTCGGGGTCCAAAATGAGAAAAAAGTCATACATTAACCTTAGTGTTTTCGTCAGAACTGAGCTGAGAGAAAAAGGCTCATAAATCCATCTTTAAGGCAAATATGACCAAACCATCTGCACCAGTGTGTCTTTCAGCCTGTTTTACACACAAAAAGTCATGTTTGAGCATACTTTTTTTTGGACTTTAAAATGAGAAAAAAGTCATACATTAGCCTTAGTGTTTTTGTCAGTACTGAGCTGAGAGAAAAAAGCGTATTAGTCCATTTTTAAGGCAAAGATGACCAAACCATCTGCACCAGTCTGTTTTTTTAGCCTGTTTTACACACAAAAAGTCATGTTTAAGCATACTTTTTTTCGGACTCCAAAATGAGAAAAAAGTCATACATTAGCCTTAGTGTTTTTGTCAGTACTGAGCTGAGAGAAAAAGGCTGATGAGTCCATTTTTAAGGCAAAGATGACCAAACCATCTGCACCAGTCTGTTTTTTTCAGCCTGTTTTACAGACAAAAAGTCTTGTTTGAGCATACTTTTTTTCGGACTCCAAAATGAGAAAAAAATCATACATTAACCTTAGTGTTTTCGTCAGAACTGAGCTGAGAGATAAAAGCTTATTAGTCCATTTTTAAGGCAAATATGACCAAACCATCTGCACCAGTGTGTCTTTTAGCCTGTTTTACACACAGAAAGTCATGTTAGAGCATACTTTTTTTCAGGGTCCGAAATGGAAAAAAAGTCATATGTTAGCATGTCGTTTTTTAATCTTACCCCAGAGAAAAATTCTCATAAATCCATTTTTAAGGCAAAGATGACCCAACTGTCTGCACCAGCCTGATTTATACACAAAAAGTCTTGTTTGAGCATATTTTTTGTTCAGACTCCAAAATGAGAAAAAAGTCATACATTAGCCTTAGTGTTTTCGTCAGTACTGAGCTGAGAGAAAAAGGCTTATTAGTCCATTTTTAAGGCAAAGATGACCAAACCATCTGCACCAGTCTGTCTTTCAGCCTGTTTTACAGACAAAAAGTCATGTTTGAGCATACTTATTTTTGGACTCCAAAATGAGAAAAAAGTCATACATTAGCCTTAGTGTTTTCGTCAGTACTGAGCTGAGAGAAAAAGGCTTATAAGTCCATTTTTAAGGCAAAGATGACCAAACCATCTGCACCAGTCTGTTTTTTAGCCTGTTTTACACACAAAAAGTCATGTTAGAGCATACTTTTTTTCGGACTCCAAAATGAGAAAAAAGTCATACATTAGCCTTAGTGTTTTTGTCAGTACTGAGCTGAGAGAAAAAGGCTCATAAATCCATATTTAAGGCAAATATGACCAAACCATCTGCACCAATCTGTTTTTCAGCCTGTTTTACACACAAAAAGTCATGTTTGAGCATACTTTTTTTCGGACTCCAAAATGAGAAAAAAGTCATACATTAGCCTTAGTGTTTTTGTCAGTACTGAGCTGAGAGAAAAAGGCTTATAAGTCCATTTTTAAGGCAAAGATGACCAAACCATCTGCACCAGTCTGCTTTTCAGCCTGTTTTACACACAAAAAGTCATGTTTGAGCATACTTTTTTTCAGGGTCCGAAATGGAAAAAAAGTCATATGTTAGCATGTCGTTTTTTAATCTTACCCCAGAGAAAAATTCTCATAAATCCATTTTTAAGGCAAAGATGACCCAACTGTCTGCACCAGCCTGATTTATTCACAAATATTCATGTTTGTGCATATTTTTTTGGACTCCACAATGGAAAAAAAAATCATGTTAGCCTTAGTGTTTTGAGCAGGCCTGAGCTGAGACAGGCTTATAAATCCACTTTTTAGGCCAAATATGACCAAACCATCTGCACCAGCATGTTTTCGGCCCATTTTACACACAAAAAGTCATGTTTGAGCACATTTTTATGGGGTTTGAAATGGAAAAAAAAGTCATGTTAGCATGTAAATTTTAAAATCCAACCCCAGAGAAAAAAAGTCCCTATTTCAAGATGTTTCTGAAAATAAGATGAAACATCTAAAAGCTCATATTAAAGAGAAGATAGGGATAAGTTTATGGTTAAACAAAAACAGTTAAGATCAAATACAACGGCGCAGTCTGCCCTGTGTTTTATGGTAATGAGATTTGTTGTCACAATTGATAATTTTGCAAAAACAAGGCTGGATGTTACACTACTTTGAGACCAGCAGCAGAATGTTTCTTGCTGAAAGCTCCGATCAGGTTTAAAGCTTGAGCATGACTTTTCTCCCCTTTAAAGCTGCAACACAAACCACAATGACTCAAATTAGTGGGTTGCAATCTTAACTTTAGACATTAGCTGCCCTCTGCATGAAAACACTGTTTAGCATCATTACCGTAATTTTCTTTATTATTTCTGATTATAAGGAAACATTAAACTGAGACATAAGATGTGATTTTTCAATATCATCCAACCCTATGGGAACACTTTTTTAAAGAGTTTGATTTTAACAGTTTCAAAGATGGAAGCCAATTCAGCCCAATTTCTATGATCTTAAGGGTCCTCAAGTTTTTCTCTGCTACATAAACTAGTGTTATTAAAACATGTATTTTGAATTTTTAAAAAAAAAAGTAGAAAGGGTGCTGTTTCAACGGCATTAAAACCCACAAGTATTGTTAAAAAACCTCAGAAGAAATTGGGATAAACGTCAAAAGAATTACCTTAAAAACATCCATGTAAATTAATTGAACTTTAAATGTGCATAATTTTAGTGTCAAGAGACTATAGACCATAGTTTGAAGAATGGAAAACCTGAGCTGACTCAACCTTAAATGCAGTTTGTTATTGGAAAAAAAAAAAAAAAAAAAAAAATCAAACTTAAGACCTGATTTCTTTTTCTCTTTTATTACAAAACCCAAAGTACAAAATAAAAAAAGACAACTGTACATATTTAAAGGAAGTAAAGTAACACCAAAATGATCTACAGTAGTGATAGTCTCAATGTTTTCTTACATAAAATAAAAATAAAAGTTAATTTACAGCGGCTGCAGACCTCTCTTACATCATTTTGATTGCATCAGTGAAGCTGCAGCAGCACCAATAAAATCATCTGTACAAAAGTCTGGAGATCTCCCAGCATGCACTGGGGGAGAGGTAGAGTACCAATCGAGGGTTTCTAGAGTCAAGTTTTCTGGGGTTTATCCTGAAGGTCCTTGAGTTCATGTATTCTTCTAAAAGTCTGCATCCAGCCTGAAGGTGTTGTCCGTGGGGCCCGACATCACGCCCATCCTCTGGTACTCGCCCACTCGCTTCTCAAAGAAGTTGGTCTTTCCCTCCAGAGAGATGTTCTCCATGAAGTCGAAGGGGTTCTCCACTCTGTAGATCTGCACACATAGATCAGAGTGGGTTAGACACAATGATAACTCCATTATTAAAGCAGAGCTCATGAGGTGGGTCCGTTCAGTGTGGCGTCTGTATCGTGCTGCTGCCGCTCCGTCGGTGGACCACTCGTCCTCCAATCAGAGCTCAGCAGCAGCACTCAGCCCCCATCATTGGCTGAGGTCCGTACCCCTGCGCAGATCATCACCACAGACCAGAGATTTGGGCAAAACCCGATCTGGTGGGTCTTTAAAGGTGCCACACTTAAAAACATGAGTATAAACCTGGACCTTTGGGGTAGCTACACCATTACAGGAGGGTGTAGTCAAGTTACAGTCCAGCAAAAATGTTTTTATAAAATACATTTTACCAAGTTTTGACAGTATCATTTGGACAGTGGTAATGACAATATTCTACAAAATAAAATTATAAGAACATGATGATAAACCAAAATACAAAAAGGATTTACGCATGTTGTTTCTTTACTGTCAACGTGAATAAACTACTGCCATGGGTTAAAAAGTAAAATCAGATTTGGTGCATCTTTATTTTTGTCAACTTGGTCAGGATTAAAATTAATGTGTCAGAAATTTAATGCAGCAGTGGATAGTGTGCTACAGAACCTATTGGCATTTCTATTATACTAGCACTGTATCATACACGTATCAGTACTGTTTAACAGTTACATGGCTTTAGTTTTAAATTATACAACTTCACAATAGTTGGAAAAAAGAAGCTTCACTTTCGCCCATCTATTTTTAGTGGTCCAGATGTTTATGTTCCTGATGTACATTTTGTACCAACATTTTTTTATTTTTTAAATTCCCTTGTACTAGAGGATCAATTGCAGTGAAATTACTTGTGTTTTGCATATCTGGCAGTACAAACCTAATCCTATTTCACATTTTAGTTTTAGATTTAACATTGAGTCATGCCAAAGTCAAGATTTGGTTCACTAAACAATTAATTCAGAGAAGGATGTGTTGTTAGGCTGTAACATCACTTATACATGAACTAATCTCTTTTTATATTATGCAAATGACAAAATATACATATTCTCATATAAAGAAAAAGTTATATATATTTGTATCGTTGGGGTGCTGGTTTGACGGAGTGAACATTCCCTGCTCTCTCCTCCATTCCTCAAAAGTCTGTCCACTGTTTCTCTTTATCTCTTAAAAGGCACAAAATGCCCCAAAAATTGTGTTTAAATATAAATTAAAATTGACAAGCATTAACCTACACTTCTGCCCTGATTTTTTACCTCCCCCTTGGTTTCTATTTCTATAACCTTTCAGACATGAAAACACCTGGAGTGATGTAATGGTGTTTGGAAAAGCCTTTCATTCCCTGTTGTACCACAAACAGAAAATTATTTCTGCTTCTCTCATAAACTCTGTGATGGTGTGTTTGTTTACCTTGCTGAACCCGAGCTCCAGCATCAGTCTGTCTGCCACGAACTCGATGTACTGCTTCATCAGCTCACAGTTCATCCCGATCAGCTTCACGGGCAGAGCCTCGGTCAGAAACTCCTGCTCGATCTCCACGGCGTTCTTGATGATGCTGGTTACAGTTTCTGCTGACGGCTTGTTCAGCAGGTGTTTGAACATCAGGCAGGCGAAGTCGCAGTGCAGACCCTAAACACACGGTAAGAACACGGTTAGCACACATGACAACACCACAGCAGCTGTGGATGATGAGTGGAAGATCACCGACCTCGTCTCTGCTGATGAGCTCGTTGGAGAAGGTCAGACCGGGCATCAGGCCCCTCTTCTTCAGCCAGAAGATGGCAGCGAATGAACCAGAGAAGAAGATGCCCTCCACAGCAGCAAATGCCACCACACGCTCTCCTGCATGAGGAGGAAACAGGTGAGCACAGAAACACACAAACACCTGATGGATGATCAGACCACGGGACACCAGAGGGCAGCTTTACCGTAGTTGGCGCTCTTGTTCCCGATCCAGTTGATGGCCCAGTCGGCCTTCTTCTTCACACACGGCAGAGTCTCAATGGCGTTGAACAGATACTCTCTGTGAGGCAGAGAAAACAGTGTCAGACAGAGCAGGGGCAAAACTTCATAAAGCTCTGACATCAGACTGTGACAGCACGGTGGCAGTAAGATCAGCCCTCCATGCCAAATCACCCCCTCACCTCTCTTTGGGCTCTCTGATGTAGGTGTCGATGAGCAGGCTGTACATCTCTGAGTGGATGTTCTCCATGGCGATCTGGAAACCGTAGAAGCACCTGGCCTCGGTCACCTGAACCTCCTGAGTGAAGCGCTCCACCTGGTGGACACACGAGGGAACAGCAGGAACAAGTCAGCATCACAGTCGCATTAAATTAAGTCTGGAAACTTCAGTCCTCTTGTTTCTGCCACTTTATATTTAATAAACATGGAAGAAACAGAACATTCCTTGACATAGTAAATTTATGAGTGTGAGAGAATAAAAAGGAAAATAGAAAACACACGGAGCCTAGAAAGCTGAATAAAACTAATGGGTGCAAAACGTATTGAATACAACGTAGTGGTGGGGTTTCTTTTAGTTTTAGCCATTTGTTGCTATAGGTTACCATCCAGAGTTTATGTAATAAGTACCGTTGGTCCCAGGTGTACTCATCTTGGGGATTATAATACAATCACCAGCCATCAAATATTTCAACAGGATACCTCATGACTTACCAGATTCTCGTTGACGATGCCGTCACTGGCTGCGAAGAAGGCCAACACGTGAGAGATGAAGTACCGCTCCTCGTCCTTCAGGGTCTCCCAGTGCAGCAGGTCCTTGGACAGATCCACCTGAAAACACACCAGGTGTTAGAATGACACTTACACTTCAGATAGATGGATAATGCCAGGTCTTAAGGGTGGTGCTGTACCTCCTCTGCAGTCCAGAAAGAAGCCTCGGCCTTCTTGTACATCTGCCAGATGTCGTGGTACTGGATGGGGAAGATGACGAAGCGGCGAGGATTCTCCTTCAGCAGAGGCTCTTCCTCATTGCTGCTGCTCTTCTTCACAGGTTTGGGCTGGAGGAAAACCAAGCAGGTCACATTAATGCACGGGGAAAAAAAAAAAAAAATCAACTCACCAGTCCGTTGTGTTTTATCCATCAACATTAGCCTGTTACAGGATGTGTCTGTATGCATTTACTCATTGACAACACTAATCAGTTAACAAAAAAAGACCTATACACATTGTCCTCTCCATTCTAACCTGCGATTTACTCAATTCACTGCAAGACTAACAAAAATGATTATAGGCTGTATTTAGGCCTGGGTAAGTATTAGCCCACAGTCTGACTCTGATAAAACAGTTATTAGGCTTTAATCTACTTTTCATTCTGGTACACTTTAATTGGATTATTATTTCCTTCCTTGTGAATCATTTAACATGTTAGTCAGTTCTGGAGACTTGTGTGACTATTCAAACACCTTTTGAAACTTAAACCAAGTAATCTCTGACTGGTAAGCTGCGAAGCACATGTTCCTGTTGAGGGTACTCCAGGTGAGATGTTTAATACTTTCGTTGCAAGTTACTGAATCATAGGTGTGAAATATATATGTGTGATGTTGTAGGCTGTTAGTCATTGAGGCAGATGAAATGCGCCCATGTTGAAGGGAAATAGTTTTATACCAACACTCATTTGAGACCACCTTTTTGTCTTTACTTTGCTCAAATGCTTTTTTTTTTCCTCAAAGAGAAGGAGATTGGAATAATATTAAGCCCTGCCCTTATTGCCCCCACATCTGTTTTGTGATACGAACTGAAAAAACACTCCTAATGTGGTGCTCTAAATGCTGTGGTAGATATACAATCTACTACACCGTTTAAAATTGTGATTTTGTGTAAATGGAGGCTTATATGTCTTCATGAGGACTGAATTTTGTGATATATTCACACTATAAAGACATGGGGCTGTCTTATCAGCATTTACTCTATATAAAAAAAAACAAAAAAATGGGCTGTGCAGAATTCAAACATGGAGAAAAACATTCATACCATAAAAGAAAATTAATAAAAGAATATTGAAGACATCCTGCATGTGCACCAAGTAGTAAAAAAAATGTAAGTACTTGAGCAATGATTTATTTTACATTCTTATATACTTGAATCTACCCCCTATTTAGGAGCCAATGTTTCTTAGTGAATATTTACATGTTCAGCATTTTTAATTTTCAAACATTGCAACACCAAACAAAAAAGTCAGGAAAATATCTTGTATAATTACTTTTACATTTTCTGCAAAAAAAAAAAAAAATACTAGATATGTTGCCCTGCCCCATGCTATTTGAGGTACTGGTCAAAACTTCATTAAATTGAGCTTGAAAGCTGTTTTAGCTTTAATTGATAAAATGTGTCTTCATGGTAAAAGAAAAAAAATATGAACAAAAGGTGTGCACAATTGAAATCCTAATTTAGAACTAAAACCATAAATTCAGAGCTGAGATGTAAACACAGTGCCATAAACATTGCATAAATAAAATTTAATTACCTAAGGCAATGTCATTATGATGACAGGTGATAGGAGGGGTTAATTACAACAGCTGATAGTTGGCGCCAGAAGTCAGTTTGAGCGCCACGAGCCCAAATTAAACACCACAACCGTGTCATAATTAACATTTATAAGTATAAATAAACCCTCATGTTTCATATGTAGAGTTATTAGAGGTTTACAGAGGGTTTTGTGTCCTTACCGTGCCATCATCGAAGATTTTTCGCGCGGTTTTGGACGCCAAGATTCTGGTGTTGTTCAGACTTGGAGGCTGAAAAACAAAAGTTACAACAAATGCAGCATATTAATATAAGTAAGACATTTACACCTTAGTGTCTACATTAATTTATTAACATACGCATCTGTAGAGAACGCAGCAGCAGACTGAAATGTAGGTCAGTCGGTCATGTAAGGTCACAAAATGGCTGATAGTAAGTCAACCAAATTAACACGAAAAAATACACACCAAGAATTAATTATTAGTATTAATGTGATAATTGAGAGACTTACCGTGTTTTCTTTGTCCAGTGACATGTTCTTAACTTCACTGCTGAGAGCGTTTTCGTTCTTGACAGACAGGGGAGCACGAGCAGACAGCATTTTGGTTTGTTAGGGTCCACAAAAACTAACAATAAAAGAGAATAAAAGCTAAAAAAGTAGGTAAAAAAGAGGAAATAGGCTAAACTACCAAACAACAGGACAGACTGAGAAGAGAGACTGAAGCGGCTTCTGCTGTCCGCTCGCCCTTTTTATTGAAATCTTGGCGCTAGAAAGCAGCTGACCAATAGGAACGCAGCTCGTGCTTAGCTCTTTAAACTGACGCTGCGACGTAGCCAATCAGGAGGCGAGACGCGATGACGTGCCCGGCTGATACTGCGGGAAATTCAAAGGGGCTTTGTTTGTTTGAGAGGGGTTACAAAACTGAGCGGAACCGGCGTTACAAAACAGTAAAAAATTCAGCGTTTACGAAACAAAAAGATTTCGACAATAAGACAAATTTATTCACACATTAAACCGTACTTACTTTTCACAGACAAAATTTAGTGTTGTGTGGAGAAAGTCTCATATTATGGAGCTTTCAGACATAAACGCAGCCTTTAAAAAAAAAGGAAATCGAAAAATATAATTACTTTTAAGTCAGACACAATGTCACCTATGAGTAAGAAAAAACGAAGACTCAGTCCCTTCACCATTTAGTATAATACCGAATGAATAAAGGATGCAGTGAATGTGCATCGGTTGAGATAAATATATAAAAAAGGGCACTAGTCGAGCTTGTTTTGTCTTATAACTTTTATTTCCAGTCTTTCTTTATTTTTCTTTAAACTTCAATTTAATATAATTGTTTATTTTACTCTCAATGGCTTAAATAGTGTTGAAAGTCCAGTGTTTCAAAGTCAGGTTTATTTTCTTCATATTTCCAGCAATATAAACACAACACCTGTATTTAACTAAATATTTTTACCCCTTAAACTAATGCAAGTAACGGTAACTACACATTTCATCTTCTGTGTTGATCCAAAGGGAATGACAGATATAAACCTGATTAATATGCATATAAAAAGCTTCAGAATAGTGACACTTGCATGCAAAGATACTACAAATTCCGCTTCATTGTTCCTTTTTAACCCTTGAAATGTGTCAGAATAAAAGATCTATACAGACTAAACAAGATCTTGTGATAAAAATAAAACAAAATGGATAGTGCCTTATTGATAATAGCCAATCAATGTATTCATACATGCTATGTAACCTTAAGATTCTTCCTTTCTTAACTGAAGTACAATACTAAAAAAAAGATAAGTTCTTTTAATGTTTTAATTCCCGAGACCTCTTATATTTTCCTCTTTATCTTTGTTTATTTTATCTTATTAATATTTTTATTCTAATAGCTGTGTTCTGTACATATTCAGAAAAATGCAGTTTTTGGTTTCCAAAAGATGTCTCATTAATAAAGCAAGCAAAGTGGGAAAAAGTCAGTTTCCAGGGGAAATAAATACAAATCAGGAAGCAAAACTGATTAAAAACATTTGAACAAGTCAAATGAGTGCTAATGTTTTGTTGTGTCGCCATTTGAAGTTTAATTCATTCAGAATAAAAGGCAAAATATATTTTTATTTACGTTATTTCTGGTTTGTTTCCCGCCGCCGCGCTTTTTCTGTTGTTTACAACCTTTTAAAGTTGTTGTCATCTTCATAAATCAGCGCCTGGTTTTTCCCTTTACACATAATTCGGTACCCGTATTTTGATAAGTTACAAACATTTAACGAGCCTAAGCTGCTTAAATAATCATTTAGCATGAGGACACATCTTGGGGTATCACTTCCAGGAATGGTCGTGCTAACTGGTGGCTTTTAGCGGAAAGTGCCTGTTGCTGTCGTGATCTTCATAGAACGGGAAGCTTTTAAAGGGCATTTATTGTACTCATAAAAGCATTTTTTGTTAATTATCTAAAAGAACAGACGTTAAAAAACTATATTACTAATTCATAATAAAAGTAAATAAGCGGGGAGCTACTATTTCCGAGGCCGAAGGTTGCCATCTAACACGGTAACTCAAGAACGCGTTACACCAGCCCACTTGCCGTCTCTCTTCGACAAACTAAACATCATTAGTGAGACACGAGAGTAAAATACTTTTGTTTATGACCAGCCGAGCTCATTGTACCTCGCAGTAGTTCATCTTTCAGGCCTTTAATCAAACATTACGATCCATTTACCCTCTAAAATGAGGAGAGCGGAGACGTTTCCTGTAGAGCGGCGTCCACAGCGTTTACTTCCGGAATGATCAAACGTGATTGGCTGCGTGAGGGACCGACGACACTCTAGGTCCACGTCACAATCAGAGGCGCCCTCTCGCGGCTGGAGTGAACAAAACAATAACTGCAGTAATTTGTGCAAACTTTTTTTATCTTCACATTTAAACAAAAACAAAAAGAATCTTTAGAAAAAAAAGATTTTATTTAAGCTTTAAATTTTGCCCTTAATTTAAATATTAATATTATTAATAAATATATTAATATTTTCCTCTGCAAAAATCTCTCAGACCACTTCAGCTCTGTCAAAATGTCCAGAAATGAAATAACTTTCATGATTTTAACCTTTTAAATGCCAGTTTGAATAAATGCTGCTGCTTGTTTTATTAAAAAAAACAAAAAACAAAAAAACCCCAAACATATATTGAACAGAGTCTACATCGATCTGGAGGCCGACAGCACTGTGAGGGTTGAGTTTTTCACTCCTCTGTCTGGCCGGCTCCACTGGGCGAGAAGCAGACAGCAATGCAGATGTTCTTCCTCCTTCAGAAGTTCTCTGATGACTCCGCTGGAGCTGCTGCGAGCAGAATCATCTTCTCTCAGTGTGGCAAAGACCAAGAAGCTGAAGGGCGAATTGAAGAGGGCAAAGACTCCAGGGGGTCAGTGTGGACATCATGGAGGACAAGAGTACTTGGACTATAAACTGGACTGGACTAAGTAGGCCTCAACTCTCCCCCCTGAGGAGGACGAGGTCCTTAACCCTTTAACTATCAGCTCAACTGTTTGGCAGAGCTCAAAAATAAACTCAACACTATTTAATGTTTTATAAAACAGAAAAAAAATCAAATTAGTGCTTGATTCTCTTAATATCTCAAGGAGCAGAGAAAACTACAAACAAACCAAACCCAGATATTTTCATGGTGTGGGATTCAAAGGCTTAAAAAGTTAAAAGTTGATTACCTGATTACTTAAAATGCACAAATACTTGGACAAAATCAACTAGAAAAGGCCTAAATGTTTGCAAATAAAATAGCAATACAAGCAACTTAAATAGATATATAGATATTAAAATATTAAAAAATGTTTTTGATAAGTAACTGTATTATCTCCTTAAAGTTAAGTATCTAAAAAAATGAGGGTGATAATAATGAAAGCTTTCACTTTTTAAACCTTTAAGTCCCACACAAAGGAATTATCAGTTCTTTTGGTTTGTTTCCAGTTTTTTCTGCCTCCTAAAACACTGACAAAAACAAAGTGATGTTATTTTTTTGACACATTAAATTTTTCTAAATTTATTGACCTCTGCCAAACGGTTGAGCTGGAAGTTAAAGGGTTAAACATCTGCTGTATGATGCCTGCCTGACCCGAGTACTCCACCTCTCTCATATTCTTCAGCATTTTATGATTTTTTTTTTTTTTAAGAAGCAGTAAGAGAGCAGCTCAGTGGATTTTCTACAACCCCTGTACAACCACCAGATCCAGAACAGAACAGGATCTAGACCAAACTCAGCACAGACATGGGGGCTGTAATCCTGTATGAACTAAGCAAGTTTTGGAAACATCACTCAATATTTTGATTTTGTATGAATTAAAGGAACTGTGAGGAGAATCTATTACCGGCAACATAAAGACTCTGCTACCCATGAGCACGCGCGGCGACTGTCGTAATGCTGTGTTCCAGTAACCTCGGAACTGGGAGTGACATCATCTCCAACTTATCGGTGTTCCAGTTGAAGTCAGAAAAAAAACATCCCGATCTACCAGGCTATTGTTAGCTGTTGTTAGCACACCCTGTGTTGTTGTATGAAGAATGTGATTATCACTATGGCAGCATTTTTGTAAATAGAAGTCTAACAATACTATGTATACAGCTGATCTAGAGCGACACACCCCAGTCAGAAGTAAAAATAAATGGATTATTACAGGAGCTAAATAACTGTTCACACTGGGGGCATCCATCTTCAATTGTCAGCTCGGGGGTGGCGAGGTTTTACCAAGTTCCCAGTAGGAAATTCAGACTTCAGGGGACGTTCCAGTTGCAGTTTCCTACTCAGAACTCGTAAATTCCTACTTCTGACTACAACTGGAACCCACCAAAAGACGTCTGCAATCCAAAGCTTGCGTTTGTTGTTATGTAGCTCAGACCTTCCTCAGAACTCTGCATTGCTTTACAACTTCTTTTTTCAACAACTTACAGGATGCAAAGTGACGAGGTAATGTATCTCTTTCTAGTTACGTAGTGGTAGTTTTTGATGTGTGACAACAAGCAATTTTTGGAAAACTTAGTATCGTAGTTTTGTAGCCGGCTATATATCACTACTTACAGCCCGGTGTTCTAAGACGTGTCAATATAATATACATTTGCTCTAGTTTTAATTGTCTTGTTCCTGAAGTTGAGTATCCAGGCCAGTCCAGACCTGTCCTACCTGACTGCGAAGCTAAGGAATAGCATTTATAGATAACCTATTTTGATGCTATAAAACTCATCTTAAAGTGTGTATTTCCATCAGGCATATATCTAAAAGTGAGACTTTTTTGTAATTACTTAGAAACTCCTCAAAGCAGCTATAAAATTCTGCTCAATGTTAAATTATGTTTTTTTTTTGCATCAAGACAAATACAAGTCATCACCAGAATCTAATCATTTCTAAGTTGGGTCATTACCAACGTCTCCTGAAAATTTCAGCAAAATCTGTGCAGTAGTTTTTGTGTAATCTTGCAAACAAACAAACACACTCCAGCAAAAACATGACCTCCTTGGCTGAAGTGATAAATCGGCCAAAGATCTTCATTTTGTAATTTTTCTGGGATACTTCTGCTGACCTAGAAAGATTTCACCGTCTTAAATGACAGCACAGTAATGCTCACACTGTTAAAAAATGGACACTCCTGTAGTCTGTGTTTGGACTCAGCTTTAAGATGGCTTTTAATTGGTCAAATGTAGAATTTTCAGGACAAAGTTCATCAACAAAGACGTCAAACACGGTAAGTCCTCGTCTCTCTGACCTTCTCGAGTCCTCGTGTCTCTGGTTTGACTCCTGTCTGATGGCAGTGTTGTTGCTTCGCTCCAAACAAATCGAAGAAATCTGCAGATGTTTGCAGCTTCTTCTCTACGTCCACAAAAACAAATAAAAAAACCTGAAGATTCACACGGCGTCGGAAAAAGAACACACATCAGTTCATTTAGTTCACATAAAGTCTGAAAAACGTTACAATCAAGACGCTCCGGTGGACCGGCTCGTGCTTCTGGTCTCGCTCCTCATTGCGGTTAAAGGCAGTCGTCCATTTGGCATCGTGATTTAGCTTATTCTGGGTAAACGTTTGTGTTTTTAGTTTGAAATACAGTCCATGAAAAATGGAAGAGGAGGATCATGTGGAGAAGAAGATGGTAAAAAGGGAGGGAGCACTCAAAACAAGTCTTCATGGTTAAAGAGACGGAGAATCTTTTCTTTCTACCAGCTCGTTCAATAATTTCTACATTTCTATAAAACCTGATTTCAGAAAACTCAGCTGTGAATTTAAATACACTGGCAGACTCATATTAAGATATTCAGGCCTTATTATCTGTGTTTTATATTTTATAATGAAGACATTTATTAGGACATAAATATGGCTTCAAGTGGGCTTAATAAGAAACTCTGGACTGAAAGTTTGAGAAAACCCATTTTAAGTCTTGCATTAACTCGAGTTAACATCCACTTTGGTGATTCAGACACCGAGTAATCATCTCTAAAGTTTAGTGTGCACTGAATTAATCTGAATAATCTGCTGTAGGCTGTAGTTTTATTTACAGTCTGTCCAGCCTCAACGCAAGAAGCAGTTTTTTCTAGACTTTAAACATCATTTGGCTCAGTTTGGTGACTAAATCAGCTTTTTCGGCTCCAGAGTGACTCCTAATTTTGTACTTCTTATCCAAATTATTTAATGTTCATCTGAGCAGTGTTTATCAAACAGAGAAACGGCTGCCTTCTTAGTGAGTTAAATCACATTTGTGCTAAAGCTTGAGGCATGAATTTCTGCAGTAATGTTTTAGTTTATTCTTTACGTATTTTTAAAAATCCAATCTCAGGTCTGTTGCACATTTTGGGAATCCTCGAGCTAAAAACATAAAAGAAAAACCTGCTTTAAAGGTGCTATGAGGAGAATCTATTTCCGGCAACATAAAGACTGCTACCCATGAGCACGCGCTGCGACTGTCGTAAAGACGTGACCCAAGCCAAAGCGTGTGTTTGTTGTGATGCTAATGAATGCAGCTCAGACCTTCCTCAGAACTCTGCATTGCATTACAACTTCTTTTTTCAACAACTTACAGGATGCAAAGCCACAAGGTAATGTATCTCTTTCTAGTTACGTAGCGGTAGTTTTTGATGTGTGACAACAAGCAATTTTTGGAAAATTTAGTATCGTAGTTTTTTGTAGCTGGCTATATATCGCTACTTACAGCCCGGTGCTCTAAGACGTGTCTGAATAATATAAAATTGCTCTAGTTTTAATTGTCTTGTTCCCGAAGTTGAGTATCCGAATAGCATTTATAGATAACCTATTTTGATGCTATAAAACTCATCTTAAAGTGTGTATTTCCATCAGGCATATATCTAAAAGTGAGACTTTTTTGTAACTAGTTAGAAACTCCTCATAGCATCTTTAAAACCATCAAATATCAATATTTTTCATAAATAACATCTGAACTACTTCAGCTCTGCTCAGAGCTACTTATACTAAAAATACTCAATTATTTCCATGGCTTTAACTAAGGATGCACAATATTACTGGTTGGATACTGGCATTGGCCTATACTGAAATTTTTGCAGATTTTACAGCCGATATATCAGCTGGAAGATCAGCAAATTATACAAATGTTCAAAACTGATGCACCTTCTCATCACTGCATGCATCTGTTCCTCACAAAAATATACTGTAACACCAAAAGAAACAAGTCCATATTATTAAGTACAGAGTTTTAGCTTTTGAAAAGAAATAACGGCATCTGTGATGAATGAATTTAAAAATATCGTCTATTTGGATATCTGCAAAAATCCAATATCGTGCATCACTATTTTAAATGTGTTTATAAATCGGAGAAAAGCTGTTAAAGGGGTGCTGCTGGCCTCTCACCTCACGGCTATTTATATTTCCAGCAGCCTCATTGCAACAAAACATTTATATTTATCTGGGTTCCCCCCCTCCAACTGCGATTTTAATTTGCTACAAAAGAAATTAAAAAGCATAATTGCTTACTGTTTCATCTGTTATATGTGTTGCTGTATATCCTGGTTTTGTTTTGCCTGTTTTTGTTACGTTTGTTGTTTTTTGTTTGTTTGTTTAAACAGTATATATATATATATATTTTTAAAATGTTTTTAAAGGCCCACCTAGGGAAAGGCTATAGCACTGCAAATTAGCTCAGGCTGCAAATGCTGTAGTGTGTGACACATTCTCTTGCTTCATACTGTCCCTACACAAGTAACAATAGAATAATAAAATAATTATTACCATTGCCTTTAATTCATAATATAACATGTCCCCCAATTAACTTGTTTGGTATTATAACTTGTAGTTATATTAATTATTTTACATTTGAATTAATGTGCATTTTTTTCATTTCAAGAGTGAATTGTAATAACTAGTTTTACAAAAGTTGAATTTTTTCCAGATTTTGTGGCGTCGCCTGGAGGCCGCGGCTCTTTGCATTTGTCTCTGTTGCCTAATAGGCCAGCTGACTATGAAGCAGGGCCTCCGTAACACGAGACTGGACAGACGTGAATAATAGGTGAGCCTGAGGGAGATAAATAAGATGTGTGAGCTTACAAGAAGCTGAAAAGTCAGAAAGTCAGAAGGTTTTCGTTCCATTTTACTCATCAGGCAGCAAGAATCCTTTGTTTTTAAATTGCTACTGGTCCCTAAAACTGTTGCACTTTCACTGTGAATTTGTTTAATTCTCTGCCATATTTGTTGTTATTTATTGCCTTAAATTTTTTTCTTGAATTTGTATTTATCAAAACGTGTGCTGCTGCTGGTCTTGGTCTTGTAAATGAGATCCTGATCTCTGTGGGAGTTACCTGGTTAAATAAAAGTGAAATAAAAATAAAAAAGTCAACTGAGAACAATTGAACTTTAGGTTAAACAACTGAGAGGAAGTGTTTTTGAAATTATGGGTCCCTTTTTGAACTACTTACAAGATGAGTGATGGCAGAATTATAATAGATTGATCTTAATGTGAACAATGAATTATTTACTTTAATAACACATTGGTTGTAAAATAAAATAAAGTGGGGTGATGACTGTGGGAGGAGATGATTTGTGACACATCGACCCTGGACAGGTGGTGTATATGTATATGTATATTATTATTGTTGTATTTTAAAAATTTTTTAGTGTTTTATTTCATTTATCTATTTAGTTTTTGTTATTATTATGGTTTATTCAATTTCATTTTCGTCTATTTTTGTGGTTGTTGTAGTTGTAAGGGACTGTTTCCTCGGTCCAAATCATGTCTGTGCCTGTTTCGTTGTTTTACTGTTTCGACGTTAAAAAAGCAATAAAAAGTGAAGTATAAAAAATAAAATAAAATAAAAAAGTGAGCTCTAACTGCAGATTCAGAGACATATCTTATGGTTTCTGCTGGCGGGGCGGTGAAGTCTGTATCCAGCTGCTCCACACGGGTGTTACCGTGTTACTGCAGGACGTAAACGGGTCAAAAACTCTCAGTAAAATCTGAATATTTTACGACAGACGTGATTCTGTTCAGACGGAGCTCAGTTTGACGAGCCCCCTGACCGAGTCCTCATGCAGGGCGTCCTGAGTGGCGGGGTCGAACAGCACGGCTGGCGAGGGGATTGGCGGGTGGGGGTGTGTGAGCAGGTGCAGGTGGGCGGGGCACGGCAGGGCGCCCTGCGGCGTGGTGCAGGGCGTCTCCTCCGGGCTGACGAAGTGGTGGTGCAGGTGGAGGTGGTGATGGTGGAGGTGGTGGTGGCAGTGCGAGTCGGCCGTGGCGTCCCTCAGGGCGAGGACGTCCCCCCCACAGGAGGGTAGAGACGGCTGGGAGGGGGCCAGGTAGGCGCAGGGCCCCCCGAGCGCGGTGGTGGTTTTCCCCGGGAGAGGAGCCAAAACGACGGGGTCGCTGTGGAGCAGGGGCGTGGCTGCAGCCTGCAGGACGAACTTCGTGCTCTGGATGCACTGATCCTGGTCACACTGAGGGAGGCAGAGGGGGAAAGGAGGCAAAATCAGAAATTTAAAAGATGAACTTTTCATACTTTCAGAAATGAAACTGTACTGATGTATGTTTGATATTAAAGAAACAAAAATCTGAGTCAGCAGCAACAACAATGGGGCATTTCTTATGTTTTTTTTAATTTAAAAATTGCAGTAAAAATCCTGCAAACTGTCTTTTAACTCCACGAAAGGGCAGCAACTTCCTGTCCTGCACAATTTTGGCCGACTTGGACAACGTGCAAATGTTTTTGTGAGCAGGAAATGCCGAAAGTGTTCAGTCTGCTTTCGCTGAAATTTAGGACACATTGTCGACCAATTTTAATTTTCACAACACTTTTTTTTTTTACCCTTTAAAGCCTGACAACACTAATGAAAGGCAGAAAATTCTAATTTCTTTGTGGTGAAATGTTGATTTCACTTTCTACTGAAATCCCCAAAATCCAAATTTCTTAAACTTTAGCACATTGTTTTTTGTGACCCCTTTTATACATCAGCTGTTTTTGGCAGCTGATAATCCATTTAAGGAAATTCTTATAATTTATCTGATTGTATTCAGATGGTTTTTTTTAGTAATTTGTTGATAACATTGATCAGATAGAGGGATAACAAAAGTATGTATCAAATATGAAAAAAATTGGCTGTTGTGGTTAATTTAGTTTCAGCTAAAGCCTTGGTCTACAGTATCCTTTAGTCTTTGTCATACTTTAGTCATCTAGATTGTTTTAATTTAATCTAGTTTTAGTTGACTAAAATCTGAAGTGTAAAGTGTAACAGGCATTTTTTATGTTTCCTTGAATTTCTGAAGTCTTGTTTTACTCTTGGATAAAATGAAACATCTAATAACCCTTTATTGGATGATAGTAAAGTCTGAATGTATAAATAACAGAAACAAATGTTCCTTTGTGTGAAATGCAGTCACCTTTATTTAGGCTACCTGGCAGAGCATCTCAGTTACAATACCAGAACTGACAACAAACAGTGAACCTGCTCTACATGAATATATCAATTCATAAAGAGAGCAGCTCTGATTGGATCGCTCCACAACTTATCCCACCACCACCAAGCTAAGGCAGCTGTGATTGAATATATTCCTAACTTGTCTCTACTTCCTACATGACCATATTAGGTCTGATTGGATTAAGTCTGTCAAACATTTCAGTCTAGTTTTGATTTGCTGATTAATATGTCAGTTAATTTAGTTTTTGTCCATGTGCGCTTGTTTTTATTAGCTTCTGTCTAGTTTTCATCAGGGAAAAAAGTTGTTGACGAAAATAATTAGTTAATAAAATTAACACTGCAGTCAGGGCTGTGTGTCTAAATTGTTGCCCATATTTTTGTTTAAATAAAGTGTGCAGGAGTGTTTCTGCAGCTTTTCATGACTTTACTGCTTTAAGAATCTCTCTATCAAACACCATCAGTTGTTAAAGCTACCATGACTTATATTACTGTACTTTAAAACATGTGGTCTCATCAAGTGTCAAAGGTTTTGAATAACCCTCCTCCTCGTACCATGTGACTGTGGAGCTGCGTGGAGGCGTAGCTGCCACCGCTCGTCCCGTTAGACGTGGAGACGGTCTGTGGGGTGTCGGACTGGATCAGCCCTCGCCTGTCGATCAAACTGGAACACAAAAACAAAATATTCAGACGCCATTGGAGAAAGATGAGCCCCTTCATTTGTCTTACTAACCAGCTCACATCAAATCCATGAAATAAAAACACAAACAACATTAAAACACAGTGTTGGATCACAATCTACCAGAGAGAACAAATAAATAAGAGGAGAAGTTTAACTTAAGCTGGGCTCACACTACAAAATAATCGGCCAGAGTTTTGGCTCAAATCCCCACTTTTGACCAAAGTTATCTGGTGGTCCTACAGAGAATCTGTAGAGTCAGGTAAATATGAGTGCCAGTCAATCAATAAAACTTTATTTATATAGCACAGCGCATACAAATCAATTGCAGGGCAAAGTGCTTCACAATGAGACTAAAAAATTGTCGTCAAAAGAAATCTATTTGAAAAAATATAAAAATATATATGGGGTTAAACAATTTTATATGTAGGGCTGAATTTTAGGAAAAGATCTTTTTGTGATTCTTCTGGCAGATAATGTGATTTCAATTTGATTCACAATGTTCTTCAAATCAAGCTTGTATGCATTTACAGGATAAACAATTAAATGTCTGGAAACACAAATTATCGCCAGAAAAGGAACTGAAATGTTTATTTCACTTTCTGCTGAAATCATAGATAAAAACAAAATTTCCATAAAATTGATCATTTATATTTTTAGTGTCTCATTAGATACAGCAGGTGTTTTTGGCAACTGAGAATCCATTTGAGGACATTTTTATCATTTATCTGATGGTATTCGGATTTTAATTTAGTAATCTGTTGATCATATTGATTAGACAGAGGCATCATAAAATTATGTATCAAATATGATACAAAATGCATAAAAGGGATGGACAACAGTAAGGATATCAACGATTAAAAGCACATAACACATTATTCATGATCTAATAATGACTCCTAAACAGAGGCTTTGTGTTGTTGACCTGCTCACCAGCACTTTTGTAAATGCAAGTTGCAGCAATCTTATAAAATATTTGACACAAAAGATCTTGGGTTAGTCAGGAGCACTGCAAAAATTGCAGCTTTGTCGATCACATGGTCGCATTGTCAGAAAATGCGATTTCGATCCCCAAACAATAAATCTTTCAGCCAAATAAATGTTCAGCAAAGGTCCATCTATTAAGTGTTTTTCCACTCTTTTTTTGTAAGATATTATTTGTGAAATAATAACATAAACAGTGATATAAAACAGACAACAGAGAGAGAAAAATAAAATGAAGAGAAATTAATAGTAACTGACAGACAAAATATAAACATACAAATAGGGAAGGCTTTAACAGAATGTGGTTGGTGTAAAGCACGAATGGGGAGGTAGATTTTCTTATCGGATATCAAGTAAACAAGAGCAGAGGCAGAAAATAATAATTTTAAAAAAGCAAAACAAAAATACATAGCGTTATTGAATTTTAGGACATTGTCGTAGTTGATAATGTTGGTGAGAACACATCTATACACACATATACACGGCTGTTATTCCACTCTAATCGTCATGATGGTCAGTAGGATGTCAAGAGAATTTGGAGATGAATGCACACCAGGTAAAAGAAATGATAAAATAAGATGACTGATAAAATATAGAAGAGAAACAAGAGTTAAAATGCAAAGCAATAAAACCAAGAATCATCAGAGACAAACAAAGAGTTTAAAAAAATATGTTTAAGATAATCAGATATTTATGCACTCTATGATCTTTTCTTATTTCACATACTGTATGACAGTTTGGGCCCAGGCTTCACCTTCAACAATTAAAAGTCTGTTATCCTTGTATAATAAAGTCCTAAAAGTTATGGATAAAAAAAAGCCATCTGTTGGCACCACTGCCACATTTTGAAAAAACACAATCTATTGAGCTTTGAAAGCTTCATGCAGTTTTCTTTCCTAAAATAAGTTTTTTAAATGTATTAATAAACTTGCCCCTGAACCCTTATCCAAATTTATTCAAAGACAGATCAGCAGCAGAGTAACAAGAAGCAAGGTGAATGGAAACTGTAACAAAAAAAAAATGTAAGTCAACATTTGGACAGTCAGCTTTTCTCTTTAAAGGCTCTAAACTCTGGAATTCATTACCAACCGAAATCAAATTAACCATCAACTCTTCTTCTCTGCTTTTTTATGTGAACATGTATTTTACTGTTGTTCTGTAAACTTTTTTTTGTTATTTTATGCTGCTAAATATTGTACATTTTCTGACTTTTTTATTTAAAGGCCCTACAAGGGACAAGAGTTTGAAATTAGCATTTGCTATAAACTCTCTGTGCAGCATGTCAGACTCATGCTCAGTGATGGGACTATGTTAAACTGCATCATCCCTATCAAATAAATGAATTCAATTCAATAAATAAACTGGTTTAAGATAAATAATAAGACAATGTATTCCGTCAATGAAGGAGCTTATGAGCTGTCTTGTAACCTACTTACAAGATTAAACTACTTTAAAAAACTATATATGCTTGACAATATGCTATAGTAAGAGTCTATCTTTTCCTCAATGAAGCCCCTCTGCTGGGGACTAATTTGTGATGAAACGAAGAACTATGTATCCTTCCACCAGCACCTCCCCTCATTAGATGAGGTCAGAGAGCTGCAGGCTGCAGTGTAACCTGTAAATTATAAATGACAAACTAACAAGGAGAAGAGCTGGAGGAAAAAGTCACTGTAGACTATGTGAAGATGACAAGCTGCAGAGAAGAGGCCTGGTTGTTGGTTTGTCCTACGTCTCTCTTTGATAAACACACACCACAACAACAAAACTGATAAATCTGCTGTTATCTGTCGTCAGTGTGGCTCTTTCACAGTTTCAAGATCTCTTTATGTGTATCAGGCCTTAAGTAAAACTATCAAAACAAATCTGCACTTGGGGTTTGCAGACACAAACTGATGGGTCACATATTTGGTCACGTATTTGCCTCACACTCATAAATCTCCGTAGCAGATCCAAACACAGGAGCCGAGGACAGACGAGAGCAGAGTCTGTGGGTGATTAACGACACCAAACTTTGACATTGATATTTTGTGATTGGTTTATCTGCGGCAGACAGAAACTGATGTGTGACAGAATGATAATTACAGGAAGGAAAGTCTGTAATCACTCTTCAGGTCTCGGCTGAGCTCTGTCCTCATTAAACACAGAGAGAGGCTGCTGGGAGAGGAGGAGGAGGAGGAGGAGGAGGATGTGTTTGGTTTTAGAGCACGATTAAGAGCTGGGGTTAGTACAGAAGAGTATAAGGGCCATGATAGATGAAGAAAATAATTTGGGCAAGTCGAGATTAAAGTTGAAATGACGAGAATAAAGTCGAAATACAGTTTTGTGATAATAGTGGAGATGTTGGGAAAAAGTTGAAATGTCAACAATAAAGCCAAAATACATTGTACAACTATTCTGGACTTTCAACTTTTTTTTCTTGACATTTTAACTTTTATCTCATCCTTCTGACTTTCATCATGAAACTGTATTTCAACTTTATTTTTGACATTTCAACTTTTATCTCGTCATTTTGACTTTATTGTCATCGGAGATTAGCCTTTTACTTTAGATGTATAAGACATTTATTTAGTTGTTCTTGCTGCTGTGGCATCAAACAGGCTTCATGATAGATATTCTATTTACGTGTCCTCCACATAAACTGCCCAACCCTCATGGGTTTACAAGACACCAGAAATACAGTTGCAGTGTTACTAAGATATAATTTCATTACAATTACCAAGTTGCGTGATCTTTTCTGAGCTCACTATTAAACAATACTCTCTGCCTTTTCTCCCAAGCTTTGCAAATAAAATCTGCAAAAGCAAAAGTTCCTTACTGAAACAGAACTTAAAGGTGCTATGAGGAGAATCTGTTTCCGGCGACATTAAGACTGCTACCCATGAGCACGCGCGGCGACTGTCGTAATGCTGCATTCAGTAACCTCGAAAATGGCAGTGACATCATCTCTGACTTATCGGCATTCCAGTTGAAGTCAGAAAAAAACATGCAGATCTACCAGGCTATTGTTAGCTGTTGTTAGCACGCCCTGCGTTGTTGTTCACAAATATCACATGAAGAATGTGATTATCACTATGGCAGCATTTTTGTGAATAAAAATCTAACAATACTATGTATACAGCTGATCTAGAGCGACACACCCCAGTCAGAAGTGCAAATAAATGGATTATTACAGGAGCTAAATAACTGTTCACACTGGGGGCATCCATCTTCGATTGTCAACTCGGGGGTGGCGAGGTTTCACCGAGTTCCCAGGAGGAAATTCCCACTTCGGGGGACGTTCCAGTGGTAGCCTCCTACTCGGAACTCAGAAATTCCAACTTCCGACTACAACTTGAACGCACCACAATCCAAAGCGTGTGTTTGTTGTGATAAATGCAGCTCGGACCTTCCTCAGAACTCTGCATTGCTTTACAACTTCTTTTTTCAACAACTTACAGGATGCAAAGCGACCAGGTAATGTATCTCTTTCTAGTTACGTAGCGGTAGTTTTTGATGTGTGACAACAAGCAATTTTTGAAAAACTTAGTATCGTAGTTTTGTAGCTGGCTATATATCACTACTTACAGCCCGGTGCTCTAAGACGTGTCTGAATAATATAAATTTGCTCTAGTTTTAATTGTCTTGTTCCTGAAGTTGAGTATCCAGGCCAGTCCAGCCCTGTCTGACCCAACCGGAAGGCTAAGGAATAGCATTTATAGATAACCTATTTTGATGCTATAAAACTCATCCATAAGTGTGTATTTCATCCGGCGTATATCTAAAAGTGAGACTTCTTTTATAATTATTTAGAAACTCCTCACAGTCCCTTTATTCTTGACCTGCTGAAAATTATTTTTTCCATCTAAAATGTCCCCAATACTCTTCTGTAGATTAGCTTTTTATTTTAGATGTATAAGACATTTATTTATTTTTTTTTGCTGCTGTGGCAGCAAACAGGCTTCATGATAGATATTCTATTTATGTGTCTTCCACATAAACTGCCCAACCCTCATGGGTTCACAAGACACCAGAAAAACAGTTGTGGTGTTACCAAAATATAAATGAATAGCAATTACCAAGTTGCGCGATCTTTTCTTAGCTCACTAGAGGACAATAGCCTCTGCCTTTTCTGCCAAGCTTTGCAAATAAAATCTGCAAAAGCTAAAATTCTTTACTGAAACAGAACTTAAGTTTTTCGCAATCATCAAACCAAGAAAACATTACTCATAAATCCCTATAGTGACTGAGAGGAGTGTTCATTCTTCTCTTCGCTTATCTTTATCGTATAGGTCAGTGATGCTGCTGCGGTTTAAAATACAAAGTTTGAGCAACTTTGTACAGCAAACTCTCGTCAAAACATGTCAAAAGTGGATCAAAAAGTATCCTCGAAGAAGAAAACATTCTCTGCAAAGGCAGGTTTGCTTCATGAAAAATGCTGAAAACACTGCAGTACAGATGCCAGATCTGTAAGTGGTGCTGTAACCTGCTGCAGCAGAAGAAGAAGCAAAGATGCACATACAACACGAGAAAAGCTCTATATGCATATATGAGTATCTATAAATAAAGACTATGGCTTCAGCCTGCTCTGTTGTAAAGTGATTTGAGATAAAACTTGTTTTGAACTGGTGTTACACAAAAAAACATTGATTGATTGATTGATTGACAGCGCAGCAGTGAATGGTGTTTGACATCGGCAGGACTGGACAGGACTGACAGCAGATTCATCGAGCTCATGTCTTGTTTGTTTCTAACCTTGGAGGCAGCGGCCCACACAGAGCGGCACAGCAGTTGGTGAGGATGTTCCCGTAGCTGTACGGGTTGTAGTTATCCTTCCCTCGCTTGGTGGACCACGAACCTTTAATCTGAAGAAACAGGCACAGGAAGAATGATTAAGATGATCGGCCTGCCCCGCTGGCTTTAAATAATCCTGTCATTGGAGCACTCACGTCCTCGTTGGTGGTCTGGTTGGAGCTGATCAGATACGTGTGAAACCCAGACAAACCCACGATCGACCAGACGGAGAAGAAGCACACCACCACCTCCAGGACGGTTCACACAACAGTCAAGGATCATTTTATTTCATTTTACTGGAATATTCAGAGTCAAAACATTTACTTAACTGTCACTAAAATCAAAGAAAAGGGCCTTAAATTGGGATTAAATAAGAAAAAGGACAGAAAACAGAGAAGATTGAGGAACAATTGAGGCTGATTGCCACTTTGGCTCAGGGCGTGTGACAGCAGTTTGACCTTGGCAATGCATGATGGGACATATTGACCTGTGGTTAGTCCCTGCACCATTCTGATTGATCCATCAGAAACATGCGACAATGACCCTTTAGAGAGAGGTGGCAGTGTTTGAGGGGTGAAAGTGTCTTCGTTTTTCCTATCTGCTGTGAATTTGTGGGTATGATTGGATGTTAATGAACTTTGGCACAATTTAGAAGGAAAAACTGAATTTATGTGAGTCTGAAGATTAAAAAGAGGACAGAGGCCTTGCTTGTTTATACTGTGATCTACAGAATAATTCACTCATACTCCATGATTGTAAGTAGGGCTGGGTATGGTTAAAAACCTCAGGATTGGATTTTGAGTCTTTAGGTTGCAATTTGATTCAATGTTGATTTAAATGCTTTTGAAGTCAATTCAGTAAAAAGTAGATAGATAGATAGATAGATAGCTAGATAGATAGATAGACATAACTTTATTGTCTGTTTCAGTTAAAAAACAGATTTTTTTTCTTCTTTCATGGCTTGATCAAATTAAAAACACCCACCCACACTTGGGCACCGAAGGCAACCCCACACCAGTACAATGTTAAAAACACACACACGCACAAAACAGCAGGTAAAAACAAACATATGAGAACATGTGAGAACAGCTGAAAACAGTGGAGTCTACCAGTGCTTTGTGTTATTGAGAGCTATTGCAGAGAGGATGAAGGATTTTGCGTAGATGTTTTTCTGGCCAGTGGTTTTCTGTGTGGTGTTCTGTCTTCTGCCTGATGGCAAATGCACAAATAATAAGAGTAGCTTATTATTATTATAGTATTTAAAATACTTATTTCCATGCCAGCGTGAACGTATGTGGTGTGTGACCTCACATTTTTGAGCAATATAACATCTGAAAATAAAACTTTTCACAATAACTTATTTGTGCGTATGTAGTACAAAAGTAAAAACATGACAGTTCTCTATAAAAACTGAAAAAGTAAAGTGCATGTAAACTAGAGATTTTTGCAGATTTTTGTTTAGGAAAAGCAGCTGGAAGTTTGGATTTGCTGAATCAATATTGTACCCACTCCTAACTGTAGTACTCCTTTCAGACTGGCCAAAAAAACAGTTTAAATCCAGTAACAATCGGCTCCTGTCGGCAGTTTGAAAGGGTTTAATCAGCATCTCAACCCTGGCTGACTGATCCTGCAAGTGCCACAGGTTTTGATCCACTCGCCTTCGATCAGCATCACACCTGGGTCAACATGCTAATTTACAGATGATGTCAGCTTAACGTCCTGATGGCATAACATCGCACCTGCCCCCTCCGTTTGTAACTTACGTGACTCTTTGTCATCTCAGCAACAAACTCCATCCGCCTTTGTATCATCAGCGCAGAGTTTGTACATTTTTAAAGAGAGGCAAAAGCACAACGTAAAGAAAAAACGTACCCATGGCCTCCACTTTCCATTGTTTACATGGAGGGGCTTCGTCGTGCTGATGATGTCATCAATGTGATGACATCAGCTTGATGTCCATGAGGAAAAAAAACAGCCATGCAGTACGTCTGCTGCCGGTTAGATCTGGGTCTGCTGGCAGTTGGGAAAGAGTCACTTGCTGTTTGGCTAGCATGTTGAAACAACCCGCGTTGACCCACTAATTTCAGTGTGAAAGCGGTATAAGACACCAAACTTGTGTAAAAATGAGGCCAAATACTAAACAGTCTAAGATATAAAACACTGTCTAAATTGCTTGGTGTAGTCTGTTCATCTTTGTGCAGCCAAGCCTCCTATGTCTTTTTTTAATGTCTGATGTCATATGACACAATCACATGACACAGTCACGACACCTCTTATGTATTTTCAACACCTGTTCCGTGAAGTTCATCATGTCCTGATGAAAACTCTGATGAGTTGAAACACGACCCTGACACAATAAAGGATTTTTAACTTTATTGGAGTGCCTCTGATTTTACGTTGTTTCAAAAATGTTGTCATTTTGGTAGAAACAGCACTGCTAACGCTAGTACCGCCTACTCTGCATTGCTTTTTCAATATTTGAACACGATTAAAGATTTCCTTGGCTTGATCCAGTTCACCTTTATCCTTATTTTCTTTCCTTTTCTAACTTCACTTCTGTCCAAGCCTCCCAAACAAACTCTGACTTTAGTAAGAGCATGCAGACTCTGATTTTCTTTTGTTTCAGTGAGAGTCAGCGAGCGTTAAGGCTGCATTACTGAGGTCTGAGTGTAGGGCTTATTTTCTTCACTGGTGTGGATTTTATCGTGATCAGTGTTTAAAGGATATCTGGCCGGGCTGTCTTTGAGTGCACTCAGGAAACCCGTCCTGTTTGATCCTGCAAAGACAAGAAACAGTTTGAATCATTCAGACCTAAAAAAGAACAATAGAGTCTAAGAAAAAAACGTTTCAGCAATCATAAACATTTACAGTGGTGTTGGCTGTGAGCAGAGATGCATGATTTCATCAGTTTGGTATCGGTATTGGCTAGGGCTGAGACGATATGCTTTTCTACTTCTATTTTTAATCATTTTTTTAGGAAGCGATTTGATTTAAATTGCGATTCTACGATATTGCCGATTTTTGCAATCTTTAGTTAGCTTTTGTACATAAGTGAAAACATGAACAATGATGATGCCTCAGACTATATCAGGAAAAATAAACATCACATGTGAGTCCATTTTTAGGATTTATTCATCAATATATTTTAACCAGCTGTTTATACTCTCTCTTCAAAAGCCTGGATTCCATTTAAAAGTGGCTTATTAACACAGACTAACATGAAGCATTTAAATTTGAAAAAAAAAGAAAAAAAAAAAAAAAAGATATTTGAACAAAAAATAGATTTAAAAATTGTCAAACAAAAATCCCAATACTTATGTAAACCGATTTTTTTCTCCCAGCCCTAGTATTGACCGATATCAGCCTAAAAGTTAAAGGAGACATGTCATGCTTGTTTCTCCTTTTCACTATACCAGACTAAGATGCCTGTAAAGCATTTCTGCCCTCAGTACAAGTCATTTAGTTCCTTCATTGCCCCACAATAGCGTTCTCAAAATCCTCATTTTAAGCCTTTATCAAGCTCTTGTTGAAACACTCGGATCTCAGGATGACCTACAGTTACCTCGCAATGTCACAGCCCTTTGTGCTCTGATTGGTCAGTTCTATCGGGGGTAGAGCCAGCCTGTCCTTCTTCTTCTACTGTATTTTCCGGCAGGCTCAAAGCAGCAACCGCGTATTGAGTCCCCCTACAGGCCAGAACTGGTAATGAGTGAATGTGAGCTAGGGATCTATATACTGCTGCTGGTGGATGTGTTCCTCGGTGACGGTTTTGTGGCTAACGGACATCACAGAGGAGGAAGTGTTTTATCAGATTACTCCAATAAAAAGAAAGGGACCTCGTGTCGTCACGACAATTTAAATCTCGCGGACATCTCGCAATGACCTATTTTCAGAGGCATCAAATCTTGTTCTAGGATTTCAGAAAAAATACAATATTTCATTTTTTGAAAATTAAGGGGGTGTTTCCCTTGTTTTCGAATTTATTATATTATATGTAAGTATTAAATCATGCATCAGCATGATATGTCTCCTTTAAATGTCTGTATCGGCTGATAGTGAAATTTTTAAACATATTTACAGCCAAGATATCAGCCATACATGTTGGCAATGTTTTGGCTGGAATATTGGCAAATTAAAATTAAGTGTTTTACTTTTCTAAGAGTTAAATGCTGTTTTTCTTGTTTTACATCTGTTCCTCACAAAAATAAACTGCAACACTGAAAGAAACAAGACCATTTTTGTTGAATACAGAGCTTGTGCTCTTGACCAGAAATATCAGTATCGACATTCATGAATAAAAAATTATTGGCGTATCTGACTTCAGCAAAAATACAACATTGTGCATCCCTAGCAGTGAGGATGCAAGCCATGTGGAGACATGCTGTTTGCTTTGCCCACATTCACTTGTGGCTTTTTTCAACATAAAACTACACAAGGAATATTCAGGAAAGTTTTAATTTAATTCTTATATTACACATAATGGAAGAGGGCAGTTTTGAGCTCTGTCAGTGCAAAAAAACCCCAAACAAAACAGCCTCTATGGATCCAAACTCTCCTGGTAAACTTGTCATATTTCCCATAAAAGTTTCCTGCAGTAAACGTTATCATCATTTCCATATTTGCTGCTATTTTAACTTCTTTTACAATATTTTGTCCTTTCTTTCTTTTATAAACTTTGGTTCAACTTCTTGTAGGTTTTGTGTGAATTAAAAAAACCCTCTTAATATATTGATTTTTCTAATTTTAAACAAATATTACTACAAATTTGGTGTTCTGGGTCGTAGCCCTTCACAAGACATAAAAAGCTGAAACTCAAAATATCGCATTGGTGGTGATCATCTCATTTAGAGAATCTATTTCCGGTGACATAAAGACTCTGCTACCCATGAGCACGCGCGGCGACTGTCCCAAAGACGTGACCCAAGCCAAAGCGTGTGTTTGTTGTGATGATGAATGCAGCTCGGACCTTCCTCAGAACTCTGCATTGCTTCACAACTTTTTTCAACAACTTACAGGATGCAAAGCGACGAGCTAATGTATCTCTTTCTAGTTACGTAGCGGTAGTTTTTGATGTGTGACAACAAGCTATTTTTGGAAAACTTAGTATCGTAGTTTTGTAGCCGGCTATATATGGCTACTTACAGCCCGGTGCTCTAAGACGTGTCTGAACAATATAAATTTGCTCTAGTTTTAATTGTCTTGTTCCTGAAGTTGAGTATCCAGGCCAGTCCAGCCCTGTCTGACCCGACCGCGAAGCTAAGGCATAGCATTTATAGATAACCTATTTAGATGCTATAAAACTCATCTTAAAGTGTGTATTTCGATTAGACATATATCTAAAAGTGAGACTTTTTTGAAATTACTTAGAAACTCCTCATACCATCTTTAACTTGACCTTTGACAGCTTTAACAGGTTTTGTTTAGGTCTAGCACCAGGAACTTTAGATTTTGAATGTTGTTTTCTACACTATTTTCTCATGCAAACATGGTATGATGCACTTAAAACAGCTTTGTTTCTAACGTCGGCAGAACAAATCATCTTGCCTGTGGACTAATCTTTGGTATTAAAAGCACCACTGGAGGGGCCAAAACACCGCCACGTGCACCAAGGCTTCCCGGAAAGATCCGCCGATCTCCACATTTACATTTTGTTGATCAAAGTCACGACGGCCTGCTCGGTCTTTTTTTAGCTCTGCTGCTAAAAACAGAAAACACTCGGCGTAGTGTTTGGAGGACACGGTTTATCTGTGACAGTCGGCTGCTTGTTGGGGTGTGAACGTGAAGCCGCCCCAGGCTTTGGTTTAATGCACATTTGGACCTGCAGGGCAGCAGAACATCGGCAGCCTGATGCAGCTGGGAGAAAGATCAATGACCGCCGACCGTAAAACCTCCAACAGAGACAGAAAATCGATCTGCAAGTTCTGATTTTCCCCTCTGAAAGGAAAGGAGTCGGATTATTTACACTCAAGAGTGAAACAACACATGACGAGCATTAAAAGAAGTTTGATTTAAAAAAATTTATCACCCGGTTAGATCTGTTTTTCAGAATACTTAAACACTTTGATATGCAGGCAAACCCATGAACTTTGATAAAATCAAACAAAATCAACATTTTTTTTAGATTAAAACACCAAAAATACATAAGAGCAAGGCTGCAATGTTGGGAAGAATGTTTGCTTTAATTTTAAAATTTTTGAAAGTAAACTCTGGTCCACTATCTCATTTAAACAAAAACATGAATCCATCTCCTGTTAACTATATATATTTTATTTTTTTTAAGACTATTATTTGGGCATTTCTAACCTTTATTGATAGGAGAAAGAGACAGCGAGAAAGAATAGGGAGAGAACACTCTGCAAACAGGACACAGGTTGAATTTAAACCAAGAATGTTTTCAATTTATGCACTTATTTGATTATTTATTGCTTATTATTATATTGATTGTTTTATTACTGTTTGTTTTATTGTTTAATGATTCCATGGGCAGCACTTTGGAGATGTTTTTGTTAATAAAATATGCTCTTCAAATAAAGTGGATTGGATAGGATAAATATCAGCAGTAGCATATACCTGAGTCGTACCTGGTAGCTTCCCACTCCACCAAACCCACATCCCCCTCTTCACCTCTTCTATAAATTGTTTTTAAAAGGGTTTTTAGTTGTTTCTTAATTGTTTTTAGTTGTGTCTATCTTACTCTGTAGCACTTTGAGATTGTGAAAATGTAAAGTGCAATACAAATAAAATGTATTATTCATTATTATTATTATTATTATCATTATTATTATTTTGTATTGAAATGTTGATTATCTTTTTTTTTTATGAAGGTAACGTATTTCTGCAGAAACCTGCAGCTCCCTGGTGGACCAGATGGGTGAAAAAAATACCAAATACCAGTTTTGCACACAGTGTACTCTGGTATGTTTTTGTTTACAGAAATACTTTATTGAAAAAGGAAGTACTTCCTCGAGGAGGCATTTCATAACCTGATCCCACAGATGGACTGTTCAATATATTTTACTAGTTCATCTGTTTTTTTGAAGTCTCTGTCCTCATGTTTTTATCTATTATTATTGTTATTATGTATCTTCTTTAATTTCAACCCTGCTTTATGTTTTTGTATTTCTTTTTGTAATTCACTTTTTATTGCTTTTTAAACATCGTAGCAATAAAATAAAACAGGTACATACATGTATTGAACCCAAGAACCGGTCCCATAGAACAACAACAATTTACAAAAAGATAGTTAAATAAAATAGAATAAACCATAATTGTAACAAAAGAAAACAAAACATAACAATAATAAAATAAAATAAATAATAATAATAATAATAATGATAATAAATACATGAAATAAAATAAATAACGTTAATTTTAAATGATAATAATAATTACATATATATACACCACATGTCCAGGGTCCATGACTCCCAAATCATCTACCCACACAGCCCCCCCCCACCTTTATCTCATTTTACAGCCACTCTTTAGCAGAATAATTCATTATTCCCATTAGGACCAACCTGTTATAATTCTCCCATCACACGTCTTGTAAGTAGTTCAAAAAAGGACCCCATACCTTCAAAAACATCTCTTCTCGGTTGTTTAACCTAAAAATCAACCATTCATAGCTAGCTGTTTTTGTCATTTCTTCCAGCCATTCATTAAATGTGATGATATTTTTAGATTTCCAGTGTCTCAGAGTGATCCTACATCCTGTTATAAGGGCCAGCTTACACCACAGTGTCTGGTGACGGGACATCCCCATTTCATTTGTTATCAAACCCAAAATACATAGGGCCGGGTTCTGAGATAAATCTGTCTCAAGTACTTTGTTAACAAATAAAATAATCTTTTCCCACAGGTCATGTATCATTTCACACTCATACAGCATGTACAAGAGTTCCCTCGCATCTGTCACATCTCCAGCATAATTCAGAATCACAGAGCTTTAATCTTGCCATCCTACTGGGGGTCCAATACATTCTGTGTATAATTTTGAACCTTATTAGGCGGGTCTGTGTCTCTCTTGATATCTTGTGCCAGGCTTGAGTAATTTCTTCCCATTTCTCCGTAGCAATTTCCCCCCTTAAATCAACCTCCCATGCTCTCTTAAGAGCTTCAAGTTTAGGTGTGTGAGATTTTCTTATAAAGCTATAATATTTAGATGGCCCACCTTTAGCCCCCTGATTATCCTGTATTAGTTTTTGTAGCTCAGATTGAAAAGGCAGGGGGGATTTACATTTTTGTTGCAAAATACAACTTCTTAATTGCAAATATTTCCAAAAATCCTGTTTAGGAAGTTTGTATTTAGTTGCCAGTTGCTGAAAGGACATCAAGCTATCATTCTCAAAAATATCTCTAACATAAATAATCCCTGCCACCACCCATGATTTCCAGAACAGAGTGTTTTCCCCACTTTCAACTTTTTATTATGCCAAAGAGGAGACTGTTTAGTAAAGAAAGGGTCGAGGCCAACAATACTAGGTGATCTTTGCCAGGTTTCTCTAACAAATGACAGTAGTGGATTTCTAAAAGGGATTTCACCTCCAGTCTGTGACATAAAAGCTTGCAATGGAACGGGCTCTGTAAGTTCCTTTTCAATCAGGACCCAGCCTGGAGCTCGGTTCTCTGCATTATCTATTTTAGCAAGCTGACTAAGAGAAAAGGCTAAGTGATACCAATCTAGTCTTGGTAGGTTAAGACCTCCATCTTCATTTGCTGCATTCATCTTGATTTTATTCAAACGAGGTCTTTTGCCTTCCCATAAGAAAAAATCCACCGCCGCATTAAATTTTTTAAGTAAATGTTTTTGTATTTCTATTGCTGGTATATCTGCTTATTTATTACCTTCACCAAGGAGGTCATGTTAATGCCCTTTTGTTTGTTTGTTTCTTTGTTAGCAACATAACTCAAAAAGTTACGGACGGATTTTGATGAAATTTTCAGGAAAAGTATGGATTAGGACAAGGAACAAATGATTAAATTTTGGGAGTGATCTGGATCCCCATCTGGACACGCCATGACGAAAAATGTGATTTTCGTAAATAACTATTGAACTAAAATAGATATCATTATGAATCCAATTGCTAATGGTATGTTTTCATGGTCAATGAATCTAAATATTTAGATGAAATAAAGGTAGGACTAATATTTATGGTGAAAATCACAATATGGGAGAGGACTGTGGTGCTGGCGGAGGTCTGTGCTCTCCAAGTGCTTTTCCAGTTTTTCTTTTTTTCTGATGTTGTCACTGTGTTTGAACTTTACTGTTTTAAATCTGTACTGTATAAATAAGGTGGAGTGGATTTTGTATTTTACTTCAGATTCAACAATGAGAGAGGAATTTAATGTTAGTATTTATTGAAACTGGTGCAGTTTTCAATGTGAATGTGAACAACTTTGTCTCCTTTCTAACTCTAAAGAGTGTTTTTGATAACAAAAGCACAGATTTCATGTTCATTCAAATTTTTCTGAAGTGTTTGATAAAATGAAAGCAAAACTTGTTTTGAGTAATTTCTGTCATTTGCAGCTGTTGAATTCAAATGCAGATTTTGGTGAAACATCTGATCTTTTATTCTTCTCCAGAGTGACTGGAGTGCTCGATGTGAGCCACTCGAGGTAATCTCTGCACCTCCTTGGAAAGAGAGGGCTGCAGGATTTCTGCTAAAACATTTTGACTTCTATTTTGTGCTGTGGCCTACAATCAAAGAAAACTTTACCAAAATCTTTTGAAAACTGCCCTTTCTCATGATATTCACAAACATTTTTAGAAGTCTTGGATCTGCATTTGCACTGTTTGACCATCACCAAAATATAATCAGTGCTTCCTGGTGCCACGAACAACATTCCCTGAAAATTTAATAAAAATATGTTGTCAATGTTTTATTATCTTTCCCACAGACAAACAAAGGATCTCACAGTTGTCATCTCTTTTTCTTGGCGGGATAACAGTGTAAACTGATTTAAATTAACTTTTATTGTAAGCCACTTCAGTACAATGTTCTTCCCCTATTAGCAGATATTAAAACTCATTACAAGTTCCTCCATAATTTCTTTTTGAAATCTTTCTATCATGCAATTACACTTTTGTCCACACTAATCAGGTTAATGTGGGTTTGTGGTAAGTTTAAGATAATTTAATTTAAAATGACAGAAACTCAGTCGCTTGTCTTTGTTTTTGCAGCGTATGAGCTTAAAGCTGTGCGCATCGATCAGAAACAGAAACACTGAGAGACCGCAGCCTCAGCAGCTCTGACAGCCTGTCAATCACAGAGCGAGGGGGCGGGGCTTCAGGATCGATGTCTGATCCATTAAACAGATGAAGCCGCTGCAGAGCTGAAACTCACACGGCCCTGCAGAGAGACGTACGAGGTTACAGCGTTTATATAACAAACTGTTCAAATCAGCGTTACCTGAGAGGAGTCTCATGATGACACAGGAGTGAAATTATTTCACGGACTTCCTGAATTTATGTTTTTATCGTCGGAGGAGGAGGTCACGGACTGTCAGTGAACATTTTCAGCTTTATAAAACATGCGACGGTTCAGTGGGCGAATCAGTTTCTGCAGAATCAGATTTTCTGGTGATGTAACATCAGTCTGACATTTTTCTGAAATATATATTTATCTCTTTGGGGGAACATAAAGTCTGTGTCAGTTAGTTGAGCTCACAAAAACATTTTGAAGAGGTGGATCTTTCCAGAAACTAACAGATAAATCCACAAACCTCTTTAAGTACAGGGTGATGCCACAATTACAGGTAACATGTTAAATTAAAAGGACCCTGCAGATAATATGGACATGACAAAGGGTTGAAGAAAATATAACTCAGCTAACTCACTCAATTCATTTAATTTACAAATGGACAAATGTTCAAAACTGTGGTTGAATGGGTCTCCTTCATAAAAATGTACACAGAACAATATTCAGAGTGCATCTGTTTAACAAAAAACTTGTTACACCTGCCAGTGGAAAAGGAAATGAACGGATACCTGATCTTTTTGACGGAACAGCAATATTTTCAGTTACAGTATCTCCTATTGCCTCCTTTTTTATTCTTTGTTGATTTATTTTTTCTTCTTCCTTCTCTCATTTTGTTTTACACATCACTGTTCTTTGGAAAAAAATTAGAAAAAAAAGAGGAGTACTGAGGATTTGTTGTATCGAATTTGAGCAGTCAATGTGAAATTGTTCGGCAACCTAGATGATCAACATCAAACACAGACATCTGAAAGTATGTATGTATGTAATTACATAAAATAAATAAACTTTTGTATAGCATGTTGAACATTTCTGTGATATTACACGTTTATATTGAATTCTGCTTTTAATTTCCAATTCTGTTCACCATACTGTGATCTAGGGCTGGGCAATTAATCGAAAAATAATCGAAATCGACATTTATACCCTCTAATCGAAGTTATTTTACTCATGTCAATTATTTTGATTATTTCCCCTGAGTTAGTCACTTGCCACGCACCCTTCATATAGTCTGCGTTCGTTTCCGCCAAGAGTGATGGATGCGCCATCAACATGGAAGAGAAGTGGCAATCTATTAGAGGACCTTGTAGCCAAGAAAAAAATGCCATCTCCGTTGTTTGAGCACACTTTGGATTCTTTGCACAGGACATTGAGCAGAACAGAAGTGTAAATACTGCAGGAAGACCGTGTCGATGACCATTGGTATTATCACTAATTTGTTCCAGCATAGCATGAGATAATCGTTAAATAATTGTGATCGAGGTAAGAGCTTCAATTAAAGGGACTGTGAGGAGAATCTGTTTCCGGCGACATTAAGACCCTGCTACCCAAAAGCACGCATTCATCATCTCTGACTTATCAGCGTTCCAGTTGAAGTCGGAAAAAACATGCCGATCTACCAGGCTATTGTTAGCTGTTGTTAGCACGCCCTGTGTTGTTGTATGAAGAATGTGATTATCACTATGGCAGCATTTTTGTAAATATAAGTCTAACAATACTATGTATACAGCTGATCTAGAGCGACACACCCCAGTCAGAAGTGAAAATAAATTGATTATTACAGGAGCTAAATAACTGTTCACACTGGGGGCATCCATCTTCCGTTGTCAACTCGGGGGTGGCGAGGTTTCACCGAGTTCCCAGGAGGAAATTCCGACTTCGGGGGACATTTCAGTTGTAGTCTCCTACTCGGAACTTAGAAATTCCAACTTCTGACTACAACTTGAACGCACTACAAGCCAAAGCCTGTGTTTGTTGTGATGCTAAATGAATGAAACTCGGACCTCTACATTGCTTTACAACTTCTTTTTTCAACAACTTACAGGATACAAAGTGACGAGGTAATGTATCTCTTTCTAGTTACGTAGCAGTAGCTGTTGATGTGTGACAACAAGCAGTTTTTGGAAAACTTAGTATCGTAGTTTTGTAGCCGGCTATATATCGCTACTTACAGCCCAGTGCTCTAAGACGTGTCTGAATAATATAAATTTGCTCTAGTTTTAATTGTCTTGTTCCTGAAGTTGAGTATCCAGGCCAGTCCAGCCCTGTCCGACCCGACCGCGAAGCTAAGGAATAGCATTTATAGATAATCTATTTTGATGCTATAAAACTCATCTTAAAGTGTGTATTTCCATCAGGCATATATCTAAAAGTGAGACTTTTTTTGTAATTACTTAGAAACTCCTCACAGTCCCTTTAATCGTGATATTGAGATTAGCAAATATCTCCCAGCCCTACTGTGATCATGAATTTTCTAGGGCCCTACGTACCAGGTTCACTGTTTTACAAACTCCAAGGAAAGTTCATCTTCAGAGTAAGTATTTAGCTCATTCTGATTGTTTATTTAGTAAAACTAAAAGCCACAATTTCAGTGATAAATGTTCTTCATGATGACTCACGGTGTGTTCACTGCTCTTTGTGTAAATTACTGAGCTTGATCAGCAGCTTGATCCTTAAACAGTCATACATTCGGTTAATCTTAATTTGGGATGATTTTTGTATTTGGGAAAATGCAAGTAAGACTGAAGTTAGATCCTCAAAAAACCTGCACTATCCTTTTAAATTGTATTTTCAGAAATTTGGGACATTTGTTTGCCTTGTAATGGGAATAACATTGTGGGTACGTTATCTTACAAATGTTATCTTAGAAATAGCCAAAAAACATTGTTTACATCATACTGTCACTCCTTTATCACATCATGTGGCAGTACTGAGACAATCTTTTCACTGATTTAGAAGAAGCAGAGTAAAAAATATTTTCTCATGGAAGTGCAGTATGCTTCCCAATAATGGACAAAGTCTTAAGAAATTTAATTAAAAAATGAAAAATAATCTTAACACTGTAAGCACATCATTTCAGTTCGATTTTGTTTTCAGATTGTTTCATTTTATCACATTTTATTTGCATGTGAATTTAACTTTTTTGTCTCTTTTTAAACTTTTTTCAACACTGGATCAACCACGAGAACAAAATGTGATTCTTTTAAACAGCCTTATAAATAAATACATAATTACAGAAGGATGATTTTGCTGCAAATCATTCAATTATATTTTACTGTTTAACAAAAGCGAGGATTTTTTAAAGCTAAATAAGAAGTGACATCCACCTCATGAACCCAAGAGAAAATGTGGAATCATGTTTGAGGTTTATCTTGTGAAATGTATTAACCTCGGAGAGTTTAACTTTTGGAAGACTCGCTCCCTTTTTTTAATTTAAATTAATTTGTTTTGTGGACATTTTGGTCCAAACAGGCCAACTGATTAACTTAAATTGTCTCGTTAATCTAATTCAAAATGACCGGAATCCTCATGCAGCTTTATAATATAATAGAAATAACTAATTTACCAAAACAGCAGTCTAAGTTTTCAGGTCACAATATTGAAACTGGTTTGAGTAGAAAACTTTGATTTTTACCATTTCATAGCTGAAATTGTATTTGTGCAATTTAGACAGTGTGCATACGTATGTCTGCAATTTTCATTCATCCTGAAAAAAGAATCAAACTTCAGGATCAGGGTTGTTTGATTATATTCACACCTAAAGTTAAGGTATGGTATTAATAAAAAAAACTTAAATTCTGTTTTATTCTATGTAAGATTTTATTTTTGACTAAATTAATCAGCCAGTAATTTAAAACGTGTCTTAAATGTTTTTTAATTACATTTAAATCCTTTAAAGGATCTCTCAAGTTTTTAACCCTTTAAGGCCCTGGACCATAGATTAAAGCCAGAAAATTATATTTTTTTGGAGCTGAAATGTTTGTTTCACTTTCTGCTAAAATCCATAAAAATCAAAATGTTCATAAAATTCAACATATAGATTTTTTGTATCTCATTTGATACATTTGGTGTTTTTGTCAACTGATAATCCATTTGAAGACATTTTTATCATTTATCTGATTGTACTTAGATGGTGTTTTTGTAATCTGTTGATCATACAGAGCAGAAAGAGGTCTTATAAAAGTATGTATCAAATATGATACAATTGGCTTTATAGGGTTAAAGTCTTAAAATTGCACTAATATTGGATGAGAATTGCTGTTTCATTATTTGAGCATTTTTTTTTTACTTTTCATCTTTCTGAGGCTGGAAATCTTTTTTTCATTACAAACTGCAATGCTATCTACTCACCAGTTTGATAAATTGATTGTTTGATGTTAAACGATCAATCAAACTTTATTTGTGTAGCACTTTTTACCAAACACATGCAGCACAACTGCCTTACATAGACAGTCTAGCCTTCTTCAGGGGCAAAGAGGTTGTAGACAAAAAACTATGATGAAAATAATAAGTCAACAAAATTAACACCGGATCGAACCAGCAACCTTCTTTCTGCGCCAAAGTGTCACCTGTCATTTCCTCCGCCAAGGAGGTTATGCTTTCAAGAGAGTTTGTTTGTCTGTCCGTCTGTGAACAAAATAACTCAAAAAGAAACTTTCAGGAAATGTTCAGCATGGGTAAAGGAAGAACTGATTCGATTTTGGTGTTGACCCGGATCAGCGTCTGGAAGCCATGACGAAATGATGTGAATAACTACTGAACTAAAATAGATATAATTATGAGTCCATTTGCTAATGGTATGTTTTCATGGTCAAAGAAGCTAAATATTTAGATGAAATAAAGGTAGGACTAATATTTATGGTCAAAATCACAATATGGCTGAGGACTGTGGTGCTGGCAGAGGTCTGCGCTCTCCAAGTGCTTTTCTAGTTAATACATAAATCAGGAATTAAAGTGAATAGATAAAAATAAGAGTGGGATCATAAAACCAGCCAATATTGATATTGATCCAATATTAGCTAAAAAAAAAAACCCTGATTATATTGGCCTGCATTTAAAATCTTCAATACAAGCAGTCTATTCTAATTTATTGCTTATTTATTCAATTCAGTTGTAGAATATGCTTATGTTCAAGTTAAACACTAGTTATTTTACAATTTTAAAATATATGTTTTTGTTTTTATTAGATTTATTTAGGTTACTTTTCAGGGTCTTCTCATTTACTTTTCTATTTATTTTATTTAACTGTAGTATATTCTTATGTTTAAGGTTAAATTTATTAAACTCTTGGTTAATAACAAATGGGTCAGTTTTTCTCATTCCTACTATTGCTGCCTACTGTTCTCTGTTTGAGTAATCTCACCTGATCAAATCTTTTTTTTTTAGAATAGAACAGAACTTTATTTGTCATTGCAAAATTTACATGAAATTGCAAAAGCCCTTTAGTCAGTGCAAAACAGTACGAGAGAAATATGATAAAGTACAGTGCAATAAGATAAGAAATGAAAATAAAATAATAATAAGATAAAAATATAAAATAATAAGGGTAAGGTGCAAAATAGAATAACAAAGTATGATACATTAAATAATAAGAATAAGGTGCAAGAGGGAATGGAGTGGAATGATAGCATAACAAAAAAAGGTGCAAAATAGTTGCCATGTTCAGGTGCATTAATGAATTGAGGTAATTATCATATTATAATTATTATACAGTCCCTTACAGTCCATACTACAAAAATAAGAATTAAAGTATGAATGATTCCTGCTGATATTGTATCGGATTGATATCAATATCAGCCAATACTCAAGGCTGCAATATCGGTATCATATCATGGTTGAAAAAGCTATATCAGGACACCCCTAAATAAACATTGAGAGATTTGCTACTGAAAATTATAAGCCAAGAATATTAGCTTTATGCTTTGCATGGTGGAGTCTCCAGATGAGAAATAAGATATGTAAAATCCAGCTACTTTGCAAGGTTACAAACAGGATTTTAGAGGAATAACAAACATGAAGCTCCATTGAAAATCCCACCCTTCTTCTTGGCCTGACTCTGCTTTTATAGCGAGGAGCGACTGTTTGTATCAACAAGTGTCCCAGTGAGTGTTGCTGTGATATCAAACAGAAATCAACCTTCACTAGAACCACAACAAAGTTTAAAGACGTCATAACAACTCTCAGTAGCCTGAATTTGGTCCTCAGGGCTCCTCTAAAGATCCTCTCCTCCATATCAGCAGGTAAGAGAGGACAGCAGCTAAAGTCTTTTATAAAGAAATCAATAAGTGAATCACTGCAGAATCAGTGTGAGGTGTGTAGGAGGTGTTTCCAGCCCGTTACTCACTGAGGATGACGTGTGTGATGACAAAGGCGAAGATGAAGATGGTGAGGAAGGAGAGCGACAGGATGAACAGGTAGAAGAAACGGTAGTTCCTCCTTCCCACGCAGTTCCCCACCCAGGGACAGTGGTGGTCGAAACGCTCTGAGGGCGGGGAGAAAAGAAGGATGGACAAAGATTAAGCAGCGGTCATTAGCCAGAACATTTACACTGCCTGGTCAAAAAAAAAGTCACCACCTGGATTTAACGAGCCTCCTATTGGATAATTACTGCGAAGGCGATTATCTTTCAGCTAGAAACAAGTTATTAGACTCCAGCTGATGCAATGAGTAGCTTCTCATTTCTTCAACAACCATGTCAAAGACACTGTGGTCGTGGAAAAGATGTTAGTCTGTTTAAGAAGGGTCAAATCATTGGCATCAAGCAGAGAAAACATCTAAGGAGATTGAAGAAACTACTAAAACTGGGTTAAGAACTGTCCAACACATTATTAAAAACTGGAAGGATAGTGGGGAACCATCGTCTTCAAGGAAGAAATGTGGTCAGAATAAAATCCTGAATGATGGTGATCGGTGAATCACTTAAACGTTTGTCCAAATCAAATCAAAGAAAAACAACAGTAGAACTCAGGGGTGTGTTTGATAGTGAAAGTAAGAGCATTTCCACACACACAATGTGAAGGGAACTCAAGGGATTGGGACTGAACAGCTGTGTAGCCTTAAGAAAACCACTAATCAGTAAGACTAAGCAGAAAAAAGGCTTCAGTTTGCTAGGGAGCATAAAGATTGAACTGTGGAGGACTGGAAGAAGGTCCAGTGCTGTGATCTGGGACAAATCTGTGACACTGGAGAAGCTTAAAGAAACAATGACACAGAGAATGTGACTGTAATCAAAGGTAAAGGCGGTCCAGCGAGTGTGTGAACGTGGTGGCGACTTTTTATAGGCCAGGCAGTTTATTTTCAGAGATTGATTTTTTCTGTAAGACTCCTCTTCAAGACCTGCATCAGCTGTTTGATCACTGAGATGAGAAGATGGTGGCCCCCGTGTGCAGTTTTAGCTTCTATTACTGCACAGACACAGGCCTGCTCTCTGTCACTGTAACTAATGCTCCATCTTGTGCCATTCTTACCGCCCATACTTCAAAATAAGTTATAAAAATTTGTAGGATTCCTACTAATATTGAACTGGACTGATATCGGTATCAGCCAATATGCATGGCTACAATATTGGTATAATATCGGAGGTGAAAAAGTTGTATCGGGACACCCCTTCCATATTATTACTCAATGAAAAAGCTGCTGTAATTATCACAATTTCCCAGCTCGGGATCAACAAAGTACATCTATCCATCTATCTATATTGGGTTAGAAAAAAAGTGGCACTCTTTACCTGTCATATATCAAACTGAAACTGATGCTGAACTCCTCCTGCTGACCTGTTCGAGGCACAGATCGCCCCTCATATGGCCGTTTTCCATAAGCCCTACTCTACTCTACTTGACTCTACCCGGCTCTACTCTACTCGCCTTGTGCTGCTTTTCCATTAGCCCCAGTCGCCTGCCCAACGGGGTGAAGTGTCGCTGTAAACAGCTGAGCGGCACTGCGGTGACGTCATTTTGAGCGCGACACAACAATCTGTGGCTTTTTGTCACAAACCGAGTAAAAAAGGAAAGCAGAAGAAGGCTGCAGGTGGTAAGAAGAAATACCCCTTGAGAAGCACAGGAGAGTTTTGGAAGCTCTACAACAGAATGAAGCCGAGGACGAGAGTAATCGAGCTGCAAACAAAAGACGTATGAGGGTAAGCAAATGGTAGCTCACGCTAGCATGCTAGGTCGTCGCGCTCATGACTCATCGATGACGACATTGTCTGACCAATCAGTAGCCAGCAGTCGGCGACGTCATCTTTTAGTATCGACTCAGCTCGCTTGGAGCCAGAGCGGAGTAGGTACTAAAACTAGCTTGTTTTAGGAGGTACCAGGCTAGTGGAAACACGTTGCAAATCGAGTAGGGCCGAGTAGAGTAGGGTCTGAGCTGCAGTTTGACACTTTGGTTGGCAGGTTGCTATTCACAACCATTGTTTTCATATTCCTTGTGCATCTTGTTGTCTCTTTATGCCACTTCCTGTATCCCACCCTCTCTTTTCCTTGGCATGTTGTGTCGATTATCAGTTAACCTGATTACATCCAGATTTGATTGACTGTGAGTGGGAGTCTAGAATAAAATCTGGCAGTAATACCTGCGGTGTGTCCTCGACATTTGGAAATACTGAAGTAAAAAACTATGGCTTTTAATAACAGGACCTCACTGATCATCCTAAGATTTAATCGTAACCCAGTCGGGCTGACTGACCCACACAGTTGTCGCACAGGCTGCAGTGTGATGCTCGAGGTGGTCTGAAGATCTTGCAGGTGAAGCAGTATTTCAGTTTGACCGTCTGCCCGTTGATCAGAACCTCTCTGGTGCGAGGCGGAGGTCTGGAGCAGCCCGCCGCATCTGAAAACACACAACACAACACAACATTAAAGATGAGACCAAGATCTGACTTTACATTCATTTTTTAATCTTACTGGAGTTCCTCTGGTGCCACCTTTAGGACAAACATTTATTTTTAACTCGCTTGACTTTAAATAAAAGTCACGTGGGAGCAGAAGAGTTTGAGTCTTTCCCCCCTCGAGGTTCAACGATCAGGATCATAAAACCCTCGTCAGCCTTGAAGAGTCGACTTCTGCTCAGAGAGATAAACTACAGTCGACTGGATTTACAGCTGCAAAGCCTCCTGGGAGAAAATGTTCACCTCGGCGTGGAGCTGCATCACAAACAGGCTGCAGAGCATGAAGGAGGAGACGGTCTTTTATCATGTTTGCTCCCAAAAACACTGCAGTAAAACCAGACTGATGATTTATTTTTAACTACATGTTGAAAACCGAGACGACAAATTACAAAAATATAATCTGAGAACTTTAACACACAGAAGCACGTCTCTGCTCGAGAGTTTGGGAAACTTTGAAGAAGTAAAACCAATATATTCTGAAGAATTTTGACTCATAATCAACCAGTGGAGCAGCAGATTTTAATAAGAACCACATTTTTAGATATAAAAGATATTCAAGCAAACAGAAAAAGACTTAGTGACTCCCAGTAATCCAGTCAGTGTAAGTGCATTTGTACTTTTCACATATTCACCTTCAGCTACTTTTTTCGTGGAAGTAAACATGTTAAGGTAAAATATTAGGATAATATATTTCATGTCTATTTGTACAACTTTTACTTTATACTTAAATCTCTCTTGACCCTCATGTCCCATTACAAAAGTAACATTTGGCACATAAAGTCACAAAAGTCACCAAAATAAAAATCTAGAAAATCTTATAATTATAAAGGATGCATGATACTTGATTTTTTCTAATATCCAAAATTTAAACACTTATACAGTCGATATACAGAAATGACTGTAAGTAGTTTCTTTGGATTAAAGCTGTTGTATGCAAATATATAGCTTAATACACTGGATATACAAAAACAGTCTACCAGTACTGCTAGTGAGATATTTTTAGTTTACTGGCAGTACCAGCAACCAAAAAAATGTTTTACTAGCACTTGATTTATTGGAGCAGTAGTGTGCAAGGAGACAAAATCCCCTACTAGTAGACAATTTTGTGTTACATGTAGTACAAGTAAAGCTGTGAGTTTTTACAAGTAACATACTGTAATGCTTCTAGTAGTGCTAGTACAGCCAAAAGACCAACTATAAGTACTAGTAGACCAAATACAAATAAAGTAGAAGGTATTATAAACAAATCCAGCCTCTGATTGGTTGTAATATTTTCAAAAGCCAATAGGAAGCCTGGCATTGCTTCTCCCGCCCCCTTATTTTATATAAGACTAATGACTGGTAGTACTTGTGAACATATTAGTTTTTTTTTTTTTTAATTCTCTTTTTTAATTGTGAAAATCCAGGCCCACACAAACAATGATAATAAACATTGCATCACTCATTTAACCATCTGCAGTGGTACAATTGTAACTCAGATTCAGCAAGTAGTACAACAGTGAGCAGGACCAATCGTGTATCTACACTACCCGTTATATATACATTTAACCATTTTTTCAGTAAAATAAAATAAAATAAAATAGAACAAGAACATTAATAATTAACACATAATGGGGGTAAATGTCAATGGCACATAAAGCCCTCTGCAGAGGGAATATATAAGAAAGCAAAAGGGACACAAGAATTCACTTTAGACAAATGATGGTCATATTGGCGTTATCCATCTTTCCCATCTTTTAAAACAAATCCTTGTTGGAGTCTTACAGCAAAAGTAATCCTTTCCATCATAAACATATCATAGATTATGTCGATCCATCCCTCCACAGTAGGTTTTTCCTGGCTTTGACCACCTCCTGGCAATTGCTTTTCTACTAGCAGCACTTAGTATCCAAAATAAGTATTTCACATCAGAAGAAACATTTCCAGATGTAATAGCACCCAAGTATAATATCTCAAAATTAAAGGTGCTATGAGGAGAATCTATTACCGGCGAAATAAAGACTCTGCTACCCATGAGCACGCGTGGCGACTGTCACATTTGAGTACAAGTAGAGCTGAACTTTGATTGATATCACCAATATCAATTTCAAGGTTGTTCCATAGGAGTTTTTGTGTGTAAACAAACACATGTTTACAGCCATCCCACAGTCTGCTCTGTGCAGCTCAGCTCAAGTTCTGAATGTTTGTCGTACACTGCCAGGCCAAAAAAAGAGTCTCCACCTGGATTTAACTAAGCAAATAGGTACGAGCCTCCTGTTGGATAATTACTGCATGGGTGATTATCTTTCAGCATCAAGTTATTTAACCCCCAGCTGATGCAATGAGTAGCTTCTCATTTCTTAAACAACCGTGTCAAAGACACATCCTGTGGTTGAGGAAAAGATGTTAGTCTGTTTAAGAAGGGTCAAATCATTGGCATCAAGCAGAGAAAACATCTAAAGAGATTGAAGAAACTACTAAAACTGGGTTAAGAACTGGCCAACACATTATTAAAAACTGGAGGGATGGTGGGGAACCATCATCTTCAAGGAAGAAATGTGGTCAGAATAAAATCCTGAGTGATGGTGATCGGTGAATCACTTAAACGTTTGACCAAATCAAATCAAAGAAAAACAACAGTAGAACTCAGGTGTGTGTTTAACAGTGAAAGTAAGAGCATTTCCACACACACAATGTGAAGGGAACTCAAGGGATTGGGACTGAACAGCTGTGTAGCCTTAAGAAAACCACTAATCAGTAAGGCTAAGCAGAAAAAAGGCTTCAGTTTGCTCAGGAGCATAAAGATTGGACTGTGGAGGACTGGAAGAAGGTCATGTGGTCTGATGAGTCCAGATTGAGCCTGTTCCAGAGTGATGGGAGCATCAGGGGAAGAAGAGAAGCAGGTGAAGTGATGTACCCATCATGCCTAGTGCCTACTGTCCAAGCCTGTGGGGGCAGTGCTGTGATCTGGGACAAATCTGTGACATTGCAGACGCTAAAGGTGGTCAACTTTTTTTTGCCAGGCAGTGTTTTTCGTCACATATCACAAAAAGCTCACCCCTGGTTTCATGCACGATCTCAGGCAGCTATTTTCACAAACAATACAAGTGATTTTTTTAGCTAATGTTTGCCTTTGTGTCATTGTCCTCTCAGTAGAAAATAAGGAACACAGACTGAAAGTATTTTCAGAACAAAAACAGCCTTTCATCGACGCTCTGGTGACAGATTCAGATACATTTGATCTTCCTTCTCTTTGAATCTCGGCTGGTTTTCATACCTCTGAAGGGGTTTGGATTCCTTTAAGATGTGAGAAAATCAGCTGAAGAAAAATTTAATGATGCTGAGTCATTACAGGAAGATGCTCACCACCTCCTCCAGTCAATATGTGTCAAAACGTTTGCGAGCGCGTGAGTCTCAGACCTCCACTCCATCAGAAAGGCGTCTCAGTGAATCTGGCGTTTCCACAGAAACCGAGCGTCATGCCGGGCCTCTCTTGTCTACATTTGGACGCCTCTTTCTATTTTCTTTCTTTGATTATTTATTTATTAATTTTTCACGGTGGAGACGTTATTTTAGGATCGTCAGAGCTGTCAATCAAAGAGCAGCCCAGGCTCGCAGAACGACCAAATAAGGACAAAAGAAGAGGAAGGAGCGGGATGTTAAACTCTGCTCAGAAATAGACTGCAGTTATTTTTTACTTGTTTTGTTTGCCAATGGTGGTCAGGAATGTATTATGTGACGCACCGCTTGCAACAACATCCCATTTCCTGTCTAGCAAACAAAACAGACATTCAAATATGCAACAAGTTAGACATATACTCTTTTCATCTTTACTCTCAGGAGAAACAATCGGCCTGAAGATAGTGGAGTGACTCAGGAAGGCTGTGGGGATCATTTCAGTGGATTTGCTGCTGCAAATTGAGTTCACGAGAATCTATTAGAAGACAAACTTTATCAAACAGGAGGCAACAAATCATTATCTTTCTTTCTTTATCTTTATTTATAAAGCACTTTAAAGACAACCACAGTTGAAACAAAGTGCTGTACACAAATAGACAAAACAAAACAGACACAAATTAATTAAAAACAATGGATAAAATAAAGCAGATATAAATACTAAAACAATTGTTTCGATGTTTTTAAAAACTAATTTAAAAACAGTAGAAACAATAAGTAAAAGCAAACCATAAAACACTAAAACAGGAGCCGAGTCTCAAGCAGGGTCAAAAGCCAAGGAATAAAAATGAGTTTTAAGACGAGTTTTAAAAATGGACAGTGAGGAGCTTTGTCTGATGTGGACGGGGAGCTCGTTCCACAATTTGGGGGCCACCACAGAAAAAGCTCGATCCCCCCTGAGCTTCCGTTTGGACCCCGGTACCTCCAGGAACAGCTGATCGGTTGACCTGAGGCACCGAGCAGGAGTGTAGGGGTGAAGAAGCTCAGAGAGGTAAGATGGGGCCAGACCATGCAAAGATTTAAAAACAAATAAAAGAATCTTAAAATGTACTCTAAAATGCACGGGCAGCCAGGATGGGAGTAATGTGCTCCCTCTTACGTGCTCCAGTTAAGAGGCGAGCAGCAGTATTTTGCACCAACTGGAGACGTAAGAGGGAGGACTGGCTAACACCAAAATAAAGTGCGTTACAGTAATCCAGCCGAGATGTAATAAAGGCATGGATTACTGTATGAAAGTGCTGTTGTGCAAGGAATGGCTTCACTTTTGCCAGCTGCCTAATATGAAAAAAGCTGGACTTTACAACAGTGCTAATTTGCTTTTCCAATTTAAAATCACTGTCCATCTTAAAACCCAAGTTTGAGACTGTTGTCTTAAAATAAATAGCTAAAGGACCCAAGTCTAAAGGAGGGGATTCACAAGGGCCACTGGGACCAAACACCATCACTTCTGTTTTTTTCTCGTTAAAATTTAAAAAGTTAAAAGCCATCCACGCTTTGATGTTTTCGAGACATGCAAGAAGTGGGGTTAGGGACAAAGCACCATCCTTCTTTAGTGGCACATACATCTGGCTATCGTCAGCATAGCAATGAAAGGAGTAGGGATGTAACGGTTACCGGTAAAATGGTAAACCGCGATAAAATTTCCCACGATAATCGTCCAATTAAAATTACCGTTATATCGTGCTTGATCACCACACTGCCTCAGTAATGCACGGTGATGCTACTCTTTGCCTGGAAAAGCCTGAACTATGTATCTGCCCTCGATTAAGGAGCCTCACGTGAGGTGCACATGCGCAGTTTGCATTGTTTGGCCTCTGAGTCTGACACATTTATTGACAAAAAAGACAAAAGAACCGTTATGAATATAACAATAAAGGGGTTAAATGATTTCAATTCTGTGTAAAAGTACTTTCAGAACATTTTGAGCACACTGCAACAATACCGCGATAATAATGATAACCGTGATAATTTTGTTTACAATAACCGTGATACAAAATTTCCATATCGTTACATCCCTAGAAAGGAGATGCCATGCTTTCTCAAGATGGATCCCAGAGGCAGTAAATATAATGAAAACAGCAGGGGCCCCAAAATCGACCCCTGTGGAACCCCATACAGCAGTGGAGCAGAGCTGGACTCTGAATCTCCAAGGCTCACACTCATCGTTCTGTCTGCAAGATATGACCTCAACCACTCCAGTGTAGTACCACGAATGCCTACGAGGCTATGTAGCCGAGCCACTAAGATATCGTGGTCCACGGTGTCAAAGGCCGAGGACAGATCCAACAGAACCAGAACTACGTGACCTCCAGCATCAGTTGCCAGGAGGATATCATTAAAAACTCTCAACAAGGCTGACTCTGTGCTGTCATTAATACGACATTTCAGGATCATTTTGGAAATGAGAGCAAAGGAAAATAATCTGCAAATGTCCAAGAAAATCAATGAATTTTAAAAACCACTTCTGCCTTCCATACATTAAAAGACATCCCTCAGACTTTGTAAAGACTTTCTTAAGGCTGTGTTCTGACGCCTTCTCACATCTAAAGGCAAACTATCTTCATAGTTTTTAGTTTCAGACTGAAGCCTGATTCCTGTGCCTTTATGCTCCTTTTTCTTTACACTTAAGAGACATTCACGTTTACAAGGTCAGTACATCACTGCGGTGGCAAAGCCAAGAGTGCACTTGATAGTAATCAGGAGGTTGAAGGTTTAAGCCCTGCAAGTCCACATGATGATGTGTCCTTGGGAAAGACACAAGATGTTTTATCTGTTGGAGAGCCCACACATGAAGATAAGAAATCAGATACTGAACAGTTTTGTACAGTGTGTGGTGTGCTCCGATAATCTCAACACAGCACATCACAAACACAATCATTCTGTCCCACCACGGATCTACAATCTAGTCCTCCAAGACAGAAATCTGATCAAACTGATCCAAAAAATACAAAAAAAACAACACAGCAAAAAAACGCACAACACAACATGGAAGAGGACGTATGAGGAGAGGGACTGATGGTAGCCTTGGGACAATTTTTGACAGAAAAATCCAGAACTAAAAGAAAAAAATCAATCACTTTTTATCTGTCCTTTTAAGAGCTACAAACACAGATTAACTAATCTGTTGACATACAATCCACTTTGTTTGGCAGCTTTTATTTGCAATCTAAAATCAACATGCAACAATTTGATAAGCTAATATATAAACTTAAATATCATGAGTAAATATCTGCAGTAACTTTCAGATCTGCAGATACCGATACCAGATGTAGAAATGTTTGAACACAACCTAAAAACTCAGCTGTTCAGTCGGGCATTCATGTAGAACTTCAAAATTATTTATCAATTCACCTTTTTACTTGACTTTATTATTAAATGTAAGTTTAACATTTAATTGTTTGATGTTTTGTTTCATTTTAACTATTTGCTTATATATTCTGAACTAAAAAAAAGAAAAGAAGAAATCCTGGAGACAGCGTGAACAAGTGAGCTGCTCCTCCCTTTTTGAACTTTTGGTTTCAAGTCGGCCATGTTTGTTTTTATTTATGCCTGCTGCCATATTCTTCAGTCAGCTCACATCTTGATTGGCTACATTTCAATTCATGGAGTCATGACTCGAGAGTTGTCTTCTTTCCTCACACATGAAGCTTTTTGGTCTTAAATATTGAACAAGTTTAATTTTTACGACTGTTTCAGGGCTGTTTAAGGAGGCAAATTCATGCTAAGATAATTTGGAGTTTGCCGTCTTTGGTCAGTAAAGGGTAAAGTTGAGACAAAAACAGCCCGATAATCTTTATGTATGAACCCACTTTAGCTGATACTGATGGGCAACTGACAAAAATACTCCATCAATCAGAGGGTGAATGGGTGTGAATGGTCGATGTGGCTTGTGATGTAAAGCTGCTTTGAGTTGTCAGACTAGAAAAGTGCTTAATAATAATTTATTACTCTCCTTAAAGAGGCAGTGCTGCTGAGAGCCACTTCAGCCTCGGCTATCGTCAAGTACCTGAAACAACCCAACTCCAAAAACACTGAACATGCCCTTTAATAGGAGATGGTTTAAATTAGAGATGCACGATATTGGATTTTTGCTGATACTTTCTTGATTCATTATCGCCTGTCTCTTTCAGTGTTACAGCAGATTACTGCAAAAACAGATGTAAAACAAGAAAAACAGCTTTTAACTGTTGGAAAATGAAACCCTCAATATGTAAATGTACCCATGCTAGGCCTGTCACGATAATCAATAAATCAATTAACCGCACGATAAATAAAAACGTTTTTTTTTCTTTACAGAGACAGGGTCTTTTGATTGTTTTTTGAATAGTACAATGATTTTTATTTACATGCAATTTTTCCCAAAAGACAGTCCATTTCATTACCTCTGCCAAGGAGGTTATGTTTTCGGGAGAGTTTGTTTGTCCGTCTGTGAACAAAATAACTGAAAAAGTAATGGATGGATTTTGATGAAATTTTCAGGAAATGTTCAGCATGGGAAAAGGAAGAAGTGGTTTGATTTTGGTGTTGATCCGGATCAGTGTCTGGATCCACCATGACGAAAAATGTGATTTTCGTGAATAACTACTGAACTAAAATAGATATCATTATGAATCCAATTGCTAATGGTATGTTTTCATGGTCACGGAATCTAAATATTTACATGAAATAAAGGTAGGACTAATATTTATGGTAAAAATCATAATATGGGAGAGGACTGTGGTGCTGGCGGAGGTCTGCGCTCTCCAAGTGCTTTTCTAGTTTTCATCATTTTTTTTCTTTTTTTGTTTGTTAAATTTATTATATTATTTAATTTATTATATTTAAAAGCTCTTGACTTCCTAATTACAGTTAAATACTCTTAAGAAATTAAAGTTCATTGCATTTGATATGGTGTACTCTCTTTATTATGACATATATTATAATTACATTAATGAAACTAGAAAAGCACTCAGAAAGCGCAGACCTCCGCCAGCACCACAGTCCTCACCCATATTATGATTTTTACCATAAATATTAGTCCTACCTTTATTTCATGTAAATATTTAGATTCCTTGACCATGAAAACATACCATTAGCAATTGGATTCATAATGATATCTATTTTAGTTCAGTAGTTATTCACATCATTTCGTCATGGTGGATCCAGACGGTGATCCGGATCAACACCAAAACTGAATCACTTCTTCCTTTTCCCATGCTGAACATTTCCTGAAAGTTTCATCAAAATCCATCCATCACTTTTTGAGTTATTTTGTTCACAGACAGACTCTCCCTAAAACATTACCTCCTTGGCGGAGGTAAAAACGAGGTTTCAAAATAATATAGACAATATCATTTATCGGCAATAATTTTTTGGACCATTATCATCCAACAAAATTTGTTATTGTGACAGGTTTAACCCATGCAGTGATGAGAAGGTGCATTAATTTTGAACACTTCTATAATTTGCCAATATTCCAGCCGATATGTGTGGCCGATATATTGGCTGTAAATATCTGCAAAATTTTGATATTGGCCGATACAATACTTAACTTTCTAGACTGATATTGGCTGATACCGATATCAAACTGATAATATAGTGCATCACTAGTTTGAATCAAGGACCTATTTATCAATCAATTTAGTTTGTACATGCTGTTCCCTTAGAAAACAGTGGTATGGAGGAGCAAAATAAGAGTGAAACTGTAAACTCTAATGTACACACACATACAGGTGTATAAGCATCATATTAGCTGGAGCCTGTGGTCCACTGTTTGTCTTTCTCCTCACTTTAGTGGATCAAACAGGAAGACATGTCAGGAGTGATTCTTGCTCCCTCCACAGATCAAACAATGCCGACCTGTTTTCATCGCCCAGCAAAGCAGTGTGTGGTGTTGCTTTCCTGCTGTTTCCTTGCCTTCAGCTTCCTGTTTGGTGTTAGTAAGCCTGCTGCTGTTGGTTTTTGACATAACGATCACACCACTGAGCAGCACAGTTTGAACAATACAAACTGAAGACTTTATGTTATAAGAGCAGTTTGGTTGGCACATTATCCATCTAGAGTAAATCAAAACTTAGTGGACTGATGAAATCTGCTATGAGGGTCAAAAAGACCACCTTCTCTCCAGTCTGTCTTCGATAGTGCTGTCCTCAACCAGGCAGAAAATTCTGAATGATTCTTCCCAAATTCTTTTTTTGGATTTAAACTTTTGCCTTCAGGGCAAGCAAACACAAACAAACTGCTGTAAGCTCTCTTTTCTCCTAACATCCATATCTCTTCTTAAACAGCCCCCGTCTGTGGATCAGTCTACCTGCAGACCGGAGAGCAGCACCTACTGTTCATATTTTTCTTTTTTTTTTCTTTTATATCTGGCTTTTAGCTGATCGTATTTATTAATATTTTACGTTATATTTTAATTTATTTTAACCCTTTTATTCTGTTTAATTTCTACATTTCAGTTCCTATTTTTAATTTGGAATTTTATTCTTTGTTTAATGCTTTTCCTTTTATTATCGTATTTTAGCTGATTTTATGATGCACCTGATGTTACACTTTCTCATTTTTACCCTATTATTTATCTAACTTTTATTTCATATTGTTATATTATATCATTTTATTTATGTATGTACACATTTACTTATCTTACCCTCTATTATTTTTCGAGTATTTTTAACGATGATTTTAGTTTTAGCTCCTGTGCTTCCTCATTTTTAATTACCTCCGCCAAGGAGGTTATGTTTTCAGGAGAGTCTGTCTGTTTGTCTGTCTGTGAACAAAATAACTCAAAAAGTGATGGATGGATTTTGATGAAATTTTCATGGGAAAAGGAAGAAGTGATTCAATTTTGGTGTTGATCAGCGTTTGGTTCAGCCATGATGAAAAATGTGATTTCTGTGAATAACTACTGAACTAAAAAAGATATCATTATGAATCCAATTGCTAATGGTGTGTTTTCATGGTCAAGGAATCTAAATATTTACATAAAATAATAAAGGTAGGACAAATATTTATGCTCAAAATCACAATATGGCTAAGGACTGTGGCGCTGGCGGAGGTCTGCGTTCTCCGAGTGCTTTTCTAGTTTTCCATATGTTTTCCATGACTGGAAGATTGGGCAATCATTTTCCAGGTTTTCCAGGACACCTGGGAACCCTGATTAAGTTTCCATTGAATTATTATTAACTATAAACTCACTCAAAATATAGCATATTAAAAAACTGCTAATTATTTTTAGCTTGTTTTTAAGAAAAAACAAATATTTTAAAAATCATTCCCATTTGATTTAATAAATTCATGCATGAAAGGGTTAACTCGCTACCAAAAGTATCAAAAGTAATTTCTTATCATCACAACTCCAATTTCCAAAAAATACTTCACCAAAGTACAAACTTTCAAATGGAATATTCACACAAACTATGAACATAAAATGTTTGTGGATCTCCTCCCAATAAGAGTTAATATGAGTTTTAATAATCACCAATTTGTCTCTCCAGGTCTGCGGCCTCGTCTGGTGTCGCCCGAGGAAGAACGCCCGGGTCCGTGAAGCTCGCCCTGAAGAGCATCCCCATCACGAAGACGAAGAGGACGCCGCCCACCGCTGGGATGGCCGGGGTCAGGTTGGACGCCAGGAAGGGACAGCTGAGGACGCAAAGAAGGAAACATAACATATTAAATTAAATTCTCAGATAATCACAGCAGCTTTTGGGTGGTTTTGGAAACAGGACAGGGTTAATTAGTTAGTTAGTGCTTTATTTATTTCATTCATGTATCTGAAATAAAATATTTCATACAAGCATATAATTATATAATTGAATGAAAAGGAACAGAAAGAAGAACAATCTTATATTATCTGCCCCTTTTAGACACTTAAAAAAAATATTTCAAAAACAACAACACAACAATCAACATAATTTTTAACAACAATAATAATAAAATAAAACAGCTGTCATCAACACTGCTGGCCTCAAATTCTTTTTGAGTCTCAATGACAACAACAAGCAACAACCACCAAAATAATACTAATAATACCTACTAATATACTAATAATACCTGTCCTTAAATGTTCTTTTACATGTAAATTTTGATATGGATTGTTTAATGTCTTTGGTTAGATTATTCCATAACTTAACAGAAACACAACAACCCATCTTTTTTGTACTAAATTTTGTTTTTTTTTAAATATCTATTTCTCTTAAATTATAATTACTTTCTCTTTTTTCAAATCCTTTCTGAAGATTAATGGGTAACAATCTTTTATGTGCTTTAAACATAAATTGCAAGATGCAATAATCTACTAAATTATAAATTTCAACACTTTTAACTGAAGAAATAATGAGTTGGTTGGATCTCTATGTTGTTTTCTAGTAATTAATTTAATTAATTACTCTTTTTTGCAAAATAAAAATAGACTTTGTTTATGTTTTGCAGGCATTTCCACAAACTTCAACACAGTCGGTCAGATATGGAACAATCATAGAATTGTATAAAATACAGAATGCTTTATCTTCCAATGAATCCTTTATCTTATGTAACATCGCAATTACTTTTGTTTTGAATTCTTAAACACAGACCTACGGCAAAAAGTCTTCTCCAACTCAACGTACCAAACAGACTGACTGATGCATGGCTGTCCTCTTTACATTCACACCACATTGAAGATAGAAATAAAAAAGCAGTTCGTTGAAGCTGGACCGCCTTCATCAGTCTCTTCTAAAGCTGGGAAAAAGATCTACAGGATTGGTAATTACTAATTATGCTGACAATATTTCTATTTAATTTTATTTGATGGTAAAACTGATGTAAATATTTCTAACCTCTCTTTCTGTCAAAGGTTCCTCAATCAATCGAGAGACGGACAGTATCTGTTATTTAACTGCAGACAAATCACCTGCCCACTCGTCTGCTGCTTCTGCTGTTTTGTCTTCCTCTTAAATAATCTGGCAACATTTACAGCTGATAATTTGACCATAATATTCGCCATAAACATCTCATATATATTCTGTAATATTGTCAATACATCCAATTGAACCATGATGATTTACTCCATCATCACGCAAATGTCCACTTTAATGAATCAAAAGTGTAATTTATAAAAAAATAAAATGTTTTTTTTCCTCCATTACATCTGTTTCAAACACAAATAGACTGTAATCATGAAAGAAACTGGTCAATTTTAGTAAATTGAAGGCTTTGAGCTCTGATATTGATATGAGGTTAGAAAAAAAGATTACAGAATTTTAAAGAGGCTTTTGCTGATTTTATTAGGGATGTCCCAATGCGATATTGTTATCGGTCCTATATCAGCAAAAAAATAAATATCGGATATATTTACCTGCATCTTAAAATTTTTGATAGCACTCTGATTCAAGCAGTCCTTTCTAATGTAATTTTTATTTATTTAATTCAGTTGTAGAATATGTTTATGTTTAAGTTAAACACAGTGGTTATTTTGCAGTTTAAAACTATGTTTTTGTTTTTATTGGATTTATTGAGGTCACTTTTCAGGGTCTTCTAATGTATTTTTTATTTACTTTATTTAATTGTAGTATATTCTTATGTTTAAGGTGAAAGTGTATTCAACCCATTGGTTAACACCTAATGGTCAGTTTTCCTTATACCTACTCTTGCTGACTACTGTTCCCTACTTGATCAAAACCTTTTCTTACAGTCCGTACCACAAAATATGTAATCAAAGTCTGTTTGATTCCTGCTGATATCGTATCGGATTTATATCGGTATCGGCTAGGGCTGCCACAAACGACTATTTTTGCAATTACTTGACTAGTCATGTCATGAATGAATTGCAGCGTACCGCACCATCATGCAGCTTATAATAAGCAGATCTGGCAACTGTGGTGCCTGCGTAGTTGTGCATGTGACACATGCGTGAGTGTGTTTGGGGGTGTGCTGGGTTGATTCCTGCGGACGTGATAACCAGGAATCGAGAGTGAGGAAAGGACAAACTACCAACCACACTCATGTCTTTGTAGTGGCAGCTGAGTGATAATCATGTGGGTTTCACACAAGTAGAAGAGCAAGCCCAAAGACATTTTTAATGAGCGACAGGGACAGCTTTAACAGGGGACAGGTCATCCAAAACAGGGACTGTTCCCTGAAAACATAAAGTTGACACTATTGTTAGCAGATAACTAGCCAATTAGCTTATCGAGACGACTGTCCCTCTTTGTCAGAAACTGAATCAACCACGGTGTGCTTCCTTTTCAGATGCTGATGCATTGCTGTTGTACTGCCATGGAAGGAAAGTTCCCCTTGCAGATTTTGCGTTGCACATTCTTCTCTTTTGTTTTGGTAAAATGCTCCCAAGCTTTTGAGCGTTAGCCATGATACTGTTTGGACATAACTCTTAGGGTGACATCACGGCTGACCGGATTACCACCACTGCACATCTGTCATGGACAGAAAGGCAGACAAGACAGCGAAGGTATAGCGGCAGGTTTGATAGAAAACGCTGAAAAAACCCAAAACGATTAGTAAAGGTGCTATGAGGAGAATCTATTACTGGTGACATTAAGGCTGCTACCCATGAGCACGCACGGCGACTGTCGTAATGCTGCGTTCCAGTAACCTCAGAAATAGGAGTGACATCATCTCCAACTTTTTTCCAGTTGAAGTCGGAAAAAAACATGCCAATCTACCAGGCTATTGTTAGCTGTTGTTGGCACGCCCTGTGTTGTTGTTCACAAATATCTCATAGAGAATGTGATTATCACTATGGCAGCATTTTTGTAACGCACCACAAGACGTGACTGAAGCCAAAGCATGTGTTTGCTGTAATGAATGCAGCTCAGACCTTCCTCAGAACTCTGCATTAGTTTACAACTTCTTTTATCAACAACTTACAGGATGCAAAGCGACAACGTAATGTATCTCTTTCTTGTTACGTAGCGGTAGTTTTTGATGTGTGACAACAAGCAATTTTTTGGAAAACTTAGTATCGTAGTTGTAGCCGGCTATATATCTCTACTTACAGCCTGGTGCTCTAAGACGTGTCTGAATAATATAAATTTGCTTTAGTTTTAATTGTCTTGTTCCTGAAGTTGAGTATCCAGGCCAGTCCAGCCCTGTCCGACCTGACCGGAAGGCTAAGGAATAGCATTTATAGATAACCTATTTTGATGCTATAAAACTCATCTTAAAGTGTGTATTTCCATCAGGCATACATCTAAAAGTGAGACTTTTTTGTAATTACTTAGAAACTCCTCACAGTCTCTTTAAATTAGTTGTTGACCATTTTGATCTTCGACTCAGTCACGACTATTCGACTAATCGTGGCAGCCCTTGTATTGGTCAATACTCAAAACTGCAATATTGTTATTGTATCGGTGGTGAAAAAGTTGTATCAGGACACCCCTAGATTTTGGTGAAATTTGTAACAGAATATCACAGATTTTTTTTCCAGCCTGTGAAAGAGCACTAAGAAAAACCCACGACTTTCCCTCTCAGGTCTAAATCCAACAGTCCATCCAATCCTTCAGCCTCCTGCTGTTACTGTAGTGACACAAGCTGCAAGAAGGAAACTGTTACCAAGGCAATGGGAAACTCACCCCGGTGTTGTCGAAGTTGCTGTAAGATGTAGGAGGATAAAAACAAAGAAACCTCCAGACGTCCCTGAGAACATGATTTAGATTATTTTGAAGAGGTCTGAAAAGTTTCTGATGAGGATTTTTGGAGTGTATTTATATTTTTGTTGATGCGTGGGCTGTTTTTCTGCTTCAGAGCATGTTCGCTCCGTGAAATGTGAGGAAACAGGGAACACATTGTTCAGCGAGGCAACATCTTTAATCATAATCTGGTATTTTTATAGAAGATTTTAATAAAAGGAAGCAGAAAACGATCAGAGCGGGGAGTAAATTTAGCTCTAACGACGTCTCCGAGCTGAAAATTAAAAAAACAACCTTTACCTGCTCTCATTAAAACCTACGCCGCGCACCTCCTCGCTCGGAGCCTTTTTGTTGTGAGTAAATCCGCTGAGACGAATCAAGGAAGCTGAGACACAGCGAGGAGAATCGGCAGAAAACAGCCCACGTTTGGTGGAAAGTCACATTCCTGACTGAGCCCAAGGACTCGCAGATCAGTTCAGAGGAGCAGGGAAAGTTTCACAGAAATAAAAGAGAAAATATCCTTTATAAATCTTTACTTAAGAGGGCTTTCATTTTCCAGAAGGGCTCCTCCTTTCTTTAAAAATGGAAATCTATGACATAAAAGATGATTCAAAGACAAAGGTCTACTCCACTTCTGATTTAAAATTGAAGATACCTGCACTTTAGATGAATATTTTGGCTTCTGCTGCATCACACTTTCCACTGAGACATTTACTAAGGAAATATATTACAACTTTGGCTGGTGATGCAACAGAAAATATTCAAACATAAACAAATTTGAAACACTGGAGTTCTAGTTCAGGATATTTTAAGATAGGATATATGTGTTACATATCAATAACATGAATATTTGCCACAGTGATGGAGATTAGCTCTGTCTCTGTACAGAAAGCCATCACATTCAACATATTAACAACAACTTGCCACAAACTTGCCTTAACAAAGTACCTTCAATTGTCATTACTTGTTTATTTAGCTCATTTAATTGAGCTGTACTGTTTGGTTCTTTATCGATTCTGCTTCTGGATCCACTTCTTTCTGTATTTCTGTGGACTCCTTTGGTTTCTCAATTTCAATAAGTCTGGCCTTGGATAAAGTTGTGCTGGTTCAACGTGAATTTCTTTGATCAGGTAGTCTCATGTGCTTCGGCCACTTCTTCGCACCTAAATAAGATATCTTAAAGGGACTGTGAGGAGTTTCTAAGTAATTACAAAAAAGTCTCCCTTTTAGATATATGCCTGATCGAAATACACACTTTAAGATGAGTTTTATGGCATCAAAATAGGTTATCTATAAATGCTATTCCTGAGCCTTCTGGTCGGGTCGGACAGGGCTAGACTGGCCTGGATACTCAACTTCAGGAACAAGACAATTAAAACTAGAGCAAATTTATATTATTCGGACACGTCTTAGAGCACCGGGCTGTAAGTAGAGATATATAGCCGGCTACAACTACGATAATACTAAGTTTTCCAAAAATTGCTTGTTGTCACACATCAGAAACTACCGCTACATAACTAGAAAGAGATACATTACCTCGTCGCTTTGCATCCTGTAAGTTGTTGAAAAAAGAAGTTGTAAAGCAATGCAGAGTTCTGAGGAACGTCTGAGCTGCATTTTTATTAGCATCACAACAAACGCACGCTTTGGCTTGTGGTGCGTTCAAGTTGTAGTCAGAAGTAGGAATTTCCGAGTTCCGAGTAGGAAACTGCAACTGGAACGCCCCCCGAGGTCGGAATTTCCTACTGGGAACTCGGTGAAACCTCGCCACCCCCGAGTTGACAATCAAAGATGGATGCCCCCAGTGTGAACAGTTATTTAGCTCCTGTAATAATCCATTTATTTGCACTTCTGACTGGGGTGTGTCGCTCTAGATCAGCTGTATACATAGTATTGTTAGACTTATATTTACAAAAATGCTGCCATAGTGATGATCACATTCTTCATTTGGTATTTGTGAACAACAACGCAGGGCGTGCTAACAACAGCTAACAATGGCCTGGTAGATCGGCATGTTTTTTTCTGACTTCAAATGGAACGCCGACAAGTCGGAGATGATGTCACTCCCAGTTCCGAGGTTACTGGAACGCAGCATTACAACAGTCGCGGCACGTGCTCATGGGCAGTGGTGTAAAGGAACGAAGTAATAGTACTTAGTTACAGTACTTAAGTATGTTTTGGGAGTATCTATACTTTACTTGAGTTTATATGTTTTTTGCAACTTTTACTTTTACTTCACTACATTAAAAATTAAAAAATGATACTTTTACTTCGTTACATTTAAATTGTCAACTTAGTTACTCGCTACATAATAAAATGTGAATATAAATTAAACTTATTTTCAGATTTTATTTTGAAGAGGACCATATAGACTGTTTGTGCTCTTGCATGAAGCTGAACACACCTCTGCCTGCCCCTGCAGCCTGTGAACGACTGTTTAGCATTGCAGGACTTGAATTCAGCCCGCAAAGGGCACGACTGAACTCATGCAATTGTTGTGAAAATCAACTTCTGCTATAGATGAACCGCAAGTTTGTGGCCTTTACGTAAGGGAGGAATGGAGAGAGGGAGCAAGAGGTGAAGGGAGCTGAGGGAGGGAGGAAGAGTTAAACTTAATAAACCTTGGGAGAGCAACAACTATTTGTACCTGTTCTCTTTGTTTGTACTTTTACTTTTAATACTTAAGTACATTTAATATTAGCTACTTTAAGACTTTTACTTAAGTGATTTTTTAATGAGTGACTTTCACTTTTAGTTGAGTATATTTTATATAAGATATCTTTACTTTTACTCAAGTATGGGTTTCAAGGACTTTTTACACCACTGCTCATGGGTAGCAGAGTCTTAATGTCGCCGTAATAGATTCTCCTCATAGCACCTTTAAATGACTAATGCGCTCCAGTTAATCTTTGAAATTACCTCTATTTAGAAAGTGTTTTTTCATATGAATTAGATCAACTGGAGGGTTTCTGTTTGGTTCTGCTGAAGGTTTCTGCCTCTTTAACTTGACTCTGACTCTCCCTAAGTTTTCTTCTTAATAAAGAAGATACGTGGCCTGTGTGAGGATTGTGTTGCTTTAACATCAGTCTGAGATTGGCCTCGGTTTCTGCCTGTTCAACTTTAGTCTGGTCCTTCTTAAGGTTTTTGCTTTTACATCAAATTTCTGCGTCTGTCTGCAGGACCAAGCTCAAGTTGAAAAGGCAGAAACCTCAAGCAGAACCAGACTGATGTTCAATTTGCAGAAACCTCAAGCAAAACCAGATGGATGTTGAACAGGTTGAAACCTTGAGAACCTGTTCAACCTCAGTCTGGTTCTGCTTGAGGTTTCTGCCAATTCAACAAGTCTAAGTACTTCACAAGGTTTCTACCAGTTTTTGCTTTTAAAACAATTTTCTGCTTATGCCTGCAGGAACAGACAAGTTGAAAAGGCAGAAACGTCAAGTAAAACCAGTGGTGTTCAATTTGCAGAAACCTCAAGCAAAACCAGATGGATGTTGAACTGGCAGAAACTTTTAACAGAACCACACTGATGTTCAATTCGCAGAAACCTCAAGCAAAACCAGACTGATGTTGAACAGGTTGAAACCTTGAGAACCAGTTCAACCTCAGTCTGGTTCTGCTTGAGGTTTCTGCCAATTCAACAAGTCTAAGTACTTCACAAGGTTTCTACCAGTTCAACATCAGTCTGGTTCTGTTTGAGGTTTCTGCCAATTAAACATCAGTCTGGTGTGGTTTGAGGTTTCTGCCGATTAAACATCAGTCTGGTTCTGCTTGAGGCTTCTGTTTGCTCAACATTAGTTCTTCCTGGTGGAAGCTTCCACTTTTTAACTGCCACTGCCTGTGACACAAAGTCTGGTTCTGCCTTTTTCCTGTTCAAAAAGAGTCTGGTTCTGTGTAAGGCTTCTGTCTATTTCAAACAAACACTGATTTGGGTTGATGTTTCTGCCTGTTCAACAAGAAGCTGGTACTGTTCAAGGATTTACTTCATTCACTGCAATTTTGGTTCTGTTTGAGGTTTCTGTCACCCTGTTGAGTGTTGCTTTACAAAAATGGGCTGATGTCTTGATTACCTCAGGAAAATTAAAAACCAATACAATGTTTGCGTGATTTTTTTGTATGTTGGAATTAACCTGCAGTTCCTGGCAATTAAGAGAAGAAAATAAAAGAACTTTGGTGACAAGGACTTTGGCTGGTATGCTGCCAATGTTTTTGGACATTATGAAGGTATGCTTAAAATTGGCCTGAATTCTTTAAAATTAAAAACAGGGAATTGCCCAATTTTTTGTTACGAAGAGTCTGGCAGTATGTTTTTATGTTGTTGGTATATTTGTGCAATTCATAGTGTACAGAAGTTTGTATTAGACTTCTAGACACCAAGACAAACAAAAACAAATGTATTTTTTTTAACCATTTGACAGAAATAACAGCAACATTTTACGATCAATTAGACAAGTATCTGGAGTTTGCATTAAATTTTTGTTAGTTAAAGAGAAAACTGACAGGTATTATTGCTAATCTGTGGTAGTAAATAAGTGTAAATTGGTGTTTCTTAGCACTCACTCGAAGGTGAAGAAGAGCCCACAGGTGAGCAGGATGAGGACCAGCGTCAGGTAGAACACGCCACTCTGTCTCGCCATCATGATCCTCCCATTACAGTAGAACTTGTTCCTCCCTGGGAACACCTGCCACTTCCTGCGGGGGCTGCGGCTCCTCTGCCCGCCACACGAGGGCTCTGTGTGCGCAGCGCACTCTGGCTCCGTATGCGCGGCGCAGACCGGCTCTGTATACCTGGTACAGACGGGCTCTGTGTAGCCAGTGCAGACTCCGGGCTCCGTGTACCCCGTGCATTCGGGCTCTGTGTGGATTGTACAGGTGGGCTCCGTGCCCTCGATGGCGGGAACGGGGTACGAGGTGCTGCTGCTGCTGCGGGTACATATTTGGTTGTACTGGGCGTGCTGGTGCTGCTGGTCCATGTGTCCTCGCAGGTGAGCCCTTAGCAAGCGTCAAGTGGTTTGGGGTTTTTCATTGGGTTTTGGTGGTGGACCAGCGGTAGCAGCTGTTAGTCTTTCGAACAGAAGGATTAGGGTTTGAATCCAGCTCCTTTAGTCACATGTCCATGGGCAAAAAACGTCACCCCAAATTACTCCCTCAGGTGCTTCAGGTACACACAAAGGTGATCAAGTGATTCTGTGGGACACCTTACATGGCAGCACCTTTTGCAAAGCGAGATCAAGTCAAACTACCAGGGTTAGTTTGGGAAAAGATCTAGAGCAACTTTGTCAGAAATATCCAAGGACTAAAGTTTTGAACTGAAGTGTCACCAAGCTTACCTTGGCTGTAGACAGGCTACAGCTAAGTCACTTGGTTGTTGTATTTAAATCAGAAGCTCGCAACATTTTTTCTCAATATTTATAAATTGCTTGTTAATTTAACACACAAACCAGTCCCAACTATATGTCCTCACCATGGAGGCCTTACTTAAGCCAAAAGACGAAAAAGACCCAATCTCTTCACTTATCATATTGTAATTTCGTCAATTTTCGTCAACGATAATGACCTTTATGAACAGGTAAGGGTAATACCAACAATAACAGAGCTGCTGCCGCCTTCAGTTACACGGTGCCCCTGTCATTTTAGTGTCCTTCGTTCACATAGAAGAAAAAACGACATTTTAAGTCCACAATTTCCCGATATATCGTTACAAAAATTCGTCAGCAAACATTAACTTGTGGCCAGTCGCACGCGCGCATCGTCCAAACCCCCAAAAACCCGCCATCCACCTCCGCCTCGCGCCCGCACAGCGTCCGTCCTCCGTCTCTCTATCCGGCGGGTTCCTCCCGGGGGGACATCCGGCGGCTCTGTCCCGAGATAAGGGCTCAGTCCCGGGGTGGGTGGTGTGGTCCTGGTCCGAGTGAGTGGAGGTTCAGAGGGTCTGTGAGGAGGAGGAGGAGGAGGAGGTAAAGAGCATCCTGATCCTCCGCAGAGCTCGAGCTCCGAGATTCTGACCGCACAGATCGTCTATTAATAGGATGAGCCACTCTGAGAAAAAAAAAAGAAACAAAGAAACCACAGTGACGGATCATAATTACACGTCATGTCATCAGAGATAGGAGCATGTCCTTTAATAAGTCAATTATTATTATTAGTGCTGTTTTGCGTTAAAATACATTTTTAACCCCCCCAAAAAATTCAAAAGAACAAAAATCTTAGACCAGTGATTTTAGTCAAACAGTTTTCCCCAGATGCAAATACAAATTATTCAGTATTTCTACTAAATTTAGGGATATTTATTAAATACAGAGTATTTTGACTGAATCTCAACTAGACTTGGATTGTCCAGTGTCCAGACAAAATAATAAAAACTGATGTACAAACCCATTCTCAATAAAGCTGGGATATTGAGGGATTTATGGTCACAATATTATGGCCTAAGGATGATGAAATCCCTATATTCCTTACAGTTGTAAGTTTATATGTAATTTAAATCGCATATTTTTGGTTTTTGTAGAATTCCTAGCTACTAAAAGAAACAAACAATATTTGGCATCAAAAACATATACATTAATCTGTTTGGCTGAAATATTACAAACATTTGATGATAATTTTGACAATATTCAAGACTTTTCCTGAAATTTTCGTTAGCTTTCAGTTATGTCATTATGTAGAAATAACCGAAAGTCTTGTTTTAAGTACAGCTGTTACATGCAAATGTATTTTTTTTAATGCTGACAGTATAATCATGCTTAATCTGCCCTTTAAAGTACCATATTGATCCACTAATCTGTTGACGTATACCTGCCTTTTGGTATTTAACTTTAATATTTTAAATTGGTTAAAATAGTATATATATATTAGATTAAAACATCATCCATAGAAGTCTGCAGTAAGTTTCACACCTGCTTATTCTGGTATTTAACTTTGTTTTTAACATACTTTTCATCTGATAGTTTTGAAAATTTAAACAAAATTGAAATTTAAAATATGTCAGTATAAATGTTACTGGCGTTACATATTATATGTACATAATAATATTCAATCTTGTTAGTGCAAGAGTGTACAAAAAGCAAAAAAAACACAAAAACAGCTAATATATTTAGATTTTGAGACAATTATCTGCCAGTAAAATGAAGTAAAAATATATCATTATTGCTCTTCATAAAAATCATTTGTAAGGTAAAAATTGAGCGTGCTTTGACAGCAACCTCCATTTTTCATAATTAGACTGCAAAGTAGGAATACACTGCAAGAACATCCAGGATGCTAAGATTAAATGTTTAAATTTATATTTTGTAGCAAAACATTGCTGATCAGAGCATCATTTTGAAAAAAACTGCCGAAGTGAGAACTCTTGATTTCCTCCGCACGTTTGGATCAACGTCATAGACGATCTTTGGTGCAGCATTACGTCTCCGTGATGCTTCCCCCGCTCTCGACAATTATGCACAGATAATCAGCTGTTCTTTAGATCACACAGAGCCGTATAAACAGTTTTTTAATACGAAAACGTGATTAAATATAACATGTGTTATCTTGACCGATCTCATGACAGAAGTGTAGAAATAAAAACGCGGTGTGGTAATGTTTTTTAATGGGATTGTTTCTCTCCGGTGACTTTAGACGGACGGACCAAAGCAACATGACGGCCGCAGGTGAAAACAGAGCTGTAGATGTGGTGGAAGCGGCAGAAATGGTCGAAGAGGAGAAACTACAGATGTTAAAAGGTAAAACAACAGTCGGCATGTCAGCTCTCTGTCGTTGATAAAGCCGTTGTTGGCAGGATTTTCTGATTTATTTGATTTTAGGTGATTTTCTAACTGAGGTCACAGCAAAGTCGATCAGTCTGCCGCGACGGACTCACTTAAAACGACAAAATAATGAAAAATAAAGTTGTAAAATATCCAAATCACCTTTATTTTTTATGTATGACTGCTGCATAAATTACTTTATTAAACCCGAAGTCACGTCTAAACGGAGAAATCTACTGTTTATTATATTATATTTGATTATCTATTAAATTTATAAATAGGTATTTGTGTTTTGTTAGCTATTAGTAATCAGAATATTCAGCTGTTATAAACACAGAGCACATTATGTCCTGCATCTACAAGAAGCCTGAAATTAAGAGAAAATGAATGAAACAAATGAAGGCTTCAGAATAAACACAGAGGGCAGAATTAAAAGAAAATGATACCACTTTAAAGATTCTCTTTTCGATTCCTGCTGATTTTCTATGTGGGCAAAGTTGACTGTTTAAAATATTAAGTAAACAAAGTTATAGAAGAGTGTAAGGGCCATGTTAGATGGAGAAAATAATTTGGGGAATTCGAGATTAAAGTTGAAATTTCAAGATTAAAGTTGAAATGATGACAAATTCAAAATGTCAAAAATAAAGTTGAAATAGATTGTATGACTCAATTCTCGACCTTTGACTTTTCTCGTAAATGGTAAATGGACTTGAGCTTATATAGCGCTTTTCTAGTCTTTTGACTACTCAAAGCTGCTTTACACCGCAGGTCACACCTACCCATTCACACCCATTCGCTCTCACATTCACTCACTGATGGTTCAGAGTTTCTATGTTAGTTATCCATCAGTATTTCTAACACATTCACGCCCTTTCATGCCCATTTACACACCACTGACGCAGCAGTTGGAGCAACTTGGGGTTAAGTGTCTTGCCCAAGGACACATCGCCATGTGTCGCCCGGAGCTGGGCTTCAACCTGCAACCTCCCGATCACTGACCAAGCGCACTATCCAACTGCGCCACCGACGCATGTCTCGTCATTTCAACTTTAATCTAGAGGTGCTGAAAATTATTTTTTCCACCTAAAATGGCCCTAATACTCTTCCGTGCAAAGTAACAGGATGCCCTTTATGAGTTTTTTTGTAACTAAGTCTAACCAGCATTATTGGAAAACTCATTAAATATATATATATCAAAAAGTTTGACCCAGAATCAAATTTTTTAACTCAGCTTTGTTGAATTTTGCTCTGTCTTTTGAGAGGGAAAAATTATTAAAATTGTTTATCAAGTATTGTGAAAGTAGCGTTGGGATTTTACTTTAGGTTGTATCGTCCAGCCCTAACAGAGCAAAGCAGTTTTGGCCCGACAGTGATGATATTTTGGCTGTCGTCATATTTCTGTAATGAAATGCTGATTATCTGTGTCTCTGTCTGCAGGTGCCGCCTTTCTGACCACGGTGGCGTCTGCAGGGATGATCGCAGGATTCGGCTCCACGTTAGCGCTGGCCAAGAAGAAAAGTCCAGAGTGGTTTAATAAGGTTAATTTTACTGTTTAAGTGTTTTGATTTTAGTATTTCTACCCTTTTCTTTCCCCAACACTCCTCAGATGTGATAACTGCAGTATTCTCTTACACCAAGTTCTTAAAAAAAGCAACAAAAATTTGCTTATTACACTTAAAATGTCAAAAAAAATTGGGATAGAAGTCTGAAATTAGATTAAATATCTTTATTTTAAGTAAAAAATAAACGTAGGGATCACTAATCAACCTTACAGGCATGTTTTTGGTTGGTTGGAGGAAGCTTTAGGATCAAACCTTCTTGCTTCAGGGCAGGTGCACTACCTGCTGCGCTACCAAAGTTGTTAGCATTTGGCACTTCTGGTTAAAAATGATCTTTCCTGATTTTGAACTTTCAACTGTGTTGCTAACTGCTAAAAAGGACTACAAAAATGGCTGTTGACCGGACAGCAAACATTTCTGATTGTTATTTAATGATCAGTAATCCATGCAGTACTGACACAGTCAAGAGGAAAAACTTGATCAGGTCGCTAAATTAAGAGAAAATTCTTAATCAAGAGGTCACATGATGGGAAATGTTGTAGATGTTTCTAAGTTGAACCGCCTTGTTGTAGTTCCACGGTAGGTTAATAACAGCTTTCCACTCCTGATGATTAGGTTTGAACTTAAAACATGAAAAGTTGCTTCATTCATAAAGATGATAACAAATCAAACATGTAAGTTTTATAATAAAAAAAAATCCCAGATGCTTTTGGCAGACTTGCAGCGCGATGCTAACTTCCATGATGGACTACAAAAACACTTATCACTGCATTGCCCCATCAGGATACTGGAGGAGGTTTACCCAGTCCTCACATAGGAACAGCTCTAATGTTTACTGCGAAGGAAACAATCCCTCATGCTCAAACTTTTTTGTCTCTCCATATTTCTTTTGCTCATTATTATTTTGCATTTTTAAGATCTACCCAGAACCTTCTTAAGAGTCAACAATGCAAAATGAAAATTCTTGCTAATTTTCAATTGGTTATTTAGATTTTTTTTGGGAGTGTTTTATTAACTATATTATCAATACTCAGTCATAAAGAAACAACTTTTCTGCATAACAAAGATCTTAAACTGCAGTCCTCCAGCTTTTGTCCATTTAAAACTGTATGAAGATGTTGACATTTCATAAAGTGTAGTTTTTGTCTTTATATTTGTAATACTTTATGCACTGTTTTTATTACCTCCACCTAGGGCTGGGCGATATGGCCTAGAAATAAAATCCCAGATTTTTTCCCACAACACTCGATTTACGATTTTAATCGATTTTTCCCTCCCTAAAAGAAACAAAACTCCCAGTGACATAAAAATGAAACAAATCAAGTTTTGCTTTTATGTTGTCTTAATATTTCCCTCTGGCTCATTAAAGGTTGATTATGTAGTATAAACGTAGGCAGGTTTGTCTACTTAAACACTAAAAGGCTGAGGTATTTTTACAGTATTAGCATGAAACTCTCTGATCAATATTTAATCTACTTGAAGGAGACATGTCATGCTGATGCATGATTTAATACTTACATATAATATAATAAATTTAAAAACAAGACCTTACACCCCCTTAATTTTCAAAAAATGAGATACTGTATTTTTTCTGATATCCTAGAACGAGATTTGATGCCTCTGAAAATAGGTCATTGTGAGATGTCCGCGAGATTTAAATCGTTGTGACGACACGAGGTACCTTTCTTTTTATTGGAGTAATCTGATAAAACACTTCCTCCTCTGTGATGTCCGTTAGCCACAAAACTGTCACCAAGGAACACATTCATCCAGCAGGGGTATATAGGTCCCTAGCTCACACTCACTCATTACCAGCTCTGGCCTGTAGGGGGACTCAATACGCGGTCGCTGCTTTGAGCCTGCCAGAAAATACAGTAGAAGAAGAAGGACAGGCTGGCTCAAGCTCTGATACAACTGACCAATCAGACCACAAAGGGCTGTGACGTTGCGAGGTAACTTTAGGTCAGCCTTGAGACCAAGCATTTCAACGAGAGCTTGATAATGGCCTAAAATGAGGATTTTGAGAACGCTATTGTGGGGCAATGAAGGAACTAAATGACTTGTACTGAGGGCAGAAATGCTTTACAGGCATCCTAGTCTGGCATAGTGAAAAGGAGAAACAAGCATGATATGTCCTCTTTAAATAACAAATACAAGCCTATAAAAGTGCTTGTGCAAACCCTACAAGGCTGACCATCATGAAAATTGCAGCTACTTACAATTGGACTAAGGCAAGAAAAAAAAATCTTGATTTTTAATTTTTTAAACCATCTGCAGAAAAGAATTCAAATTCATTGATTTAATAGATTTTTTGCCCAGCTCTACCTCATCCAAGGAGGATATGTTTTTGTCAGCTTATGTTTGTTTGTTAACAAGATTACGCAAAAACTACTGGATGGATTTTCTAAAATTTTCAGATGTTGGTAATCGTCCAACTTAAAAAGAATTAGATTTTGATGGTGATCCAGATAACTGTGAACCATACTTTTGTTCAATAACTGTCCAACTAATAATGATATCAAGCTAAGTGTGGGTTTTCAGGGTCATGAATCATATTATGATGGTAACTCTATCATAGAACTATTGCTTATAGATGGAACAGTGATATGTGAGCTACCTGTCGGAGGTTTGTGCTTATTTTGATGTTGCATTGCTGTCCCCTTTGCTGCTGTAACCGTGCAAATTTCCTTGAAACCTTCAAATGTATCCTTTAAAAGCACAAAATTGTGAATCAAACAAAACAAAATACTTGAAATATTCCCTCCTCAGACTTTCTGAGCATCTCCAGATAAAGCTTTCACTGTTTTTACTTTTTGTTTTTCAGATTTCTGACCCCGAGCCTGTCCCTTCCCCTTTTCATTTCAAATTTTACGAGAGAAAAAAATAAACATGTTTGCTGACGTCTTCGCTCCCTCCTGACCAGATGTGATTTAAAAAAACACGTTTTTCTAAGAATCCGGGCGGTTTCTCAGACTCGTCCCGTTAGCTGGAACGGCCGTGGTTATCGGACGCTCACAGGACCCGATTAACGCTGACGCACACGCACGCTAAAGTTAGATCTGAGGGACAATCGGCCGTTTGTCCATCAGCTCTATTTCTGTCACAGAGGAGTCTTTGTTGTCTGTGAGGAGCCCCCACAGGACCCGAGGAAAAGTTAGAAACGTGAAATTAGATTAAACGTGGAGAAAAGACCAAACACAAGGAGGGCGAGTGAAAATCAACACTTTCAAAAGTGGAGGTTTGATCTTTTTTTCATATTTAAACATTTACTTTTGTTTCCATCAGTCTGAAGGATTTGATTAAAAAAACAGATTATAATCAAAAGCAACATTTATGAAGCTTTTTGCTGATAAATTAGAAACTATGAGCATTAAGTTCATTCAGAGAAGCATCGCTTTAAAGAAACAATCAACCAGTGGGATGAAATTTAATTTGATGTTAATCATCTATCATCACTTTGTTAGGCACTAGGGCTGAAAGATATATCGTTATCATATCGATATCGAGATCATTCAAGATATTGATCGAAAAAGCAACAATTTAAACGATATAGATTCCCTTGCGCTCATCCTGCATGTACAGCTCTGGAAATCACAACAAATTTCATTTTTACGATTGCCCTTGAATGCACCGCTTGGTTTTTACCGAACCCGTAGTCATATCGTATCGATATTGATACAGACCCGATCAAAATCTTAAGACCAGTTGAAAAATTGCTAGAATATGCATTTTGCACATTTGGACCTTAATGAGGTTTTAAATAGAGCTACAATATGCAAAAGCAAGAAGGGGGAGTGTGACAAAAAGCACTTTGAAAAAGTAATTTATTGAAAACAACAAGTAAACTGACTTTTTTGTTCCATAATGCTCTGGATCTTTCAAAAACATTTAGAATGACTGTCTTACTGTGTCCAACCTCAGCAGCAATGGCACGCTGCGAGAGGCCGTGCTTATGCAGCTCGACGATCCGACCACGTTCAAGAAGAGAAAGCTTCTTAGCTTTAGCCATCAGGAGGGCATGACCGTGTGAATGCCTGACAGAAAATGAACATTTTGAGCAGATTTTGGCTTTAATAGCCTGTGGTCTTAAACTTTTGATCAGCTGATAAACAGCCTATTTCAGTTTACTTGTTTTCAATAAATTACTTTTTCAAAGTGCTTTTTGTCGCACTCCCCCTTCTTGCTTTTGCATATTGTAGCTCTATTTAAAACCTCATTAAGGTCCAAATGTGCAAAATGCATATTCTAGCAATTTTTAAACTGGTCTTAAGATTTTGATCAGGTCTGTACATGTAGATATGACATTTTGTCTGTATCGTTCAGCCCTATGAGGTTCACTTGCTAGGTACAAGGTGCAAGAACATTCTTCAGAGACATTGGTTCATGTCTCCCATCTCTCTGGATTGAGATCTGGTGACTGTGGAGGCCACTGGAGTACAGTGAGCTTGTATTCAAGAGATGATTTGTTATCCTGCGTGAAGCCTCCATGAAATCAGTGTTCATTTTGTTGACTTAATTATTTTCATCATCAACATTTTCCCCCTGATTAAAACTAGACAGTAACCCATAAAAAACAAGTGCACATGGACAAAACAAAGATAAATTGACATTTTCATCAATAAATAAAAATGGGTGCATGAACAAAATCAAGAGTTTAATTTTTGCAAGAGTTAAATGCTTTTTTTCTTCTCAATAACTTTGCAATAACTCTGAAAGAAACAAGAGCAGAGCTTGAGCTCTTGACCAGATGCTTTAGTAATGTTATAAGTGATAATGAATTCAAAAATATTGGCTTGTCGGGTAAAAATCTAGTATCATGCACCCCTAGATTAAATCTTCTCCTACACTCCAGTTTCAAAACAGCAAACATCTGTTTAAGGTTTCTTTACTTTCTGATACTACTAATCACCAACATCCTCCTGAGACCCATAAGAAAAAAAGTCTTTAACTTAGTTTTTTTTTGATAATACAAGTCTGGTGGTTAAAAAAAAAAAAAAAAAATTGAAATTATTTTTAATTTAATGTTAATTACATGACCCTTGTAGTGGTCATGGGGTCTCTGTACATCAAAAAACACATTTTCATTTCCATATAATAAAATAAATTCTATCACTCCAAACCTGTAGCACATAGAACATACTGAACACATGCAAATGGATATAGAATCGTCCACAGACTTTGGGCCATCACACGTATTTAAGTTATTAAAATTAACTTTTTGCTGTAATTTTCTATACAGGGAAGAATAACAACCTTACTTATCAATTATAGTGCTTTTTTCATTTATTTTTCCTGGAGAAAAAAAACACCCATTTCTCTTTAAAAATACTTTTAACATTAAGCTGCCTGAAGTAAAACTTTGTCTTAAAACATTGTCTAGATATGGGCATTGATAAGATTTTATTGATACCAGAGCTTAACAACCCTGCTAATTGATCCAGTTCTTTATTGATTCCCTTATTGATTCCTGCAGATCTTCCATGTGGGCAAATGTTGGTCTGTAGATTTTCAGTGTCAACAATGTCAAACACACGTCACAGCACAGATAACTGCTTCTGACAGCTGCTGCTGTTTCCACTCACTCTACCCTTTAACCCACAGCTCAACTATTTGACAGATGTCAGTAAATTCGGGAACATTTTTGCATTAAAAACACGTCATTTATTTGTTCTGTCAATATTTCAGGGTACAGGAAAGTCGCAAACAAACCAAAAGACCTGATATTTTCTGATTTAAAGGTGTAAAATAAAAGCTAAAATTTATTATAATCAATACCATCATTAGGATTTTTAATTACTTGACCAATTACTATGATATATATACACTCAACAAAAATATAAACGCAACACTTTTGTTTTTGCTCCCATTTTTCATGAGATGGACTTAAAGATCTAAAATTCATTCCAGATACACAATATTACCATTTCTTTCAAATGTTGTTCACAAATCTGTCTAAATGTGTGATAGTGAGCACTTCTGCTTTGCTGAGATAATCCATCCCACCTCACAGGTGTGCCACATCAAGATGCTCATCAGACATCATGATTAGTGCACAGGTGTGCCTTAGACTGTCCACAATAAAAGGCCACTCTGAAATGTGCATTTTTTAACTTTATTGGGGGTCTGGGGACTCAGAACAGTCAGTATCTGGTGTGACCACCATTTGCCTCATGCAGTGCAACACATCTTCTTCGCATAGAATTTATCAGATTGTCAATTGTGGTCTGTGGAATGTTGTTGTGAGGCCGGTTGGATGTACTGCCATATTCTCTGAAACGCCTTTGGAGACGGCTTATGGTGGAGAAATGAACATTCAATGCACAAGCAACAGATCTGGTTGACATTCCTGCTGTCAGCAGGCCAATTGCACGCTCTCTCAATGCTTGCGACATCTGTGGCATTTTGCTGTGAGACAAAACTGCACATTTCAGAGTGGCCTTTTATTGTGGGCAGTCTAAGGTACACCTGTGCACTAATCATGGTGTCTGATGAGCATCTTGATGTGGCACACCTGTGAGGTGGGATGGATTATCTCAGCAAAGCAGAAGTGCTCATTATCAAACATTTAGACAGATTTGTGAACAACATTTGAAAGAAATGGTAATATTGTTTATCTGGAATGAATTTTAGATCTTTGAGTCCATCTCATGAAAAATGGGAGCAAAAACAAAAGTGTTGCGTTTATATTTTTGCTGAGTATATATATGTATATAATCTGTGTTTGTCAAGCTCAATATCATCTATTGTAAGTTATTTTTGATTCTTATTTTATTTAAAAACATTTCTGCCTTTTTTAAATTGATTTTGTCCCAAAAAATTGTGCATTTTTATATAACTTCGCATTTTACACCAAGAAAATATCTGTTTTTTGGTTTGTTTGCAGTTTTTGGCAGGTAGTCAGAGGTTTAAGGTTGTGCAGTAGGTACCTTTTGTAAAAAATTAAGCAACAATTCTGACGCTTCTGAACCCTGACAGTGGAAGGGATTGATAAGGGAATTGATTAGCAAAAAGACTAAGGATGGAGCTGATAACGACTCTCAACTCCCCTAAATATTGTCATTATTCTAACTCTACCTTCTCCTCCTCAGGGTGTGTCGGCGACGGCGGCGGTCCCCGAGAGCGGGGCGTCCCTGGCGCTGCGGGCGTTGGGTTGGGGGTCTCTGTACGCCTGCTGTGGGGTCGGTCTGCTCAGCTTCACCGTCTGGAAAGTCCTCGACGTTCACAGTGTATGTAAACTGGGACACAATAAACTGATATTCTGATGCACCATTTAGAACAAATATAAACATTAAATAAGTTTGTGGATGAAAAATATTCAATCTGTGAAAGAACAAATGTAAAGAAGTGAATAACAGTGAGGAAGCTGCAGACTGAATTATAGACATGTGAACTACATAAACAAACATGATCAATATACACTGCCTGGACCAAAAAGTCAACACCCGGATTTAACTAAGCAAACAGGTACGGGCCTCCTTTTGGATAATTACTGCATGGGTGATTATCTCTCATCTGGAAACAAGTTAGTTAACTCCAGCTGATGCAATGAGCGGCTCGGGGTTCCCACTCTTTCCTAGAACCAATTTTCCAGGACTTTCCAGGAGGATTTTCCCCCGTTACAATATTGGTGTGGGCAATTCTCAAATTATTCTAGACTTCAAAAAACAAGATAAAAGGGGGATGACCTCTTGTTAGCTCCACTGTGTCATACTGAACTTAAAATTGTTTTTTTTTCCTAACTCTCGGGCATGAACAATGGGCCTCATGCAAGAACCGTTCGTACGAACAAATATGTTTGTAAGTGTTGCGTACGAATGATTTAGGAGAATTTGTCTCATTCAGCATTTTTTTCGTATTTAGAATTTTCTTTCAAGTAGGAACACAAATCACGAGTGGTCCAGACTTGTCTTAAAAATCACAACAAATTAGTCTGCTCTTTTCAGATCAAGTTCCTTACATACTGATTATGCATTTAACTCATTTCAAGCGTTTTTAATAAAATATAGCATAAGACGAGATAAATCTGAGGATCTCAAACCAGAGAATACATTAAAATCTATTAATTGAAGGTTTATTAGACTGGCCTATATAAAAAGCTAAATGAGAGAGTAACCAGCTGCTTCATGGCTGAGCTTCTTCTTTTGGATGCCCTGGCCCGCCATGCACTTGGAAGAGAGTGTGTGTTTGGCGCCATCTTCATGAATGAACACTCCTGTTTTATGGTGTGGGAAACGTGTCCTTATATGGTATTCTTGGGGTGTTACTTATGCAAATATGCTATCCTCGTGCATGCGCGCTTAAGTATGCACAGGTGGCATTCATCATGTTTCCGTGGGTCATTTAGACACTTTTCTAAAGATAGAAGTGTTTGTTGAATCTGATAGAGCATGTTCTCAAATTATTCTAGACTTCAAACATAAGAAAAAGGTAAGAAAAATTGAGGATGAGAATACAAAATGTTCTTGCATGAGGCCCAATGTCTGCTAACTATCTTTATAGTCTGGTTTTTATGTAGTGTCTGACTGTTGTGAATTAAGTTTATCTTTTTCTACTCTGCTTTTTCATAAACACATTTTGAAGATTTACTGTTTACATAGCTTACATTTTATTTTGCCATTTTTTATTATATCTTTTTATCTGTTTTGAGTTTTAATATTTTATTCCGTAACATGCACTATTTTAGGTTTTTCATTTTAACTTCATTTTCTCTGTTTGACTTTTGTTCACTAACAAGGAAGAAGGCTAAATCCTTTTCCTGGACAATCCAAGCTTTTCCAGGACATTTTACTTTTTCCCTAATTTTTCCTGTGTTTTCCATAACTGGAAAATTGGTCAATCATTTTCGATGTTTTCGAGGTTTTTCAGGACGAGTGGGAACCCTGGTAGCTTCTCATTTCTTAACAACCATGTCAAAGACACATCCTGAGTCTGTTTAATAAGGGTCAAATCATTGGCATCAAGCAGAGAAACCATCTAAGGAGACTGAAGAAACTACTAAAACTGGGTTAAGAACTGTCCAATTATTAAAAACTGGAAGGATAGTGGGGAACCATCGTCTTCAAGGAAGAAATGTGGTCAGAATAAAATCCTGAATGATGGTGATCGGTGAATCACTTAAACGTTTGGCCAAATCAAATCAAACAAAAACAACAGTAGAACTCAGGGGTGTGTTTAATAGTGAAAGTAAGAGCATTTCCACACACACAATGTGAAGGGAACTCAAGGGATTGGGACTGAACAGCTGTGTAGCCTTAAGAAAACCACTAATCAGTAAGGCTAATCAGAAAAAAGGCTTCAGTTTGCTGTGGAGCATAAAGATTGGACTGTGGAGGACTGGAAGAAGGTCATGTGGTCTGATGAGTCCAGATTGACCCTGTTCCAGAGTGATGGGAGCATCAGGGTAAGAAGAGAGGCAGGTGAAGTGATGCACCCATCATGCCTAGTGCCTACTGTCCAAGCCTGTGGGGGCAGTGCTGTGATCTGGGACAGATCTGTGACATTGAAGAAGCTTATCGAAACAATGCCACAGAGAATGAGACTGTAATCAAAGATAAAGGTGGTCCAATGAAATATTAGATTTTGTGACTTTTTTTATGGTGGTGACTTATTTTTTTGGCCAGGCTGTGTAAAGCAGCAGCAACAGGACGGGATGAACTGATAAAACTGAAAATTAAAAACTCAATCCTAATTGATAAAAATGACTTTTAAAGAGAAAACAATCAATCTGATCAAAGATGTCTTCAAAACCAGCCTTAAATAAAGAAATATAACTTTAATTTAGGGCTGGACGATTATGGTAAAAATAAGAATCCCGATTATTTTAAGTGATATTGAAATCACAATTAATATACACAATTATTCATTTATTTAAAAACTTCACTACTGATTTAAACACAACTTGAAAGAACCAGGGAGTGGCACATACAGTATTACTGGTCCACATAAGTCACACACACTTGCTGTGGCTGCACGTGGAACACAGAAGCGCTATGAAGAGCAGGAACTTGCATACACGGCACTCCACACTGTGTGGCATATTAATTGTTTTTCTTCGATTATGTTTTTATGTTTTATTGTCCAATTGTCCCTACCTTAATTTATGACATTTGTATTCAGATTGGGAAGGTTGAAAATGGAGAGACAACAAATACAAATATAAAATATATTAAAAGACAAACTAAAGAATCAAGATCACCCATTTGATGATTTTCTTGTCTCTACGTTTCTTTTCTGTCTGTAATTTTGTTTATTTATCTTTAGTTTGCAGAGTTCAGAATGAAGATGCGTTCCTTCTTCCCTTCAATCCCAAAATCAACGTCTGCCCAGTCCGAGCCCGTGGACTGGGACTCGCTCTTCAAGTCAAAGTGACGACCCGCAGCTGACGGACCAATCAGACGAGTCGACACAGAGACTGAGACAGACTCGAGGAGATCGAGTTAAAACATGGACTTATGCTACAGGACTTGTTTGATCGAGCTCGGCTCAAAATGTTTGTCTGTGTAAAAAGCAGATGTTTTGTTTTTTGTTTGTATTATCTGTTTATTTGAACATGACCTCTCAGTTTGATTATCACTCTTTTTCTTTCTTGGAGCCAAACAAAAGAAAGACGAACTTTTTCATCCACCAGTTTCTTTGGACAAAAACGGACATTTTAGCCTCCAGTACAGGGGTGGGCATGATCAATGAGGGAAACAAATAAAAAAGAAAAATAGCAAAAAGTAAGTGTTGTACTTACATTGATATATTTAATCTCAAACAAAATGAAAAATTCAATTGAATACCCATGGAACATTTCCATAGCCAATTTCTGCCCCTTTTTAAAGCAATAAAAGAAAACATTTTTACAAGTTTTAAAGCACAAATGTTGAACCTTAATCATTGTTTCCAAATTTAGTTTTTACTAACACCATAGATCATATTTTAATGCCTCATAAAAGATATTTAATCATAGAAAATTGATTTCTTTAGTGCTTTGTTTAAAACAAAACACCTATCAGCCATCTAAGGTAAGCAGAAATATTTTATTAATAAAAATAAATATAATTTCTGTTAATGATTGGTGGGCCTTATTGAGTGAGGTGGGGGCATGGGAACAGTTATTTATTAAAGTTTGACCATGTGCACATTAATTAGCTGTAAATAAATGATTTGGTTGTAAAAAAATTCATGTAATTAAAAAAATCTGATTTTAACATCAAATAAGAGAAATAAATCGACTTATTCTGACAAAATCACCACCAGAATTCCCATCCTGAGTGACCCGTCACCTCTCTGATGGAGAAAAAAAGTGCTTGTAAACTGTCTAAACGTATTTAAGATGAAGTTTTCCAACACTGACCTTCCTGCTGTGTTTTGAGATCCCAGAATGCTTTGCTAATACCTGCAATGTGAACCACACCACCACCAGAATCCTTTAATTAAACCAAATAATCAGTGGAGGAGGCGGAGCAGAGCAGCGAGTCTCCTCACCTCATCTGATGTTGCAGTGTTACTGTGGAGCCCCCTGGTGGTGGATCTACATACTGCAGTGACAGCAGTCTGGTACTGAAGCTGTAAAAGAGCATGTTCACCAACTATGAAGGCAGAAATGCATTCTGGGAGTTGTAGGCTGTTACTCTGGGTTTACCTGGAGACCTGATGGAGGTGTTGATTCTGGAGATCTGTGGAAACAAAAGCAGCTACAGGACAAAAATATTCACGCTAAATGTTCTTTTCACACCCTGAAACAGACGTGGAGGTCAAATATTCTTAAAGGTGAAGTTTGTTTTATCAGATTTCTATGAAAAAACAACACAAGCAGCTCTGTTCATCAAACTGAGCAAACAACTCCCTTAATGTTTCTCACAAAAATTGGCAATAAATGTCAGATTTTAGATTCTTAAATGGTCTTAACAAACCTTCAAGTGATATCACCTGCTCTATGCATGAAAACGTTCCCACCCAAATTTCTAAAACTTCAACCAAACAGCTTTTTTTTTTTTTTTTTAAATATATTGCAGCTTCACAGTGAAAAAGTGGGGGCCCTGAAGTGCAAAACATATTGACTGTTCATGTCTATAATTAATTCACCTTTTCTATCCTTCAACAATTTCATTAATTTACATAAATAAACACAAACTGTTCTCCACAGTGAAAACACTCAACCAGGAGTTATCAAAAAACACAAAACATGATCAAATCTGAATCAACCAATCTCACTTTCAGGTGATAAGAGATCAGGATCGGCCTCCAAAGGCCTGATTGGGACATCCCTACTTCTATGCTGTTGTGTTTTGCACGTCAGGGCCACAAAAATCAGATGATACAAAACCTAACAGAACAGAAAAACAGAACAGGTTGAGAGCATTACATGTGTTTTTTCTGACATATTCATGAGCCAGTGAAACCAGCTGCCCCTAACCACCAGTTGAGAACAAATCTCCAACTTTTGACTCAATTCAAGGCCTCATATTTCATCTTTCTTCAAGTTTTGCTCTTAGAGTATAAAAACTAGGGATGCATAATATTGGATTTTGCCGATCTTTCCAAATACATCCTTGCCAATTAGAGGAAAAGACTTTAATTTACCAAAATTAACCAATTAGTTTAATTTATCGGATATTTATGGCCAATTTGTATAGTCAAAATATCACCTCAGCAAAGATTTTCACATCTGCTAACATTGATATTCAACTTTTTGGGCTAATAAAAATGACAAATTTAAGGCGTAGGATTAGAAAAGTTTATAATTATTCCTGCTCCTTTTTGCTCATGTAAGCTGAGACTTAAAAAAAAATTAGATCCAGCTACTATCTTGTTCTTTTTTTTGATTATCACTTACCTGTAATTTTAACCATTTTTACGTAGTCATTTACATGATCGAAATAAAGACTCAATCTAATAAACGTTGACACTGATACTGGTCCGACAGAATTGTGCATCCCTATTAAAAGCCGTCTAAATCAAACAAACATCCGAATCTCCAAACGGGGTCACTTTTGGAGCTTCACCAGCGTTCATGTTCATATCTGCTTCTTCTGAAAACATAAAAAAACTTTAAAATAAAGAGAAGACGCCACTAAATCAGACAGGAGACATTCTGGATGTAGAGATTTTCTTTTTTTATCTCTTTACATTTCTGATAACTGTTTCATGTTGAGTAAAGTCCCCACCCGCCCGTCTGTACATACAGTCTCTGAAATCAAACGCACCCTCTCCGACATAACCCCAAAACTTCCTGAAACAGAGAGATCGTCCTTAAATACAGAAACAAGAGTTCACCTGCCGGGTCCTGGTTACAAACGATCCCTCGAGTCACCGAGTCGAATTTACACCGTCGTCTATTTACAGGAAGAGGAAGAGAAGAGGAGGAGGAGTTTGATTTGACATAAAAACTCTTAAAAAACAGAAGGTGACGTTTGATACTGCTGAGGTCGGCAAAATACTGAAGATGGTCAAACTGCAGACGGTCGAGTCGTTCACATTTAGAGTAAAAAAACAAACGTATTGCACCAAAACAAAGAACATCAGTGTTTCTCTGTCAGAAAAAAACAAACTTTACAACATGTGTCACAATTTAGATAAACAAGCCCCGCCCCCAAATTCTAACTAACCCCGCCCCCAAAAAACAGAAACGACCACGTCACAGAGCCAGAACCCGAGCGATCTCCAGGGCCACACTTTGGTTCAAACAAAACAAAACGACAAACGGAATAAAAAATTAAAAATACGAGTATTAAATATTTTTGTATTAAAATTATTTAAAAATCCAAATAAAGGTTTTTGTGATGGAGGACTTTTATAGATTTATATATATTCATTTGTATTTAAAATCCTTTCTTGTCTTTTCTTAAATAAAAATAGAATAAGAGCCAGTTCGTCACATGGGCGGAGCTTCTTCAGAGGCCACTAAGCGCGCTCAGTTTGTGTCACGAGCGGCCAACTTTAAAAAGTACTTCGCACATGATGGCCGCCACCGAGGAGTTCAGTGCCGCCGACAGCGAGATGTCCAGCAGCCGGCTCTCGTACAGGATGAACTCCGTCCGGTTCTCCTCCACCTTCGCCATGGCGAGCAGGGCCTTGGCAGCACGGCACATCATATTGATACTGGGTGGCTCCGGCGCCGTGGCGGAGTGCAGCAGGCTGTGCGAGCTCTGGTACTGAGCCATGGCCACGCTGTCCTCCAGGAAGCCGATCAGAGTTCCCACGCTGCCTTTCTGCAGGGCGACGGCTCGCGCCGCCGTGGGGTCTCCGTGTGCCAGATTAGACAGAACAGCAACCGCCATCTCCCGACACACCTGGCTCTTCCTCTCGCCTATGAGGCGCACCAGCGTGGCGTAGAGCTTCTCCTGGCGGGTAAATGGCGGAGTGGCGAGGAGCAGGTCCACGTTACAGTCCTGGATGCTCAGCTTACACAAACACTCGAGGACCAGCCTCTTTGGCGAGAGCGACGAGGCTCCGCCCCCTGAGCAGAAGGGGTCCTGGGCCTCGGCGGACGGACACACCATCCAGTGCAGCAGCCCGTCCAGCATGGGCAGGATGATGCTTTCGGGGTACACGGACAGGTCCAGCTGGCCCGCCATGTTGGCCAGCGTCACCAGCGTGTTCTCTCGCAGCGTCGCCAAACAGTCCCACCACCACTCGTCGCGGCTACACGCCCGCCCCTGCTCCTCCTCCCGCTGGTAGCTGGGCGGCGTGCGTTTCCTTCGAGGGTGGTGGTGATGCAGCAGCACCAGGCGGCCCAGGATCAGGACCAGGCCGGGGTGACGGGACATCTCGGCATCATTTCCTGGGACGAAGGAGAGCCCACGCACCACGTTGGAGATGCAGACGCAGCGTTTGGACAGAGAGTCCTGCCACGATTCGGCGGTGGACAGCGGCGCCTCGTCCCAGCAGCGCGGCTCGTCCTCCAGCTGGCTGATGGGACCCCGGGCTCTGACGTCTGACGGCGAGCCTGAGAGGGAGACACGGTTTGATCAGACATGTTCACACTGAAGACTGAGGTATGAAACAGAGAGGGCCCCCTGGTGGTAGACGGTGAAACTACAACAAACCTGCAAGAGCTTGAACTTCGTTTGGGGTAAACAAAGTTTTTATGTACAAGTCCATCTATCTATTGTGAGCACTTTTGTAACCGTCATCTTTGCTTAAAAAAGATAACAGGTCTTAATTCCTTGTCAAAAGACAATGTGAGTTCAGTTTGCTTAAGTCAATACACAAATGTAATTACCCAGAGAAACATCCATAATACCTAACTATTGATTTTGGACAAATGGTGCTGTCATATAATCATATTCTTATTGTAAATATTGTTAATTGTTAATATTGTGCATTCCTTGACCTCCTTTGGAGCCTCATGTCTATTTAATTTTTAATTAGTCTTCCTTCATTAAGAAATTGATATTGCTTAGAGACTCAGAATGTTGCAACCTGCTTACTTAAGTTTCATTCTCATTTCATTTATTTTCATTTTGTTTTTATTCTATTTCACTTTATTTTGGTTATATTACTGCTCCTATCTATTCTAAAGTCTTTATCTGATAGTTTTTGACTGCTATAATGTGCATAAGAGCAACTGCAACAACCTAATTTCTACTTCAGGATTAATCAAGTATTTCTGATTCTGTTTATTAACCACAAAATACATACATTTCGACGTTTCTGACTCAATTAGTAATTCAAAGGAGTAGGGGTGTCCTTACTTTGTAAAATTGTTTAAGTATCAAGCTGCCAAAATGGGTTTGCAAGCATGCTGAAAGGGACCAGCACGTTATAAAAATGTTATGAAGAAAAATAAATGCAGTAATGATCTTCCTGACTCACAATGACAGAATAAGAAGTAAACTAAAAGCACATATATTTAACAACTTTAATTTTTGTGATTGTCGGCCCTGTCCTGTCTCAGAGCCGATTATCGGGACATATTCACTCTGAACACACGCAGACCACAGGATAATTTTTTAGGGTAATCTTATAAAACATAAAATAATGTGGAGTTTGCTGTCCTTGATCTGGAAATGGGAAAGTCGAGACAAAAACAGCCTGATAATCTTTATGTGTGTATCCCGCTTCAGTGCAACACAGAGCACGATCAGACTGCTGTTATGAATATAGTCCAGATTTAGGGGAAATAAAGCACATTTCTCCTGCACTACGAGTATTTTAGATTATGGATAGAAAACAATGTGTTTCCAAAAAAATAATTATTTTATGTTAAAGATACTTCTTTCATTTTAAAGTTAGTTTATTGAATCTGTTAGCATATTTATTGTTTATTTACCGCCTTTATCGTTCCTCAAATTTGTGTTTATTATGACAAGTACTGCTGATCTCTTGGTCAGGTGTAAATAAGATCATGATCTCAATGAGAAATTACCTGGTTAAATAAAAGTTAAAGGTGCAGTGTGTAGAAATTGGCATTTTAGCGACATCAAGCATTTTGAATGAGCCCGTCTGTTTCTAAAACATCACATCACTGAGAGCTGATGAAGACCAAAAAGGATCATGAACATTTACAACAGTTACAAGGTGAGGGTCTATCATTCATATTTGTAACTATTATTTGATTATAGGTCAGTTAAGATGAGGATTATAGGTTTTGTAAAATTTTGTAGACTCGCATTCAAAAATGTGTTTCATTGTTTTTGTCCCAAAAACCCACCTGTAGACAACATGGCGGATTGTTATGTCAGCCTCCACAGAGGGGAGACCCACAGTACATAGACATAAAAGCTTTTTCTAACTTCTATAAAGAAAACAAACACATTGGACTTTACATACAAATATAAACATTATATCTTATATTTACTGTTTCTGTTTAGCGAAATGCTGCCAATTTCTACACATTACACCTTCAAACAAAAAAATGAAGAAAATAAAGTGGGATATATGAATGAATAAATGTGAATTTCTCTTTTTGTTGTTACCTTGGTATAAACAGAATGACATTAAATCTAAATTTGAAATTTGATTTGAAAAAGGACCAATAGAGCCTTGGTGTTGATGCAAAGTTATTAAAATGTTACATCTCATTTCTGTTCCTCCTGTTCCAGCATCTTTACCTTCCTCTGTTTCAGACGATGACTCCTCTCCACCTGGTTTCTCCTCCGCCTCCTCCCGTCCGTCAACCTCTCCTCCTATCCTCCCCCTCCTCTTCTTCTCCTCTTCTTCCCACTTCCCCTCCGCTCCGGTCAGGATGTGGGTGGTGGAGTCTCCTCCTCCGGCCTTCCAGTGCAGGAGGCCGCTGATGAAACCGTTCGGCCGGCTGAGCTCAGCCCAGCGCTCCTCCACCTCCTCCCATTCCTCCCCCATCTCCTCCATCCTGATTGGCAGCCTGTCATGCTTGCTGGCCTGCGGGGGGTGCGACTCCTCCTGGTTCTCCTCCTCTTTGACTGCAGGTTCCTCCTCTCGCTCCCTGCTGTCGTCGAAAGCAGCGGTGAGGACTGGCGTGAGCTCCTCCTCTGTTGTCTTCTGCTTCTCTTCTCTGGGCTCAGAAGTAGCAGGCGGCGCCTCCTTCACCTCCTCCTGCTGGGGTTTGGGTGGAGGCTCCAGCAGGATCTTCTGTCCCTCAGGTCCCACCTCGTATTCCTCGAGGATGCCAAAGATCTGAATGAGGCAGCGGCGGTAGTATTCGACCACCAGCTCCAGGAAGCCAGGCAGCTGCAGGAGGAAGTGATGTCATCAATCAGTAAAAATCCCTGATATTCTGATTCTGCATTAGCATTTAGCAAATTAGCATCAGGATATGCTCATTAGTTTGAGCATATTGTTTCTTTTTGTGTCTTGCCACACTCCCAAGTCCATGACATGCAGATAGACACCATTCTTTCAACCACAAGTGCAGTAACAAGAAAGAGAGGGGCAGAGCTCACCAATGGCTACTTAGTTTAGCTCAAAGACTGAAAGTCAATGGGAAGTGTTAGCCTGCCTCTGCCTACAGTCATCAGATATACCTTTCAGCAACTCTAAATGGTCCTGTGTGCTTGTTGTTTCCATTTTTTCACTGCGTTCATTAAGTTATCTTCTACTGTTATCATATCTTCTTCTACTCCAAAACAAAGGAGAGACGTGATGTTTGCGAATGATTCGAGTCTTTTCAACGACTCTCTCGCCTACTGCTAACTAGCTAAGCTCAGACACTGGGGGACAATGGAAAGTGTTAGCCTGCCTCCGGGTAAAGTCATCAGATAAACTCTTCAACAACTCTAAACAGTCCAGTGTGCTTGCTGTGACTTCTTTACCGCAATATGTTATGTTATCCTCTACTGTGATCATATTATCGTCCTCTGCTCCGAAACAGAGGCTTTGTTTTGTCAACCTACTTACAAGCACGTCTGCGGCGGTTTGCACTAGAGACATGATGTTTGTCAACGAGTCTTTTGAGCAGCTCTTTTTAGTGAAGATGAGAACCAAGTAGGGCTGGACAATTGATCGCAAAATAATGAAAATGAATCGAAGTCATTTTACTCCTGTTGATTATTTTGATTATTTTTCCTTTGTGAGTCACGTGACCTCGCTCCCGCCATACAGTCTGTGTTCCCTTTCGCCAAGAGCGAAGGATGCGCTGCCAACATGGAGGAGACAAGTCACAAATCTAGCATAAGCCAACCGCAGAATAAAGTAAACAAAACAAAGCCACTATTTACAAGAGGAAGAGGTTATTATGGAAACAGTAGAAGATTTCGTAACGCCATCTCCTAAAAAAAAATGAATCAAAGAGTTGCTAAAGTGTGACTTGATGACTGTAGGCAGAGGCATACTAATACTACCCATTGACAACCGGTGTTTGAGTCAACCCAGTTAGCGGTTGGTAACCTTTGTTTCTTCACACAGTCAAAAATATGGATCTATCTGCTTGTCATGAACTCAGGAATGAGGAGACATGAAAACAAAGAAAAATGTTGGTGTATCGCTTTAAGATACTGACCTGTGATAGGCTGAAGGAGCCGACTGTGCTGTCGTCGTACAGCAGGATGTTGATGGTGTCCAGAGCCCAGCTGCTCTCCGACAGCAGCCCTGACTTCAGTGACATCATCACTCGCCACGCCTCCGGAGTTCCTGATTGGACAAAACTGATCAGAGCGCTGCCCGACCTGGATCTGTTTGTGTGTTCTGTTGTGTGTTTTATTTTCTTACCCGTGTCCTTGGATGTGAGCAGGCGCCGCGCCTTCAGCTTCGGGGGTGTGGCCTCCACAGAGCCGGGAGGGAAGCTGATCTCTCGTTGGACTAGATGGAGGCTCTGAGCTGGCAGTGGCCCCGGGGTGATGCTGGAGTGACCCGGTTTCTTCAGGGAGGACATGAAGGGGGTGCTGTTCGGGGAGAGGGAGCCTCCCATTGGCCGAGGGAAGGAGGAGGGGCTGTGAGAGCGGGCGAGGTGGTTGGGGATGGTGGGCGTGGCCTGGAAGGAGGAGGGCGGTGGTCTGGTGGACAAAGAGGCCATGGAGGGCGAGGAGGAGGAGGAGGACGAAGAGGAGTGGGGAGGGAACGGCGGCTGTCTCTGGCCTTGATGACCAGGGGGCCACTGGCTGTCCTGAGGGGCCCGGCCTTCCTGGTCATCCCCTCGGCCCATGGTGGGGTAGGCGGAGCTCTGCCGCCCGTACGGGAAGCTCATGTCCGTCCTGGGGTGCCACATGTTAGCTTGTGACCCCTCCCCCTGCCCTCCTGGACCCCCAGGTCCTGCTGAAGGTCCTGAGCCCATCATGTTGTGCTGTGGTGGCCCCTGGCGGTCCCTGGGATAAGGATATGGGTACTGACCCTGGACCGGCCGCCGCTCAGGGCCCATGTAGCCCCCACTGCCTCCTCCTCCTCCTCCTCCTCCTGCACCCCCTCCTCCGCTGTAGGGACCAAACATGTCAGACTGCTGAGAGCTGAAGGCCTGCACGCCAAAGCCCTCGCCTTCGTGACGCTTCGCCGGAGGATACAGAGAATCCATCGGACGCTTGTAGCCCTGAAAACACAGACGAGGGTCAATGAAAACTGGGGGGAGGTTTGTATTTATTTACTTTTACAAATACAGTTTAAAAAGATGTCACAAGGAAAAGCTCTGTTATGAGGATGAGATTTTGGACACTTAAAACAGCTTCTCTTAAAGGGATATGCCAACATTTTCTTTGTTTCCTGTCTTGCTTCACTCCTGAGTCCATAACAAGCAGATAGACACCATTTTTACAACTGTGAGCGCAGCAACAAGGAAGAGACGGGCCAGAAGGAAGAAGACAAAAAAAAAAGATGTTTTTTTCCAGAAAAGTAGCAATTTACTAACTCACTATTTTTAGATATATAACAGTTCTGATGCATTATGTCTGTTTTTTTTATTTATTTAAACAGATAAATCCCATTTAGATCACAATCTCATTTTACAAGGGGAAGCTGGCCAAAAGTGTCAGCAGCACAGGTCAAATCATTACAAAATTAAAAAGGACTTATGCAATAAATTACAACCAATAAATTTACCAAAAGCGACAACTATAAAATGGAAAAGCAATAATTTTTGAGGACAGTTACTATTAAGAACACAGGCATTGTTCATAGGATTCTTGCTGTCTGGTGAGCAAATTAATATCCTTATTACTATTTGCATGTAATTTTATCTTATACAAGTTTTGGATGTGTGTATACATCTAGATCTGAGTGTGTGCGTATGTATGGCCTATGCATATGTAGGTATGGATATGTATACATGTGTGTATGCATGTAGAAATGTGTGTATATATGTGTTTATGTAAATATGTGTTATTTAATGTTATATAATCATTTATGAACTCATTTACTGTACTCCACTGAGTTTACTTTATTACTGCACTTGTTTAAATATTACATTATATTTTCAAAGTACTTTTTGTTGTTTGTGTGGATGGGACCAAAGCCATAAACTGATCTAGACATGTCTGCCAAGTTGTTTTTATGTCTTTATTTTCTTCATTTGTTTCTTTTAACATACTGTAATTTGGTCAGTGTAAAACTTTAAATACATTTTTCCAGAATAAAAAACAAATGGCAAAGAGCCGTTCAAAGACTCAACTCTTTCACGAACGTCACATCTCTTGTGCAAACCATCGAGGACCTGCTTTTCAGTAGGTCAGCAAAAAAATCCTTAGGTTAGGAGAAGAAGATAATAGGATGATAGAAGATAACTTAATATTACATGGTAAAAAGCGAGTCACAACAAGCACACAGGACCGTTAGAGTTGCTGGAGAGTTTATCTGATGACAGCCATGGATGCATTACAAGAACTGGACAGCGTGGCTCCACCTTCCACCATGTAACGGATTTGAAGCCAGAATATCCCTCGTCAGGGCGCCACCATTGTGCAACCAGTAGAGAATCTGGACCATATCTGGACGCAGCTGTCGCAAACGGTCGCAACACTCCGCAGCATACGCCGTACACAATCATTGTGAAGCTGCCGTAAACCACGGTTATTTTTAAACTCTAATAACTAATAAAAAAGAAACTTTTCAGAAAAAAGAGGACTTGGAAAACACACAGCCCAATAATACTTTAATGTCACCACAGCATACGGATGGGAGAAATATTTCTACGAGGTGTAATAATTTTTTGAAGTTTCACTACGGCCCGTTCAGATGAATGGGGGAGACGTAGATTTGACCTATACTGCAGCCAGTCACCAGGGGGAGCAGTTTTCGTGGCGGCTTCAATTTTAGCCGAGCATCATGGCGTCCATGTTTTTACAGTCTACGATGACAGCAGGCAGAGGCAGGCTAACACTATTTGTTAACTCCCAGTGTTTATGCTAAGCTACTTAGCGGTGGGCAAGCTCTGACAGTCTTTTCCTTGTTGCTGCACACACAGTTAAAAGAATGGAGTCTATCTGCTTGTCATCGACTTTGGAGTGAGGCAAGCCATATCCCTTTAACCCTTCCTTTTTTAAGCTTTAAATGCTAACACTCGAGCTGCTTTATTAGAATTTTGCATGGGTTCTAGTATTTACCTGCTGAGGATAGAGGGGCTGATGGGAGCTGTAGGCCATGCTGTGAGGAAACTGCTGCCCATAACCATCTGGTCCGTGCCTGCAGAGAGACAGAAACTTTATTTAGACCTGAAGTCCAAAAAAACATTTGATTGTCTTCTCTACCCTTGCCCTCCTGCTGTCACCTCTGCTGGGGGTATCTGTTTGAAGGGTACATGCCCGCCTCATTCCCAGATGGACCCATGCTGTTCTGTCCCCCAGGGGGCGCCATGCCTGCCTCTGGTCCCATCATGTGGTCTGACCTGCAGGACAGAGGAACATTTTCATTTCTTCAGGAAGCTTAAAACAAATCAAAGTACAAGTACGCCCCTCTGATGTTAAACACAAAGCTATCAGGCTGTCACTGACCTCCGCTCGTAACCGGGGCCGTAGGGGAACTGGGGTCTGGGGCCCATCCCAGAGGGCGGCCCACGGGGGTACATGTCCTGCATGGCACCGCTGGGTATCTGACCGGGACCGAAGGCTTCACCTGGACCTGCAGAAGAACAGGCGAGGAACATGTCATGGTTTTGAGTTGAACTGATATGAAGCTTTTCCTATTTGATGACCCATTAATCCATCCATCCAAATGATCAGATACAGTATGTTACAGTCAACTGCCGGTGAATTATTTCTAATTGATTGATGATTCTCAATAGTGTAACATTTCCTCCAGTTCTATCACCCAGATGAAAATAATTCAAAAAATAAAGCAGCAAACTGCTCCATGATGATGTAATGTGGATGCAATTTGAGCTGATGCCATCCCTTCAAATGAGGCTAATGATGAAGTTCAGTGTTTACAGCAGCAGGGGGCAGCAGAGCAGCACAAAGACAAACATGAACCCTCTCTGTGCGGGTATGAGCCTGGACACCAAGGCTGCCACATTTTATTTCATTTTCTAATAAGTGTTTTGAATAATCTACCATTTTAATTTTCAGTGGTTCAAAAAAAACCTTGAAAATTTAACATCTAGAACTGTCTGCCTGATACTTGGTCCACCGGTCGGATCACTGATTGTAAACACAGGAGACAAATTTATCACAGAAAAGCATAAAGACATCCACAGATTCCAGTGTCACAAAACCAACCAAAGTTACAATATTGGTGTGGGAAATTCTCAGGTTAATCTAGCCTTCTACAAAACAAGATTAAAAGTTGATGAGAAATATCTCTAGCTTGCTCCATTGAGCCATACTGTACTTAAGATTTATTTATTTCTAAGTCTCGAGCATGAACATTGTATCTTTTTTGTCTGGATTTTATATAGTGTCTAAGTTTTTTAAATTAAGGGTTCATACTTCTATATAATCTTTATTTATTCTGCTTTTTATAAATAGATTTTGTAGAATAGCATGAATTTTATTATGCCATATTGTATTCTTTTTGTCACCATTGTTTTGAGTTTTTATATTTTATTCCTTATCTTGCATTGTTTTATTTAATCATATTTTATGGCTGTGCATTAGTTACAAAGTTACTTAATTTCCTAAGTTTGATTTGTGTTCACAAACACAGTAGAAGGAAGATAAATGATTTTCCAGAGCAATTCAAGCTTTTCCAAGAATTTTACTTTTTTCCTCATTTTTAATGACTGGAAAATTGGTCAATCATTTTCCAGGTTCGATTTTTGTTAAATTATTATTATTATTTTCAATTTTTATTTTTTAATATTTGTAAACATCTCTGTATTCTATTTTGTGTGGTTGCAATTTGTACAATTTTTGACCTATTCTATTTTTTATGTGTGCTACTTACTGTATACTGCTGCAACACCTGAATTTCTCTCTGGGGATCAACAGATTATTATCTTATCTTATTTTGAACAAGTTATTCCCGAACGCATTTCCTCTCAGATATGACGGCCAGAGCAGTCTCCTGATTGTTTATAAATGTTGATGTAAAAAATGAAAGAGTATAAACACAGACAATCGATCTTAACAGGCTCCATGAGTTCTAACTGACTATCTCACCTCTTAATGGCCATAACAATTTGAAATCCCCCCCTCACCTTTCCTCGCTCCTCCATACAGGTCTTTATTGGCATCATACTGCATCCTCATGGATGGGTCTGTTGGTCCTCCTCCCTGCTGGTAGGGGGCACCGCTGGGTCCCGGACCACGTTTGTTGTGGAAGGCTGGGTCACTGCTTTCAGAGAACGGGTCCTGGACACTCACGCCAATCCTTAAAGAGAGAAGCCACAACAGGAAGTCAGACAACAAAACAAAACATTAAAAAAGCCAAAACACTGAATTTAGAAGGTGAAAAAATTAATATTTGTGAGCAGGAGTTCAAGGATCATCTAAACCACATATCCCATACAGGGACAAGAGGAACTGGAGCCTATCCCAGCTGATGGGAGAGGGCGGGTGCACCCTGAACCAGTCACCAGCCAATCACAGGGCCACAAAGAGAAACGGATAACCACTCACGCTCACATCCATACAAATGAGCAATTCACCAATCGAGCTACTAAGTGCTTTTCTGGTCTGCTAACCCTCTCCTTTTTTACCTCTCTCAAGCAGAAGACTCTTTGCTTTCCAGTCTTCATCAATGAAATGGGCAGTCACTTTCATATAGGACTCCATTCGAAGAGACGTACACATCTGTTATCTTTATGTATTAACTCAGAAACTTTCTCTTTTTTACTCCCTCGTATTTTGCCGTATGTGCGTGCGTAATTGTGAGGCGCGCTGGCACTGAATATCCAGGTTCCAATGTTTTTCTTGGCCTTCCATGACACCAATGGGCCTCATACCCTCAGAAATAAAATTGACAATTCCATCTGTGATGTCGTTTTTGCATTTGGATATTTATAAGAGGCATACAATCCAGCGCGGACTGGGTGAGGGTTGCCGCTGCTGCAGCGGGCAGAGCGCATGCAGCAGCGGCATGCAGCTATAAAACGAATAAAGGATTATTAGACTAGAATATTGAAAATTTCTTAATATAATATTGATATTTAAATGAATGATAAATACATTAAAAGACAGGCTGTTACCTGTGGTTCACTTGATACATTTCTCCTGATAAAATGAACCATATACTGCAGGGGAAAATATAAATTGATACATTTGGTCGACCAATCAGAATTTTGGTCGACTGAGCACGCATCGACCAGTAAGTCGACCAGTCAACTTGGACTTTACAGCCCTAGTGCCCAGAAAGACATGCACGCACAGGGAGAACATGCAAACTCCACAAAAGAATGCTCTGGTTGACGCAGAGTTCGGACTAGCAACCTTCTTGCTGTGAGGCACGTGCACCACCTGCTGCTCCGCCGTGCCGCCCCCTTTTAGTTGCAAAAGCTGAGAGTGGTTGGTAGGGCTGAAAGACTCAACGTTTTCGAATCAAAATAGCAATTTCAGACAACGCAATCATGTGATCACCAAAGCTGCAACTTTTTGCAGAGCTCCTGACTGACCCAGGATCTGTCGTGTCAAATACTGCACTGAAGCTTGATTTGAGGAAAATTGTGAATCTAATTGAAATTAAGATATCTGCTTGAAAAATCTCAATTAGATCTCTTCCTAAAATCAACCAGCCCTAGTGGTTGGCCAACTTGGATATCTCTGGCTCGGACCCTTCCTCACCTGTTCACAGGCTGGGGGCCCATCTGGCTGTGCGGTGTGGAGACAGGGGTCGGGGGCTTCAGGTCTCCTGGGGCCTCAGTCAGGGAGCTGCTGCTGGACTGAGGCGTGTTGGGGCCCTGCAGGGAGCCGGAGTTCGCTGCAGAGACACAGAGCAGAGGGAGAATTTTAAAGGATGACTTGAGATTTAGGTTCAACGTGAAATGTCACACTGGGGACTCAGAAAGGTTAAGATAAGAAGTTACTGATGATGATTAAAACACTGCACTAGATAAAAGATCATCAACTAACACAGGTTCACACTACAACACTTTCAGACCGATTTAGGACCTGGTTCTTCTCCTCTGACAACCTAAAGACCGGATATTTTCAGGAATTCAACAAAGTGACAACCCCACACAAATGGCCCGAGCTGCTCCACTCCTATGTTTTATGTATTTGATTAAATTGTGTTTTAATGCTACTTCTATTCCTTTTTTCTTTTGTTATATCTCTGTTTTTCATTCTGTCTATTATATGTTTTTCATGTATGACAATGTTTGCTCTTATGTGCCTGTGAGCCAAAGAAAATTTCCACTTTGGTGGACAATAAAGATTTATTCTATTGTATTCTGTTCTGTTTCAAAGCCTATTTTTTCTACAAATTCATGTGAAACTGATCAATCAGAAGTGATCCAATCAGAAGAATTATTCAAACCAAATAAATTTCAATTCAATTCAAACATCTTTATTTGCTCTGTTTCACTGTTTTCACTCTGTGCTTGTTTATTCATGTTCTGAATTTGCTTGAACTAGACTCATGCTTGGATTACTTCTAATATACTATAATATATTTCTATATTCTTCTTAAAGAAGAGCAATGACCAGTGCAATATGCTTTCTGTCAAACTTGACAAAGTGCTTTTATGTAAACAATCACACTAAAGATATAGCGTTAAGTATTTAGCATTTTTTCATAGCTTCAGTTTTACTTATTTTGTGTGTGTGTGCCTGGTAACATGTTTGTGCTTAAATGCATGAGTGCACTTGTGAGTGGCTGACCGTGTTATATGTGGGCTGGGAGAGTGTGTAGGGTTTCCTATTTTTTATTTTATTTCTTTTTTGTATTAGTATTATTTTACCCTAACTCTTATCTGTTTGTGTACTTGAATGTTTAGCACTTTGTGCAACATTTTATGTTTGAAAAATGCTTTTTTAAATAAAGTTTGATTGATTTTATTTATTTTCTCTTTCATTTAGGGACATTTGTTTTGATATCTGCTGCCACATTCAGATGAAGGATCAGAATTTGCTGTGAAAATCATGAAAACATGGATCCATCCTGCCTTGTATTAATGATTCAGGCTCATGGTGTTGTAATGGTGGAGAGACATTTCTCTGGTGCACTTTGGGCACTTTGGTGGAACTTTGTACTTCCAGCAGGTTAATGTGCAATACCAAACAGGTCAAACCATCTCATACTGGAGCATCTTTGGGATGTGGTGGCACAGGAGATTCTCATCATGGAGGTGCAGACGACAAATTTGCAGAAACTGTGATGCATCATGGGAATATGGACCAAAATCTCTGATTAATGTTTCAGCATCTTGTAGAATTTCGGCATCTCTGAAGGTACTAGCAAGGTGTACCTAATGAAGTGGCCAGTGAGTGTATAAACTTTCATCTTAATAAATGGAGATATGATTTTGGCCCATGTCATCAAACACTTTTTCTTCTTCTGTTTGAACCAAATCAAATCTGTAGTTACCGAGTTCTGTCTTCGCAGGGCAGTGTTGTATAAACTCATTAAACAAAGAGAGGGAGAGAGAGAGGCATCGTGGGAAATTGGGTCAGATTGAGGTCACTGATGTTTACATTCACACACCCCTCCCCCCTCTGAAAACTCACTCTGCTCCCTGTTACATAATCCTGTGTGAGTGTGAGTTAAGTCACAATCTGCAGAATCACTGCAGCCCCGTCACACAGAGGAACTGAAACAGGGATGGGCAGCCTTGGTCAACACGTTAATGTTCTTAAATTAAGAGGGTCAAATAGTGAGAAATAAAAGGTTATAATTGAAGTCAATCAGCACTGCCTGTAGTTAAACAAAATTAAAGTTATCTAGCTTTTACAAGACAATATATTTAAATTATCAAGCTGAAAACCAAACAAGAAAGCTACATTTTAAAGGGCCAATTCTTTAGAAATAAAAGCTTATAATCAATAAATCAATCAACATACCAGTTATTGGAAAACATAAAAGTTATCTAGATTTTACAAGAAGCTATATTTATATTCTCAAAGTTAAAACCAAACAAGAAAGCTACACTTTAGGCCGATAAAGAAATAGACTGCACCTTCATTTGACCATTTTTAGAGTCACAAAGATGCAGACTTTTTGTCTTCTTGAAGGATAAATAATTGACATGTTAAACACGCGGAAGGAAATATCAAACAACAAGAAAAGCAAAAAACATCTTGCTAAAGGTTAACAACAGGAAAATGTAGTAGGCTGTAACTGAGTTAATGTGAGGTACACACATAAAGATTATCGAGCTGTTTTTGTCCCAACTTTTCCCCTCACATAAACATGTTTAAAATTTAAGAACAAAAAATTATGTGTGCAGGGAAAGCCAAAGACTCCCAAGTCATGACTCCATGGATTGTGACGTGAATGTAGCCGATCAAGACGCTAGCTGACTGAGAGACAAGGCAGCAGGCGTAAATAAAAACAAACATGGCCGACCTGAAACGTGAAGTTGGGTGGACCTGAGAAATGGAGGACCAGCTCACGCATTAACGCTGTCTCCAGGACTATTTCCACAGTCTTTTCCTTTTTTTAGTTCTGGATTTTTACATCAAAAATAGTCCAAGAACACCATCATTCCCTCTTCTCGTATGTCCTCTTCCATGTTGTGTTTTGCGGTTATTGTTATGTTTCTTCTTGGTTTATGTTGGATCACGTTTGATCAGGTTTCTGTTGGAGGAGTAGATTGTAGATTGGTGGTGGGACAGAATGGTTATGCTCACCACACAGTATCATTAAAACTGTTCAAAGCCTGTTTTTTTTTAATCTTGTGTGAGGTCTCTAACAGATAACACATCTCTTCAGATTGATAAAATCCTGATGTGTGGACACCACTTAAGCAGTTGGGCAGGCAGCTACCCTGAAAACTTTTACAGTAAGATATTAAAAAACGTATTTCTGTTGAACATAGCCTTTGTCTGCTGGCTGAAAGAGGAAGTTATTTACTGGAGTATGAGATCGACCTTCATACACAGATATTCATTAAGGTGTTTTTGGGCTTCTGCCTTTAATTCTCACATATTTAATCAAACCATGATAGTTCCCATAAATCTAACACTTCCAGATCCCAAACCTTTAGTCACACATTCCTGTTTCTCATGGCGATTGAGCGCGATTGAACACGACTGGAAAGACTGGCTTGATCGGCATGATACAGGAAGAAATTACTGTCCCTCCCCTTGTTCGAGCCCAGTTGGCATCACATAAGCCCCAATTGAGCCCCGTCACTTTAGCCTCCTTCAACGGGACACAGTCGGGGCACAAAAGGATACATCCTTGTCAGTCGTTCTTAGAAAGCTTTTAGGATTGAGCCACAATCAGCCTGATTGAGTCACGTACATGACACGCTGATATCGTTCGCCTTAGGACTGCATTATGCTTCCACCTCGCTATACTGAGAGCGGCGATTCTCCATGACAGTTTCGAACAGTTCAAAACAGTCGGGACCCTTCCCCATTCTCCCGCGTTCGTCCACGACTATACAACACTGATCCAGTCAAGTAGCTCATGCACCACAACCAAAGCACATTTCATTAGGATTATGACAATTGTGCACAATGACCATGAGAGAAACGGGAATGTGTGACTGAAGCTTTAAAACCTCTCTGGTCAAATGTTTTAAACAGACGTTTCCTCACCTGGAGATGGCGGCTGGATCTTGGCCTGTAATGACGTCATCTTCTTGCTGTCCCCAGCGTGCCCCGGGGCCTCGGGTGGAGGCTCCTCCCCTCGCTCCATCTTACACTCGTAAGCAAACAGATACTGGATGTACTGCTTCTTCAGGGAGCTGGCCGCGCTGCTGGACGTCCCAACGTTCAGCAGAGACGACAGCTCCCGCCATTTTTTATTCTTATTCACCTGAAGAGGAAAAAGAAATCATTCAATGATCTAAAGTATCATCTTTATTTTTATTTTAAAGTAAAGACAAACAGCTTCCACCATGTTCCTCACCATGGCGAGGCCTCCAATCTCTCTGACGGACATGTAGAGCCTGAACAGGTCCAGAGGCTTCTTCCCAACAGCGGGCAGGTTCGGAACGGGGGTTCCCCTCTCCTCCATGAAGGACAGGAACCGATCCACCCACATCCTCCTCTCAGGCTCAGAGCCCAGCTCGTACAGACGTGTGATCTTCTCGTTGGTCATGGTCGCCACACTTGGCTTCTGAAGACGCCAAGACACCGGAGTGAGCTCAGAGCAGAGAAACAGACCAACATCTACAGGGAATTTTCAGACTCCAAAAGGAGAAGAAGGTTTATGTGGACTTACCGGGCTGGCAGAGGTCTTGGGCCACGCTGGGCTGCTGATGCTGTCGCTGTCCTCTCCATGATATGAGGACAGACTGGCTGAGCTGGGGGACATGGGGGATGGAGGAAGGGGCTTGGACATATTCTGAGAGCCGTACCCATCCTGAGAAGACAACAAAACAAGAGTGACATGGTAAGGCAGAGTTCCCAAACTTTTCTAGAAATTATTTTCCAGGACTTTTCCAAGACATCATAAATGTGTTGACCACTACTTTCATTAGAAAGTAACTAGCTAAAAACTGCATGAAAACTCTTCTCTCTGTGCACACACGTTATACAGTATATAAACAGAGCTTTATTACTGACGACATTTTCTTATTCATTCACATATTTTCTTGAGCAGTGTGAGATACTGAGTGAAACCTGGCCTAGTGAGACTACCTGTCAAGCGTTGTTATCTTGAAACTATCCCTGCTGCATGGTCGCAGAGAGTAATAAATAAAATAAATAGAATTGGTTGATAATTTTCCAGGTTTTCCAGGACGCGTGGGAACCCTGTATGGGGACGGCCAAGTGGACGTCCAAAATAAAAAATACACACCCTTTAATCAAGACTTTTAAATACCACGAAAATGATTGTCTCAGAGTTTCTGACAGGATTTCAGACGTTACTGGACAAGTTCAGTTTTTTCAGGAGACCCCGGTTGACAATGGCTACCACCATTTTCAGTCCTAGTCAACACACTTACGGCTCTTCTCTACTTTAAAACATAAAACAACTGAAAACTTTCTGCTTTTTGTTTGCTGGTTTGGCAAGGTAATTCGCAACCATGAACAACCCATATACATCCTTCTACTGGCCTGGATTCACATCCAGCCTGTGAACGATCTGCTGAGTGTCCTCCCTACTCTCTTTCACTCCCCTTCACAAGCCGATCCATTTTCTTTCTCTCCTGTCAATGAAGGCACAAAGTGCCCTAAAATAATCTTTAAAAAAATGAAGATGGCCATAAAGGCTGGCCTGAGCATTTCAGAAACTGCTGCTATACTGGGATTTTAATGCACATCCATCTCCACAGTTATCAGAGAATGGTCCAAAAAAAGAGAAAACATCATGTGAGTGGCAGTTTTCCCATGCCCAAAGTCCAAGGAGAATGACCGGACCGGATCAACAAGAACTCATAAAAGTACTTGATCAGTCAACATTTCTGAACACACAAATCATCGAATCATGAAGCACAAGGGCTACAGCAGCAGAAAACCATGCTGGATGCTACTCCTGTCAGCCAAGAACAGGAATTGAGGCCACAAGTTGCACAAGATCAGCAAAATTAGACAACCGAAAACTGGGAAAACAAACTTATTTTTGCTACCACATTCAGATGTTAACCCTGTCTGAACTGAATAGACTACATGAAAAAAAAAACTGTGCATACATATTTATAAGTTGTATTTTATTTCTAACTCTGATAAAATGTTATATTTTTTTATTTTTTCAAAAAATTTGATGATATAGATATTATATAGGAGGTCAAAATATTGCAATATACTGCTGTATTAATATTTTTTCACACCTCTACAGTGTACCCATCTTCTTTATGTCTCAAAGCTCAAATAATCTTTAACTGGTTTCTCGAACATGACTGTGAGTTAACTGTACTCCAGTGACCTCCATAGTCTCCAGATTTCAGTCCAATAAAACACTTTTGGGATGGATGGAATGGAAAATTCTCATCATGGGTGTGCAGCTGCTAAATCTGCAGAAAGCATGAAGCTTAAGTTAAAAGGGGGCCCAACCTGGTATGAGCAGGGTGTACCTAATTAAGTGGCCAGTGAATGTATGTGAAAGAAAATGCCTCGAGAAAGATGTTGATTGTTGGTAAATCTATAAAAAGTCCATACTTTTCATGATGCTGTTCAATTATCCCTTGTTTTTGCATCTTATTCTGTTGGTGAAATCAGGAGACAGAGCTGTTAAGAGTGCTAAAATGTCTTTGAACTCGACTTCCTCCAGAATCTACCTGAGAAAACACAGAGAATTATTACTGCTAACTGAGCTCCTTCACTCTGAAGAGTCTACCCACTTGTCATTCGTCTTTCTGAAGTCTTTCCGACAGCTGACATAAAGTACAACAACCTGCAGAGTGTCACACAACTTCAACAAAACAGAGGGAAGCAGAAATTAGCAGCTCCAGAGTCTCTGCGGAGCCGCTGCACCTCTGCGACAAACTGCCAACACAAAGACGCCAGCGCTCATCAAGCGGAGCCGAGTCAAAGCACGAGTCAAAGACGAGTCGGAGCTCGCAACCCCAAACGCCACATCCACATCCCACACACATCCGTGATCAAGGAGACGCCTCCGATGGATAATGAGGAGCGGCGAGGAACTCGGAGAAGATTTTAAAAGTCTGAAGCCGAAGAGCTGAGAGCGAAGCAAACAAGCAGCAGCAGAGGGAATCCAAACAGAGGCAGAGAAGGAGGAAACTCTGGCTCGTATTAGCTGGGACTGGTTTATTTTCAGCCGTCAGTAACACTTCCAAAGGCAGCCAAGCTCTTGACAAACAAGCTGCCGAAAAGAAATGATCAATACTGGCAACTGACACAAGGAGCACCAACGAAGAAGAGCACCAGGGAATCATCTTCTCCCAGATTTACAAGACGGAGACTCAGAAAGAGACTGATTTTAACGGAGAAATGAGGGTTTGAGTGTTGCAGTATTCATTTTAACAGCAATTTTTAATTTAGTTTTAGTTATACCTTTTTCAACAAAACTGTTACTTTAAGTCACACCTTAGTCATCGAAATTGTTTTAATTTAGTCTAGTTTTAGTTGATGAAAATGTCAGTTAATTTAGTTTTAGCTTTTCTCCTTATGCACTTGTTTTTGTTAGTGTTTAGTGTCTAGTTTTCTTCAGGGGGAAAAAGGTTGATGAAAAAAGTAATCAACAAAATTAACACTGGAGTGTTGGATTCAAGGCCACCATGTACCAATAGGCATGTGCAGCAGGTAGTGCACTTGCCTCATAACAATAAGGTTACTGATTCAAACCCTGCGTCAAACAGGATCTTTCTGTGAGGAGTGCACACTTTCTGTGCATGCATGAGATCTATCAAGGCACCCTGGCTTCCTCCCACAAACCAAATAACATGTTATTAGCTTAACTGAATGGTTGTCTGCCTCGCTTCCACTGAGCGTCTGGGTTGAGTCAGTACAGTTCGGTAAGGCCTACAGAGTTTGAGCAATTTCCAACATTTAAAAAAGCTTTTGGTTCAATAGAATTAAAGACAATTACTCCCAAAGTCCACAGTGGTGCTGCTGAGCAAATGCAGGTGAGGTCAGGAGGGTTAGCGTTCATTGTGCAGGAGAAAGTACGTAAACAAATATGGCTGCACAGGAGAGACACAAAAGGACAGCCAAGTGAGCATTTAAATCTGTTGTCTGACTTATTTTGGACTTCGCAACGGACATATGAGATGGATATGACCCTTGGGGTTTGTAAGGAAAGCAAAAGCATATTAGAGCCCAGCTAATGCTAAGCTAGGCCCGCTGATAGACCAGCCAACAATTGACAAGCTTAGCCTGTCGAAGCTGCCTCCCAAATCTGAGCGAACTGAGAAAAAAGCTCAACCTATTTCTAACGTTTATGAGCAAAGACTGAAGGCCTCATCTTGTTGTGGAAAATAGAAGTTTTTGTTTCATGCTGGTTGGAGCCCGGGTATGTGTCTCTGTCTTTGCATTATTTCACTGACACAGCACTGAAGCCCTACAAAGCTTTTTTTCTTTAATGTCTAAAACCAATCCTCAACAATTTGAAAGTATTCGGGGTTCCATATCCTGCAAAATCCACTGTCTTTGATTTATCTTGCTTGGGCTTGGGGAGCAGAAGAACATAACACATTTATCTAAACTCTAAGTTCATGGAGAATTGCTGCCACTCTATATAAGATGCTCCTTTTTTACTTCCTGGTGTTCATGATGTCTGTAGCTGTACTGCCTCCGCCCACATGTGTTTCTGTTCATCACAGATAGACACCATGACTGTTTTGAAAGTCCAGTCTGAGGCCTGTAAGCCCTCCAACCCATTTAAATCAGACATGGTTTTGGCAGACAATCAGGAAATAGCTTATTATCATAGCCCCCTGTAGCCCCACCCCCTCAGATCAGAGTGTTTCCAAAGTGGAGGGGGAAAGAGCTGTTATTTTGTATTTACAAATGCAATGGTACACTCTGTTTATCAATGAATGATGTTTGTTGTTTAGATATACCCTTCTATACCTTCCTGTCCCTCCCAGCGGGTAAAACAGCATCTGTGATTGGCTGAAAGAGCCTCACCTTGGGTTTTGGTGGTTCAGATATGGGACAGACTCCATCTTTGCCGAGCTCCATCCTCTGCTTAACATCTGGATGAGCACCCATCCCGTCTGATGACATCATCATGGGGCCTGAGTGGTGGATCAGGAGGTTTGTTTAGACTTTTAAAGTACAGAAAAAAATACATCATTTAAAATATACTGATCTGCTGTATGTCCCTACCTGAGGATACGGTGCTGTACAAGGGCCCCTGTGGTGTCAGCCTCTCGGAGTTGCTGCCTGGTTGTTGGTTGTATGGACCTCCAGGACCACCTGGACCTCCAGGACCTCCAGGGCCCATTCCTCCCATTGGTGGCATTGCCATGAAGTTGCCCTGCCTGAACATCACATGAGGGGAAAGGGTTTAGTTATCATTAGAGATAAAGCAGTGAGATGTTAGTTTGCTTGCAGAAGGTTATTTTAAGGGTGAAAATGAGGAGTGAAGTTTCCAGGCTCCGTGCAGTTAGAACAAATCACATGGCTGAAATAGAAAAGGCTGAAAGAAAAAGCAGGAATAGTTTTTTGTTGTCAGCTTGAATGGTGGAAAGAAGTTCAGTTTTAAGCATCATCATAAATCATCATAAACCTTTGTTTTTGATTTCCCACACGAGACATGACACTTTTCAGCACTGCCTGAGTTATACGAAGGCATGCATCAAGAATAAAGTCAGAATATATCCGACTTGGATCACAGATGTGTTAGCTAAAGGCTTCTCGACATCGCAAAGACATGACATATTTTCATGACCCAATCAAACAAAACTAATTTCCGCTGTCTTCTTGTTCATCTACCATCCTTTTTATTTTCTGTTTAGAAGCCTCATCTTCCCACAGAGCCTGCATATCCTTTTTAAAGTTTTATGTGCCCTACGGACAGTTTTACAGGTACTTCTATGCACAAGACAAGTCTGAAGCATCAGGACTTGTTTACAATACTAGTTACTACCTGACTCCCCACCATAACCCCTGAATAGCAACGACAATAAATTACAAAATCTAGGATGAATGCTGATTATGATGTTTAGAATAATAAATAGCCGATACTGATGTTGTTTTTATTAGCAGTTTGGGTATAATTCTCCCTCAGAGTTGGCCAACAGGTGACTTCAGAGAGAGGTTCTCCTCTAAACCAGCCGGCAGATGTGCCAGATATCTGCACTAAATTGGCATGACACAACAGATCATCTGAAACTGCTAACTACTCACAATATTCATTTACAGATGGCTAATGTTTATACCAGGAGTCAATATCAGCTGATACCAAAGCTGATCTACATCCCTTGGGGCGACTTAAGTAGCCTAAAATGGCTTGTTCCTCCTAATAGATCTACCAGTGTGACACCCTAAAGTGTCTCATTTAGTCAGTTAATCCAGTTGTATCAGGGGTACTAAGTTTGTGAAGACAAGATTTTCTGAACATTACTGATTGTGCAAAATATAAAAATTGAATTTATTTTTATTTCGAACATGTTTGCAAAGAATTAAATTAGAGAAAAGCCATTCACATACATGATAAAGCTATGAAGTCCTTATACACAGTTTAAAAGGAGTAGGAAGAAGAAAAATATTCTTGCAGCCACTGAAACTGTATATGTGAACCTGAGTGAAGACAAAATATGTCTTTTTCAAGCTTGCTTTTCTATGTTCTTCCATTAGATTTCTGTAAATGCCAATGTTACACCCTGCTGAGGATGTTCTTTTAGGCACTGTCCATGCAGAGATGAAAATGTTTCAAAATGTTCTCTGGAAAGCACCATGCTTTCAAGAAATGTGTCTGTCCACATGAAAACACTTAAAATGCTGAATACATATGCTAGGGTGGGCAAACATTGTGACAAATGTGAGAAGCTCTGGTGTCTCCATTTCTCTATGTCCACTTGATGCCCTTGTGGATGTAGCGCAGCAGCCAAAACAAGCTCAGAAGCTTCGGTAGCATGAAATAGAAACTGTATTTCAACAGTGTTTCTGTTGTTGTCAGGGTTAGTGCATGCAGTTTAAGCAAGAGATGAGGCTATAAAGTCATCGTTTTCTGAAGCTGTGTTTGTTGTCCACACAGAAATGCAAGGCAAGTGTTTTCATGCTTATCCACTCTGGGGCTCGTTTTAAAAACTGATTTTTAGGGCTCCTTAAATGCTGCATCTGTTTTGATGAAACACATACAATTAAATGAATTCATCTCTGCATGCCCCTTAACTGCTGTGAATTTTCTTTCCTGAGTCTTTACACTCACGCAGCTATGGACACTCTCTAACGTCCATAAACAATATTTATATTTATATCATCTCAAATTCTCCAACTGATATATACCAAACACGCACATAACTACTGTAAATACATCTAAGTTTCTATCTTTATATTCTTTGTACCCTACAGCTGCTGTAAACTTGGAATATGTTGGACTAATAAAGGAATATCTTATCCTCCTTAATTCTTAGAAAATACTTGAGTGACCTCCCCGCATAATTCCCTGACCTTCTGGTTCACATTTGGCCCATCAGAGCAGGAAGTCTCTCAGCAATTTACATGTGGGAGGCTTCAGGAAAGGGAAAATACAAGAGGAGGCAGCAGGTAAATTTCAGGGTAGTTCCAGGGTGAAAGCGTAGCTGTTTGCACACAGGTAATGTCAGGGTTTTCTGCAGGTGTGAATGTGGTTTTAGGACTACAAAATCCACCAAAGAACTGATATGGATGGAAGATGATGGATTTTCCAGAGCTTTGAGCAGCTGTGAATAAAGAGTGATTATTATTCCATTGACATAAGCAGCAGATCTGTGCAGGAGCCACCAGAGGACAGAGTGTCAGGTTAGGAGAAAATATCCCAGCAGAGCCTGACACATACAAACAGCTCTCTTCATTTCAACAAGGATATAACTAACAAAAGATGAGGGCTGCCATTTTCCCCTCTGTTAGCAGCAAAGGCTCTGTTTATGATTCTCAAGTCGTGCTTGTGCATGTGCCAGGCTCTGCTGTTACACCTACCCATAATGCTCAGCCGGGGTCTGCACGACGGGCTGAGGCTGAGCATACGGTCCCTGCTGTGATTGGTGGAAAGGAGGGTGAGGATGGCGGTGAGGATGAGGAGGGTGAGAGGACTGGGGAGTAGGAGAGGAGGGGAGCCGACTCCCTGGCCAGGACTGGGTGTTGAAGGCCGGGGAGCGAGCGAAGGGCGGCCTGGAGAGGGGATGAAGCGATGAAGGAGAACTAATTAAGACTGCGATCTGATCCAATGGGTTGACTTTCTGCAGCTTTGACTTTAAATAACTTCATATTATCATGGCAGAATTAAAAGAGAATGAGAGTATTTCTGAATTAAACAGCTTAAAACAAATTCTGATCCAAGTGCAGGCTGATTAAAACAAGAGAGGAACCCTTTCATGCATGAATGACTAAATCACAACGGAATACTTTTTTAAGTGAACATGCATCAACGGTGTAAATAGTAGTTTAGTAGACCTTGATAAAGATCCAGAAAAAATGTCCTTGACAAACATTTATCAAGACTAAATAAAACAAATAGCAAAATCTGAAGCATGGGTATCAATGCTGTCTAATCAAAATATTTACTTGTGAATTTCACCAAAATTTGACAGAAAAAATACTTTATAATATTTATAAAGCACTTTAAAAACAACCACAGCTGAAACAAAGTGTGGCCCATAAATAAACAAAACATAAAACAATTTAAAACAATGGACAAAATAAAACAGGTACAGACACTAAAATAGTTGTTTCATTGTTTTATTTAAAAACAATAAAACGAGTAACAAAACAAACCATAAAACACTAAAACAGGAGCAGAGTCTCATGTGGGGCTAAAGGCAAAAGAATACAGGCATATTACCCAGTTTGCTCTTTGTTGGCTATTTTGGATCTATGATGCAATATCTCAATATGATAAAAATGTGCAAAGATAATATTTTTATGAAACTTAAGACAAGGGTTTGGAAATTTTCCACCTGGTAGTTGGACATGGTGCTACAAAATAAAGGGTATAAACGTCTTCCAAGTATCTGTCTACATGCATGAAAGGGTTAACAGAAACAGACAAAACCTCACCATCATTTTGGGCGGTGCCTGAAATATAATGATTCATCAGGACTCACCTTCCTGGAGCAGCCGAGCCGGACGTTGAGGATGAAGAGGAGTTGGCACTCAGCCCAGCGTTGGTGCTGACCTCGGGTAGCTTACGGCTGGCGTTTGGCCCTGGTGGCCCCATGCCCTGTCCGGCGGGCTGCGGCATGCCAGGAGAGGTTGGGGCCATGACGGAGCCTCCTCCTCCGGCGGGATAAGGCCGACCTCCGGGTCCTGGCCCGGGGCCACGGCCTGCCGGTGTGGACGGACCCTGACCGTGCATGGGACTGCTGGCGTTCAGACCCAGGCTGTTGGCTAAACCAGGACCGGGGCCGGGGCTGCTGTAGTTGGCACTGGGGGCCCCGCCATAGTGTGGGGGCCGGGGGTAGTTACCTAGAAAGGAGGAAAAGGGATTGGTGTTAGAGTTTAGAGAGAGCTTTGACAAGAACAGAACAACCCAACAAAAATGTGTCCAAAGTAGGGGTGTCCCGATACAACTTTTTCACCTCCGATACGATACCGATATTGCAGCCTTGAGTATTGGCCGATACCGACATCGATCTGACACGATATCAGCAGGAATCATACAGACTTTCATTACTTATTTTGTAGTATGGACTGTAAGAAAAGGCTTGATCAGGTGAGATTACTCAAACAGAGAACAGAGTCTCAACATATAATTTGATATTTGTTTTTTTTCTGATATTGGACTGATATCCAATATCAGATATCAATATTGGATTGGGACATCCCTAGTCCAAAGTCCTCTTTTCCTCAAAATGTATGCGTAAAGGGGTGCTGGGTTGGCAGAGTGGTAAGCAACCAGGCACATCTCATATACTTTAATACAGTTTAATTTATTTGTCGAATAGGGCTGGGCACTTAATCAAAAAAATAATGGAAGTGATTTATCAGACTATCTTGTAGCCAAGAAAAATGCCATTTCCGCTGTTTGGGCACATTTTGAATCCTGTACAGTGGCCATGGAGCAGAAAAAAAGTTCAGTGTAAATACTGCAAGAGGACTGTTTCGATGACTGTCGGTAATACCATTAATTTTTTCAGCACAGCATAAAATAACCGTTCATTAATCAAAATCGATGTAAGAGCTTCAGTTTCTCGTGATACTGAGATTAAGTAATATCTCTCAGGCCTAATGTAGAACTTAGTTTTCATTGTAATTTCATCATCAAATGCAACAATAATGTACATTTTCCCACTTTTGTTCTTGTTTTTCCTTTTAGGGAGAGGGCTGAGAAAACAGAATTTATAAATCAGAGAGACATTGTGGAATACAATGTAAACAACACCAAGGGTCTCCACTCCAGGGGTGTTGTGATTATGTTAGTGTATGTAAATATAAACTGTGCTTACATCTGTTCATTGCTTTAGTATGGGTTCAACAAGTTTAACTGACTGCAACGAACGGCCGACATCACAACTGTGGAAGAAGGAGCAACACCACAGACCTCTGTTTTGTAGCCTTAAAGGCACAAATCTTGGTCTGTTTACGCCTGTGAACGTCGCAGATGCCATGCTCTCACTGGTCAATGTCTCTGATGTGGAGAGACAAATTGTAGGAGGCAAGACAAAAATCAAACTTGCAAGGCTTTTGTCGTGGAGTCGTTAGGCATCCCAAACTGATGTGTCGTTGGTCATGATGACACGCTAAATCACAATCAGAATGGCCTTTATCGTCATTATACAGAATGTACAACGAGATTGAAGAGCTTCTCCTTTTCAGTGCAAAAGACAGCGAGTTAAGTTATAAGTAAAAGTTAAAAGTTATAATACCAAGAATGAAAATAGTCCTGTTTCGAGTTCTCAGTATTTCTATTGTGTTTGGCAATGTATTGTACAGAATAGGTAAATATGTGCTGAGTACATATAGTGCAAATTAGGGGTGGGAGAAATAATTGATTCACATAAGTATCCTGATATTTTGTTTGACATTTTTTAAATTGATTTTTTTTTTCAAAAATCGTTTTTTTCCAAATTGAAATGCTTCATTTCAGTCTGTGTTAATAAGGCAATTTAAAATGCAATCCAGGCTTTTGAAGAGAGAGTATAAACAGCTGGTTAAAATATATTACTGAATAAATCCTAAAAACTGACTCACATGTGATGCGTATTTTTCCTGATATAGTCTGTAGGCATCATCATTGTTCATCTTTTTTGCTGGTGTTAAAAAAGCTAACTAAAGATTGCAAAAATCTGCAATATTGTAGAATCACAATTTAAATTGAAACAGCACCTAAAAAATCTTAAAAAAAGGAATTGGGAGAAAAACGTACCGTCCAAGCCCTGATGCATATGGTGGTTAGTATTTACAGATGAATATATGTCTCATATTAAATATTGGACATACATGAAACGCAAAGACCAAATTTCATGGCTGATGGTCCTGAACCTGTCACCTCGGGCCATAATTATGTATAAATCATAGTCTCACACTTGCATTTAGTTACTGTTCTTAAAATGAGCCAAACAGCATGTTTGTCATGTTGCTGTCAGTAGCAACCTACAGGGTAGCTTAAAAAAGGCTGGTTTGGTGGAGTGGTAAGTAGCCAGGGGCGACCCATATACATGTTTCTGCCGGCCCGGATTCAACTCCAACCTGTGGCCTGTTTGCAGAGTGTCCTCCCCTACCATCTCTCTCCCCCCTTCACAAGTCTCACTGTCTCTCTCTTTTCAATCAATAAGGCACAAATGCCCAAAAAATAATCTTAATTAATCTTATTGATATTTCCGTACTATCTGCGAGTGCCTCATACAGCCCTTGCTCCAATATACCAACACACTGCACCTCTCTGTTCAAAGTGTTTCAGCTCCAGCCATCGTTGTTTTACCTGGGGGTCCGTATTGGCCGTATGAGCTGCTCTGCTGGAAGGAGCTGTGCTGCATGGGGCCCCCTGCTGAGGAGTGTGGGGACATGGGTGATTGCTGAGGCCCATACTGGGGCCCCTGGGTGCTACGCTGCATGGAGGGAGGGAAACCTAGAGAACAAACAGGAAGGGAACAGAAGATGAGATGTAGCACCTTGGTGTATTTTCAAAGAAGAGATAAAGTGAGACAATAAAATCTCCACTGATATAAAGATCATAAATGAGAAGTCTAAAATTTTAAAGTGATGATACACAGCAAGAAACCATAAGATACTCATTTCAAATGCTAAAATGTTCCAATTTAAGCTGTCTAAAGGCCCATCTATACTCCCTTTATATACGAAAATGTATACGTCCTTTTCAAACGACATTACCTTCCATGCTTCCTTTCTGTTGGATTGCTGTTAACAAATACATCCACCATGGGGGCACGAATAAATCTGTCTCAGACCTCCACTCCTTCGCTACCAACCAACTGATATTTAAATAATGCTCTTCAATATCCTCCCAGCTGGGTATTTTTTTTTTGCATTTGTTTATCCCGGAGTCCAGGTGAAGTAACATCAAACAAATGCTTGTAATTTCTAACTAACTCACAGAGTTTATCTGAGAAAAGTTCCATCATTATTTCTTTTTCATGTCTCGCTTGAGCTCCGTATTGAGTAGCAACAGCAACACTGCCCCCACGGTTTCCTATAGTACTGCTCAGTTGGATCTGTATCTGTATACTATATGGATACGTGCAGAAATAAAGATGAAATGAACGCAGAATATCCAGATCAATTTTTACATTTAGCATAGATGGGTCTCAACACTGTGAAGTTTGTTGACTAATTATTTTAGTTATAGTTTTCATAAACAACCTTTTTCCTCTGACAAAAACTAGACAGTAACTAATAAAAACAAGAGCACATGGACCAAAAGTAAAACTTACTTGACTGACATTTTCATCAACAAATAAAAACTAGACTAAAATGTTTAACAGAGACTTAGGGCGTTTTCACATTAGGCCCACTTGTTTTCGAGCCGTGCTGCGGCGCGGTTCGCCCCCCTCCCCTTCCCCCTCCGGCTTCCATTCACACTTGCAACATTGAACCGTGCCCGGGCCCACTTGGGTATTTACTCAGTTTGAAACAGCAGGGGGCGATATGCACATAACTGGTTACCAAACCTGCAACGGAGGAGAACGAAGAAGAGGCCACCGTGGTAACCATTTCCTACACCAAACAACCAATGTTTACGTTTCACTCTCTTCTACATTTTCCTTCAAGTGTGTTTTTTTTATCGTGTTTGAGACGGCATCAGCGATCTTCTGGACCCTCGTAAATCATCGTAATCCTCAACCAGAATAAACAAATCGACAAATTGAGTGAGCAAAAGATTCAACCGCGGGATTAACAGGAGGTAATGCATCAAAAGTAGATCGGTTCGGACCACTTTGTTTCACACCAGTGACACCGCACCAAATGTAGGGAGATGGAGCGGATCGAGACCACCCCTTCATGGAGGTCTCAGACCGGCTGATTTGGTGTGCACTATAGATGTAACGATATGGAAATTTTGTATCACCGTTATTGTGACCAAAATTATCACGGTTATCATTATTATCACGGTACTGTTGCAATGTGTTCAAAATGTTCAAAAAGTACTTTTACACAAAATTTAATCACTTAACCCCTTCAATATTATAATCATAATGGTTCTGTTTAGTATTTTTTGCCAATAATGGGTCAAGAAATGCCCATTTGAGTAGATTTTTTACCCTTCTCTTTCATGAGAAATAAAAATAAACAATGCTGGAAAGTATTTGTGATTATTATATTATAAATGGTGTGATTACAAGACAAGAAAACAACTGATTTGAACTTCAAACAGGATTGTCTTTATAAAAAATTCTAAATGAACATGTTCAAAGTTTTGAGATGACAAAAAAAATGAGCTTAACTTATTTTCTATACACACGCAAATTTTAGTGGAACTGCAGCATTATTGTCCATGTTACAGCTCCTTATATTAGACCATGTCCAGGACTTTTTTCAAATGACGATAGTCCTTGAAGCAATTAACCCCCTTCATGATTCTCCTCTGGTCTCCCCTCTCCCCGGCAGATCTCCTCGGTATAATCTCCTCTACATATTTCCAAATTACAGTTGATTAAATCCATAAAACACGAACTTGGACGAAAAAAGACGATCTATGTCAAAAAACGGCGAATACACGGCAAGAACACTGTCCAGAATGATACTAATTCTGTTATTTATAAGATTTATACATTTTTGGATAGAATTACTAATAAGTCACCTGTTATTCTCTCAGGTATGGCTCACTGAATCCTCTCCCTCCCTCCCTCTGTCTCTCCCTGCGGCTCCGTCAGTTCATTTACTCGAAGAGTTCCTGCCGTTGAAATGGCGCACGTCATTTTCTTTCGCTGCAGCTTCGTGTTTAGACATGGAGACTGTCTTCTATCAGTTTCTCCTCAGCATCCTTGTAAAAATCCAAAATTCAACCACAGTTCGGAGTCCGTTTCGAGAAAACTCCTCTGTGGCTCGAACTTTAGCTCTCAGACTCATAGGCAAACAATGCAAACTGCACCTGCACACATCGGTTGAGGCCGCTTAATCAAGGACAGATACATAGTTCCGGCTTTTCCAGGCAAACAGTTACATCACCGTGAGTTGCCGACGCTGTGTGGTGATCAAACATGGTAAAACGGTAATTTTAAAAAGACACGGTAATGATTACCGTGAGACATTTTACCGTGGTTTACCATTTTACCGGTAACCGTTACATCCCTAGTGTGCACCAAAGTGCGGTGGTTGCATTCACATTGATACTAACGTACCAAACCCTGGGCCAAAACTTCTTTGGTGCACACTTAATGTGGTTGGTGTGAAAACACACTTAATCCAATCAGACCTAATTTGGTCATGTAGGAAGTAGAGACAAGTGATGAATCTATCCAATCACATTTACTTTGGTTGTGTTAAAGGTTGGATGAGTTCAGAGGGACATCCAATCACAGCTGCCTTAGCTTGGTGGTGGTGGGATAAGTTGTGGAGTGATCCAATCAGAGCTGCTCTCTTTATGAATTGATATATTCATGTAGAGCAGGTTCACTGTTTGTTGTCAGTTCTGGTATTGTAACTGAGATGCTCTGCCAGGTAGCCTAAATAAAGGTGACTGCATTTCACACAAAAGTTCAGTTTGTTTCTGTTCATTTAGACATTCAGACTTTACTAACATTCAATAAAGAGTTATTAGATGTTTGTTTTATCCAAGTGTAAAATATGACTTCAGAAATTCAAGGAAACATAAAAGATGACTTACCCTTTACACTTCATATTTTAGTTGACTAAATTTACAGTAGATTTCATCGACTGAAACTAGACTAAAATTAAAGCAATTTAGGTGACTAAATTATGTCTAAAACTAAAACATATTTCAGACAAAAGACTACATAAACTAAATTGAAAAGTGCTGTCTAATGAACACTGGTTGTCTGATTGGTCCATACCTCTGTCTTGACTCATGGCAGACTGGGACGGATGTGGACCGACATCCGGGGCCTGGGGGGCCGGCTGAGAGCCTGAGGGGGACACACAGAGAGTCTGAACACTGCCCTGCATGATTTATAAGAAATCTAACGGATAAAAACAGTGACATGATCATCATACCAGGTCCACTGGGGGCGGGGGACAAAGGTCCTGATCGTGACTGGCTGCTGGACCCAGCGGGGGACAGTGATGGGGAGGTTGGCGGTCCAGTGCGAGCTGGCGGGGGGAGACGAGGCGAGACGTGGGGGGAGAAAGGAGAGCGGGCCGGTGTTCCCTGGTCGCCCTGAGCGCTGCCTGATCCCGAGGCCCCTGAACTCAACGCCGCCTCTGTGCCGGTGGGGAGGTCATCGATGGAGCCGGAGAGATCCTGAAGAAAGACGACATGAGACGTCACTGAATAAGGAATCAAGTCATAAACTCATCTGTTGTGATTGAATTCTTACTGGTTAAAAGTTTATTTTAATCTCTTTCAGGGTTACCACTCTTATCTTAGAAATTATTTTCCAGGACTTTTCAAGGACGACCCCCCCCCCCCCACCCACCCCCACCCCAAAAATTAACTGTGTAAATCAAACAGATGCATCTGTGTCCCTAATGGTATTATTTGACCCAACTGACAGTCATGTAAAACATTGTTTAGTACACTGCTGTAGTAGTTTGATTTATTTTTATCCATAACTTTTTACCTCTATAGTCAGATTTTCTTAAGCACTAAGAGGCCATGTCGACATTTTCTCATTATCATATTTTCATTATCATATTATCATTCACACAATGCAGACAAATTAAAAAATATCTACAACTAAAATGATTTGGGTAGATTCAAGGACGTCATAGTGTGGTGTGCATGCAAGTGTGTGTGGCCAAAACACAGCTAGGATAAAATAACCAGTTTGAAACTCTCCGGCTCTGATTATCTTGCCAAAAAAAATCTATTTTGCATGAATGTGATAGAAAAAAATGTCCTTACTGGAGTTTATTCTTCAATATCGCAGTCTAATCACAAAAAATGGGCATTCAAGGTTTTTTTTTTAACTTAGTATTAGTTATGTTTGGTTAGAATAACAGCTACCAATAAATAGTATTGTTTTTTTTGGAATGGTTCATTAATATTAAATATTTCTATGGCAGACTTTATTTGGGGTATTTTTAACCCTTAGGAGCACAGGTGTTGCACTTATTATTAGGGATGCACGATATTGGATTTTTGCCAATATCCGATATATGCCAATACTTTTTTGATTAATTACCGTCGACACTGATACCAATACCAAAACTTAGGTCAAGAGCACAAGCTCTGTGTTTGAGAAAAAAATGACAAATGTTTTCAGGATTACAGTATATTATTATCACATGAACAGATGAACAAACATAACAACTTTTTACTCTGTTTTCAACTTTGAACATTTGGTGCTGAGGTAAATATCAGCAAAAAAGCTTTGAACTCTTGCAAAAATAAAACCTACAATATTTAAACATACCAATGCAGTGATGAGTGACAAGAAGGTGTACCAATTTTGTACATTTGTATAATTTGTTGATATTCCAGCCGATATGTGTGGCTGATATATTGTGTGTAAATATCTGCTAAAATTCCAATAACGGACGATACAGCTGCTTTAAATTTTAAACATTTGCACAATTTTCCCATATTCCTGCAGATATATTGGCTGTAAATATCTGCAAAAATCACAGAAAATTGAAAAAAAAAAAAGAAGTTGATATAAGGCTGATACTGATATCAAACCGATAATATCGTGCATCCCTACTTATGATACAATCTGACACAGCACAAAAAATAAATGTGGATCAAAATCAGTTTCTGCAAATCTTTGCCCCTCTCTGGCTCTGATAATCCCACCCAAAAATCTACTTTGCATGTTTTGGATGGAAAATTATTCACTTTTTGTGCTTAAATAGTGAACTGAGTATCGCGAATATGCTGGCTTAGTTAAATGCAGAAATTAGGAATGAGAACAAAAGAAGGAAAGACGAGATGAAAATGGAAAAAAGTGGATTTTAAGATGGAAGGAGCTTTTACTGAAAGGTAAATAATAAAGGTAAGTTAATTGGGAGGGGGGAAGAGAAGAAGAAAAGGACAAAGTCAGAGACAAAAATAAATGTAAAAGAAAGAGATAGAAGGAAGGACTCGAGGGCAATAAGACGAGGGAAAGCGTGTAATAAAGCAGAGAGAATAAAAACTAATCAGCAGAAGAATAAAGGACAGGAAAGGAGGAGCAGAGTCAGAGGAGAAGAGAAGCACTGCACTGAAATCTCCCATCTGCCCCTGGGCTTCAATCCCACCAATCACAGCGCAGGAAACCAGCCTCCCTCCTTCATTCCGCCCCTTGCCAACAGCTCGGCCAATCAGACGCGGCGCTGCATCGCACACAAACACACACACAAACACGCACACCCCTGGTTTGTTCTAATTATAAAGAGTGAGCTGCAGAGAGAGGGAGTTCGTCTTTCTCCATCGACCTTCCTCCTCCTCCTCTTTTTTTCTCTCTTCATCAGCTCCTGACGTCTTTTCACCTCCAACATCGGCCTCCTTCCTCCTTTCTGGTTCCTCCTTTCATTTCCTCTCTGCTCACTTCCTCATTTTCTCAACTTCATCCCACTTTCACTTTGCTCTTCTCCATCTTCTCCGTCCTGAGGGGGATGTGTGGCAGACTGCAGTTCCACCAGTGTCCGCTGGGGGCTGGCTTCAACAGATAATCAATTCCCATAGAGCACCATTTTGAAAAGAGTTGTATATGTTGGGAAAGTGTAAATGACTTTTGGGAATTAAAGGAGAGTCTTTTTTTATTGGAAACAAGTAGAAACACCCTGAACCTATTTCTTTAATCTTTGTTGTCAAACTAATACCAATCATCTAAGACAAAGATAAGCTTGTTTTCATGTAAGTCAAACATATTGCCTAGTTATAAAAACTGGTTTATCGGTCTACAAATAGTTCTTTTCCATCCTTTACCCTTAGTACCCAAACCATTTGTCCTACACAGGAATGGAAAAAACTGGCGTAATCATTAGATTGTCAAGTTTCCGAGGGTATCTGAATGTATCACAAGCAACATGTCGAAAAAAAAAGGAAGAAAACTAACGAATTTTATGAGATTTCATCAACACTGCTTTAATTCTCGTGTCTTCTTTGAAAATATATAGAAAAATTAACTGTTTGCTCTGGCGAAATTCTGCAAACAAATAGCTTTGCTTCCTACTGCGTTCAAGAAGACCTGAATGATTTACATACTTCCTAAATTCCCTGTTCAAAAAATCTTTGAATTTTTGTCCCACTGCAGGGTCTTGCTGGCTAATATTCCATCCAATGCTAAGAAGTGCTGAGCAGCAACACCTGCTGTCAGCGCCCTAAAGATCTGTCCCAGGGCAAATCTTCTTCTGAGCAAATTGTCGTTTTGACAAGGGTTTTCCATACTGCATCTGCAGTGTAGACTATAAATTAATGATAGCGAGGTGCAAGGCACTATCCCTAAAGGAGAACCAAAACAAGTTGAGTCAAGTTGATTCAGAAGTGTAAAACTTTCTGTACGAGTAGGTCTACATAGGTCTCACTGGCCAGAATGTCAAGAGTTCTCATGGTGCGTTCCAGTTGTAGTCGGAAGTAGGAATTTCCGAGTAACGAGTAGGAAACTGCAACTGGAACGTCCCCTGAAGTCGAAATTTCCTACTGAGAACTCGGGGGAACCTCGCCACCCCCGGGTTGACCGTGGAAGATGGATGCCCCCAGTGTGAACAGTTATTTAGCTCCTGTAATAATCCATTTATTTGCACTTCTGACTGGGGTGTGTCGCTCTAGATCAGCTGTATACATAGTATTGTTAGACTTATATTTACAAACATGCTGCCATAGTGATAATCATTCGTGAACAACAATGCAGGGCGTGCTAACAACGGCTAACATTAGCCTGGTAGATCGGCACATTTTTTTTTCGACATGTTTTTTTTTACTTCAACTGGAACGCTGATAAGTCGGAGATGACGTAACTCCCAGTTCCCACTTCCGAGGTTAATGGAACGCCGCATCAATCTTCCTTAATGTTGCGTAGTCAGCTTCTTTTTGTTTCTGACTGCAATAGTTACATTTTTGACTTCTTTGTTGTCATTTCTGCTGGCTGCATTTCATGAAAGTGTGTCCACTTTGATTTGTAAAGCATGCAGAACATATAAGAAGGAATTGAAAAGCAAAATGACAAATGATACCGATTCCTTGAGGAGTAAACCAACAGTTCCCAACTTGAACTGGTTTTCAATTTCCATCCCTTGGTATGGATAATTAACAGAGCTCAAAGTCTTTCTGAAATGAAAAGACTTCAAGATACTGCTGGCAAACTTGTTGCCACCTATTTTTTTACCCACACTCTTCAAAATAGCGATGATGGTTATTATTATGATAAATAAAAATATGTCTTACTGTATAACGTAGCTCAAGTTTGAATTTTCTACTAAACTGAGCCCAAACACTGCTCCGTCTTATAACTGGTTTATCTGTGCCTGCAGATTCATAGAGCTTGTGCACAGATTTTCTATCACTGTGCAGGAGGTTTTGTAATGATAATCTTATGTGTCACACTTCTTTTACTAAATAACAAATAATAGCTTCTGTCATTTCACTGTAATGTACTTACACTCATAAAATCTTGAGAACTGATGTTTGATGAAATGACTGCAAGGTTTTTAATGTGTTTTTTGTTGTTGAGCTTTTCTAGCCACCAGCTCTGTATGATCTGCCCCTGTGCTACCCTTAAGCACAGAGGATAGCTCAAAGGAAAATCTTACCCTGTATATATCAATATAAGTATTAAGTGCTGTTTATGATTTTGGTGTGCAACATCAAAAAACAGAAGACCATTGAACAACTACGTTGAGCCTCAACACTTGAATAAATAGCGTTCATAGATCACTGCTAAAATGACAGAGTTAAAAAAGGAAAACTAAACTACCTGGGTAGTAACTTCTCTGGAAACATCCCCTTCCTTCAACTAACGACCTTCAAAAAGCCTGATATGCAGTCAGTTTGCAGATGTTTTCAAAAGAACCCCTCCATTGTGCTACAGCAAAATACAAGAGTCCAAAGAAATATCTTGTAAATCTTAAACTCAAATGTGCAAACAGTCAGGTCGGGAATTGATAAGATTTTAGACACCAGTGCTATTAATAATCTTGCTAATCAATCCAATTCTTTAACAATTCCCTTAATAATTCCTGCAGATTTTCCATGTGGGCAAATGTTGGTTTGTAGATCTTCAGTGTCAACAATGTCAAACAGATGTCACAGCATAGATAACTGCTTCTGCAAGTTGCTGGTGTTTCCACTCACTTAAGGTTGTTATTGTGCCTTTTGTAAACAAATTCAGCCAAAATTCTGATGCTTCTGAACCCTGTCAGTGGAAGGAATTGATAAGAGAATTGATTAGCAAAAAGACTCATGAAATTGATTCTTTGATGGAGCTGTCAACGATTCTCAACTGGAATTGGTTTTTGATTCCCATCCCTAGTAAAAAGCAGAGCAAGAAGGTTGATATTCTGGGACTAAGCAGCAGCACAGTGGCTTGCAGGAGACATTAATTGAAGGTTTTTCTTGTTCATTTGTTGCCTTTCAGGCATCCTTTGCAGTGGACTCAGTAAAAAAATTCAATTGGTTTATTCCATTGGCTTATCACTGCAAATGATGTTTACAATAACTTTAATGAGAAAAAAAACATCAGTAAATTGCTTTTAAACTTAAAATGTAACCACGCTAAGTATGTATGTTTGCATCATCGAAGGTTAAACTCAGTAAAAGTTTGGACATTTTTTGTGTTATTAATCTACAAAAAACGAAAAACAATCAGCAGAGATAAACAAACAGCTCTGATTCAAACTAAATATCACGAAGTTAACAGCGTCTCTGAGGCCTTCGGGTGCAGCTGATTTCTGCTGATTTTTTTTCTCATTCTCGCCGTCTCCCCTCCGCCTGTCGCCATGGCAACTGCATCAGCACCCATGACTTCAAAAGGAGGCTCGGGGAGAGGAAGGAAGGAAGGAAGGACGGATGGGGGCAGACACAGAGAGAAGAAAAATCGAGAGAGAGAAAATGAAGAAAGGAGAAATAACGGAGAGATGAGAAGGAGTGAGAAGAGGAGATGAAGACGAAGAGGGGAAGACTTCGAGATGGATGGAAGGAGGAGGAGGAGGGGAATAAATATCAGTGGGTAGAAGGATACAGGAGGGAGCGTTCACAGTCAGCTGGTGATGAAGGTTGTTTAGAAAATCAGCCTGCATTCTCCAGAAACAGTCTGAGTTTAGTTCAGCCATATTAACACACAATAAACAGATTTAACGCTGATTTCATGTCAGTAATGATGCTGGAATGTGACATCAGGGAGAAGATTTACAACGGTCTGAATCAGGTCATGATGTTACGAAGAGAAAAAAATTCAAAAATGTCTGCTCTTGTTTTTAAATGGGGCTGCACTGTGGTGAAGAGCTGCTGCCTCACTAACAGAGTCTCTGGTAGGTGTGGGTATAAATATCGATTCATCAGTGCAATGTAATATTCAGCAAATCCTCTGAATCAATTCAGCTCCTGGCCAGCAGGGCACACTTTTCAGTGTTGAAACAGAACTGTTATGTTTTTACTTTTGTACTTAATATGCACAAATAAGTTATTACTGTGCAGATTTTTATTTTCAGATGTTTTATTGCTCAAAACTGATCTGATATCGGGATGCTGGTTTGGCGGAGTGGTTAGCAACCAGGCATCCCATGTACTTGCTTCTGCCGGTCCAGGTTCGAATCCCGAATGTGACCAGTTTGCAAGAGTGTCTTCCCCTACATTCTCACCCCCTTTCACAAGCCTATCCACTGTCTCTCTCCTATCAATAAAGGCACAAAAATGCCCAAAAAATACATAAAAAAAAAAACAACCCTGATCTGATATTTTCACTTGATGGCTTTTCGACACTACTGCACTATTGTGCATTGCTGGAAATGTATTGTTAAAAAGTTAAAGGTGCTATGAGGAGAATCTATTTCCGGCGACATAAAGACTCTGCTACCCATGAGCACGCGCGGCGCCTGTTGTAAAGACGTGACCCAAGCCACTGTGTTTGTTGTGATGCTAATGAATGTAGATTGGACCTTCCTCAGAACTCTGCATTGCTTTACAACTTCTTTTTTCAACAACTTACAGGATGCAAAGCAACGAGGTAATGTATCTCTTTCTAGTTACGTAGCGGTAGTTTTTGATGTGTGACAACAAGCAATTTTTGGAAAACTTAGTATTGTAGTTTTGTAGCCGGCTATATATCTCTACTTACAGCCCGGTGCTCTAAGATGTGTCAGAATAATATAAATTTGCTCTAGTTTTAATTGTCTTGTTCCGGAAGTTGAGTATCCAGCCCTGTCCAACCCAACCGGAAGGCTAAGGAATAGCATTTATAGATAACCTATTTTGATGCTATAAAACTCATCTTAAAGTGTATTTTGATCATGCATATATATCTTTAAATAAACCTTGCTAAAAGAACAAAAAATAAAAGGAATCCTGAGGTTCTCAGTACAAAATCTAATTGGTACAGACCCTTCAGTCCTGTACAAATATGTAATAAATTAATACATATATTTGTAGCAGGGTTACAAATAGCACCAATGACTAGCCAAGTGCTGGTGTTTTTGTCTGGTTGGCAAAGTTTGGATGAACTTTCAGGTTGTTCAGCAGATGAGGAGGATTTTTCCTGCTGCAGAAGCCACTATGCTATGAGTCTGTTGTGGAGTTTTTGTCCTAAAGACAAAGTAAAAAGGCACATCTAATAACTCAGGGTTCCTACAGCTCAAGGCAAGTAATGCCCTTTGAAATCAAATTTAAGACCAATTCGACAATGAGCCACAATTGAAACATACAAAACAAACAAACGAACAAAAACACCACATGAATTACCTGCGTTAGAGGCTGTTTTAACCCAATGTTTATTTCAAATAAAACTTCACTTTTTGGTCCAGTTGAAAACTTTCATTTAAAAAAACAAAGCACTCTCCAGAGTTTTAGACATGGAATATATAAATATATATTTATGCCATGTGTGACTCCAATGCCTTGACTCCTATTGTGCCGAGTCTGAAAAAATTCTTGCAAAAAATACACCGTGCCTCGTACACGTTGCCTGTTACCGCTTTTAGCCATGATGAAAAATGTTCGTTGGACAGCCAGTTCTAATTAAATTTACACTTTCCCATGTGATCCAAAGTAAACGTCTTTGTCCGAAGTTGCCCAGTGAACCGCGTTGGATAGAACCAAGACATACGTCTGCCCTGAAAGATCAGGGTGCAACCACATCAGCGTTTTGTTTGTTCCGCTATTGTGATTACACGATGCTACCACGAGAGTAAATCGGTGAATTATTTTTGAAAAATAGATAGATGTTACTAATTATCTTTTTAGTTCAAACTAACATAAATCTTACTGTGTTCAAATTTTAAGACTTTTGAAAATTGGATTTAAGATATTTTAATGCCAATTAAGGCCTTACTTTTAGAATAATGAATTCAATGCCTTTTAAGACTTTTCAAGGATCCGCAGAACCCTGTAACTGAAACAATGCTCATGTGGTTGGAGTTGAAGTCCCCACTGCAAATGAGAATCGACAGTTGTGCTATTAAGATCATACGTTATTGATTTATGCTTTTACAGACAGCACACAGAGCTACTAATATAACAGGCTGTGGCGTCATACCATACTTTCTATAAAAGCAAATAACTGGTTTCCAATCAGTCGAGGTGTCTTCGGTTTAGAACACTGTCCAGAACGAGTGATGCTCACACTCAAACTTACCGGCAGACTGGACGGACGTTCTTGCTGGCTCAGGCTCATCTCCTCGTGGTTCGGTTTTCCTGGAGTCATTGCAGCAGACTGGCCTCGCCCCCCATACGCCTCCTGTGGCACTTCCTGTAGAAAGAAAAGTGTGGAAACAGATAATGAACTTCAAAAGTTTAACTTCTATATCTTGTGACACCATTCGACCTTGTTCACCTCACAATCAGTGTTAATTTTGAGTTAATTTTTAATTTTTAAGTAAACTAGATTGTTTTAATTTTAGTCTAGTTTTAGTTGAAGAAATTTTTACAACATTTTAGTCGATAAAATCTGCTGTAAATTTAGACAACTAAAATCTGAAATGTAAAGGGTAAGGCATTTTTTACGTTTCTGTGAATTTCTGAAGTCCTGTTTTACTCTTGGATAAAATGATACATCTAATAACCCTTTACTGAATGTTTGTAAAGTCTGAATGTCTAAATGAACAGAAACAAATTTTGTGTGAAATGCAGTCACCTCTACTTAGGCTACCTGGCAGAGCATCTCAGTTACGATACCAGAACTGACAACAAACAGTGAACCTGCTCTACATGAATATATCAATTCATAAAGAGAGCAGCTCTGATTGGATCGCTCCACAACTTATCCCAACACCACCAAGCTAAGGCAGCTGTGATTGGATAGATTCATAACGTGTCTCTACTTTCTACATGACCACATTAGGTCTGACTGGATTAAGTCTCTGTCAAACATTTAGTGTTGTTTCTTTTTGTTTAAAATATCATTTAATTTAGTTTTAACTTGTGTCCATGTGCTCTTGTTTTTATTAGTTACTGTCTAGTTTTTGTAAGAGGAAAAAAGGTTGTTGACGAAAACTATGACGAAAATAATTAGTCAACAACATGAACACTGGTCACAATGCTTATATAAACGTTCTACTTCTTCCACTGTTTGGTTGTTACCTGTTGTGGCAGTGGGCGAGGCTGCATGTACGACGGCTGGCTTGGTGCGGCGGGCTGCTGTTGTGGCGGGCTGAAGTATGGCGGCTGACTCGGCTGGCAGTACCCGCCCACGTTCTGCTGCTGCTGGCTGTACTGAGAGGAACCCATCTGTGAGCAAAAAGAGAAGGGGAATACTGGAAAATAAAAACGGAAATTCAGAAAAAATAACAGATTTCATAGGCCTCGTTAAAATGCCTTGGTGATTGGGGTGCTGGTTTGGCGTAGTGGTTAGCACCCCATGTACATGCTTCTGCCGGTCCAGGTTCGAATCCCGCCTGTGACAAGTTTGCAGAGTGTCTTCCCCTGCTCTCTCTCCCCCTTTTACAAGCCTATCCACTGTCTCTCTCCTGTCAATAAAGGCACAAAATGCCCAAAAATATACATTTAAAAAAAAAAAAATGCCTTGGTGATGCTAGAAGGATTAAAGATAATTGCACGCCAACAGTAATTCAATACCAGCCATTACGATGGGGAATGCGAAAGATAACTTCTGAATGCATATGTCAATTCTTGAAGCAGATGGACAACAGCAGCAGAGGACCACAGTGGCCTAACGGTCATGTCTGTTAGCCCTTTGACCTCCACGCCAGTGGGCTGGCATTTACATTCCCAACCCCTTTCTTACTAGGGCTGGTCAATATTACCTGATCTCAATATCACGATTAATTGAAGCTTCTATCTCCACTACGATTCATTAGGGGTGGGCGATATGGCAAAAATATGGCAAAAATATCATATCACGATTTTTTAAAAATAAAATCACCATCACGATTTTATCACGTTTCTTTTTTACTTTGATTTTTCTAGACTAATTTGCATGTATGAGCCATCCAAAGAAACTTTCTGAACAGGTTTTAATTTAAATAGTGCGATTTTTATAAAAATGTGCAATAAATGTAAACATACAGTAAAAGGTAACGAACAACAATATCAACATTATCTCTTAAAGTGCAACAATTCAAAACAAATGTTATCTAACTGCAATGTCTATAACCTGAGTGAATAATACAGCTGCTTGAGAACAGATTTTTGTTCGGACATCTTCAAGCTTTTATCTCCTTTTTTCTTTCTGCCATGGCTTCACGCTACATAACCAAACAGGAGATACTACAATGCACTGCGCTTAATGTGCTACGATTGGTTAGTCGGGTGTGCGTCAAAGTCTCTGCGCCCACACAGACGATCTGACGATCTTTCTGCTTTATGACGATATTAAATCGTTATAATCCTATACGATTTAATATCGTCATATCGCACACCCCTACGATTAATTAATGATTATTTTATGCTTTTCTGGAACAAATTAGTGGTGATACCAATGGTCATCGACACATTCTTCCTGCAGTATTTAAACTTCACTTCTTTCTGCTCAATGTGCTCTGCACAGAATCCAAAATGTGCCCAAACAACAGAGATGGTAGTTTTCTTGACTACAAGTCCTCTGATAGATTGGCACTTGTCCCCTCCATGTTCGTGTGTCCTTCGCTCTTGTCGAAAGTGAACATAGACTGTATGGAGGGGGCGCGGTCAAGTGACCTACACAGGGAAAATACTTTGAAAAAATTGACATGAGTTAATTTACTTCAATTGCAGGGTCTAAATGCTGATTTTGATTATTCTTTGATTAACTACCCAGCCCTATCTCTTACCTATTTCTACTTTTATCTAACTTTATCCACCATCCTATCTTGGGAGGAGAATCAAAACCCATTTCCAGTTGAGAATCAATTACAACTTGCTCTAGAATAGCTATTGTTCTTCTTTATAGTTAACAAATCCCATTGAAATTCCTTCCTTTTTGTTCTGCATGGCATACAAATGACACTACACTCTCTTCATAGCCAGCTGGCAGTTGTTATCATGGCAGACAGTGGCCAAAACTGTGGCATAATTTTTCAGCAAGAATGGAAGCACATGCAACTTGCTGATTACACACCAGAGTCATCATGTGTTTGACATTGTTGCAACTGAAAACCAGAGAGGGATGACTATTTTTACACATAGAGAATCTCCAAAAGGCCTTAATGATGAACTTTCTCTAAATATATTTCTGCGATTTATAATAGAACATGTCCTCCCTCTTTCTGACTAATTAATGTGGAATACATATGGAGTGTACACATTTAAATTTAGGCCCACTTTTATTGACCAGGTGACCTATCAAAGGTGTCTGTTTTTATGTATTGATATCAATAGTTTAAACTGCATTTTAGGCTGTTTTATTCTGTAGTCTTGCAGGGAATTAAGTGATTTAATAATCAATGGGCTGTGTCAACTTGAAGTTTATTATCATGCTTCTCTACACATCACTTGTCGTATGGACTTTTAATGTCCCCTAAACTGTATAATTTGTAATCAATGTTTTCATTTGCAGCATTATTTTAGGCTCTAATTAAACTTTAATCATAGTAACTCTCTCAGGAAGTTGATGTGTTTTTTTTTTTTTTTTTTTTGGTGCAGATGTGACGTCATGATGATGATTGGCCACAAGCGTGATCGCCACTTCCTTTGGTAAACTGTTTGCCCTCTGAACGACCGAAACATTGCAAATAAATGAATTTCTTGCAAGTTCGACAGTGAGCAGGAGTTCATTTTCATGTTTAAAGACACATAGAGAATCTGAAAGTATGGGGAAATGGATCAAATCTCATCTCAACTTAGGCCAAAAATAAGCCCCAAAAATCAAATCCAGAAGAAAAAAAATGCAAAAGATTATAGAGACAAACAGTTCTCTGCTTCACCAATAAGAAAAGCTACACTGAACCTCCATATTTACACTCTACCGCCCTGAAAATGCTGCCCTGGCTGGTAGATATGAAATCCTCTGTGAAATGAAGCCTAATTCAAAGTTTCTCCTCACACGGCCCCTCCTCTCCTCATGATGAAAACAGAAAATGCAATCAGACGTAACCCTCTGCAATCAGCGAGGAGAGGATTAGCTGCCTTGCTCATGAGTCCCTCAGACAGTCGGTAACCGCAGTGTAACATCGGAGCGCTGATGAAAGATGCTGACAGCCTCCGGTCTGATCACGTGAACAGTGAGTCTGACACGACCTGCTGATGGACGGAAAATTCACCCACAGACGAATGCAGCTGTTGATAAGAAGCAGGTTAAATCTGCTGCAATACTGTTTTACAGGCTGCTTAAATAATAGCAGTAAAAACACATTTTATTTATTATCATTTGTTTATTATAAATAATTAAATAATGTACCAAAAAGACTAGAAAGGTGTGTTTTATTCCCAATTATTCATCAATTATTTGGCATTTGAATTTATCAAACATTCTTGACGGTTATTATTCATGACAGATCGTGCTGATGTGCTTCAGTGCTCCTCTCAGCTCTTTAAGTTATGCTGCTGATATTTTTTTTACTTTCTCATCCCCTAATATATTACACAGACTTCTGCCATGTGTTTGACGTCATGTGATGCCTATCATTGACCCCACCACCACTTCTTCAGACCAGCTGGGGTAAAATAATGTCCTCATCCCCTTGGCGTTACATTTTGTGTATGTATTTAATTTGAAAAACTGCTTCTTTTTAACTGTCATATTTTATTGTACATTGTACTTTTTCTTTCCCTTCTTCGTTTATTAATTTTATCATTTTATAAAAGCCTCCTGTGGACAAGTGTTGTAAATTAGCACCCGTGCTAAATCACTTAAAACAATGCACCTGGTTTTTCCAATGTAATTGTTATGTCCACATCAAATGAATAATAAATAAATCAACAGAAAGCCGAGTAATCAAAAGTTAGCATGTACTGACTGATAGTCCTGATCTGATATTGGGTATCAGTCTGATATTAGCAAAAAAAACAAATATCAATCAGTAAAAATCTCCTACATAAGCACTCTGATACAAGCAGTCCACTGCAATTTATTTTCCATTTATTTGATTCAGTTGTAGAATACGCTTATGTTTAAGTTAATCACAGTGGTTATTTGCAATTTAAAAATATATGTTTTGTGTTTATTGGACTTACTTTTCAAGGTCTTCTAATTTGTTTTTTATTTATTTTATTTAATTGTAGTATATTCTTATGTTAAAGGCTAGAATTTATTGAAGCCATTGGTTAATAACAAATGGGTCAGTTTTTCTCATACCTACTATTGCTGACAACTGTTCTCTGTTTGAGTAATCTGACCTGATCAAGACTTTTCTTACAATCCATACTACAAAATAAGTAATAAAAGTCTGTATGATTCTTGCTGATATTGGATCGGATTTATATTGGTAGCTGCCGATACTCAGGGCTGCAATATTGATATCGTACCAGAGGTGAAAAAGTTGCATCGGGACTAGAGGTGTGAATAAATATCAATACAGCAATATTCCGAGATATTTCCAAGTCTTGCCTCACTTACCTCTGATAAAATATCAGTATTTCAAATCCTAATATCATTTCTTTTTGTAAAGATAAAAGCTTATATTTTATCAGAGTTGTAAATAAAATACAACTTATATGTATGCACAGTTTTTTTCATGCAGTCTATTCAGTACAGACGGTGACAAGAGAAATGTGTGATTTTTTTTTCTCTAACTGCTGTGCTGTCAGTAACTCAGAGCACTTTGTTCCTCATGTTTTCAATTATAGTACTATGTTTTCAGGTTAAGTGCTTGTATGTAACACTGCATTTGACATATTTCAAAAACAATAAGTCAGAAAAGTTGTTTTTTTAATCAAGTAGTTTTGACTTGATTTGTACTTTCAGTTTGAGTAATATTGTGTGATTTACATAAACACAATCTTTTTCACAGTTTTTTCTTAGTTCACTGTAGAATATTGAAATACATCACAATATTGTGATATTGTGATACATAGTGATATTATCACATCATGATACGTATCGTGAGGTGCTTGCCAATACTCACCCCTAATCGGGACACCCCTACTAACAAAGTTATACACACCATGTGTCTCTCTGATGCTGCACTTCTTTGACTTTTGATTTATTCTTTATAACTCAGATCGGTACAAACAGATTTTTAATTTTCCATTTTATAACAAAGGATATTACACACAAAGAAAGAGAACTCCCTAACATGCCCCGACTTCTTCTTTTAAATAAAGGTTAAAATCAGATCTGATTTCTGGATTTAAAACTTCAAACCCTCCTCCGAATGTTCCTCAATGATCAGGGAGTTGACTGGACAGGAAACCTCCTAAAACCAGAATCCATCCCAGCGTCTCGGAGGGATTCGCCGTCCGTTCAACATCCAATTTCACGTGAAATCAGAGAGTTAATAAAGGACGAGTCTGGGGGCCACGTGAGGCTCGCTCGCAGACAAGTCATTCCATTTCTGCCTCTGCCTCGACGGACGAGGTGACAGCATGGACACAAACTCCCCGAGGCTCGACTCCGGCACCCAGTCGATCGGCCTGTAATGATGTAATAACGTCTGTGGTGACAGCGGCGCTCTGCAGGACGCTACGGGGAATGAGACGGCATCAGAGCGAGAGGTGGGAAATGTTCAGAGGGGCAAAAACTGATCTGAAAATCTAGAGGGAAAAATTAAACCTGCCGAACATCCGCAGAAAAATAAAAAAAAATAGGAATCTTTGTTTTGATGTTGCTTTAATGAAAGATGTAAAGACTTGGATAAATAAACATTACACACTGTCTATTAATCCCAAATACTCACTCACCAGACACTTAATAAGATACACCTTAAATGCTCATAAACAAGGTAATCTGGCAGTTCCATGGCAGCAACTCAGTGCTGTCAAGAAGACTTACTGAAGTTTACAGAGTATTTTGAGATATTACTAATAACCATTTGTTACAACAAATATGAGCATAAAACCATTTATGAACACATCAAATCCTGAAGCAGATGTCCCGCCTGACAGTCATATTTCTGATTGGTTGTTGAAAGCAGTCATTCTACCACAGGATTTTAGAGGGGTAGGACAACATGTCATTCTTTCCAAGTCTTGCCTCACTTCTGAGTCCAAGTCAAGCAGGTAGACTCCATTCTTTCGATTGTGTGTGCAGGAACAAGGAAGAGACAGACAGAGCTTGCCCACCGCTAATTAGCTTGGCTCAAACACTGGAAGTCAATGGGAAGTGTTATCTTGCCTCTGCCTACAGTTCTCGTATAAACTCTTCTGCAACTCTCAACAGTCTTATGTGCTTGTTGTGACTCATTATTTTTTACCACTTTACAATAAGTGATCCACATTTTGACTAAGATTAGCACTTTGTGTAATTGCCCAAAGAAAACTAACCAACTTATATGGTTTGCACATGTGCCCTGTGGTTTAGTTATGTATATATTTCTTTCAAAAATTACTTAAAGTGCTTAGTCTAAAATTGCAGAGCATAACATACCATTGTAAAAAGAACGAGTCACAACAAGCACACCGGACCGTTTAGAGTTTCTTAAGACTTAATATCATGGCTGTATGCAGAGGCAGGCTAACACTACCCATTGACTGCCAGTGTTTGAGACAAGCTAATTAGAGGTGGGTGAGCTTTGACAGTCTCTTCCTTGTTGCACAGTCTAAAGAATTGTGTCTTTCTGCTTGTTATGGACTCAGGAGTGAGGCAAGACACGAAAAGAAAAAAGTTTGCGCATCTATTTAAATGCATCACCAAACGACCCATTGACAGATAAACTCCTCATCCAAAAGTCTTTAAGTCCACTGGACCAAAATGCCTTATATTGTGGAATTATGTTCACATGTTTAGTGAGCTATCTAGCTTTTATCCTTCCTGCTTTGACACTGATTACCTTGGCAATGAGGTTATGTTATTGCCGGCGTCTGTTTGTTCTTTTATTTGTTAGTTTGTGCATTTGTTAGTCTGTTTGTTTGTTTCTCTGTTAGCAAGATCACTCATAAAGTTTTGGATGGATTTCAATTAAATTCTCAGGAAATGTTCAAATTGAGACAAGGTACAAATGATTAGATCTTGGGAGTGATCCGGATCACAATCTGGATCCGCCATGACGAAAAATGTGATTTTGGTGAATAACTACTGAACTAAAATAGATATCATTATGAATCCAATTGTTGATGGTATGTTTTCATGGTCAAGGAATCTAAATATTTCGAGGAAATAAAGTTAGGACTTCTATTTATGGTGAAAATCCCAATATGGGTGAGGACTGTGGTGCTGGCCGAGGTCTGTACTCCCCGCTAGAGTGCTTTTCTAGTTTTAACCTTAGATCACCTTATTCACCAATGAGTCTTTGGACAAAGTCTGAGACAGTTTACTGATGCTGCAGGTGGATTCTGTATTTACAAAATGAACATCTGCTGATAATAATTATCTTCTGACCGATTTGGGTATATGTAATGGAGTGTTTGAAATGCATGCAATTCAACCACACAACCAGCGAGTTGACGAGTCAACCATTTCCCTGAAAGTGACTAAACTTAAACCCTCAGTGCATTCATCATGACTCTGGTCTGGTTTTAGCTGAAATAAATCAATTCAATGTTTTCATACATGACACACCAGAAGTCAGTCAGACCATACCCACCAGCGGTCTGGTGTCTAAGAATAGCCTGAGCCCAGTCTGCAGCAGAAATAGTCTGACCTGGCCAAGCCCAGCACAGCCGGGCCTGCTCGGGACATGAAGACAACAACAACAACAACAGCGGCTCTGTTGTTCAAGGGGCAGCTCCTCCACGGTGACGATGCTGCACATGAAGCAGCTTAAATAAACAAACTGGTCAAAAACAAGAAACTGAGCAGATTCACTCTGACAGCAAGAGCACAGAACGTAACGTCAAAGCAAAACAACTTGCAAAACTTAACTAAGGGACACCAGTCGAGGCATTTCTTTTCCATCTGACCTGAAACGATCATAAGACATCCGGAATGAGCATGAACACGTTATTGTTTGATTTATCATGAGAACTTCAATTCCCCTTTGATTCCAAATTAAACTTAAATCCCATTTAAAAAGATTAAAATGACCATGTTAACACCAAATTCCGAACGAAAATAATCATTCCAAATAAACTTAATTCCGAAGTAAGTGGCAGGTTTATTCCGATTTTAAATCCAAATTAAATAATATAATGTATATGTTCATTCCGCATTAAATCAACTCCAGTTGTCCATGTTCGTTCACTTGTTCTGCAGCGATGAGTCACAGGACGCTGACGGGAACAGGATGGCTGCCCAAAGCAAGCGTGGGACTCCACGCAAGCCAAGACAGTTTATTTAATTAGAGCCTAGGACTGGGAAATATGACATAGAAATAAAATCCCAGATTTTTTTCCACAGCACTCGATTAACGATTTTAATCAATTTTTCCCTCCCTAAAAGAAACAAAACTCCCAGTGACATAAAAATGAAACAAATCAAGTTTTGCCTTTATGTTGTCTAAATGTTTCCATCTTAAAGTCAAAGTCTGGGTCATAAAAGGTTGATTATAAAAGGCTGAGGTATTTTTACAGTATTAGCATGAAACTCTATGATCAATATCTGATCTACTTAAATAACAAATACAAGCCTATAAAAGTGCTTGTGCAAACCCTACAAGGCTGACCATCATGAAAATTGTATTTTTTTCTCAAAAATTGCAGCTATTTACAATTGGACTAAGGCAAGAAAAAAAATCGATTTTTAATTTTTTAAATCTTCTGCAGAAAATAATTTGAATTAATTGATTTTTTTTCCAGCTTTATCAGAGCCTTAGAAAATTTGGGAGTAATAAAAGAGAGGATGGATGTAAGCATTAAAATGCAGACCGTTTTAAAGCTGTAGCGTCCAAGTTGGACGAGATTCCCCTGATGGAGACGCTGAACAGGAATTTTTCTTCCAATAGATGTAAATACGTCACTACGTGTCCAATCAGAGCCATTTCCAACCACCAGGCCTTCAATAAAGGTGAATAAACGTGTTTTCCATGTAAACCTTTATTCGGAATTATTATTTCCATGTAAACACGAAGGAGAAAACTTTAATTCCAAATTATTTAATTCCGACTAACTAATTCAGAATCAAAAAAACATTATGCAACTGTGACCATTGACAGCTCCTACCTGTTGCTGAGGGTACTGCATCCCTCCCATCCCCATCTGCCCTCTACCGGACATCCCCATTGGGTATCTGTGGGGGGAGGGGGCTCCATAGGGCTGTCCCGAGTATGGTGCCCCCTGCTGTTGCTGCTGAGTGTACGGGTTGCTGGTCATTCCGTAGAGCTGTGAGCGCTTCATTGCCATCGGGTCCATGGATGCCACCTAATGGAGAGAGATGACTTACAGTTTAGACATCTTCAACAGCAGGTGATCCGTCATCTTTCGTTTGTTTTTCCTCAAAAAACAAAGTTAAACCTAAACTTCCTAAATCAAGTCTTCAGCAGAATATTTGTCTGCTTTGGCAGGTAGACTTGCATGTCTGCAGAACAATGGACAGAAATTTCTCATTGATTGATATCTTTATTTTGATCATCTAAATGACTACCTAAAAAAAAAGTTAAAAATACAAATAAATGATCAAAAGAAAAAATGAACGAAAACAAAACAGCAGCTGAATCTGCATTTTTTAAGCCTCTAATCTTACATGAAGAGTAGGAAGAAGTAAAAACTTTTCTAATCCTATTCCTTTAAGTTTTACTATCCAAATTGAAATCATAACGCTGCCTTAAATTTACCAAAAAAAATACAATCACACCTACAATCTTTACAAATGTATTTGCCACACCCTGCAAAATTTTCCTCAAAATAATCTGCAACACCCTGTGGCATTTCTTCATGAATGTACCTCTGGAAAATCATTTCTTTAAGCTTTTTTAAATATGCTTTCTGAAAAAGGACTTGCAGGAGAGCTCGCACAAAGTAAAGATTATGGGGCCTTGAATGGAGCCCTGAGGAACCCCACAGCCTGATGGAGCTCCTGCTAAACAATATCACAGCTTTCAAACTTTTGAGTCATGACCCTCTAAGATGAAGTTTCTGACTTCTCATGCTGGTTTAAGACGAGATTAAAATGAAAGAAGAAATTAGATTAACAATTCAAAGTGGTTTACAGAGATAACATGAGCATGACATTCCTTAGCTGGTCAAGAGTGGACCTGAAACTTTCCTTCTTGAGAAAACTCTTGGTTAAGCCTGGCTCTGGCTTTGACCAGTTCATAGTTAAGCAACGATAGTCTTAGACTGCCTGGTGGATTGGCACACTGAGCTTCTCCCTCTCCTTCCTTTTCTCTTCCTACTCCCTGTGTTGTTGTCTCTCTTCTGGGGATTTTCCACTATGTGGCTCAAAACCCTCCTTTCCTTGGATAATGCTGTTATTTTGCTGCTTACAACCTCCTTTGGAAAAAAATTAATCTCACAATTTTACAAAAAACAGTGATGAAGTGGCTGGCAGCCCTATCGCTTTTGTTTCCTCCTTTGTTTTTGAGGAGATGCCACCGTACTTCCACAAAGCTGCGCGATGACGGCCCTGTTTGCCTTAAGCAGGGAACAGATACAGTCTACACTGTGATGGAAAATCAGCAGGTCTTATTCAAGCCGTGCAGAGTCGAGCTGAGCCGAATAGAGCAGATACCACAAATGGAAAAGCGCCAGTATATTACTTCAGCTATTGGTTCCATCATGGATAATATTAGTTTTTAATTTATTACTTTAATGTGATCATTATAGTTCCTATCTACTTCAGAATGATCAGTCTATTCAAATACATGGTAGTTCCTGCAAATATAACACATATTACTGAAACCAATATTACCAACATGGACAGTCTGCTGTTGTAGACCTACACAGCTTACATTTAGCTTTTATTTGATTCCTTTTTCATGACCATTATTATCAACATAGTTCTTATAAATGTCAGAAAGAATAATCTATTTAAATACATTGTAGTTCCAGCGAATAGTAGGGGTGTCCTGATACAACTTTTTCAGCTCTAATACGATACCAATATTGCAGCCTTGAGTATTGGCCGATACCGATATCGATCTGAAACGATACCAGCAGGAATCATACATATTTTTCTAACTTATTTTGAAGTATGGACTATAAAAAAAAGGCTTGATCACGTGAGATTTGTCAAACAGAGAACAGTAGTTAGCAATAGTAGGTAGGAACAAAACTAACCCATTTGTTATTAACCAATGGGTTAAATAAACTTTAACTTTAAACATTAGAATCTACAATAATTAAATAAAATATATAACAAATTAAAAGATCCTAAAAAAAAGTAACCTCAATAAATAAAATAGAAACAAAAGCATATATTTTAAAACTTGAAAATAACCACTGTGTTTAACTTAAACATCAGCATGTCCTACAACTGAAATAAATAAATAACAAATTATGTACTTGTACAGGAGTTTTGATTACAGAGATTTTAGATGCAGGCCAGTATAATCAGGTAACTGTTTCTTGCTGATATCGGACCGATATCAATATCAAATCAGGACATCCTTAGAAAATGACTCTTATGCTGTAATCACCATCATGGACAACCTGCTGCTGTGAACTCACAAAGCCTCCATTTAGTCTCTAACGTATTCTCTTTCCAGAATCATAACAGCTCTTTTTTACTTTAGAATTATCAGTCCATTAATATCTATAGTAGTTCCCACAAATTTAACACATTTATTACTGTAACCATTATTATGAACATGGATAGTCTGCTGCTGTGGAGCCATAAAGCTAATATTGTCCAATTTAAACTCCATTAAATTTATCAGCTCTATAAGCCCAACATTTATTTTGTTTTTGCAGGTTGTTTCATCACCATTTACAACAATAAGCAAATAAAGCCTTGTTTTACCTCTACTCTTATGTTCTAAATGCACCTTCAGAGCTAACCCAACAAACACTGTTCATCACTTCCATTCATCAGCACCCATGAGGATGATTCTGGAAGTATCAGCATATTGACTATTGCTGTAAAACCAAACATTTTGCCCTAAAGCAGACCCCAAAAGAGTGCCCTTTTTTGATGGGTCGCAAGCCTTTTGCCTGGCCAAAAAAATGTAGGAAAAAGTCCTGTGCTTTTATTTTGAAGGAGATTTTTTATGCAGTGGAGTCCCATCTTTTCACACTGCTTCACAATAGTTTGTGTTAATACTCTGTAATGCTAATTGACACATTTTTGATTGAAGGGTGTTTGTTACATATATTTAATAAATAGGTACTCAGGTTAAGCTTTGTATTTTAATAATTTTTAAAGGACTCTTCAGTAGTTGAACTTTTAATTTCACATTTGTCCATTAAACACTGTAGAGTCTGTTAAGAATGGCTGAAGTTACCGAAGAGCTTTGTGTGTTGATGGCTTGTTTAGTGCTACTGATTGAATATTTTTACCACAGACCTTGTAAATCTTTTAGTTTCAATTAAAAAGCAGCTGATTGTAAAAGGGAATATTTCCCTCTCTAGCATCATCACATGTAAGCTAGTTTGGTTTCTCGTGTTTTTGTGCTGGCATACTGAGATTTATTTATTGATTGATTGATCGATTTTAAAGAGGGAACAGCGCATATTAATGAACATTTTTACAAATGTAAATATGCCAGATTATAGCCTTGGGCTAACTTCCATCTGCAGACCCCCTGGCATGTTGATGGTAACATATACATACAAGACACTGTGCAGACTGAATACTATCTCAGGTTCAAAGTGCAGCATCTTTTACTAAAGGGACTGTGAGGAGAATCTGTTTTACGGCGACATGAAGACTCTGCTACCCATGAGCACGCGCGGCGACTGTCGTAATGCTGCGTTCCAGTAACCTCAGAACTGGGAGTGACATCATCTCCGACTTATCGGCGTTCCAGTTGAAGTAGGAAAAAAACATTCCGATCTACCAGGCTATTGTTAGCTGTTGTTAGCACGCCCTGCATTGTTGTTCACAAATTGAAGAATGTGATTATCACTATGGCAGCATTTTTGTAAATATAAGTCTAACAATACTATGTATACAGCTGATCTAGAGCGACACACCCCAGTCAGAAGTGCAAATAAATTGATTATTACAGGAGCTAAATAACTGTTTACACTGGGGGCATCCATCTTCCATTGTCAACTCGGGGGTGGCGAGGTTTCACCGAGTTCCCAGTAGGAAATTCAGACTTCGGGGGACGTTCCAGTTGCAGTTTCCTACTCGGAACTCAGAAATTCCTACTTCTGACTACAACTTGAGCGAACCACAAGCTAAAGCGTGTGTTTGTTGTGATGCTAATAAAAATGCAGCTCAGACCTTCCTCAGAACTCTGCATTGCTTTACAACTTCTTTTTTCAACAACTTACAGGATGCAAAGCAACGAGGTAATGTATCTCTTTCTAGTTACGTAGCGGTAGTTTTTGATGTGTGACAACAAGCAAGTTTTGGAAAACTTAGTATTGTAGTTTTGTAGCCGGCTATATATCTCTACTTACAGCCTGGTGCTCTAAGACGTGTCTGAATAATATAAATTTGCTCTAGTTTTAATTGTCTTGTTCCTGAAGTTGAGTATCCAGGCCAGTCCAGCCCTGTCCGACCCGACTGGAAAGCTAAGGAATAGCATTTATAGATAACCTATTTTGATGCTATAAAACTCATCTTAAAGTGTGTATTTCCATCAGGCATATATCTAAAAGTGAGACTTTTTTGTAATTACTTAGAAACTCCTCACAGTCCCTTTAAATAAATTTATGAAGATGAAAATTTCGCTTGATTTGTTTTGCAGCTTGAATTGAGGGGTGTTGGTGGGTCCCAAAGCCAGACCGGTTCACAATCACTGCCCTAAAGGATAGCATTAGTAATTCAAACAGAGGACAGTTTACACATCACAGGCACAGTGCCATAAAGTCAAAACCTGGATTGTCAGTCTACAAAAATATATTTACATTTAAATATTTACCACTGAGACTCTGTCGGGGGAGATTTAAGCGCAGCAGACGAAATGTGAGCCAAAAGCCCGGGAGGCCGCTTAAAACCAGAGTCAACAGTCACGCCTGGGTAGGCTTTAATATTCACACACACACTCGCAGTCTGACACAGTGACATAATAAAAGGTGAGAGAAGTGACTCGAGGAGAACAGATGTTTCTGTGCCACTCAGGCGGCTAAAAATAGAAACCATTTCTGGGATTTCCTCACAACAAATGATGCAGACATTTAATCCCCTGCTTTCATATTCCAGCTGACACGTTTACATCCGTCAGCTGGATGAGAAAAAATCTGCACAAAAAAAAGTCTGCGGACACAAAGACTCAGAAATCCCAGTAGACTAGGGTGGTAACAATGGCAGAATTTAAGGCTTTGATTCTTCTAAAAATCAAACAATGATGATACCTAGTTTCTTTATTCTAATTACAAAAAACTGCAGGCTAACTCCTGCACACAGTCTCAGCTGCACAGTATCTTTGTCAACACTTTTAGAAGACAGCGCTCTTTCCCTCGCTGCAGTTTTTGTTCAAAAAAAACACTCATCTACTGCTTTACTTGAACACCTTGATCATACAGAATTTGACCCCTTTAACCTTCAGAAGTACATGCTTGAACTTAAATTCAACAAGAGCGGTGTTCCAAACCATCCACTGATTCACTCACTCACTATCCCCCATGTAGTTTAAATGAAATAGTGGATTACAGCGGGAATAACCAAACGAGATTTCAGACACTACACTGTAATTTTCTAAACATCATCACATCAGTAGATGAGCTGGATATTCGTGTGACAGAAGTGGATGCGTCAAAAACCACGTAAAGAAACCGGGCACTCAGGAGGATAAATGGCAAATTTTGCAGCTGTTTACAGCCGTTAAAATACGTAAAAGAGTGTTAAAGATACTTTAACGTTTCTTACATTTATAAACAAAAGCAGCGCCTAACAGCCTTCTTTCTCTTCTTCTTCTCTGGAAAAACACGACTACATTGCATCATGGTATACAGGATTACAATATAGGGTGCATCATACCTACACTCACATTTGCTGTGCATTGTGGGTAGTTTGTAGTGCACTATAAAGACAATTAAATTAACTGCTGGGAATTCAAACAACAATACAAAATGGCGAACACACTATATAGTGCATTATATCCATGATAGGAAACGATTTTGAACAAAGCTTAGGTACTGGAAACATATCTGACATGTTGGTCCACATTGATCATCACACAGTTGCTGCAGTTTTTCGACTGCACATCCATAATGCTCATCTCCATTCCAACACATCCCAAAGATGCTCCACTAGATTGAGATCTGGTGCGAAAAAATATCGATACAGCACAATATCGTCACACACCTTAGGGATACGGGTTCTACAAAATCAATACATCCTCAATGTTTTGACATTTGTTGTAACACTCTTTGGGTAATTTCAACAATGGCACAATTCTAAGTAGAAGTCAAACTAAACTATGAAACACATTCAAAATTTGAACCTAGGTCAACCATCTTTGAGGACCCGAATTTAAGTTTAAGATGTAGAATTATTTAAAATTCATCTTTGTTCTTTTTCTTCTTGAGATAAAAAAAACTAAAACTTGGAATTCTGTTGATAGCATATTCAATGTTTACAATTTACATGTATTGAGATATATATATCGTAAGGTTGTTGGAAATACACAGCCCTGGTGACTGTGGAGGTCACTGCAGTGAACCGACAGTCATGCTGAAGAAACAAGTCTGAGATGATCTGAGCTTTGAGACATGGAGCTGCTGGAAGTCAGAAGATGGTCCACTGTGGTCATAAAGGGATGCAACATTACACTTCGACCATAGTTTTTAAGTTAGTTTTGACAGCGTTAGCCACTTGGGGTGCTTTTTCTTTTCTTTTTTAACATCTAAATAACCTGATAAATCCCACTGAGATCAGGATCTCATTCACAAGGCCTGATGAAGAGGCCAGCAGCATTTCTCATAACAAAGGCAAATTTAAGAGAAGATTTAGGCAATAAATTACAAACAATAGATATAAAAAAATCAATTTGACAGTGGAACTGTAACAATTAAAAACCCAGGTACTGTTCATAGAAACATCGCTGCCTAATGAGTAAAATAGAACTGAGATGTTAAAGGAAATTTTACCAGGACAGCCGAGGGCTGACTGAAGAGAAAATCTAATTTTTGTATTCAGCAGCTATCACTTTATATCACAAGTAACATTAATAGAATTACCTCTCTAAGTGCTTTTGTCCCTTAGATAATAGCTTCACTACTTTGTTAAGAAGCTGGAATAACCAAATATGACTTCCTACAGTCATGGCCTTAACAACATTTGGATTGACCCCTGGCTGTTGAACTTCATATACATGCAATATCTTAAGTTAACATTTGTCAAGTACCGGGACACAGAGGTTTTTACTTATGAATATGAGCACTGAAATTAGATAAAGTTTCATGTTTTACTTGCATAAAAAAGCAGGCAACACAGCAGACATATACAGTTATTTCTTTATTCAACTGTGCAAACCATTCTGATTTCTAAATCTGCTTGTGTGCTCTCCCAGTCATCTTCAGGATGATTTACAGTTTGTTAAGGAATTAGTGCCATTTTGCCATCATGTTTACTTGTACAAAAGATTAACTCTGACACCGAGTATCAGGTAGCTGCTTTTCACAAACTTAAGAAATGATTGTTGCCGTTAGTTTGTTTGTACAGTACGTCCTTTCAACCTGAAGATAAAGAAGTCAGGCGGAAGTCTAGAAGTCTAGAAGAAGGCAAGAAGATGGCTGTTCAAATTTGATGGAAAATTGCAGCAATTGGGAAAAATTGCGAGTTTGTGCAGAGTCCCTCAGTCCTAAGAGCAAAACAGCAGATCGGAAGAAGATGCAAACATTTGCTGCAGTGTAAAATGGTGTCCAACACAGAGACTTCCTGGAGGACAAATATCAAAAATTCAACCCAACATAGCTTTGTAGCTCACATATAAGTACAGGCTCAATTATGTCAAGTAACTGTACCCGTCAACAGTGGCGTACCTTACTGGTGGTCTCAGTTTGTTGTCCTTAAAGGTGTAGCGCTGCTGGGACCCCTTCAGGCACTTCACTGACTATTGACAAGCACCTCACACAAACAAACTTCAAAAATACTGGACTAACCCTTTACACACAGCACAGAGTGCTCAAACAAAGTAAAAGACCCAGACTCAAGGGGGGGACTTAGGCCCTGTCCACATGGACATTAAAACATTTTTGTTTTTAAAACGGCATAATCTCAACACTGAAAATGCTGCAGTTTATGTGCCAGGTCTGTAAATGGTGCAGCAGACATACACCAAAACCAGAGAAGACATAAAGTCTGCATATACATCATGAGAAATGTAAACAAACTCTGGTGTCTGTTGTTTTCCGTGTCCTCTTGATGCTCAATTTTGCTGTAAAAGAAAAACAAGCTCAGGAATTTCTGCAGCACAAACTCAACTCTGTATTCTGCCACCTGAAACTCTCTCTCCGTGAAAACAAAAAGCCTATACAATTAAAAAGTTCTGCTGATACACCTGCATTAGTCTCTGTGTGGACCGCCCTGAGTAACTAGGATGAGAACAAAACATTAAATGTCAACTGTGTTTGAACTGCCTATGGAGACAGCATATTATGTATCAGCCAAATCCAATAGTGTGCATCCCCAACTACACTTTCAACGCAGGTCCTCCTTACATCGATAGGTATAAATCTAGACAATATCAAGGACTGTGCCTTGGAGCATTACTGTCAGGTAACAGGACGGTATGATTGCAGGGCCCTGGCCTCCAGCAGGCCTGGACTGTGGTGTGGGGCAGCTGAAAAGCAGGAGGAACATCTCTCCCCAGTGTTATGTTAGTGGTAATGGGCACATGGCTAATCTGCATGTGTGAAGGTCAGGGCTCTGTGTGGAGATGGGGCCATGACGGGCTGCAAGCCAAACAAAGTTCAGCCAGATTACAGGCTGAAGGAGCAACACACACTCTCTCCATCACACAGCAACACCCACACGTTATCATGACCATTAATCTTAACAGAATGGGTCATTAGCATGATACAAAGGCAGACTAAGCTGTTAAAACAACTTTACCACCTACATTAAGGACTTCAATAACTATAATTAACATAATGGACCAATTAGTGAATGACAGATCCAATCAAGCTGTCAAAAGCCTAAAACCTTTAGGAACATTTTGACAGATTAGACTTTGTCTCAAAACATAACTAAATTCGAATAAAAGAGCCACCACTATATTTCAGTGAATCATCAAAGTTGCCTTTATAATCAGTCTCCTGAGGCCTGTTCGCCTTCGAAGCCACTGATAACTTAGCCAAACGAGCTAATATTTGCTCTCACTATCGCTCTTAAGTCTCGTTTATCACCACTCAGCACATTAATACATGCAATAAATATAATGCCAATGTAAAACACGATGTCCAGACTGAACACCAGCCGTCATAACAACAGACAGCCCCCTCAGGCCTGTAGTGCAAAGCGAAGCTAATTTAGCCTAGCTTAGCCTAGCTGAGCCTAGCATGCTAAAATCGGAGTCACCTTGGACACGGAATTGAAACACTGACTTTAATAACGGTTTATTACTCGTATCTATATTATTTATAGGTGACTAAGAGAGAGAATGGAATAAAGGTACACTTAATGTACGTTTGGCTCAAAAATGTAGATTTTAAACTGTGGTTATGGTAAATTAATGACGTGTATCTGCAGTGGAAATAAAAAAACAACTAGCCCACAAGCTATCGCTGCTTTCAGGAACCGTCGGGAAAGTGGGAATTTAGTAAACACCAATGAAGGTGTTATTTTTACATAATTAAAACCAATTTGGAAAAAAAGGCAAAGCTGATTGTTGCTGTACTCCAATGTTTGGTTAATCTAGTTATGTCATATGAGTCATATAAGGAGTTATGCCGTGTAATACATTATAACAGCTTTTTGCAACTACAAAAATATGCATTAGCAAATGTTGATTTTTTTTTTTAATGGAAAAGTCTGAGGACAAGAAACATCTTTTCAGCAAATTATAAAGTATCTTAAAATTATAATAAGTTTCACAGGGATTTTAATTATTAATGCACTGTAGTCAGGAAATGGCATTCAATCACGGACATGACTGTTGCTGGACCATTTCTTTGATTATTTGAAGGTGTGTATGTTACAGGATTTTTGCCATTATCTGATATGTCAAAACACATTATGGCCATTAACAATAACTATAAAAAAAATTATTTTTTTGGATTGTTCTATTATATGCAAATGTTTATTTTGACAGTGATCGTATAATCATGTTTTATAGGAGCAACATACACTGACAATCCCCTGACATAAAATCTACCTTTTTTTTTTTAGAAACAATTACATCCAATTGTTCTGTGCATCCCTAGAATATTATTTAACATGTTTATTTTAATGTGTAAGGGAGTTAAAATATTTATGCATTTGACTCTCCACCTCTGTTCTCATTTCTGTCACTGGGGCAAAAAGGGTATTCATGAAGGAAATAGGCATGGTGGTGTTATTTTCTGGCATGTAAAACTGTAACTTCTCAAAACTATTAACACATTTTTGAAATTAAACAAAAAAAGAGCAATACACACAACTGAGTTAAGAGTAACGATGCACACCCTGCTTGTATCCAAATATATAATGAATGATTAATCTCCCTGCACCCCTTGGCATAGAGATACTACTGTATAAACATATTTCTATATAATACAACTGTGGCCTAAAGAGACATAGTGTCTTCTGATGCTAAAATTAATGACAGAAATATGCAGTGAAAATAATATACAAGAGTTAAAACATTAATATATTGTAAATATTTAATCCATTAAAATGTACTTGTTGTTTTGGTTAACATAGCAGACATTTGATATCAATTAATATCCTTATTTCCTGTACAATATGACAGTCTAGCACCAAGTCATTCACTTGAACGTGGTACATAATGCTCACTAACACAGGAGTTCCTGTTTTAAACTCCATGTGTTTAACTAAAATAATGTATTTAATGTTTAAAGCCATTTGCGTGAAAGGTGTGGTGATTATTTGTCCATGCAGCCCTGCCTTACCGCAGATAAATGCAGCAACGTCATAACGGTTTGAAAATGGAAAGCTCCGAGCATCTGAGACGCACCTGAATGCAACCTAACTGACGTTAGCTATTTGGGTTAGCATAGCAGCTAGCTGTGTGATATAACGCTAGCTAGTCAGTTAGCTTTAATTAGATGGCTATCTGTCGTTATTCAAATATGTGTGAAACTAACAAACACCAACACATTACAGCTTAATAAAGCATTATTTACCGGGGACCTCCCGCTGCCTTGCCCGGTGCTCCCGGGGCTCATGCTCGGGTGATTTCTTTGTTGTCCTCCCCAGCCGTGAGCAGCCGAGCCGTACTGGGAGCCCATGTCTTTAGCCAGCCCCATGCCCGGCTGTTGGGCATTATATTCGGGATATCCACTTCCATAGCCCCGCATCATGGTGCTCGGTGCCGTTAATAACTGATTTAAAGTCGGCGTAGCCCCGGACGGACCGTGCATCTGCTGCTGACTCTGCCCGGGGAACCGTTGATAGCCCCCGCCGCCCCCTGCGCCTCCTCCCGGGGAGCTGGTGGCAGTTAGAGCCGCTTTGCTGCCGCTGCTGCCCGGGCCCGTCAGGCTGTTCCCCTGCCGGGAGGGACTCATCATGCCCCCGTACCCTCCACCATACCCCGGGCGGTAGTTCGGGTAGTGGTTGTACGGGGTGTTGTTGTTGAAGCCTTCGTGGGAGTTCTGAACCTGATCCATGGCGCTGTGTACCGATCGAGCCGCCGTTACCCCAGTCCCTGCGCTTTGTTGTCCGCCATGTTGATCAAAGCTGGGCCCTCCTCTTCCATTCCCATAATAATGATTAAACTCGGAGCTGGTCCCACTCGGAGGAGGGTTGTTGTTGGTGCTGCTGGTGGTGTTGGTGGATGATCCCAGGCTGGCATCCATCCGCTCCTCCTCCTCCTCCTCTCCTCCTCGGTTCTATTTTATTTATTTCATTATATTTCATGTTAGACTGAGCAAATTGCTGCCATGACGCAACAAGACAGGGTGAATTCAGGTGCATGGTGACAATTTTTTACATTTTTGTTCTCATCGGCCACATTATCGAGGGATTTAAGTTCCAAGATTATAAAAATACCTTCTTTTTATATAAGTATGTGACCATGTCATGTCTACAACATCCACACATCGAAAAACATCCCCCTCCCCTTTACCTCAGTCTACCTTTCAGAAAATGTGTGCTGGAACAGTCTATTTGAAAAAGGTTGATTTAATGATGTCATAAGAGGATATGCCACCTCCCCAAATGAGAGACACACCCCTATACAGTTATGTTGCTGCGTTCCTTTAACCTCGGAACTGGGAAGAGGAAAGTGGGATCTACATCATATCCAAGTTATCAGTGTTCCAGTTACAAAGTCAGAAAAAACTTGCTGATCTAGCAGGCCATTTATCACATGAACATGAGAACTTTAAATCCCCTTTAATTCAGAATAAAATTTAAATCCTCTTTAAAAGATTAAAAATGACCATATAAACATGATAATTCAGATACAACTTAATTTTGAAATAAGTGGGTGGCTTATTCTGATTTTAAATCCAAATTAAGTAATTCCTCCATCACGTATATGTTTATTCTCCTTTAAATTAATTCCAGTGGTTTTGTACTTGCTCACGCCCTTGTCCTGCAGGAATGAAGCACAGGACACTGACGGGAACAAAAAGGCCACCAAGCGTGGGACTCCACACAAGCCGAGGCAGTTTATTTAACCAGAGCCTTAGAAGATTTGAAAGTAATGAAAGTGTAGATGGACGTAAGCAACAAAATGTGGATCTTTTTAAAAGCTGTAGCATCAAAGTTGGACAAGGTTTCCCTGATGGAGACGCGAGAGACGCTGAACTGGAATAAATACTGACATAAATACGTCATTATATCATGTCCATCCTCTGTCCAATCAGATCCATTCCCAACCCTCAGGCCTTGAATAAAGGCAAATAACTGTGTTTTCCATGTAAACCATTTTTCTGAATTATTTCCATGAAAGATAAAACTTTAATTCAGAATTATTTAATTCTGAATAGTTAATTCCAAATTAATTATTCTAATTAATAATTAATTCCACATTATGTAACAGTGGCCACTGTTAGCCATTGTGTTAGCCGTAGTTAGCACGCCCTGAGTTGTAGTTCACATATACCACACGAAGAATATAAACAGTTCTATGGCAGCATTTCTATAAAAACAACTTGAACAATATTGTGTATGCAGCTGATTTAGCGCCATAAACATGAGTCAGAAGCGCAAATTAACAGAATGTTAACTGCGTGCAGCAATCTTAGATTGTCAACTTGGGGGTGGTGAGGACCTTTAGAGTTTCTGGTAGGAAATTCCGACCTCGGGGAGCGTTCCAGTTGAAATTTACCACTCGGAAATCCCAACATCCCAGCTCAACTGGAATGCACCATTTGACTCAGATTAATTTGCATTTCATTGCCTAATCCTTTTAGAATTTGTTGGTATGGCTCTGATGGGGACTCACGCTGTGAGTGAAAGCCTTCAGCAGGAACAGCACACAGTCCTGCCTTACCTGCAGCCCACAAAGACGGCATGAGGAAGGGAGAGAATCATTAATGTCAGCTGATATTGACTGAGTCAGAAAATGCCAGGAGGAGTTGGGGTGGAGGAGGGTTGCAAAGCAGCTTGCAGTGGAAGCAGTGAAGAGTGGGCAGGCTGGAGAGTAAGAGAGTTGGTCACAGTGCATTTAGGCAATGGCAGCTTAGAGGCAATCAGCTGGCTGTAGTAAATGGTTAGCTTTGGATCAGATATTTATTAATGTAATGCAGGTATGTTAGTAATCTTACCTCACTGTCCTGACAGAACTCACACTGTGCTCCATTAGATAAATACTCCTCAACCTCTGCTAGGGTAAACAAACAACCTGTGCTGAGTTAGAGAAGCCAGATTAAATCCCTCCTGCAATGTGTCAAAATCTCTCTGTCCTTGCTAGTAACCTTCATTGATGCGTGTTAGATGGACGGGGCGTTGAGACAATACATTGCACTGCGTCACTTGGGGGCAGCTAGGACGCTCTCCTATTGGCCCTTTTCTATTAGCCCTACTCTACTCTACTCGACTCTAGCCAGCTTTACTCTACTCACCTTGTGCTGCTTTCCCATTAGCCCCAGTCACCTGCCCAATGGGGTGCAGTGTCACTGTAAACTGCTGAGCGTTACTGCGGTGACGTCATTTTGAGTGCGACACAACAATCTGTGGCTTTTTGACACAAACCGAGTAAAAAAGGAAAGCAGAAGAAGGCTGCAGGTGGTAAGAAGAAATACCCCTTGAGAAGCACAGGAGAGTTTTGGAAGCTATACAACAGAATGAAGCCGAGGACGAAGCAATCCAGCTGCAAAGAAAAGACGTATGAGGGTAAGCTAATTGTAGCTACCGCTAGCATGCTAGGTCGTCACACTCATGACTTATCGATGACGACACTGTCTGACCTATCAGTGGCCGGCAGTCAGTGACGTCATCTTTTAGTATCAACTCCACTCGCTTGGAACCAGAGCATAAGGGGACTAAAACTAGCTTGTTTAAGGAGGTGCCAGGCTAGTGGAAACACGCTGTATATGGAGTAGAGTTGAGTAGAGTAGGGCCAAGGCCCCAAAGAGCCATAGGACTCAGTCTACTAAGCCTGATCTCTTTGCTGATGTTTGTGTAGCATACAGGTGGGACACAGTGTAATGGGGCGATAACAGAGGGAAGTGTTGCTAGAAAAGTATCACCAGAACAATCATGTCCTACATATTTTTGCTGTTTATCTGTGCCATCATGTAACATGGTTTCCCAGCATTTTTTGCAATGTCCAACACTTTCATGGAAGACAGTATCTCAGCGCTCGTTGATGTGCCAATTATCCAAAGAAAACTTGAAGAAGGATGAAAACTAGCAAAGAGATTTTTTTTTAAATCATAAACTGTCATTAAGAGTCCTTTAACCAAACCACTAAACAATAATCCACTTTAAGCTCAATGTGTGTGAGCAAAGTAAAGAACATTTTATTTGGCTGCATGTGTGTGGATGCAGATCCTCTCCACAACTGCAACCTGCTCCTGGCTGTGCATTAACAACAAGATGGCAAACCTAAAGGAGATTACCATAACAGAAATTTAACTACAGCACACACCTCATATAAACCACATGTTGCTGTTACATCTATAAGCAATAGTTCCATGATAAAGTTACCATATACAGTATTATGATCATGACTCTGAAAACCCACACCTAGCATTCAGAATCATGTTGATATCATTATTAGTTGGACAGTTATTGAGAAAAAAAACAAACATGGTTTCCTGGATCACCACCAACATCAAATCATTTTTGGGCCAAGTTGGGCCATTATCAACATCTCCTTAAAAAAATCAGCAAAATCCATCCAGTAGTTTCTGTGTAATCTTGCTAATAAAAAAATAGTAAACAAACAACTAGAAAAAAAAATTGGTGACAAAAAAGTGGCAAAATAAAATGTATGCTATATAAACAGTAAATCAACAAAACATTTATTTTTTAAAAAGCCAAGTAAATAAAGATGAAAAAAGTATAAACTAGAAAAGCACTCGGAGAGCGCAGACCTCCGCCAACACCACAGTCCTCACCCATATTGTGTTTTTCACCATAAATATTAGTCCTACCTTTATTTCATCTAAATATTTAGATTCCTTGACCATGAAAACGTACCATTAGCAATTGGATTCATAATGATATCTATTTTAGTTCAACAGTTATTCACGAAAATCTCATTTTTCGTCATGGCGGTTTTAAACTGATCCGGATCATTCCCAAACTCTAATCATTTATTCCTTGTCCCAATCTGAACATTTCCTGAAAATTACATCAAAATCCGTCCATAACTTTTGGAGTTATGTTGCCAACAGAGAAACAAACAAACAGATGCCGGCAACAATGTAACCTCCTTGGAGGAGATATAAAAAGGCTGTTGACTTATTTTTTATAATACATATTCTCCAATTCAGCTCATTTATTAACATCCATTCAATTATCTGTTAGGTTTGTCTCATTGTGAGGAAACCAGAGCACCCAGAGAAAACCCATGCACACAAGGGGAGAACACACAGAAAGGCTCTGCGGGAAAGGACCAGGGAGTCGAACCAACAATCTTCTCACTGTGAGCCTCTCTGTCTTTATTCAGGAGATGAATGAAGTTAATCAAACTGTGAGCAGGTCTAATTTAAATCAGATTTTCCTGATTACAGAGGTCCACCTCAGAGACACTTTGTCCTGAGACTGAAGGGGACTCAGCAGGACCTTTTCGGACCTTTACCTGCCTGTTTAGACCTGCTGGGACCTCCACTGCCGCACTGGAAACCTCTCCATCATGTCAGGCAGGGAAACTGGGTCAGAAAGCAGCAGCAGCAGCTCCAATGAAAACCTCATGTTCTGCTCTGCTGCTGAAAACGTGACGCAGACACCAAACGGCACTCTGAGTGGCATCCAGGACAGAATCAGGGTCAGAATGTGAATCAGAGGAACAAAAATGATCTCCTGAAATATTTGTGTTGTTATCACATAGAAACGGAAAAGGACTAGACGCACGAGAACTAAGGACTGAGTCATAGAACACAGTGAAAAACAAACATAATATCTTCTCAAACTGTGTGAGATTATGGTGTTTTAAATTTCTTTACAATTTTTCAGCAACTCTTACTGGCCACTTTATTAGGTACACTCTACTAGTAACAGTTTGGGTTATATCCATATTTCCATGTCCACACCACACAGCAGTTCCAGATTTATCAGCTGCACATCATTACAAGAATCTCCCATTCCACCACATCCCAAAGATGCTCTTTTGGATCGAGATCTGGTGGCTGTAAAGACCCCTGGAGCACAGTGTACTCATTTTTTGTTTGGGCTTCTTGTCTTTGGAGAGACTGACCCTGAAAAGTTGTAGCAGCATCCATCTTTTTAATGAATTTTGGTCTCCTCTTTGCTCTGTACAGGCCTATTCTAACATAGAACAGAAAAGCTCTTTATTGTCAATACATAAACACTTGTTAGTCACCATAATTTAAACATCGAAACATAGTTTGGCATCCTCTGTATCAGCAAAAGAACACAAAAAACAATAAAAATGTTTTAAAATAAAGACAAGTTTTAAATAAATAGTCTATGGTTAAAAACAGACAAGATTTTTTTTAAAGGATCAAAGCTGGATATTTTTGTCCAATTTTATTTGTCATTTTTAATGTAATTGAATACATTATTTGAACTTCAGGTCATGCAAAGGATCCAATTTACAAGGGTGCTCTGTAACACAACTTTTATTTTCATTCTTTTTATTCAATTTAATTTCATCTTTATCTTTTATATACTTATTAATTTTATCTTTGTTTTTCTCATATATGTTTTACTAGGAAAATATCATAAAACTCAATAAGTACAGTGCCAAAAAAATAAGAATAATACATCCTGGCATGTAGAAAAAAACTGAAAGTAGCTTTGTAACAGTTAAAACTTTACATTGAAATGTTTTGTTTATGAATACTTGAGCTGAAATACTTCCCAAAGAGGGATTCAGTGAAAAGATTAGACTCTGCTGCCCTCAGCTGGAGCTCTGTGGTGATTCACTCTGAGGGGAAACGCTGCAGTCTAGTCGAGAAAATCCTGTCATATCAAATCTTCTTATTCTAATGTTTATCTAAATTGGATCCCTGTTAGCTGTCATACTGTTGTCATCACAGCTAGTGTTCTAGGGGTACATACAAAAACCCAATACATGCAATATGATCAAATACACAAACATCAGCAAGTACATAGTGACAAAAATATAAACACCACCATAACACACTAAGAGTAAAAAAATACCACAATATCATGATGACATGCATATTACAATTAACACAATTAAAGAGGACATATCATGCTTGTTTCTCCTTTTCACTATACCAGACTAGGATGCCTGTAAAGCATTTCTGCCCTCAGTACAAGTCATTCAGTTCCTTCATTGCCCCACAATAGCGTTCTCAAAATCCTCATTTTAGGCCATTATCAAGCTCTTGTTGAAACACTCAGATCTCAGGATGACCAAGTTACCTCGCAACGTCACAGCCCTTTGTGGTCTGATTGGTCAGTTCTATCGGGGGTTGAGCCAGCCTGTCTGGCTTCTTCATGGACCTCAGGTCTGTTAGAAGTATCTGTCTATCTATCTATCTATCTATCTATCTATCTATCTATCTATCTATCTATCTATCTATCTGGGTGTTTTTCCCATTCTTCGCTGATAGAGGGCAGTATTAGTCCACTCATTTCTTTCTGGCTGCAGAGAGGATTTGCAAAAACTATATCAACTGGTTGCTCAACTTTCTTTGTTGGTCAATGTTGTATTTATCAGAGGTATATTTCTAATTTTTATTTTCTGATTGTCACTTCAGAACCACACAGGTAACCCGTCTGTTCAAAAACTTTGGAACTGAGCATGTGTTGTAAAAACAGAACCACTGATCTGCTGTATGTTAACATTGAGGATCATGTTCTAATTATCCTTGAAATAGGGGTCAAGACTTCAGAGTTTGACCTAAGTCAACTGACCCTGCTCGCTGCGCTGATTTTAATCAGCTCACAAAAGCAAAAATACTCTGCAAGTTAGAAACTAAAATCTTTCAAGTACAAAAAAACAATTCTAGAACTACAGAAAAAAGTTACATGACTTCAAGCAGATACCTACTGCTGTTACATGACCTTCTGCACTTATTTTACACCATGTAGTTTTGTATAGAAAATGCATTCTGCTCCGCTCACAAATGCCTTCAGATTCACACACAAGCTGGACTCATCAGCTGCTGCTAAGACAGACATGTGTGGACTGAGAGCGTCTTCACTTCAAAATTCCATCTTATGACCATCTTATTGTTACATTTCTTATTTGCTTGTGAACAATGTTTTGTATTTGGAAATCACACTAAGCTTATTTGTAAATCTTTGGACATGAGTAAAGCATGTGTTTTACGACAAACATGTTGTTAACATGTTTGTGAGGTTTTGGCATGACTTAACTCCACAGGTAGAATTATTTAACAATATTAAGCACAGCAGCTCTTGGACTCATAGCATAAAGATATTTAGTGAGAAAGCAACATAATTAGAAGCAGTCATAAGATTAATGTGGCAGGCAATTTTTAGCAACATTAATCAAAGGATTTTAAAGTTGTGGTTAAACAAATTTGTCTTAACGTCCAGAGTGTTTCTCACGGAATCTGAGGCAGTCTTCTCCAAAGTTGATGATGTTGCTCAGCGCGCTCAGGATCAGTGAATCGATGTCATTAATGAGTTTGATTTCTTCAGAGTAGTTCTTCACAGGGAAGATGTTGTTCATTGAGATTCCCACCTCTGCACTGAACTTCTCCATCTATGTGACAAATTAGAATTAAAAAAATGTTTCAGAAACTCTGTAAGATTTAAAACAGTACAATTTAGAGGTCAGACTACATCAGTTACAATGATCCATGTGGCTGATTGGCAGATTCTCTGTGAATCAGTCTGACGGATTACATGTTTGGATCAGACTAAACTCTGAGACCAAGATGGTTGGAAGGAGGGGTGACAATGAAGGTTTGGCTATTAAATGATGAGACATAAAAGCTCATGGTCCATAGTCTGAATGAGTGTTCTTTATTAAAGGTTGAGTATTTACACAAAACTGCTCTCAGTTTACTGTGGTATAAGCTGGTTTGGTCAGTGCTTCTCCTGTTATAAACAATGTTATATCCATTAATTACTTATGTATTTGACTTAGTGATCAATGTTGTAATCTATGATTCACTTTATATGCGCGGTCATTTGTTTATTGTTATATATCTTCAAAATTACATTTTACTTTTTTGGAATTGGAATTTTTTGGAATTTGACAATAAATGCTGGATTAAAGGGTTCAGTTTATATGCTTAAGGGATTCATAAGTTATGTTACCTACTAAGTGCCTTATATATTCCCATAGATGTTGCCTCCTATAAATCGTCACAATGACTCATCTAGTTGCAATTGTTATAATGTATACTTCGTTAAGATAGAAGCGTCACACAATGTATGCCATATACCCGTAAAATACCAAATAATAGCCGGGGCGTTAATTTGCTTCAATCAGGGAGCAGACCAGGCGTTTATTTGGGACCTGGCGACTATTTGGGACAGGCATTTAATTCCTAATTCCTTCAAATTAGTTATTTACACCAGTATGAATGACACCCGCACATTTTCAAGGCAAGATTACAGTACTGTAGTTATACTCTTGTCTTCTTTCAACTCAACAGTCTCTAAACACTCTTAAAACTTGTCAGGAACAACTGGTACAGGACTTAGTTCTTTTTCCCCCCGCTGCACCAGGGCCATGGCGATAAGCAGCAATGTACCACTGACTGACGTGACCAGCCTCCTGACGTTAGTTAAGGACAAAAAACAAACAGCGGCAGTGGCAACGTCTTCTTCTTTGAATTTGTAAAGCCCTAGTCTGTAAGATTCCAGCTTTCTGCTCTCTAGTGCCCTGTGGATGGTGAGAGTTACTGCATTGTCGTAAAACAGAGCGCCGCACACCAACGTGCATTTGTTGACATACAGAGGGAGGAGAAGCCAACAGGACGTCCAAAGAGACAAATAAACCATGTGGACTGATGAGTTACAGTTTGACCACGTTCTTTTCAAGTGTCAGCTGTTAGTTGTCAGTTCAACGTTCACATGTGTGTTCTGTAAACTTCGACAGTAGCTCCTACGCTGTGCCAAGTAAATTACACCGGGCGTTTATTTGGAATGGGCGTTTATTTGTCAAAATGTACTGCTACACCGGGCGTTTATTTGAGACTGGGCGATTAATTGGAACCAGGCGTTTATTTGGTGTTTTACGGTATGTTCACAAGAGTGTTGTAATCTTATAATCTTACAAAATAGAAGTTGGACTTTTGACACAGTATATCTACATGTAATGGTCTGTGCTTATCGAAAGTACCCGGATTTGTATGCATAAAAGGTTCTTTTTTCTCCCTTGTCTGTACTATCTGTTCTGCTGAGCACAGTGTCAGATGACAGCGTTGAAAAGACCAATGCATTTTTTTTCTAGCAGTCAGAGATGTGAATATGATTAACTGCTATAGTGACCATCATCAGCCCTTTTTGTAGGCTACTCCATCATTTTAAACTTTGTTTAACCCCTGATGTGAGCTGAAGGGGAGGGCCGTGCCACACCACAGTGTGAAAGAAGGGGAATTAGTGACAGACAGGATGAGACAAGACAAACGGAAGGGATGACAGACATCTACTGTTATTGATTTAAGATAGCAGTTCAAGTGCTGTGCTAATTTAAGTCCACATAGGAATGGAAATGTGGGGTCTTGATAGTATGGATAAGAGATGGAGTGGCATGTATCCCCGGATGCATAAAAGGTTCTTAAACATAGTTTTTCCCTTTCGTGAGGCTGAAATACAGATCTAATGATGTCTATTCCAAGATTAGGTGAATCTAACATGACTGAGAAAGAGGTCGTTAGGAGGAAGGCCCATATTTGGAAAGCTCACAGAGGAGCCATTTTTAAGAGACGGGCAGAACCAGCAGACACCATTTTGAGATAGGGAAGGGGAAGAATGCCAAACTATAGCCATAAAAGGAAAGGACTCTGGTAAGCACTGGATTTGTATGATATCTTCGGGGAAGGAATTTACATAATTCTGTCCAAGTAATATAAAGTAAATATTAATAAGTGGGCTTGGAGCAACAGTAAGAAGGGATGATACATTTTAGTAGGAGAAGAGGAGCTCCACCCAGAGATAAAAAGTGATGTATCGCAGCTCCGCGGTGTGTTCTTGGGGTGTTTGGTACCAAGTTTCAACTCCACCAACAAGTTTGTTAAATATTCTTTTGAGCTTTAATAAACTGGTGACACTTGGACTTCTGCACTTTGTGATTTCTTAGGGACCTGGAACTTAAACTTGGAATATAACTCTATACTTACTTTGGGGATATAGATCATGATTGGGATTGTTTCTTTTTTTTTTTTTCTTTATTGAAGTTACGAAGCATATAGTGGAATATACCTAATTTCCCATTTTGGAAAAAGACAACAAATTGGAATTCACATTTTGGACATCCTTAACGTTTGGGTTTTTATTACATTTTAAGGGATTATTTCTTCTATCAGCTCATACAAAATCTTGACAGAATGTATTTGAGACACTACATTACCGCTAGGGATGTCTTGAGTTCACTGTTAACTACTTTCTGAAGTGTTTTTGCTGAGGTGTCAGACAATGATTAGCAAAATAAATAGTAAAATGAATTATTAGTTTAATAGCTGAAAATCCCATTAGCCTGATCTAAATAATGAAAATGAAGAAAAAGAGGCATTAGCCAAATTTTTTTGGTTCATGAAGTTAACTGATGGGGAACATTGCATGTCACATGCATGTGTGTTTGAATTGCACCAAAAAATGTGTGTATCATGGCACACCAGATGGACTGTTTGATAAGCTTCACTAGTCCATCTAGGAAAGAGCCCACAGAAAGTGTCTAGGGAGGGCTAAACCTGTTAGAAGCGAGTGCAGCCGGTAATTGAACAATCACTATGTCAATCCACATTTACTATGGGCCATTCAGATAAAGTCCTAGCCAGGAGCTACTGCCCTGCAGAACGTGAGCCAAAAAAAATAAAATTAAACTAATGTTAAACAAACTCAAAACATGTCAGAAGTGGAGTGAAAACAGCCTAACCATAGAGAAGTTTGTGTTGTTAGTATTTCTTTTTCTTTTTTTTTTTAAATTCAATCAGGAAATGATACTCAGTTGCACTCATGATAGTAAGGGACCTCCAGGTTGAGGTACATGGGCTCACAGTTTATTCATCTGCACCACCAGGTAACTTGTGATTCGTCCTGCTCCCCAGTCTCCACAACAGTTTCTCCATCCCTCTTTCCACCTGTGATTCCATTTGCAAAAGTTCTTCCTCTGCTTAATCTGACTCATAAAGATGTACCCATGACTGTTGTTGTCACACAAGTAAAAATCATGAAGTTTTAGTTCAGTTTGAATCGTTTGTATTTTTTGCTTCCTCTGATTTCCTAACCTGTTGTCAGATGATATATAGCCCCGAACATCCCAATACACAAAAGTTCCATACTCTGAGGATTTGTCAAGGTTAAGTGAAATGCTTTAATATACTGTAGCGAAAAAGGTTAGAAAATGTTGTTTTTCATGTAGCATTAACCTAAAGATTTGGTAACTGCGAGGCTTTCAGTGGCACCAATGATTGCGATATAACCCCTAGCATCCATCAAGCGACAAAGCTGTTCAGGTTCTTTAGTGAAAATCATATTTATAGATGCCACAGGCCTCAAAAACCCCACCTTATAACCATCTCTTTAATAAACTTACCTGTTGTTTCAGTTGAATAACCTTGTAGACATTTTTCAGGTCTTCTTTGATTTCAGGATGGGCTTCATCGATTTTGGTCAGAATCACAACTTGAGGAATATCTGACAGGTGAACAAGCAAAGAACTGAGAAGCTGTTTGGAGCTTCAGAAACAGAACAGGAAAAAAATCACCTGATATTTCTTTTCTTACCGAGCTCACTGGCTGTGTCTCTAATGTCCCGAATCTTTTTCAGAATCTCTTGTGATGCCCGAAAACATGCGTCAGCAGGAATCACACAAACCAGGACGTGAACTCTGTTGTTGTCCGTTGGAGATTCGATGTAGAAGTCATCTTTCTCTGACAATTTAGAGTCAGGACTAAACTGGAAAACAAAATATTATTTAATTTCCATGACACATGTTGGATGTATAGTCCTGCTCAGTGTTATTGGCATCCCTTCATTATTTTCAGTGCTTAACAATATCTTCAGAAATAAATCGAAATGTACCAAATTTATGTCATCAGGATCTTTTAATTGAAGGTCCAAAATACTTTAACAACAAAAAAAAACATTTTTACAAATTTGAAATTGTAATTTCAAAGAGAGAACTAAAAAAAAGCATGTGCAGCAATAATGGCACCCCTCTTCAGTATTTTGTTGCACACCCTTTGGCACTGATGACAGCCTCCAAATGTTTCTTGTAGCCATCTATAAGCGGCACTTCTCAGCTGGTATTTTCTCTCACTCTTCCTTTGAAAAATTTTCAAGCTCTTTTTTCAAGTTTCTTTTCCTCAGTGGCAGATTTCATACCAAAGGTTTTCAGTTGGATTGAGATCAGGACTCATTGCTGGCCATTTAAAACAGGTCATTTTTTTCCTTTTCAACCATTCCTGTGTGCTTTTGGATGTGTGCTTTGGGTCTTTGTCTTGCTGGAGGGCCCACGATCTTTGACTCAAACCAAGTGTTCTTACACTGGGTCGGACATTTGGCTCTAAAATTTCTTGATGATTCTCTGATTTCATGATTCCTGTGATACGGTCAAGGCCTCCAGTACCCGATGCAGCAAAGCAGCCCCAAACCATTCTGGAACCTCCACCATGGTTAATTGTTGGTAGGGTGTTCTATTACTTGTAGGCTTCAAGTGGCTGCGATTAACACTGCCTATTCTAAATATGACTGCATGATCACAGTAGCTAATGAAATATAATTTATAAGCCTTAATATGTGAACATTACTTCTGCCAAGTTTGAGTCTGATAAAGTGATGCAGAGCAAAGTTAGAGAGGTTTATAAAGAAACTGTACTGTCACATTGGGTACTTAAACTTCATGGGTGCCAATAATGATGAGTAGGACTGTATGAATGTAAATTTTATTCAGGATGACAAACTAAACTTTGACATAAACAGTTTGTAACGTTGTCAGTGAGGACCCAGAAGCAAGTAGGTGAAGTTAGGAATGAACAGTCTTTATTCAACAGCACAACCAGAAACAATTCTGAGCGGGGTGCGAAGGTGCGAGGTTGAAGGGCGAAGAGCAGGGTGCAGTTGGTGATGAACGCTGCGCAGACCTCAGGATCTCCATCGTAGCGTTCAGGAGAGCCCACTCGTGGCTCTGGAGCGTCGGGCAAGGCAGGATGCAGAGTGACAGATACAGGTTCTGGAACGGGTGGTGGAACTTGATATCTGGAGGCCAGTTCTGTGACAGTCCGAGTGAGAGTTTCTACCGCCCCCTGTAGGTGAGTGGTGGCTGTAGCGATCAGTCCCTCATGATGAGCCAACACTCCTTCTACTCTCTCCAGTCTGTCCATTGCAGATGGTGAACTACTCGCTGGGTCCATCCTTTGGTCAGACTGTACTGTAACGTTGTCAGTGAGGACCCAGAAGCAAGTAGGTGAAGTTAGGAATGAACAGTCTTTATTCAACAGCACAACCAGAAACAATTCTGAGCGGGGTGCGAACCCGCGACCAGGTGATCTGCGGCCGGGCGCTCTCCCAACTGAGCTAACCCGGAGCTTCTTAGACGACGGGACACACAGTCTTTTAGAGGGGTGTAGCTGCGTCTTGAGCGGGGCTTCAACCCGCGACAGCAAACAAAGAGGTGACGACTCACACAGTCTTTTAACGGAGTGTAGCTGCGTCTTGAGCGGGGCTTCAACCCGCGACAGCAAACAAAGAGGTGACAACTCACACAGTCCTTTAACGGAGTGAAGCTGCGTCTTGAGCGGGGCTTCAACCCGCGACAGCAAACAAAGAGGTGACAACTCACACGGTCCTTTAACGGAGTGAAGCTGCGTCTTGAGCGGGGCTTCAACCCGCGACAGCACACAAAGAGGTGACAACTCACACGGTCCTTTAACGGAGTGAAGCTGCGTCTTGAGCGGGGCTTCAACCTGCGACAGCAAACAAAGAGGTGACCACTCACACGGTCCTTTAACGGAGAGTAGCTGCGTCTTGAGCGGGGCTTCAACCCGCGGCAGCAAACAGAGAGGTGTCCAAAACAGAGAGCCACACAGACGAGACCGTAACAGGCTGTGGCTTGAGGGGGAGACGAACCTGTGACCACTTGATCCGTAGCCGGACGCCTTACCGACTAAGCCACCCAGGAGAAGCACAGGCAGAAGCTCACTCAATCCTTTAATGCAGGCTTGACTCACACACTGACGATTGGAGGCGTTCGGGAACACTCGGTGATGTGGTTCAGGCGAGCTCTCGTAGTCGAGGACAGGCGGGGAGTCAGACACCAGGCGAATGGCACAACGTAGATCAGACAGGGCTCGGCAACAGGAGACGGAAGCAGGGTCAGATACCAGACGTGGGTCACAACGTAGATCAGACAGGGCTCGGCAACAGGAGACGGAAGCAGGATCGAAAGCCGGGGATTCAGACAGGCGGGTGAATGCAGGACAGAAGCTAGTCGATACCTTGGAGTCAGGCCGAGGGTCAGGCGTATGAGGCAGAGTCTGGGACGAAACAAGTTGGCAACGGGTGATCAATCCGGGAAACAAGTCTGGACCTTTCAGCATGAGTGCGACGACAGTCTGACAACGACTGAGTGCGGAGCTGGGACTTAAGTAGCTGGCTTGATTGCCAGAGACAAGTTGCAGGTGTGAGCGGCGACCCAGGTGAGGTGAGTCTGGACTGATTAGGGTGCAGCTGGGAGTGACAGGCTGAGAGAGAGGCTGAGGCTGAAGACTGAGATTGTGACAGAACCCCCCCCTCAAGGGACGGCTCCCGACGTCCAACAACATCAACCAGGGTGGGGGGGGGGTGGGAAGAGTGCCTAGTACTCTTCCGAGGCGGAGTCATCACGGACATCAGGTGGATCAGGGACCTCCTCCTCTTCCTCTTCAGCAGTGGGAGGATTAACGGAACTGACGGGAGGAGACTGCAGCGACGGGCGTCCACGCCTTCTCAAGGACGGCTGCTCCGGGTGGTCCTCGTGGAATTGTCTGATGAGATCCTTGTCCAGGATGTCTCTGGATGGTACCCAGGATCTCTCTTCCGGCCCGTAACCCTCCCAGTCCACGAGGTACTGCAGGCCTCTTCCTCGACGACGGGAACGGAGCAGACGGCGGATGGTGAAGGAAGGGCCCCCGTCGATGAGTCGTGGAGGAGGGGGAGGAGCCACATCCGGAGACAGGGTACTCTCGTGGACAGGCTTGATCCGAGAGACGTGAAAGGTGGGATGGACCCTCATGGACCGGGGAAGCGTCAACCTCACCGCCGTCGGATTGATGACTTTCTGATAGACTGGAGCAGGAATCCAACGACGGTTGGCAGAGGAGGAGAATCGCCTGACGGCCTTCTGGAGGGCCCCTCTGGCTCGGGCCCAAGTTCTCCGGCAGCGACGGGCGAAGTCCAGGGCAGACGGGCAGGTGACCTCTTTGTCCAAGGCCGGGAACAACGGAGGCTGGTAACCATAGACGCACTGGAAGGGGGACAGACCTGTAGATGACGAGACCAAGGAGTTATGGGCGTACTCCACCCACAGGAGCTGCTGGGACCAGGTTGATGGGTTCTGTGATGTGGTGCAACGAAGAGCCGTCTCCATCTCCTGGTTCATCCTTTCCGTCTGCCCATTGGACTGGGTGGAAGCCTGAGGACAGACTGGCAGTGGCTCCCAACAGGAGATGCAGAACTCCTTCCAAAAGGCAGAAGAGAACTGGGGCCCACGGTCAAACCACGTCCACAGGTAGACCATGTAGACGGAAGACGTGTTGTAAGACCAGTTGAGCGGTTTCCTTGGCGGACGGGAGTTTGAGCAGAGGGATGAAGTGTGCCATCTTGGAGAACCTGTCGACTACCGTGAGAATGGTTGTGTGTCCATCAGAAGGAGGAAGGCCGGTAACAAAGTCCATGGAGATGTGGGACCAAGGACGATGAGGGATGGGCAGAGGTTGGAGGAGACCAGCCGGGGCTTGGTGGGAGGACTTGTGCTGACTACAGGTTTGACAGGCCTTGACAAAATCCCGTGTGTCCTCCTCAAGTGTGGGCCACCAGAATCTCTGGAGGAGGACCTCTTGGGTACGATGGGAACCGGGGTGACAGGACAGGTTGGAGGCATGGGCCCATTGCAGAACCTCCGACCGAAGAGCCTCAGGAACGAAGAGACAGCGAGGGGGACAGGAACTGGGACCTGGCTGATCCTGGGTGGCGGCTTTGACCCTCTCCTCGATGTCCCAGGTGAGAGTGGCGATGACAAAGGAGAGGCCAAGATGGGGACAGGTTTCTCCTGATTGTCATATCACGGAGATACTGGCGTGACAGGGCATCAGGTTTGGTGTTCCGGGAACCAGGGCGTAGGACAAGGTGAAATTGAACCGAAAAGAACAGGGACCACCGGCCTGACGAGCGTTGAGCCTTTTAGCTGTCTTGATGTACTCGAGGTTCTTGTGATCTGTCCATACCAAAAACGGGTCCTTGGTTCCCTCGAGCCAGTGCCGCCATTCTTCCAGCGCGAGTTTCACAGCCAGGAGTTCTCGATTGCCGATGTCGTAGTTTCTCTCGGCGGGAGTCAAACGTCGAGAGAAGAAGGCACAAGGGTGGAGTTTGTGGTCTGAGGGAGAACGCTGGGATAGGACGCCCCCAACTCCCACATCCGAGGCGTCCACTTCCACTAGGAACTGAAGTTCAGGGTCGGGCATCCGGAGGATAGGAGCAGAGGTGAACTTCTCCTTCAGGGTCTGGAAGGCAGCATCGGCGTCAGGGGACCAGAGGTAAGATCTCTTGCTGCTGGTGAGGGCAGTGAGTGGAGCAGCAACAGTGCTGTAGTTCCTGATGAAACGGTAGAAATTGGCGAATCCCAGGAATCGTTGTAGCTGTTTTCGGGACTCAGGAACGGGCCATGAGGTTACAGCAGTGACCTTCGCCGGGTCCATTTGGATGTGCCCTTTGGAGACGATGAAGCCCAGGAAGGAAACGGTGGAAACATGGAACTCACACTTTTCGGCCTTCACAAAAAGGGAGTTTTCGAGGAGTCGCTGCAGAACTGACTGGACATGGTGAACATGGTCACTGAGGTTCTTGGAAAAGATCAGGATGTCATCCAGGTACACAAAGACAAACTGGTTCAGCATGTCCCTCAGCACGTCGTTCACCAGCGCCTGGAAGACTGCAGGAGCGTTGGTCAGTCCAAACGGCATCACCAAGTACTCATAGTGGCCGATGGGGGTGTTGAACGCCGTCTTCCACTCGTCCCCCTCCCTGATGCGGACGAGGTGGTAGGCGTTGCGGAGATCAAGCTTCGTGAAGACGGTTGAGCCCTGCAGTAGCTCGAAGGCGGAGGAGATCAGGGGCAGGGGATACCGATTCTTCACGGTGATCTCGTTCAGTCCTCTGTAGTCGATGCAGGGTCTTAGGGAATGATCCTTCTTTTCTACGAAGAAGAACCCTGCACCAGCAGGAGACGAGGAAGGACGGATGAGACCAGCAGCCAGAGAATTGCCGATGTACTCCTCCATGGCCTTTCTCTCAGGTGCGGAGAGGGAGTACAATCGGCCCTTGGGAGGAGTGGTACCAGGGAGGAGATCGATGGCACAGTCGTATGGACGGTGTGGTGGCAGGGACGTAGCCTTGGCCTTGCAGAACACGGAGCTGAAGTCGTGGTACTCCGTAGGTACCTGGGAGAGTTCAGGCGGAGACTTGGAGTGGACTGGCGGAAGGGGAGACATGGCGTCCTTCAAGCAGGTGAGGTGGCAAGCGGTTCCCCAACCGCGGATGGAGTTGGTGGACCAGTCGATTTGAGGATTGTGTCGTCGAAGCCAGGGGAATCCAAGCACCAGGGGTACCTCAGGGTGGTCCAGGACAAGGAACTGGATGGTCTCCTTGTGGTTGCCGGAGATGAGCATGGTGACTGGGATGGTTTGGTGGGTTATGATACCCATCTGGTGGCCGTCCAGTGCTTTGGCTGGGATGGGATGGCTCAGGGGAAGTAGACTCAGTCCAAGTTGTTTAGCCAAGCTTTTGCTGATGAGACTGGAGTCGGAGCCGGAGTCGACGAGGGTAGTCAGGGTCTGAGGTCCACCAGGCAGGAGCAGACGAGCAGGCAGGGAAGGACGATGAACTCGAGGAGGCTGGAGGGAAGAGCTCACCCGTATCTCCTCTCTTACGAGTGAGCTCGCTCTTTTACTGGGCAGAGCTTGACGAAGTGTCCCTGTCCTCCACAATACAGGCAGAGCTGGGAGGAGAGTCGGCGTCTTCTTTCCGCTAGGGTGAGAGAAGTGCGACCCAACTGCATGGATTCGGAGTCCCCTGCCGTAGCAGAGAAGGATGGTCGAGGTGGAGTCTTGGCCCGTGGACTGAGAACGGGCTGACGAGTTGACACCAGATTCTTGGCTCCTCTTCTGGCCCTGATGCGGAGATCAATCCTCGTGGCAAGGGTGATGATGTCATCCAGGGACGAAGGGAGTTCATGTGGGACCAGACCATCCTTGACGTAATCGGCCAAGCCGTGGACAAAGGCGTCGATCTGAGCCGAAGAGTTCCACCCACTGCGACTGGCCTGGGTGCGGAAGTCGATGGAGTAATCCGCTACTGACCGTCGACCCTGTTGGAGCCTCAGGAGACCAGCAGCCACCCCAGCTCTGTCTGAATCCTGGCCGAACACTTTCCGAAGCTCAGCAGAGAAGGTGAGGAAGTTGGAACATGCAGGAGATTGACGGTCCCACTCAGTAGTTCCCCAGAGTCTCGCACGCCCCGTCAGATGATTGATGGTGTAGGCCACCTTGGCGGCTTCTGAGGAGAAGGTGCAAGGTTGAAGGGCGAAGAGCAGGGTGCAGTTGGTGATGAACGCTGCGCAGACCTCAGGATCTCCATCGTAGCGTTCAGGAGAGCCCACTCGTGGCTCTGGAGCGTCGGGCAAGGCAGGATGCAGAGTGACAGATACAGGTTCTGGAACGGGTGGTGGAACTTGATATCTGGAGGCCAGTTCTGTGACAGTCCGAGTGAGAGTTTCTACCGCCCCCTGTAGGTGAGTGGTGGCTGTAGCGATCAGTCCCTCATGATAAGCCAACACTCCTTCTACTCTCTCCAGTCTGTCCATTGCAGATGGTGAACTACTCGCTGGGTCCATCCTTTGGTCAGACTGTACTGTAACGTTGTCAGTGAGGACCCAGAAGCAAGTAGGTGAAGTTAGGAATGAACAGTCTTTATTCAACAGCACAACCAGAAACAATTCTGAGCGGGGTGCGAACCCGCGACCAGGTGATCTGCGGCCGGGCGCTCTCCCAACTGAGCTAACCCGGAGCTTCTTAGACGACGGGACACGCAGTCTTTTAGAGGGGTGTAGCTGCGTCTTGAGCGGGGCTTCAACCCGCGACAGCAAACAAAGAGGTGACGACTCACACAGTCTTTTAACGGAGTGTAGCTGCGTCTTGAGCGGGGCTTCAACCCGCGACAGCAAACAAAGAGGTGACAACTCACACGGTCCTTTAACGGAGTGAAGCTGCATCTTGAGCGGGGCTTCACCCCGCGACAGCAAACAAAGAGGTGACAACTCACACGGTCCTTTAACGGAGTGAAGCTGCGTCTTGAGCGGGGCTTCAACCCGCGACAGCAAACAAAGAGGTGACAACTCACACGGTCCTTTAACGGAGTGAAGCTGCGTCTTGAGCGGGGCTTCAACCCGCGACAGCAAACAAAGAGGTGACAACTCACACGGTCCTTTAACGGAGTGAAGCTGCGTCTTGAGCAGGGCTTCAACCCGCGACAGCAAACAAAGAGGTGACCACTCACACGGTCCTTTAACGGAGAGTAGCTGCGTCTTGAGCGGGGCTTCATCCCGCGGCAGCAAACAGAGAGGTGTCCAAAACAGAGAGCCACACAGACGAGACCGTAACAGGCTGTGGCTTGAGGGGGAGACGAACCTGTGACCACTTGATCCGGTGCCGGACGCCTTACCGACTAAGCCACCCAGGAGAAGCACAGGCAGAAGCTCACTCAATCCTTTAATGCAGGCTTGACTCACACACTGACGATTGGAGGCGTTCGGGAACACTCGGTGATGTGGTTCAGGCGAGCTCTCGTAGTCGAGGACAGGCGGGGAGTCAGACACCAGGCGAATGGCACAACGTAGATCAGACAGGGCTCGGCAACAGGAGACGGAAGCAGGGTCAGATACCAGACGTGGGTCACAACGTAGATCAGACAGGGCTCGGCAACAGGAGACGGAAGCAGGATCGAAAGCCGGGGATTCAGACAGGCGGGTGAATGCAGGACAGAAGCTAGTCGATACCTTGGAGTCAGGCCGAGGGTCAGGCGTATGAGGCAGAGTCTGGGACGAAACAAGTTGGCAACGGGTGATCAATCCGGGAAACAAGTCTGGACCTTTCAGCATGAGTGCGACGACAGTCTGACAACGACTGAGTGCGGAGCTGGGACTTAAGTAGCTGGCTTGATTGCCAGAGACAAGTTGCAGGTGTGAGCGGCGACCCAGGTGAGGTGAGTCTGGACTGATTAGGGTGCAGCTGGGAGTGACAGGCTGAGAGAGAGGCTGAGGCTGAAGACTGAGATTGTGACACAGTTAAGATACTCTACCTTATATCCTTCACACATATAAGGTCGCACACATACACACACACACGTGCGCTCACACACACGAGCACTAAATCACACACACACACACATATATGCAGTTTTTTGTGCAGTCCGATGTTTGATCTGGAGTGAACAGAGATCAGCCTGCTCAGTTTTTGGTCTGTGTCCCATGTATTACAGAATAATCTGTCTTGGAGTTCCATCCTAGCTGTCCCGTGGAATTGCTTTCTACGCATCAAGCAGCACAAAGTAGTGAAAGGTTACACAAATACATATATAAAGTTTTGATGCCCGAGGTAAGCATGGAACTCTCTTACAGTTTATTTAATTAGATCCTTAGAAAATTTGGAAGTTATGAAAGAGTGGATTGACGTAAGCAGAGATGCTGAACAGGGACTTTTTGATTTTTCTTCTAGTAGACGTAAATACGTTTATAAGTTATGTCCACCCCTGACCAATCAGAACCATTTCCAACCCTCAGGCCTTGAATAAAGGGGAGTAAACATGTTTTCCATGTAAACCTTTATTCTGAATTATTATTTCCATGTAAACACGAAGGAGAAAACTTTAATTCCAAATAATTTCATTCTGAATAATTAATTCAGAATTAAAAAAGCATGAGTTACAACATATTCGTGAAAAACCAAAACAATGATTTACTGTTTAACTCTTATCTATAAAAGGTTTCCATTTCCACAAACGTCAAAATTAGACTTTTCTCACAAAAATCAGACGTCATCTTACCTTTTTGGTAAAAGAGCTTCCATGTATGTTTGCTGTCAGTGCCTGTGTGTACATCCTACCATGTAGGACACTTTGGACAGAGTTGATGAAACTGGATTTTCCTGCTCCTTCTGGACCGTGAAGCAGAATCCTGATGATCTGGCCCTCAGTGAGAGGTTTGTAGTTCTTCACAGACTGCAGGACCTCCGGATTGTCGCTGTTTAAGAGATCATAAAATATACCCTGAAATCATTCGTCACAGAGAACTGGATAAAAGGTGAATATTATTTGGCTCACTTACCCCCAGTCTATTTCCTTCCAAGGTCTGGGGAGAACTGACAGAAGAACAGAAGTTCAGGTGAGAAGAAAAATAAAAACAGTGAATCAACAAATTTTAGCATTATATAAAACAATTATGTAAAACAAACTTACGTTTTGGTTCCTCAGGTTTGGAAAATAGTGCTCCCATGTCTGAAGTACTTCAGTAAATTCAGCTGAAAAGCAGAGAAAACTGACAAAATAGCTCAATATCCTGTGAAAGAAAATGGTGCAAAACAGTTCAAACTCCAGTAAGTTTTAACGTTTAATTCAGTTTTACTTTTACAATTATTTACCATCCATCTAGAGTCAGCTGATACACAAAGTGCGGTAACGCTTCCTTTTACGGTACGATAATTACCATGTATTTACATGCTAATTACTAGGTAAGTACCATGTAATAAGGGGTAGTTACTGTAAAATTACCATGTAATTACAAGGTAACTATATAGGTAATTACCTTATACTTTTAAAGTAATTACCAATTCAATTCCAGGCAAATACCAAGTACCTACCTGGTAATAAGTATTAATTACTGGGTAATTATAATGTCATTATATACTAACTATTTTGTTAATTGCCAAGTACTTACTAGGTAATTTCCATGCAATTTCTTAAGAAGTACCCGGTAACAGCCAGGTAATAAGAAGTAATTACTCAGTAATTATTAAGTATTTATATGGTAACTATGTGATTAATTACTAGGTACTCACTAAGTAATTATTATATTATTTCCTAACAACCACATATAATAATTCGTAATTACTGGGTGTTCCTTAAAGTAATTACAAGGTAATTGCACAGTAATTAATAATGTAATTATTTCATGAGTACCAAGTCATTTTCTGACAACTACCAAGTAACTACAAGGTCATAAATAGCAATTACTGAGTAATTACTAAGTAACACATGGTAAAAACCTTATTATTTACACTGTAAATAGTAAATATATTATTGATTATATTTATTAAACAAACATTATTGATTGTATTTATTTTGTAACTACACAGTAACTTTAATTGTACATGACGACTACCGAGGAAGGCTATGTATTGTATTGGTAAATACACAGTAAGTACTGTAAAATTTAAAAAGAAATTATGACACTACCAGTTACTTTCCTATTGGCTACCAGGTGTAATTACCAAGAAATTATAAGTTTCTACTAGATACTTACCATGTAATTACTAGGAAATGAAGAGTATTTATTAGGTATTACTAGGTACTACTAGGTATTTACGCCATTTATTTCCCTAGCAGTCAATAGGTTTTTACTACTTACCTGGTAACTTCTTAGTATTTACCCAGAAACTTCAACATTTACCTGGTAATTACAGTTGAACTGTACTGCAAAAGGAAGTGAGGCCTGTTTCCATGCTATTACCTGGTAATTACTGATTTGTTACTCAGGAACTACAAAAATACCTACCTGGAAATTACATAGTTATTAAAGTGTGACTGTACTGTAAAAGGAAGTGAGGTCTGTTTCCATGCTATTACCTGGTAATTACTTATTTGTTACTCAGGAACTACAAAAATACCTACCTGGAAATTACATAGTTATTAAAGTGTGACTGTACTGTAAAAGGAAGTGAGGTCTGTTTCCATGCTATTACCTGGTAATTACTTATTTGTTACTCAGGAACTACAGAAACACCTACATGGAAATTACATAACTATTAAAGTGTGACTGTACTGTAAAAGGAAGTGAGGTCTGTTTCCATGTTATTACCTGGTAATTAGTCAATATTTAGCCATAAACTAGGAAACTGTCACATCATACAAGTCACTTGGACTGAAAATGCTGCAAAACCGACCAGTGACTATGATACAGTGTCAGAGTACACTGATACAGATACAGAGTCTGAGTCTCACCCCTGAACAGCACACTGTATCTGTCAGGAGATAAGAGTTCCCATCAAAAACCACCATTACCAACCATCAAATTACATTAAGATGAATGCATGATTTTTACACTTCCTCACTTAAAACACCTCGCTGTGACACATATACAAAAACAAGTGAGCTGCCAAAGATAAACGTTTTAATCCAATGGATTTCAAATTCTCATAAAACAATTTCAGAAACAGTGCACATTTTGGTAACACTTTGTAAGTACACACTATTAAGCATTAATAAATATTGAATTCATCATTTATAAAGCATTTTTCTGACATGAATAGTTAGTAATAACACATTTGTACACGCAATTATAAATGCTTTACCCATCAATAATAAGCTTTAGAAAAAAAAAAAATAATGGCAGCTCATCAGCATATTGTGACTGTGTAACATGAACAAGGGTAAACGTGGCCAAATCAAAACTAGCCAACACCAACTGCGCATCACAGAAAATTATAGTACGCAAAATAAATTCAAGTTAACAATTTTGTATCCAAGTACACAAAATAAATCTTTGTGATATATATATATATATATATATATATATATATATATATATATATATACAGATATAGATATATAAATAAAAGATGTTCTGCTAGTATCAAAAAAAAAGTTCAGAAATATTTCGCTGTCATTTGGTGTTATTCTTAAGCCTTTCACTGAGTAAAAATTCAAAAATGATAATTTAACCCCTAAAATAAATACACTTAATACCCCATAAAATTATTATACAAATAAAAAATGTTGTGAAAAATAAAAATTAAATCTTCAAGAGTGTCCAACTTCAACAGTGAACTTTGATTCAACATTCAGCACTGTAGCCTACTTTGTTTTTAGGGGAAGCAGTTACCCGGAAACCTTGAAGGCTTTAACTTTTTCAGCTATGTCTGTGTCCTCCTGAATTGAAGTGGCACACTGTGTGGCAAACACACTGACTTTCACCTGACTGTTATAGTTTTCAAGGAGTTCCTTGTATTTACTGGGAGCAGCAATGAACAGCTCTGCGATTGGAGCGCTGACAACAACAGTGTTCCGGTTCACCCCAACACTCTTGAAAGCAGCAGACATGGTCCTTCCTTGAATGAACAGCTGTAGAACTTTTTTGTAACGGGCCACCACCTGAGCAGAATTTTTGGCTGTAATTCAGAGGACAAAGAATTAGGGTTATCCAAAGTAAAAACAAAAATATGGTGGCACTTACACAAATTTCTTGTCGCTTTCAATGAAGAGGCAGTACTTTCAAGAAAATAGAGCCCCGAGACCCTTTTCAGCATTGTGATTAAACCCAGGTATTGGCCTTGCCAACAGAACACAGAGGATATCCAGGATAGAATTGTGTCCGAAGGACAGAACTCTCAAATATTCAGAGCAAGAAACCTAAAAACAAGTTGAATAGGGTAATTGTTTCCTAAATAACTGCTTTATTTTCTGTGACAATTGAGATTTTTTGTGAAGCATTATACGGTAATTTGAGTTACTATGGCATTTTCTACAGGTAGGGATAATATGATTCATTGATCCTGAAAACTTACACCTTGCATTTGGAATCATACTGATATCATTGTTAGTTTGGCAGTTATTGAACAAAACCAGTCATTCACTAGTTATCTGGATCACCACCAAATTATAATAACCTCCTTAGGGAAGGTAAACAATTTAGCTTCTTGGACAGCTCTGTTGCCATTTGGGCAGATGAAATGCCAGTTCTTAGATTCATGCAATGCTATTATTTTAAACTATCCACCAAAAGTCTAAAGACAGTAATATCAGCACTTGTAGCTCACGGAATAAGTTGACAAAACTACAGAAATATTGGAAAACCAACATGTTTTGGCAGTTACTGAGTGACATACAGAACGAAACTTTCAGACACAGCATTAATGATATAAGGTGATCGTAGTTTGGGGAAAGATAAGTATGCTTAATGTGGCAGGGTTGCTTTTCATATTCAGGATTATTTCCTGGTAAAAATCATGCATGATCTCATGCTATCTGAGACTGAGGTACTGTGGCTGCAGTTAAATTTACCTTGGATCAAGTCTGTTATGATTGGTTGCTGTAACAGACTGCTTGGTGTTTATCTTGACAAAATATTTATAATATTAGAGGGAGAATGTGAATTAAACAATGAAAGTTATTTTTTGGTGACCTGAATATAGACTGGGGCTCAGCAGACTGCTCTGTAAAACTCAAACTCAGACCTGCAGATGCATGTGGGCTATCCCAGATTATTAACTAGATTAAGGTTAAAAGCGTGTGGCACTGTGAGTTCTACAAGAGTCCTACATTAGTTCAACATACATGGATCAGATTTTTACTAATGTAGCTGAGTCATTCTCCAAAACAGTATCTATAACTGTAGGTTATAATGATCAAATTTTGGTTGCTGTTGTGAGAAAGGTGCAAGTGCCTAAGAGAAGACCAAAGGTATAATATAAAAAAAAAATTAAATGTTCAACCGAGAATTATTTGTAGAAGACGTAAATTGGTTCACATAAAATGAGAACAAGATCCAGAGGTGGTACTGGTTAACTTAATAAAATGTTCATGTCAATAGTACAAAAAATTGCACCATTAAAGAAAAACACAATAAAAATGTAAGCACACCATGGTTAGACGATGACTTAAAGGAATGCATGCATAAGTGTAATCCAGCAAAATCAATAGCTTTTATGTATGGTATAAAATCTGGAAAATATACTGCATATTATGGAATTCGCTTGCTAAATCAAATAAGAAAAAACTATTTTGAAAATGTATTTAGTGAGCAAAGTAATGGAGTGGTTAAAAAAACCTCTTTACCTCTCTGAGGTGTCATTGTTTCCATTTTCTTTGACTTCTTGGCCTTTCTCTCTCTCCGCTTCTTCTTTTTCTTCTTCTTCTTGTCTTCCTCTGATGAGGATGATTCAAAGGAGGAGTCAGATTAAGCATCAGAGGAATATTCACTTGAGCTATCACAAGGGGAAGATGAAGGCAAGTTGACTGCCTAGGTGGAACTGTTCCCCCCTTTTTAAGAGCTGTTAAAATAAATACAAACATTAGGCTAAGTGGCACAAAGAGGCATAAATATATATGTATATAAAGATAGATATATAGATACTCGAGTGTCCAGAGATAAACTAACAAAGTAAGACCAAGGTGTACTTAAATGTGTGTTCATACTGTGTGTAGTAAATCTTACCTGCTGCCAACTGTTCTTTTAGATAGCCTCTTTCCTTGGTAAGCTCTTCAGCCTTCTGCTTTAGGACTTCTACCCTCAGCTAACACATCTCCAAATCCTGTGGTTGGGGCACAGGGGCAATGGAAACACCTTTAAAAACAAACAAACAAACATTTTAAAATGTATTCAAAACATTCAGTACCAACAAAGGTTTTCATTCATCTCTGATCTCAGCTAGTCTGTTGTATCTGTAACTGATCCAGTGGATCTCCTGTATTTTGTTAGATCATAATTTGAGCATACACAACTTCTTTTTTCCCTTTGTCTAATACTCCTAGACTAAGGGATTTCGCCATATTTACAGATCAACACTTTAATTGTGAAAATAAATCTGGAAATCTCTGTGATAAATTACAAAGCTTTACTATGTAGCAAATTTGTGAACATAGCAGCTTTTTGCATCATTTGGGACGTAAATAACAGAGACACTGGTTTATACTAACATCTAAGGTGTTGATTCAGCAGTTAAAACTGAGATTTAATGTCTGCAGAGAAACCCTTTCACCACTGTGTTTGTACCAGCCATTCAATGCAGGTGGAGACAAAACTGTTCTGGCATCACACAGTCAACAAACTATCAGGCCTACCTGTATGACTATTTTAGCCCAATTTGATGGCATTAATTAAAGAAAAAATAATACAATAATATTTCAGAACGTAATGGCATGTATCTATTTTTGATCACCATACATACATGTAAATACTTATATAGGAATGCCTGAAGCACTCAGAGCATGTGGTTTATTTTATGTAAAGCCCTTTTTCATTTATATTGCTGTAATTATCATAAAAGTAATTCATAAATATAGATAAATATTTTTGTAATATTTCCTAAAAAAGATTTTGTTTTTATTGAACAAACTGAACCAGAGTATAGTGAGGTGATGCTCTATGGTCTAACACCAGCCAGCATGATTAATGTATGTAAACGTACTTACCACTGGTGCCATCGACGGCCACAGACTCTCTTAAATCCACACCAACAATCTTTTTGGCCCGCGTTCGCACAAATCAAAGAGTTCAGCATGATATTGGCGACATTCAAGTTTCTTCCAGGGAAATGTGACGTCTGCTCCCGCCTGCAGTTACCTGCGACGACACGTTGATGACGCAGAAGAAGCATGTTCGCCCCACGCTGATGACGTATTCAGAGCGGGATTGTAGTCCTTCAGTGAATCAGAGCGGTTCAGTGATAATGAGCGGATTCACTCGACTAAAACAACTGAGTAAGAAAGAAATATCAAAAAGAAATGCCCTGAAGCTAATAAAGTGGCTACAGAGGAGGAGACTGCTTCAAAGAAGAGTTAAATGCAGAAGTTGCCATACGGACATGAAACTGAAGAGAAGGACGAACAGTGGAGACAGATATGCAGGTAAGACACAATGATAGATATAGGAAAATTAAACAAATGTGCAGTTATTTGTTGATTTATGTGCATGTTTGGGTCGGATTAATATGAGATGTAATGTTGCAGGATTATATAATTACATGAAATTTGTTTAATGAGCAATTTAGCAATTTTATCAATGGAATAAGAGATAAACAGTAATATATATATCTATCTATCTATCTATATATATATATATATATATATATATATATATATATATGTACATACAGTATATGAAATTAGAATATTGCATAATTGTAATTAATCCTTAACTTCCTAATGTGAACAAACAGGTAGAAGAACAAAAACTGTGTCTTTAATTCATTAAACAAAAAGCCATATCAATGAATAGCCATTTCAAAAAGTAGCAACCTGAGAGGAGTAAATTACTTATTACCAAACATTTAGAACAGGTCAAATGAATTACCCTTAAAAAAAGCAAAGTGTTCATGAAGGTCTACAGCTTTACTGTGTAATTTTATAATGATTAAATTGACACATTTAAATATGTAATAATAAGTCTAAGCAAATAATCCTTGTTACAAACTACAATCTAATTACACATATTTTTGTGTTGTGCTGATTATTTTAACATTTTATGGTAGCCTGATAATGCCATCTTGATTATATTTATTGTTTATTATTGCTACCTAAACCTGTGTGCCAGTGTGTGTCCTAATTACAGTCTGTTCCTTTTCTTTTTAAAAGGACTGGTCGCCAAATACCACATAAAGGACAGGAAAAACAAATTTCAGTGAGGCACACGTCCATCTTCAGTCACTCAAACGTCTCTCTCAGTAACGATGCAGTTCATGTACAGGTGGGTAATAATAATAATAATAATAATAATAATGATGATAATAACAATAATAATAGTATAAACATTAAAGCCATTTTCATTTTCAGCACAAAAGAAATGTATGTTAATGTAATTGTGAATTTAAATAAGTTTCAAGGAGAGTTGAGAAAGTTGTTGTACATAGAATGTGTAAATTTAGGTTTTTTATGTTTGTTCATGCCTCAGTATGGGAGAGGAAGAATGACCGGTGGGTGGAAAAGAAAGAAGTGGGTCTCTGGGATGTTGGGTGTGAGGCATCATCAAGGACGAAGAAAACCCATCCAGTGCCTTGTGAAGAGACGATCTTGAAGACATCTGATTCCTTTAATTGTTCATCATGTGAGGCCTAGATCTTCAGTTATCAGTGACGAGTGGCGTGCTTATCGGGTGCTCTCTGGACTCGGATACAACCATCACACTGTTAACCACAGGAGGTGGTATGTAGATCCCCAAGCTGGTGCCCACACGAAGCATCTTAAGAGGGCGTGGAGATCCTACAAGGAGCAGATCTGGAAGGGAAACCCCACTGACAGTTTGCTCTCTGACCACCTTTCACTGATTGAATGGAATGAGTGGCTCGCCAAGAATCACCCTGATGGTGCTTTTGGCAGACTAATTTATAACATTTCCAAAAAGTACAAGTAATTTGCAGTCACTGTTACCAATGCAAGAACCTTCTTTTGAAGGTGGTAGTGAGGTGATCCCTGCAGTTTGTTTTTGTAGTGTCTTTAAAATTACATTGCCAGGATTATTTTCTCTGCTGTTGATTGTTTTGTCTGGCTGAATAATTTTGTCAGAGAAAGGGTTTAGAAAAACAGTGACAGTGAAATATCTTTGAACTTTTATATTTGATACTAGAAGAACAAATATAAATATTTGTGTGTGTATGTGTATATATGTATAAACACACACACACATATATAAAATATATGTAAATGTATATATATATACATATATATGTGTGTGTGTGTGTGTGTATATATATATATATATATATATATATATATAGATAGATATATATATATATAAAACTAAATGATTTATTTTGTGTACTTGGATACAAAATTGTTAACTTGAATTTATTTTGCGTACTATAATTTTCTGTGATGCGCAGTTGGTGTTGGCTAGTTTTGATTTGGCCACGTTTACCCTTGTTCATGTTACACAGTCACAATATGCTGATAAGCTGCCATTATTATTTTTTTTCTAAAGCTTATTGATGGGTAAAACATTTGTAATTGTGTGTATAAATGTGTTATTACTAACTATTCATGTCAGAAAAATGCTTTATAAATGATGAATTCAATATTTATTAATGCTTAATAGTGTGTACTTCCAAAGTGTTACCAAAATGTGCACTGTTTCTGAAATTGTTTTATGAGAATTTGAAATCCATTGGATTAAAACGTTTATCTTTGGCAGCTCACTTGTTTTTGTATATGTGTCACAGCGAGGTGTTTTAAGTGAGGAAGTGTAAAAATCATGCATTCATCTTAATGTAATTTGATGGTTGGTAATGGTGGTTTTTGATGGGAACTCTTATCTCCTGACAGATACAGTGTGCTGTTCAGGGGTGAGACTCAGACTCTGTATCTGTATCAGTGTACTCTGACACTGTATCATAGTCACTGGTCGGTTTTGCAGCATTTTCAGTCCAAGTGACTTGTGTGATGTGACAGTTTCCTAGTTTATGGCTAAATATTGACTAATTACCAGGTAATAACATGGAAACAGACCTCACTTCCTTTTACAGTACAGTCACACTTTAATAGCTATGTAATTTCCATGTATGTATTTTTGTAGTTCCTGAGTAACAAATAAGTAATTACCAGGTAATAACATGGAAACAGACCTCACTTCCTTTTACAGTACAGTCACACTTTAATAACTATGTAATTTCCAGGTAGGTATTTTTGTAGTTCCTGAGTAACAAATAAGTAATTACCAGGTAATAGCATGGAAACAGACCTCACTTCCTTTTACAGTACAGTCACACTTTAATAACTATGTAATTTCCAGGTAGGTATTTTTGTAGTTCCTGAGTAACAAATAAGTAATTACCAGGTAATAGCATGGAAACAGGCCTCACTTCCTTTTGCAGTACAGTTCAACTGTAATTACCAGGTAAATGTTGAAGTTACTGGGTAAATACTAAGAAGTTACCAGGTAAGTAGTAAAAACCTATTGACTGCTAGGGAAATAAATGGCGTAAATACCTAGTAGTACCTAGTAATACCTAATAAATACTCTTCATTTCCTAGTAATTACATGGTAAGTATCTAGTAGAAACTTATAATTTCTTGGTAATTACACCTGGTAGCCAATAGGAAAGTAACTGGTGGTGTCATAATTTCTTTTTAAATTTTACAGTACTTACTGTGTATTTACCAATACAATACATAGCCTTCCTCATTGATAGTCATGTACAATTAAAGTTACTGTGTAGTTACAAAATAAATACAATCAATAATGTTTGTTTAATAAATATAATCAATAATATATTTACTATTTACAGTGTAAATAATAAGGTTTTTACCATGTATTACTTAGTAATTACTCAGTAATTGCTATTTATGACCTTGTAGTTACTTGGTAGTTGTCAGAAAATGACTTGGTACTCATGAAATAAGTACATTATTAATTACTGTGCAATTACCTTGTAATTACTTTAAGGAACACCCAGTAATTACGAATTATTATATGTGGTTGTTAGGAAATAATATAATAATTACTTAGTGAGTACCTAGTAATTAATCACATAGTTACCATATAAATACTTAATAATTACTGAGTAATTACTTCTTATTACCTGGCTGTTACCGGGTACTTCTTAAGAAATTGCATGGAAATTACCTAGTAAGTACTTGGCAATTAACAAAATAGTTAGTATATAATGACATTATAATTACCCAGTAATTAATACTTATTACCAGGTAGGTACTTGGTATTTGCCTGGAATTGAATTGGTAATTACTTTAAAAGTATAAGGTAATTACCTATATAGTTACCTTGTAATTACATGGTAATTTTACAGTAACTACCCCTTATTACATGGTACTTACCTAGTAATTAGCATGTAAATACATGGTAATTATCGTACCGTAAAAGGAAGCGTTACCGCGCCAAACCAGACCCCTCTTTTTGATCACTGTAATGAAGAATGTGAGTTTTATACTTGTTTTCCTCCAAACGAGTTAAGCTGAAGCTGATGGCTGGGTGGCTTAGGGACCATCTGCAAATTACCATATCGGAGGAATAGTGTGAAAGAAATCCATGCGTCATTTATATCAAATCAAAACATTCATGTTAAAGTAAGAGCTGTAGTTTAAAGAAGAGGAGATCGCCATTCATGTTTTGTTATGACTTGGTTGGTAGATGTCATTACTTTGATGGCATTTGCTTTATTTTCAATCAGAAAGTCCAGTAACATAGTTTAATTCACAAGTCTAAAAGAAAATATGACCCGTAGTATGAATAACATACGATCCTTTGTATTTGCTGTGGTTTGGAAACTTTACTTCTCAGTATGAGGAAGTTATTCAATTTTCTTTCACACTATTCCTCCGATATGGTACCTTGCCAATGGTCCCTAAGCTGCTGAGCCATCAGTGGCAGTGTATTGATAGCTCGTTTGGATGAAAACGAGTTTATAGCTCACATTCTTCACTACAGTAATCACATAGAGGGGTCTGGTTTGGAACTACGTTCTTTTGTTAATAAATTATTGAGCCGAAAAGTCCGAATGTATGAATATCTTTCTAAATATATAGCCAAGCAGATGTTTCCTAGTTTGAGATGACTTAATTCTCGTAACTTTTCAACTTTATTCTCGTAACTTTTCGACTTTATTCTCATAATTTATGAGATTATTCTCGTAACTTTATGACTTTATTCTTGTAACCTTACTTTTTTTTTAGTTTTCAATGTGGCCCTAATCCTCTGTCGTATAGAACAACCCTCAAAAGAAATCAATAAAAAAAAAGTTAAATAGAGGAAATAATTCACATAGTTTCTGAGGTAACATCAGTTAATGTCTGTTTATTTCTCAATAAAAACTTGGACTGATTGAGGCTAAAGGGTCCCCAAAAAATATTTTGAAAGCAACAAAAAAAAACAAAAAACAAACTTACGCCGCGAAAACTGGGGGCTGGAAGTCCTTTGTCCACTTTTATCTGGAGAAAAATGTCAGTAAAAATTAGGTTAAAACTGACAACATTACAATGTCCTGTCATAAAAAATGATACACCACTGAAATGAAATGGTCTGAGCCATATATCAAAAATTTTAAAAAATAAAAGATCTACTTTACATAGTTTTTGAGACAGCTTTAGCGAAGGTCTGTTTATGTATCATAAAACTTTAATAAATAACCTCCCAGTCCGTGTTTAAACTGTTCTTATGGACTCCTAGAACAACCTTCAAAGGTTTTGTGGGTGAATTATATTTAGCCCCACTACACAAGCAACTTTCCTGAAAAGAAGCTGAAATTCACATGTACTATGTGGACCTGGCAACCCTGGCATCTCGTTCTCTTGTGTGGTTGTTTGCGGCTCAGCTCCTCTCCTGTTCCCGGCTAAGTGAGGTAGGTCAGACAACAGCTGCCAGACATCAGAGCATAATAAGGCTCAACATTTCACTGTCTGTATATTAACAGCATTGTTACATTTGAGATAGGAACTGATTAGATTATCAGTTACTGGAAAAAAATGACGACCTTAGTAATGCCATTACTTTTAACATTGCTACCCCCAACACTGCTCATAGCATAAAGACATTTTATGAGAAAGCAACATAACACATGATTTTAAAGCTGTAGTTCAGTTTTCTCATGTCCAGAGTGTTTCTCACGGAAGTTGAGGCAGTCGTCTCCAAAGTTGATGATGTTGCTCAGTGCGCTCAGGATCAACGAGTCAACGTTATTGTTGAGGCTGATTTCTTCAGAGTAGTTCTTCACAGGGAAGATGCAGTTCATCGGGATTCCCACGTCTTTGCTGAAGTTTTCCATCTATGTGACAAGTTAGAAACAAACAAAAGTGGTTCAGAAACTCTGCAAGATTGAGAATAGCTGCTGTTATTTCGAGGCCAGACTTCATCAGTTCAGGTGGCACAGTGGCACAGTAGGTAGTGCATGTGCCTCACAGCAAGAAGGTTCCCGGTTCAATGCCTGGGTCGGACTGGGGCCTTTCTATGTGAAGTTTGCATGTTCATCCTCTGCATGCATGGGTTCTCTCCGGGCACTCCAGCTTCCTCCCACAGACCAAATACATGCTCATTAGGTTAATAGTGCATCGAAGTTGCCATTAGGTATGAGTGTGAGTGTGAATGGTTGTCTGTTGTCTGGCAACTGGTTCAGGGTGTACCCTGCCTCTCGCCCAATGACAGGTGGGATAGGCTCCAGCCCCCCCCCCCTCCCAGATGAACAATGAACTTCATCAGTTCAAATGGTCCATGTGTCAGATTGGCAGATCCTTGGTGGATCAGCCTGATGGACTAAGTTTGGACCAGACTGCACTCGACAACCAATGAGACTGTTGGAGGGAGGGGTTTCAACCTCATGGATGCTCATGCACATCAAACCATAGCTGTCAAGTCTCCTGTTTTGGCCAGGAAACTTTCCCGCTGTCCTCTCGTGTTAGTACTTTTCCATAAATTTCCTATAAAATAATATAATAGATAGAAAAACATTCCTCTGGCTCTCCATACTGCCTCGCAAAAATGGGACTGTAATGCAGCAAAATGATGGATGCCAACGGCCATAAAATTGAAGACGAAAAAGAAGCCTCGAGAGAACTACCAACTGCAGTAGCCTGGGTTGCAGTTGTCGCAAGTTTATTGTGACAACATGGGATTGTATAAATTCCCATGGGAGGGGAAATTACACAATTATAATTAAGAATTAAAGACAGTAAATGTTAAAATGAGATGGAGGAGGGAACCTTCTGGAATCTTGAGGATGATGGGAGGAGTCTCACCCATCACTATAAAACATGTATACAGCAACTTGAGCTTCAGTTGGTCTGGGATGTCATGACAAAAGGCAGCTCCTGTTTGTAACTGATCAACTTGTGACAGTAATAAACAAGTTTCTTGAAAGTGGATTATGCCTGTGTTCATGCTTCCTTGACGAGCTAGAGCATACATATTTACGTATGTTTTTCATCTTAGCACCCATTTCTGCGTAGAAGTTACATGCCAGCTCATTTGTATTTACTGACAATATGCAACACTACACATTCCAAGAGCAAAAAAAGAAAGTGTAAATATCTCAAAAAATGGAACAACATATTTGTTTTCATTAAAAGAGCAGGATGGGGTCACACGTTCTGAAAGACTTGTAACTGCGATTTTAGCGTCTCGGACAAGGGGAAAACAATGTCTGTCAGCATGAAAAATCCTCCAAGCACAAGCTCAAGCTGGAGGCACAGAAACATACATGGGAACTCTATACGGGATGCCCAGAAACAGAAACATTTGAAATCAGTGTCCAGAGTGGAGAGTTTTCAATATGAACCTCCATGCAGCTCCATGTAAACCAGAGTCAGAGGGTTTCACGGTGAATCGCTGACATCATCGCATGAGCAGTACTCTTTCACATGAAGGCTGCGTTCGCATACCAGGAACAACAACAGCTTCAGCTGTCTAGCGAGTAACGAGTGAGCTGCTTACTGTGCTCAGTTTGTTATTCAGACAAAACTATCCAGACTGATTTGTTGTCCAGGAAAGAAATTCCTGCATCTTTGTGTGTCCACTCACCATTGATGTTTGTAAAAAAAATTTTGTCTTCATACTTGTGTTGAAGCAAGGCTGTCTCTCTGAAAACCTACATCACCATCTACTGAACTGGCATGCACACACACAGTGGTTTCATTTGTTTCCAGCATCTCCGTCTGAATGCAGAAAGAGTTTGAATACACAAAGGAAAAATCTGTCTGTTTCAGAGTCTCTGTGTGAATATAGCCTCAGAGTCAGTTTCCTATTGACAGAATAAATAAATGAATGAATTATTGCATGGTTTAGATCTGCAAAGTTCAGTCAAATACTTGTCTTTTACAGAGGCATGGCTAAGGGTCATGTTCCCTCAGATGAGCTTTAGTGTGGATACGCTGAAAGAGGACCTCATTAACTACCAGGTGAGGGAGAGCCAGCAACTCCCCGAAGAAGACAAAGTTGACTGATTCTGGGGCCTGGTAGGGAGGTTCAGTGAGCTGCCACAGCAATGCCAGTTCTGAAAGAGTGTTTAGTACGGTGAGAAAGATTGTTATAGAGAACAGGATGTCATTAGACAACAGCACTGTTTGTGCTTTATGTCATGTAGAATAAACCTCTCGGGCCCAGCCCAAAAATGCACTACTGGAGAAAAAGTGTTTAAGGATGCAAAGTCTGCAACAAATTAATACAGTAAATCATTAGCAGTGTTGGGAGAAATGCATTACAAAGTAATGTAATTACTGCAATGCATTCCTTTTTACTGTAACTTAGTGATGTAAGGCATGCTAAAAAAAAAGTAATATGTTACTCAGTACAAATGTCAGTAATGCAAGTTTCAATGCATTTTAATTTAACCCCAATTTTTTTTTGTTTGTTTGTTAGAGCTTTGCCAAATACTCTGTGAGATCGGCAGAGGAGAAAAGTCCTCCACTAGGCCTAAAGTTACATTATCTCTAACACAATTTACCAGAATTTAACCTTTCATCTGTTTTTGCTTTGATGGTTTCTTGTATTGTGCCATGAGTCATCAATGTGTCTATTATTATTTTCCTGTTTTCAGCCTTAAGTTGAACTCAAGTCAGATAGCCACCACATCACCTTCACTGGATGTGTAATGAGCGTTTTGAGTGTAATGAGCTCCATTTAGAATCCATATTTCTTGTCATTTTTGCAAGAGTAACTTAAAAGTAATGTGATAATAGAGTAATGCCTTACATTTCAAATACAGTAATTTTATAATGTAACTAATTACTTTGAAATGACCGTAATAAAAGGAGAACATCTGATGTGTGCAAGATGGCGCAAGCTCTGCTGCGACAGCACTGACTGCTCCCCACGTCTCTCGTGTTCTATGTGTTACCTGGAGTAAATGTGTACATGTGTAAAGTCATCTGTTATTTGTGGACAGACCAGACTGATTAGCTATGAGAAGCTACAAATATTTCGCCGTTTATTTCATAATTCTATGGCTGATCTGCGAAAACTTCGCACTCCAGCCCGACTCCGGTAACCGGCTACTCACCTACAGTCGAGATGAACTCTTGCTACACCGGGCCTCGCTGTGGAGTAACATCAAGCCTGCCGTGGTTCTCCCACCGGAGCTCCGGCCAAGGAAACGGGGCAAACGGGGAGGTATCCGAAACCGGCAAAGGAGTCGTCCATTTAAACCTCCACTTCCAACCATCGTCATGTCCAATGTCCGATCACTCCGTAACAAGATGGACCTGTTGCATGCGAGGTGCCGTTTCGAGAGGGCCTTCAGGGACATCTGCATCATTGCTTTCTCCGAGACCTGGCTGGAGGACTCGGTACCCGACTCTGAGGTAAGCCTGGATAACTTTACCATCATCAGGTCAGACCGGACCAGGCACTCGGGGAAAACCCGGGGCGGAGGAGTCTGTCTTTACATCAATGACAGGTGGTGTAATAACATCAAGGTGCACCGGAAAGTATGCACTCCCAACCTGGAGATGCTGACTGTGTCCCTCCGTCCCTTTTACCTCCCCCGAGAGTTCCCCACTGTCGTGGTCAGCTGCGTCTATGTAGCCCCCAGTGCTAACATCAACATAGCAGCGGAGCTAATAGCCGAGGATGCTAACGCTATGTTAGCTAAGTATCCCAGCGCTCCGCTGTTCATTCTGGGGGACTTTAACAGCTGCAGACTGGACTCTGAGTTACCAGCACTACAACAGTATGTGGATATCCCAACAAGAAGGGGAAACACCCTGGATTTATGCTACGGGAACATCACCGATGCTTTCCGTGCCCGTTCATATCCACCGCTCGGACTCGCTGATCATAACGTCATCTGTTTACTTCCGCTGTACAAACAGGACCTGAAACGCCACAAGCCACAATGCCACAATGCCACAGCGCCCCACAATGGTCCGAGGATGCCATTACCCAACTGCAGGGATCCCTGGCCTGCACTGACTGAACATTTTTGATGGGGATCTGAATGACAGGGTCGCTGTCATCACGGACTACATCAAATTCTGTATTAGTTCCACAATCCCGACCAAGACAATAAAAATATTCCCCAACTCCAAACCCTGGATCACTTCACAGATAAAACAAGGCCTGAAGGAAAAACACAAATCCTTCAGGCAGAAGGACTGGGTGAGCTTCAAGGCAGCAAACAGGAGAATAAAGAATGACATATTCAAAGCCAAACTGGATTACAAACACAAACTTGAAGCAGAATTCAGCACCATGAACACTAAGCAAGCCTTCCAGAAGGTCAAAACCCTGACTGGAGGCAAACCCAAATCCACATGTACAGAAAGTGACCCAGAAACCTTCACCACTGCACTGAACAAATTTTACACCCGTTTTGACAATCAGGACTTCTCACCCGAGTGTCAGGCCATACTGAGAACCCTCCCACCACCAGATCCTGAAGAACCGGCCCCTTTCACAGAGGAGGAGGTTCGGCATCAGCTGAGCCGGTGCAAAACAAGCAAGGCCCCAGGGCCTGATGGCATCCCAGCCAGGGTGCTAAAGATCTGTGCCATGGAGCTCTCTCCGGTTCTACACTCACTCTTCTGTCAATCTTACCGGACTGCCACAATACCCACACTCTGGAAAACTGCTGTCATAATCCCAGTTCCAAAGAAACCCAGACCCACAGAACTCAACCATTACCGCCCCATAGCTCTAACATCCATTATAATGAAGTGCCTGGAGAAACTCCTGTTGAACATCTTCATTCCACTTGTCACCCCACACCTGGACCCCCTCCAATTTGCCTACAAGGCAAAGAGAGGCACAGAGGATGCTGTGGCCTGCCTGCTGCACCTCCTTCTCCAGCATCTGGACTCCCCAGGCAACTTCGCAAGGATTCTTTTCATAGACTTTAGCTCTGCCTTCAACTCCCTACAGAAACACCCGCTGATCCAGAAGCTAGTCAATCTCAACATCCCCCCCATCTGATCCACCTCACCCACAACTTCCTCACTGACAGATGGCAAGCAGTAAGGGTGGGCTCAACCACATCCCCTGCTCTCACCATCAACACCGGGGTCCCGCAGGGATGTGTGTTGAGCCCATTCCTGTACACACTCTTCACCAACGACTGCCTCAGTATCTCACCCACCACAACATATCTCAAATACTCAGACGACACAGCCATTCTTGCACTCCTCTCTGACAGTCAATCCACCTCAGACTACTACAACACAGTTACACATTTCACAAACTGGTGCATGGACAACCATCTACAAATCAACGTAAATAAAACAAAGGAACTACTGATCAGCCCCCCCTCACCCCAACACCCCATCATCATAAACACCCAAACAGTTGAGACAGTAGACTCTTTTAAATACCTGGGAATAACTCTGGACAATAAACTCACCTTTGATCAGCACATCACGGACATTCAGAAACGAAGCCAGCAAAGACTGTCAGCCATCCGAAAACTTAAAGGACTATCTGTTGCACCTCACCTCCTGCTGTTACTCTATCAAAGTATCATCCAGCCCATCCTCCTGTACTGCTCCACCTGTTTCTACACCATGCTCTCCGTCACAAACCGGGCCAAACTCATAGGCATTACAAACACAGCAGCAAAAATCATTGGTCTACCCACTCCCAACCTCACAGAATTAAACAATAGGTCCATCACTCGGTTAGCAAACACCATTGTACAGGATATCACCCACCCACTGAACCAATACATCATCCCACTACCCTCAAGGCGCAGGTACAGAACAATCAAGTTTAGAAGGGCTCGCCTGGGGAAAAGCCTGATCCCTTCAGCCATAGCTGCCTTAAACAGCAGGCCCCGCTGACCTGTCCGCAGCTCATATTGTATGGTATTGTATTTCCTTGTCCTGCACTGTTATGGCGACTGTATGATGTCCTCTGTTGTTGCTGTTGTCCGTTGAGGTGCAATGTTGTTGTTGTTTGTTGTCCCTCTGTAATGTACAGTCAGTGGAAATTAATTTCCCCCTTGGGGACCAATAAATCTAAATCTAAATCTAATCTAAATAGTGCATTACATTTTTGAAGTGGCTTGCCCAACACTGATCATTAGTGAACACAAGAGAGCCGCATGGGTGAACCTCAGAAAAATGTAATGAAAAAATGTAAATTTTTTTAAGAACTGTGAAATAAACAATAAATACACAACGTTGTCTTGCATATGAACTGAAAATCTATTTAAAAAAATGTGTTTCATATATTTTTTTTTATTTAAGCTATATTATAACATAGCCATGTTCATAGAATTTCAATGCCAAAAAAGGTAGACCTGTCAGATTCTGATCACCCAATTGTAGTTAGTAAGTGGTGGACAAGTGGTTATTTTAGATTTCTTGTACACCGGTCTTAGAAATGTATGGGATACTGGAGCTTGGGTGAGGCAGGCACCAGGAAAATGGCCCTTATTTTCAAATCCAAAACTTGACAGCTATGCATCCAGCACTTCTGACAACATTCAATAAATCAAACAAAACATTTTAAATGATTGATGACCCAGTATAATTGCCAAAAATTAAAAATGCCTTTCAAAGGACGGAGACAGTTTTAAATGAGGATAAAAAAGAAATATAGGATTTTAGCAAAAATAAACACAAATCACAAGTGACAAGTTATTAAGATATTTCATATTTTAGTGTATTTTGTTAAGTTTAAGTTATGTATAGATTTTTTATAACAAGGCTAAATATTCTAAAGACTTTGAATCATATTGTTAATAGAATAGGAATATTTGTAGGCTTCCAATAGTATGATAAATTGTATAATATTGTGGCTTTGAGATGATTACTCATGTCAAACAAAGTTGCCGGTGTTTTTAATCAATGAGTCATGAATATTATACAAGTAGTTCAGTTTCCTCCCTCATGATAACACGCCCCTTCCTAGAATAGATTATATACTTTACTTATTGTTCTGGGGGCATTTTTTTTTTTTTTTTTTTTAAATAAGATCTACACTCCAACAGAGAAGATTACAAATTTTCCTTGAATCCTTTATTTTGCGGTTTTGATTTATGCAAAAACATTACAACTTATTCCCACTAAACTCAATAAATAAAAAGGTATGTAAAATAGAACAAAAACTGAATAAACATATAAGATAAATTAAATGATGGATGCAATCAATAAAGACAAAGAAAATAATGACATATTAATCCAAAGAAAAAATACATATATATATATATATATATATATATATATATATATATATATATATATACACATATATATATATATATATATATATATATATATATATATATATATATATATATATATATATATATATATATATATATATATATACATATATATATATATATATATATATATATATATATATATATATATATATATATATATATATATATATATATATATATATATATATATATATATATATATATATACATATATATATATATATACAAATTACACTGAGGTACATGTAACCAAAACGTCTCAATCATTGAACTCAAACATGTTAGCAGACCAGATAGTCAGTCCAGTTAAAAGGCCAAGGTTCAACAATCAGCCTGAGTCTACAGCTGGTAAGGGTAATGTTTCTATATATTCAATAAAGGGTGCCAGATCTTTAAAAATGTATCATATTTATTTCTCATGACATAAGTGATCTTCTCCAAAGGCAGACAAGGCATCATTTCTGATGTCCATTTTGACAGAGAAAGGGTGGACTCCAACTTCCAGGTTAAGCTAAACATTTTCTAGAGACAGTAAGAGCTCAATTAATACATTTCCAAGAATTCTGACTTAGTTTCAGGTATGTTACGTTTCCGAGAAGACAGAGTCCAAGATCTAATGGAATTGGTATAGCCATGATTTTAATCAGTGTGTCACATATGTCACACCAGAATGTAGAAACTTTGGTACAATGCCATGTGCAATGTAGCATGGGGCCCTCAGTAATTCCACATCTGAAACAGACACTGGAAATTGTGGGTTTGCACTGATGTAATTTTTGAGGGGCTCAATGCAGCTGATGAAGGAAATTATAATTGACCAGTTTAAATCTGGCATTCATAGTGGCGGATAAACTGTTCTGGCATAAGTTAGACCATAGGTCCTCATGTATAGTTATATCCTGGTCAGCTTCCCATCTCTCTCTTGATCGGTGTATGGTTTTTTTTCGGAGATTCCTTCATCATTGCTAGATACGTCTGGCTAATAAATCAGCTTGACTCATTGATATTATGAAATATTTCCTCCACTTTTGACAGGTGAGGCAATGTCATTTGTTGCCTCAAACTGTTCTTCAAGAATGATCTCAGTTGTAAATAACAAAGGAAGTGTTTGTTGGATGGGGCATATTTTGCTTTAAGCTCTTGAAAAGACATGAATATGTTATTTCTGTAACAATTCTCAAAGTATATTATCCCCTTGTCGTGCCAAAGCTTAAAGATTTTGTTATCGGAGAACATTGGGATGTAATTATTTTTCCATAAAGGTGTTTTGGGTGATATATCAACCCTGACACCAATAATTTTATGAACCTCAAACCATGATCTAACCAGATGAATAGTGAGTGGATTTTTGGTTTTACTTCTGATACTTTTTGGATTCCATTTATATATAAAGTCATTTATCATCTCTTCATCAAAGTCATATAGTTCAATTTGTGTCAAAGAGGGGGCAGAGTCTTGCTCATACAAAGGTAGGAGGAATCTCATTTGCACTACAGTAAAATCTAAAGTCAGGGAGTCGGAGGCCACCCATCTCATAATCCCATGACAGTTTCTCCAAGCTCATCCTAGGTACTTTATGGTTTCAGATGAATGCACTTGTGCTTTTATTAAGAGTTTTAAAGATTTTATTGGGGAGAGGGATAGGGAGTGAACGGAATGGGTAAATTATCTTGAATAATGTTCATTTTTATACAAACCCAAAACCATTGAAGTTGGCATGTTCTGTAAATCGTAAATAAAAACAGAATATAATGATTTGCAAATCCTTTCAACTTATATTCAATTGAATACACTATATAATAATAATACATTTTTTTTTTTTGCAAATATTAGCTCATTTGGAATTTGATGCCTGCAACATGTTTCAGAAAAGCTGGCACAAGTGGCAAAAAAGACTGAGAAAGTTGAGGAATGCTCATCAAACACTTATTTGGAACATCCCACAGGTGAACAGGCTAATTGGGAACAGGTGGGTGCCATGATTGGGTATAAAAGCAGCTTCCCTGAAATGCTCAGTCATTCACAAACAAGGATGGGGTGAGGGTCACCACAGGTTCAGAGAATCTGGAGAAATTACTGCACGTAAGCGACAAGGCCCAAAACCAACATTGAATGCCCGTGACCTTTGATCCCTCAGGCGGTACTGCATCAAAAACCGGCATCACTGTGTAAAGGATATCACCACATGAGCCAGGAACACTTCAGAAAACCACTGTCAGTAACTACAGTTCATCGCTACATCTGTAAGTGCAAGTTAAAACTCTACTATGCAAAGCCATAGCCATTTATCAACAACACCCAGAAACACCGCCGGCTTCGCTGGGCCCGAGCTCATCTAAGATGGACTGATGCAAAGTGGAAAAGTGTTCTGTGGTCTGACCAGTCCACATTTACAATTGTTCTTGGAAACTGTGGTTGTCGTGTCCTCCGGACCAAAGAGGAAAAGAACCATCCAGACTGTTATAGGCGCAAAGTTCAAAAGCCAGCATCTGTGGTGGTATTGGGGTGTATTACTGCCCAAGGCATGGGTAACTTACACATCTGTGAAGGCACCATTAATGCTGAAAGGTACATACAGGTTTTGGAGCAACATATGTTGCCATCCACGCAACGTCTTTTTCATGGACGCCCCTGCTTATTTCAGCAAGACAATGCCAAGCCACATTCTGGACGTGTTACAACAGCGTGGCTTCGTAGTAAAAGAGTGCGGGTACTAGACTGGCCTGCCTGTAGTCCAGACCTGTCCCCCATAGAAAATGTGTGGCACATTATGAAGTGTAAAATACAACAACGGAGACCCCGGACTGTTGAACAACTTAAGCTGTACATCAAGCAAGAATGGGAAAGAATTCCAAAAATTGGTCTCCTCAGTTCCCAAACGTTTACTGAGTGTTGTTAAAAGGAAAGGCGTTGTAACTCAGTGGTAAAAATGCCCCTGGCCAACTTTTTGGCAATGTGTTGCTGCCATTCAATTTTAAGTTGATGATTATTTGCAAAAGAAAATAAAATTTCTCAGTTTGAACGTTAAATATCTTGTTTTTGTTGTGTATTCAATTGAATATAAGTTGAAAAGGATTTGCAAATCATTGGTTTCTGTTTTTATTTACGATTTACAAAATGTGCCAACTTCACTGGTTTTGGGTTTGTACATTTGATTCTACCATATAGGGTCAGAGGTAGGTCTGCCCACCTGTTAAGATCACTTTCTATTTTTTGGATCAATGTAGGGTAGTTCAGTTTATACAGGTTCTTCAAATTGTTATCAACCTGCATACCCAGGTATGTAAAACCATTTTGGGCCAATTTAAAAACAGTTTTCTGACATAGAACATTCCAGTCAGTTTTAGTCAAAGGGAGTATTTCACTTTTTTCATAGTTTACCTTGAGGCCAGAGATATTACCGTAGTTGTTCAAAAGATATTGTAGCTTAGTAAGTGATTGGGTTGGATCTGTAAGACAAATCTAGACACCTTTAATGTCTGGATCTTGCCTCACTGCTTGCACCAGAGGTTCTAATGCCAAGACAAAAATTCCAGCTGAGTGGACAACCCTGTCTGCTGCTTCTATGTAATGTGATGGGAGATTAAATTATACCATTTGTAATTATCTTTGCCTGTGGTTTATGATATAAAATTTTCACCCAAATTAATGAAAGATGCACTGAACCCAAAACTGCCCAAGACTTTTAGGAGGTATGGCCATTCAAGGCGACCAAAGGCCTTTTCCCATAGTGGGATCATTCCTGATGTTTGCTATATGAATTATGTTAAAAAGTCTGCAGAGATTATCAGCTGAGAGTGTTGTGTTGTTTATGAAACCTGTTGATGAGTTTGACTAATTTATTAGTCAAGGCTTTGGAAACAATCTTGAAGTCAGCATTAAGAAGGCTAATTTGTCTGTGGGAGGAGCACTTTTGGGGTCTTTTTCTTGTGGATAACTGTTATTAAGGCTGTAGAGAAAGAATCTGGTAGTGTTTGAATTTTAGTTGCCCATTTTAAGATATCCATAAAAAGAGAGACAAGCAGGTCTTTCAACTCCTTAAAAAATTCAAGAGGAGACCATCTTCACCAGGTGACTCATTAGGGTTCAATGAAAAGATGTCTTTTTCAATCTCTTTCTGAGTGAGAGGACGACCTAACTCCTTCTGATGCTCTTCTGATAATCTTTGTAGCTCAATGTTGGATAGAAATGAATCAGTCATGCCAAGATCATCTGGGGGATCTGGCTTGTATAATGTAGAGTAATAGCTTTTGAAACAGTCAATTTCTTTTGGGTTTCCTGTCATAGTCCGGTTTTCAGTTTCTATGGAATTGATTGCTCTCAAGGTGTCCTCTTTCTCCAACTGCCAGGCAAAAGCTTTTAGTGCCTTTTCCCCTAATTCAAAATATCTCTGTTTGGTTCTAAGGATATTCCTTTCTATTCTATAAGTGTTCAGCATCTTATATTTGAGCTTTTTGTTTACTAGTGTTTGATATGTCTCTCTGGAACATGACACTTGATGTTCTTTCTCCAAATATAAAATTCTTTCTTCAGCTTATCAACTTCAGCCACATGTTTTTACTTTAAGTTAATAGTGTAAGAAATGATCTGTCCCCTTAAATACACTTTCATTGTGTCCCACATTAGAAAGCTATTAGGGGAGGAGGCATAGTTTGTTTCATAAAAAAATCTTGATTTGACCCCTCATGGATTGGCAAAAATCTGTTTTCTTAAGTAGAGTCAGCTTCAGCCGCTATCTTTACAGTTCCTGTACTTTCTCTGGTATCAACAATGTTAAGTGTTAGTGGGGAGTGGTCTGAGATGATCCGAGGTAAGTACTCTGATTCTGGGGCTCTATGAGTTAACTGGCGAGATGCAAGAAAAAAAAAAATCGTTGTATGGGAATTGTGTGGGCATGGATAGAAGGAGTAATCTCTAGTTGTGGAGTAAAGATGCCTCCAGATGTCACAAAGATTTAGATCTTTCATAAAACCCAATTTGTCTGCTTTGGCTTTCGTCACTACAGTGATTGAGGACCTATCACAACTGGGTCGAGGCAAAAGTTGAAATCTCCTCCTACTAATAAATTCCCAGAACATTCAGATACCTTAGCAAATAATTCTTGAACAAAGGAGTGGTTGTCATAATTTAGATCATGCACATTTAACTGTCCCCCGCAGGGTCAGAAATGTTTTTTTTCCAATAGAAAAGGGTAGATTTTTATGTAATAATATCACTATCCCCCTTGCTTTTGAATTGAATGAAGATGCATATACTCGCCCCACCCATTCTCTTTCCAGCTTTTGATGTTTAATTTTTGTAAGGTGACTTTCTTGAATAAATGCTATGTAAGTTTGCATTTTTTTCAAATGGTCAAATACTCTTGTAGTGTAAAGTTGTTATGGAATGTCTTCCTAGTATCACTGCCAATGGGGTTTTCTTAATGCATGTTTAATAATATTTTTTCTCTTTATGCACTTTATGTAAAGCAGATGTAACAATTGCCATATTAATTACTTATTTTGCATAATGTTGGGCTTTTTATTGATCAAGGAGAGTTTTACTTATATGCTGAACCTTAGTCTTTCATTTTGGTCATTACAAAGCAGCCATAATACTATTCTTATTTTGCATTTGAAATGTTGATATATTTTCTTGCTTATTTAGTCATACACACGTGGACAAAATTGGTGGTACGCTTTGTTTAATGAAAGAAAACTTCAAAGTGGTCAGAGAAACAACTTGAATCTGACAAAAGTAATAATAAATAAAAATTCTATGAAATTTAACCAATGAAAGTCAGACATTGCTTTTCAACCATACTTCAACAGAATTATTTTAAAAAATGAACTCATGAAACAGGCCTGGACAAAAATGATGGTACCCTTAACTTAATATTTAGTTGCATAACCTTTTTAGGCAATCACTGCAATCAAACGATTCCTGTAACTGTCAATGAGACTTCTGCACCTTTCAGCAGGTATGTTGGCCCACTCCTCATGAGCAAACTGCTCCAGTTGCCTCAGGCTGGAAGGGTGCCTTTTCCAGACAACATGTTTCAGCTCCTTCCACAAATGTTCGACATGATTTAGGTCAGGGCTCATAGAAGGCCACTTGAGAATAGTCCAATGTTTTCCTCTTAGCCATTCTTGGGTGATTTTAGCTGTGTGTTTTGGCTCATTATCCTGTTGGAGGACCCATGACCTGCGACTTAGACCAAGCTTTCTGACACTGGCCAGCACATTTCTCTCTAGAATGTCTTGATAGTCCTGAGATTTCATTGTACCTGCACAGATTCAACACACCCTGTGCCAGATGCAGCAAAGCAGCCCCAGAACATAACAGAGCCTTCTCCATGTTTCACAGTGGGGACAGTGTTCTGTTCTTGATATGCTTCATTTTTCCTTCTGTGAACATAGAGCTGATGTGCCTTGGCAAAAAGTTCCATTATTGTCTCATCCGTCCAAAGGACATTCTCCCAGAAGCTTTGTGGGTTGTCAACATGTAGTTTGGCAAATTCCAGTTGGGCTTTTTAATGATTTGTTTTTAACAATGGTGTCCTCCTTGGTCGTCTCCCATGAAGTCCACTTTGATTTAAACAACAAAGGATGGTGCGATCTGACACTGATGTTCGTTGAGCTTGAAGTTCACCTCTAATCTCTTTGAAGTTGTTCTGGGCTCTTTTGTTTCCATTCGTATTATCCATCTCTTTGATTTGTCATCAATTTTCCTCCTGCAGCCACATCTAGGGAGGTTGGCTACAGTCCCATGAATCTTGAATTTCTGAATAATCTGTGCAGCTGTAGTCACAGGAACATCAAACTGCTTGGAGATGGTCTTATAGCCTTTACTTTTAACATGCTTGTCTATAATTTTCTTTCTAATCTCCTGAGACAACTCTTTCCTTTGCTTCCTCTGGTCCATGTTTAGTGTGGTACACTTCATGTCACCAAAAAGCACAGTGGATACCTGTCGCCCTATATATGAGCCCACTGACTGATTACAAGATTGAAGACACCTGTGATGCTAATTAGTGGACACACCTTGGATTGGCATGTCCCTTTGGTCACATCATTTTCAGTCTTTTCAAGGGGTACCATCATTTTTGTCCAGGCCTGTTAATGAGTTTATTTTTTTTTAATAATTCTGTTGAAGCACGGTTGAAAACCAATGTCTGACTTTCATTGATTCAATTTCATAGAGTTTTTATTTATTATTACTTCTGTCAGATTCAAGCTATTTCTCTGACCACTGTGAAATTTTCTTTCATTAAATGAAGGGTACCAACAATTTTGTCTACGTGTATATATACATGTTTAACATTACAATTTCATTTTACTGAGAGTTTCTTACTGAAAGTACAATTAAGTACAGAATGTTTTGACTTTTTCAGGATCTTAAAGTAGTTAAAAACAACACTAAATGTGTTGCGGTAGGTTGATTCGATAATGCTTTATAATCTCACAAGGTAGTTAGAATTATTGCACTGTATGATATACTGACTTTCATTACAAGTTTGGTACTTTTATATATATGGTTAAACACAATATTTGTACATGCTATTAACCCACCCCACACCATCATCCACACCATACACTGTAACAAAATGCTGTAAGAACACGGTGAAATTCTGACAGTAGCATACCGTTTCCCCTTAAAACAGTAATATATTGTATAAAACAATGCATTCTGGGCAATATTTCTTGGCACTTTATTGTTTCCCATAAAATACTGTAACATACCATTAATAGCATTGCATTCTGGGAGTGATTTTTGAATAAACGGTAAAAATACGGTACAATACAGTATTTTTCAAGAGGTGCATGCCGGGAAGCCATTTCTGGACTCTTTCTGTTGGATTTACTTCAGGATCGGATTTACTTCAGGATCCTCTATCATCATATAATACGTAAGTTGAAATACCTTTTATCTTTTCTGGTGATGTTTGCTTTCTAAAAGGTACTTCTATTGAAGTAAACTTACAAATAAATAAACTTTGTAAATAAACCTTATACTGTGAGTGACTGGTAAGCTTGCAGGAAAGTACAGCAGTATTGTTTAGCAACTTGCTATCATCATTTTGCAGGTAACACAAATTTCTGAATAGTTCAATAAAGTTAGCCGTATTCTTTTTCTGTTTTGTTTTTTTTTGGTTGGTTAGCAGCTAGAAACATCATTGTGATTCTATTTTGGGGATTTTGGAGTATTTTGTATGTTTCTATGCATCACATGAATGGATAACTTAAGTGGTAACAGCTAACAGCAGCTGGCATCAAAATACTAAATTTAGTAGAGCAGGTTTAAACTCTTTAAAACTTTTGGATCATAACTTAAAGACGTACTGACATGTAATGACCAACAACTTGTCTGTTAAAAACTGTGTAACGTTACAGTTCATGAACATTGCATGGTAACTCATGTTGCCTGATTTAATGTACTGATGTAAGCAAAGACAGAGTTGTGTAACATTAACCACACATCAGGGCTGCTTGAAGTTCTTGGCTCTTTTGTTTCAACGTCACTGTGCAAATTTGCATCAACATTAATTACCTAGTAAGCTGAAACTTAGGTTTGTATATTTATATTTGCAACTTTTCCTTTATTGGATTTTCTATAAAAATATTCTCATGTCAGGTCTGTGCAAGTGAATGTGCCACTGTAGTGGCATATGTAAGACACATGAGAATTCATAGGAATATTCCAAACTCACTTTTCAAATGTGCAATTCCTGACTGCCAAAGGACATTCCGAAAATTTGAATCATTCAAAACCCATACTTACAGACATCATAAAGTAGGCCAACTTGTTGTTAGGCCAAGATTGTGTGGTGAAAAAGAGCTAACGTGTCATGTTGACTTTTGCAGTGCCACTTGTGAGAATTTGACAGGTTTTTTCTCTCATTTGAAGTTGCATATTAAAGAGGGTAAAACTGTTGCCTGTCCATTTAGACAGTGTGAGAAGCAGTTTCGAGTGATGTCAACATTCACATCACATATGTCTAGAAAACACAGAAACTGCTCTGAGGATCTACTTGACACTGTTTTGGGTGCTTCAGTTGTAAAACCAAGCACATCCCATGAGAGTAATGAAAGGGACCAACAGTCTGATGTGGACTTTAATGCTCCCAATGACTTAAGTGATGAGCAATCAGATGTCTGCCCAGAAAGTGCTGATGCGGCACAGTTTTTGAAAAATGTAGCCCTGTTTTATCTCAAACTGCAGGCTAAAATGTTGCTCCCATCTTCTGTTATTCAGACAATTCTTGAAGATTTTCAAGAAATACACGATATCAGCCAGTCACACTTACTGTTCAAGCTGAAAGAAAAACTGGTTGCACTTGGAGTTACAGACGCTGACGTAAGCACAGTGATTGAAATTCTGAAAACCGAAGATCTCTTGAGGGCTTGCAATACAGAGACACTGAAAACTGATCAAAGAAGAAAAACAATGTTCAAAAACTGCTTTAATTATGTTGAACCAGTGCCCATTTGCTTGGGAAAAAATGAGGCAGGCAAAGAATGCTTTGCCCAATATGTCCCAATCAAACAAACAATAGAATCTCTCTTTGACTGTGAGTCAGTGAGGGAGCAGTACATTCAAGTACACTCCCGTGTTCCATCTAAGGATGTTTTTCAAGATGTTTGGGATGGAACTAATATCAAAAAGAACGTGTTGTTTAAGGCAGAGGAGTCATCACTTGGCTTGATTCTATATCAAGATGCATTTGAGGTGGTAAACCCTCTCGGGTCTGGCAAGAAAAAGCACAAAATACTTGCAGTGTATCTCACGCTTGCAGACATTTTGCCACAGAACAGGTCCAGCACTGATCATATGCAACTTGTACTTCTTTGTAAAGAGCAGGATTTCAAATATTTTGGTCAGGATTTAGTCATGGGTCCCCTTGTCAAAGATCTAAAAAATCTTGAGGTCAGTGGCATTGACATGCCTGATGGAACAGTCCGCAAAGCAACCTTGTGCACCATTGCAGGTGACAATCTAGGTTCCCACAACATCGGGGGCTTTGTTGAGAATTTCAGTAAAAGTCAACATTTCTGCAGATATTGTGACATTGACAGAAAAACATTTGAGAGAGATCCTCTTTCCAGGGGTACTAACCGGACCACAAAGTCATACAGAGATCATGTTCAGAGGAGTGATGGTGGTTCCACTGTTAGCGGAGGTGTCAAATTTGACTCTGTGTTCAATGAACTGACTCACTTTCATGTATGTCAGCCAGGATTACCTCCCTGTCTTGGTCATGATCTTTTTGAAGGCATGGTCTCCTCTGATCTGGCCTTGTACATTAAGCATCTTGTCAGAGTAGACAAACAGTTTACTTACCTTGAGTTGAATCGGCGGATAAACCACTTCCGTTACCTTGGTAATGATGCTAATGATAAACCCTGTGACATTAGTCCTGACAATGACAAGCTTGGTGGGCATGCTGTGCAAAACTGGGGTCTGCTCAGGATTTTTCCAGTCTTAATTGGAGATAAAATAACAAGTCCAGATATTAATGGAATATGGCAACTTTACAACTCTGAGAGATTGTGGAGATGATATGTGCACCGGCCATTTCAGCTGGCCAGATAGGCTATTTAAGAGTTCTTATTGATGAATATCTGTATTACAGACAGCACCTATTTCCTGATCACCCAATGAAGCCCAAACATCACTATGTCTCTCATTATCCCGAGCTTATTGTGCACTTTGGGCCACTCATTCGTTTGTGGACATTACGATTTGAGAGTAAACATACCTATTTTAAACAGTGTGCCAGGAAATTGCATAACTTTAAAAACCTTTCCTCAACTCTGGCAGAGAGGCATCAGCTTCTCCAGGCTTTTTTAAGTGCTGGCAACTTTTTCCCACCAGCTGTTGTTGTAGAGAAGGGTACACAGTTTTTCTTGGGGGACTACAATGACCACATCAGAGAAGCAGTTGCACACCTAAATACTTTTCAGCCTGAAAACACGGTCATAGCTCATGAAGTTACTGTGACGGGTACAACATACAAAAAGAACATGTTCATTGTGATTGATGACAGTGAGGAGGGGCTTCTCATGGGAAAAATCAAATTAATACTTGTCCATAGAGATTCAGCAGTGCATTTTATTGCCGAGAAATATCTGGCTATGCGTCTCCCAGATATAGGTGTTCATTGTCTCACACAAACTCTGGAAAAATACTGCTGTGTTAACCAAGAGAACCTGCTTGATTACTACCCCTTGCCTGAATATACTGTGGGTGCCATGGCATTAATAGTTCTCCACCATTCTTTCCTGTCATTGTAGGTTGATGTCTACTTTAGTTGAAGAAATCAGGGGCATCATCCTCAGGGCGTTGCCAAATCTTTCTGAAGAGACAATATCACAACTCATTTCTAGGCTGCAGTCCTCTGGCTTAGAATCAAAGGAAGACCTCAAATATGTACAGCAGGAAGACATGGCTGACCTCTTGCCTATTATTCAGCTCCGGAAGCTTTTGGATGCATTTAAAGCAGGTAATAAAAATGTGGCTTGCAATGAGCCGTGGGGTTGCTAATTCTGCAAGCCACTTTGTGAGGTCACCATCTTTTAACATTCACTAATGTTTTGTTTTCTTTGTTTTAGAGACAACATCAGTCACTCTAGATCTCACAGTGCTTCCAAGCCCCTCACCACTCTCCAGCCTATCACCACTAGAAAGCAGCACACCATTATCCAGCTGTTCATCCCCGCCAGCATCGTCAGTGTCTAACCTGTCAGACTTCAGCAGCCCAAGTAGCAGAAGCTCCCAGATATCCAAAACATGGCCAGAGACATTCATAGTGCCATGGGATAAAATGCCACAAGAAATCCGTTCAGCTATTGCAAATGGGAAAAGACCAAAACCGGCAGAGCGTCGGCAGATGGTGAGAGTGCTGGTAGACGAAATGAGGAAGAATGAGGCTAACCCAACACGCCCCCAGTGTCTCACGGTTTGTCAAAATATCGTGAGACAATACCCCCAGAGCTTTGCTGATGTTTTTTCAGATGGCTCACTTATGGCAGGCGGTTATACTTCACTACTTATTCAGGTGAAAACTCGCATTGAGAACTTGAACCGTGACAGCAGCTTTGCACGTCACTGTGCTCTGAGGGGCACTGGATCCAGCTCTGGGTGCAAGAGGGGGCCAACTGACACATACGGCTGTACAAGATTCAGCCAGAACTCCCACCAGGAGAGACTGATGATACTGTGGAGCAGAAACGCCAAAGATTGGAGGAGATCTATAGAGAGGAAGGTGCAGGTGGGGTTGAAAGAGCAGAGGTCTGTAGTCTCATGGAGACCACATTCTGTCTCCTGCGTCGCCATATAAATGCAACTCCAGCTCCTCCAATTGAAGAATTAAGAAGCAAATGGCCTTACCTCTTCAATCAAAAGTGCATCCATGCTCATTTTGAGCTTCTCACAGACCTTAATGTGCTGCGTCTCCTGGAGCTTTCCATGGAAGAATGTGGGAGAGCAATCATAGAATACTTCCGAAGCAAACCTACCAACAAAGATGTTAAGACTGTCCTGTCCCAGAGTGAGGATGCTGAGGTGGCACTCCATGTCGTCCAGCTGCTGATGGCACACTTCAGAGAGACCACAGATGGGCTCATCCTCCTTGCAGACGTAAGTTGTTTTCTCTTCTTTCCTCATTTCAATTGCAAATTGTTGCCTTTTAAAAATCATCTTTTGGAACGAATATGCTCACTACACTTATATTGTCTGTGCTCTACAGACATCTGCTACTGTGGCTGATGTCGAGATGACCCTCACCCTACCCTCGACTCCTCGTCTTATACTGCTCGGTATGTATTCAGTGAATTGATATACAGTTTATTTCATATCAGATTAGCTGTAAAGTTATCTATATTCCAGCAAAGTATGACTGTTAACTCTACGAAGTTCATACTGTCTTCCGTTTTACAATTAAGCTCTTTTTTCTTTTATCTCAGACAGAAGTTATTTCGTTTATTTACCTGACTTGTTTTGCCGTCAAACTTGTGCCTTCTTCAGAGTGTCATGTGATGTTGGTGTGACGCGTTTATATCAGCTGATGTTCCTTGAGTGCCTGACTCATTTTTCAGATTTGACAAGCGGGTCACGCCCTCTGCTGTCTGTTCACCCCCTCCAGAATGCTGCCCCAGGTGGGAAAGAGCATGAACGCTTCCTTGTCCCTGTTGATGGTGTTCAGACCCCGCTTCCTGATCTCTATGGCCTCCCTGATCCAGGCCATAGAGATCAGGAAGCAGGACCTGAACATCATCAACAGGGACATGTCACGTAAATAACCTAAATAAACTTCTGAGATAACGTCTGTGATATAGAAAAAAAAGCTTGATTTTAAGTATGACTGTTCCTCCATGTAGAGATATTTAAACATGTCAAAATGCTTTCTGAAATAACTCTAACTTCACGTTTCAGGTGGAACAGAGCATGTCAGCGCTGGACGCTGGATGATCAGCCTTGAGGGTCATATCTTGTGTGAGGGCATCCAGCCAACATTTGTGACGGGGCTGGCTGCTCTGTTTGCAATTTACTACATCTGCAATCTGCAGTACCAGGATGAGGCTACCTGTACTCTTGAATTCATTCAAAGGTAAGGCTTTTGTTGTCTAACAGACATTTTTCACAGCACTCATTTTTACATGAAATTGCAGGCTAAACCCAGGTGTTACTAATGACAGTAATGAAGGTTCCATCCCTGTTATGGATAGTAGCAGACTATGACTTCTAATGTCAGACTATTGTGTGCTTTTCAGGCGCTTCATCGGGATCAACCCGGAAAAAGGGACCAAGGCCAGCCAGGGCAAGACTATCTCCAAGAAGACAGGGAAAATCGTTCAAAAGAAGTCCACCACCGTCAACCGCCATGTGTCCACTCTTCTGAAGAACCTGATGGACTTCGAGTGGGATTTCATATAGGCTAGGTTAGTGAGGTCACCCAGGCACTGCACATCAATGCAGCCTCATTTCCCTTTTTTTTTTTTTCTGTGACATGTTCTCCTTTCTACTGCAAAAAAGATGGGTATTTAAGTTGAAAAGCACTGCAGAAAAAAATTTGTTTATGATGATTATGTTCTATTCTTAGAGGACTCAGACCCTTCTTTATATGTTTTAATAAATGTTTAAAATGTTAATAAATGTTTGAAATGTTAATGAATGTTTCAAATAAATGTTGGGTTTTCAAATAAATGTCGCGGATAAGATATTTTCAAGTCTGCTGCATTTAAGTTAACTGACTCATTCAGTATGTTGTACAGAATACCATTTTATATTTGCTTATTTGCTTATGCTATTTTTACAAAAATGACTTCATGGTGTTTTCTTTGGGATTATGGTGAAGTTTTGTTGTTAATATAAAAAGAAGTATTGTGCACTGTAAATCCAGCAATATACGGTGTTTTAATAATTAACAGTAATAAACTGTATATTAATCTTACAGTAAGAATGCTGTTTAAAAACGGTAATATACTGGAAACTCTACTGCCAGCAGTCTACTGTAAAATCAAGAAAAAACAGTAATGCGCTGTCATTCATGTGCTGAATTACAGCATATTGCTGTTGATATTATTACAGTAATATACTGTAAAGTATATAACAGTAGGCCAACTGTAAAATTAACAGTAAAATGCTGGAACCACTGCTGCCAGTATTTTACTGTTAATTTACAGGACAATTGTTTACAGTGTAGAGATTAAATACATGTCTAATGGAGTCCACGGTTTAAAGTTACAATTACTAAACAAAAGACAAGTATTCTAAGAAAGTACATACTAGACTAACCAATCTCCCTGCATAACAGATCACTCTGTACCCAGAGAGGGACAGGAAAGCACGACCATATTTGGGCCTGAAGGGGAAGCCATTTTAGATAAATTCAGCCATTTTGAGCAGACCATAAAATAATGGATGGAATGGAATACTTTATTTGTCATTGCACATGCACAAGTACAGAGCAACGAAATGTGCTTCACAGTACAACCCGTCCAAGAACATACAAAGACAATCACAAAAACATGGGGGACAGATCCAGGTCGACCATTCGCTGTCGCCATGAGAGGCGCCACCATTTTTTTTGCAGATGGGACAGAAAAACCACACCGGAGAAGAGGAGGAGAAAAAGGCCAGTCTCACACTATGCCCCAAAACAGAGCACAGTGAAAGTCCAGGAAAAAAAACACCTCAGCGTTTCAGCAACATAGAAAAAAAGACAGTAGACATGCAGATGTGATGGGCAGTTCAGTAATTAGGAAGGGGTTTTGAGATGAACAGTCCGCGGGGGAGGTGCAGCCCTTCTGGCGCTCCTCACCTCCACAAACTTATCAGCCTCCAGGAGAGAGAACGATAGGGGCCATCAGGGTTCATTGAGTTAAAGGGCCCGCAAATCCTACTCTGAAAACCCAGACTCCACATTGTCTCTATTGTCCGATAAGATGATGTTTATGGCCTTGAGAGGCAGAGCCACTGAATCCAGGGCAGAGTTCACAGGAGAAGGGAGTAGGGATGGGACGGGGATCGGGCCTCTGTTAGCAAAACATTCCAGGAGACAGACGATAACAGAGCTCCAAGGCTGTGCAGGGGAGATAGAGGGAAATACAAAACAAATTCTGTTTGGGGCAGGCTGCTGTAAATTTCCATTCAGCCCTTCTGGTTTTCCATCTCACACGCCGATGTTCCGAATCTGTGGGCCAATTCATCCGAGCCGAATCGTCAACTTCTCCAAGTTGTCACCTTCCTTGCGAACGAGTTCAAGAATCGCATCAAGTTTGCGATTGATCTCACAGATCGCTTGAGTCTGAGTGTTGACAGCTCTGCCCATTCCCTCGGTCATGACGGGCAGCTTCTCCAGAGCCAAAACTGCTGCCATCGCCTTCTTAACTTTGCGATAAATCAGGAAACTGCTAACTCCAAACAGCAGGAAACCTGTTATCATTAATCCAATTATGTATGCATCTTCCATGTCCTCAATGGACATAATCGACAGGCACAAGATTCTCCACTTGTCCCATGAATCAATCGTATACCCAGCCGGGTAGGTCCCGCTCGGACAGGCAGGTTCTCCTTTCCCTGCTCTTCTCGTTGAAAAAATTTGGTCGATGGCGTTGAGAGACCAGCTGATTAGTTCCATGATTTAGATGTTCGGAAAGTAATGCAGAGAGAGGCTGCAATAGTTCAGACAAGACAAGAGCAGCAGCAGGAATGATAGGGAAGGGAGGGAGCAGAAAAAGCATCTGACCCTGACGAGAGCTGAGGAAAGTAATGACTAAATACCTCGCATTTTAACTTAATGGTCAAAATAAATAAAGTTTTGACTCCATGGGAGTGTATTTAGGCCTATAAGAGGGGAAATTACACCTTTGTAATGAAGCACCAAAAGAATGTGACTATCGAAGGGAGATGGGGAGGAACCTTCTGGAACCTTCGGGAAGACAGGGGAATCCCCCCCATCAGGCTATATAAGATGCATACATCAACTTGAGCTTCAGTTGTTTTGGGATGTTTATCAAACATGGAAATTGCCTGCGTCTGTGCTTCTTTAAAGGTGTACTCAGCGATCTTCTAATCTTCCAATCTAATGCAGTATTTGTAAAATTCACCATATTTCTCCTCTCCATCCACAAGATGTCCCCACTGACAGCATGTTGAAAAAAAAATCTGGTCTCAATACACAGCCTTGACTCAGAATTTCAGCCGGTAAATACTGGGGCTCGGGCCGAGTTACCAAAACAAAGTTAACCCCCCCACATCCAGGGGGCAATCATACTCATGCGCAGAACAGACAGAGGAGGGAGGGAGAGTTGTAGTTTGCGTAGCATGCGCAGTCAGTGTAAGAGAGAGATACAATAGTTGTGGAGGCAATGGCTGAAAACAGCCCAAAAGAGAGAGGTCAGAGGAGTGAAAAGTGGAAAAGAAGGGCTATGACCATGAAAGAGTGAAGACCAGGGTCAGTATTGGTGTTGCGTTCTGACGGTGGAGGGAACACCGCCAATTGAAAGACCTGAAAACGGATGCGGATGTCGCCGTCTGTCTGCTGGATAGGTAAGCTAAGCAACATTAGCTTCGTGGTGCTTCACATAACAGTAGCAGCCGTTGGGCATTCATCTTATTGTCTAATCTGCCAGAATGTACTGTTGTTCTGATGTCATCAATAATGGCAGTCGAGTTGTCTGACGAGTCGGGGACCGTTTTCAAAATTCGCCTACTCCATACTGTGTATGATAGTTGAATGTAGTAGGCACTGCATACTACATATTGCACTTGAATGTAGTATGTAGTAGGACCGTTCTGTTCGTTTTAAGTTGTAGTGTGCTGCGCTGGTTTCCATTTTGAGCAAAGCGGAAGTAGGACACAGCTGATTTATTTCTCAAACTTCATTTTAATTGTACAAAACAAACAACCATTAGTACATGTTGACATTTCAGTTATTAATCTGCAAAGATATTGACAGAATCAGCATTTTATATGAAACAGTCAGTGGTGGAGAATCGGTATTATTTCAGTGAGGAATTATTTTATATAATTTTTATGTGACAGCGTACAACAGCGTATTGGGGCCACTTAAAAGAGAAAAAACAGTTCAAAACTAAACATCACATGCACAATACAGTATTAAGAATGAGGAGAAGCAGGAAAATTTAAGGTACTACAGAGAAAAAATACAGAACATAACGGTAAAATGCAAGACTTCTCTGTGGTTTACTCTGATAATGCCGCAGACGGACGTAACACCACCGTCCAGCCGTTACGAACCGTTAACGGAAAAACAACAACAGCTGACCTTTTTTACAATTTTACAAGTTATTACACACTATTACCTGTTGAAAAGGTAAAGATATCAAGCAGTGGCTCATATATTTCTTTTCGTGTGCTGCTCCGGTTGTTGAAGCTTTGCTTCCGCCGCATTGCATTGTGGGTAACAGTAGGCGAAGCAGACTGGTCCGATGCATACTGTGGAATTTTCCCGAGTCAGTACGTCATCCGGGTATTTTTCGCATACTGCAACTTTAACATTTATTCGCATACTGCATACTGCATACTACATTTTGGTCGAATCAGTACGCACTGCTAGTCTAGTACGCAAATTCGAAAACGGCCGGGGTTTCCTTAGCTATGTCAGCTACGCAGTTTCTACAGCTGTTTCCATGACGATGCACGTCAATCAGCTTTCGGGAGGCGGGTCTAAATTCGAATATAAACAAACCCTCCACTCGTTTTCTCCCACGTCGCTGACTACACCTTTAACTCGTGAGAGCACACATTTGAACTAGACCTATTTATTTATTCAGTTTTATATTAGCTGCCATTTCCGTGCAGAAGTTATGAGCCAACTCATTCGATATTTACTGCTGTCAAGGAAGACACAGCACTCTTTTTCTTTTAACTGGTCCATTCAGTCCATTAACATTAAATGATGTAAATTTCATTACCTTAGTCATGTTGTTACTTTATCATGATGCTGGATAAGTTGTTTGCATTGCTATGTTTGCATAGTGAATTTTGGGCTGTTAAATTCCAATATCATGTCAGGTAATGTGGTGATGGTAAAAACAAGAAGACGTGAAAAAAGAAAAGAAAAGGTCTATCCCTCAGAAAGCAAAACAGTTCTGATGCCCTCCCATAACAGCACTGACATTGAACTAAACAGTGCATGTCTCATTCTGTGCAGAGTTGTGTATTTAACATCCCTAAGTACAGATCTAACACTTCCGGTAGCTTCACTGACAAACACCCAGGTCAATGGTTTATACCTTCACTCTTTTGTAGGAGACAGTTGACAGTCTGGAGTGGTAATCTGACATTAATGCAGATTGCATTGTTTTATAATGCACTGGTAGCAAAACAAGGTAAGATTTGGCCAAAAGCAGCAACAGCTCTTTAGAACTGAGAACAGTGGTCAAATACAGTATAATCAATAAAGTAGCTAAACAAAATGGTCAGGTTGAGCTGTAACATCTGCGCTGTCAATTGTTGAGACTTTAATACTCTAGAGCAATGTTTTAAACAAAAACATTTGCGCAATTATTAATTTGTGTGTAGTTACACTAACTGCTCAAGAGTATCTAGTGAAGCTTAATTGTCTCATACGACGCATCACCAGTTGTTAACTTACTCAGGATAGCTCTCATGTTCAGGATGCAGCTTATGAATGAATGTCATAGTTTCTTTGGGTGTTTTGAAGAATTGATGTTGGCTGTGGAGGATTCTCAACATAGCAGGATGGAGCAGTGTGAAAGGTATCTTCCTGGCCGTGAGCTCTTTCTTCACCTGATCGTATTCTCTCCAACGTCTGGCGACAGCGGGGCTCATGTCAGAGAACAGCATGACTGGAGTACCATCGTGTTGAATGGAGTCTCTCTCCTTTGAACCAGCGGCACGCAGTGCCCTCTCTCTGTCCTGGTACCTCCGGAATCTGAGTCTGGCCTTGGTTTCTTGTCGGATGGTGGTTTAGGGAAAAGTGCTCTTTGTGCCCGCTCTACGATGACATTGGGGAAGTTGTCAGGACCCAGGATGGAGGGGAGCCAGTCAGTGAAAAACTTCACTGGGTTTGTGCCTTCACAGCCCTTCGGTAAGTTAATTACTCGGATATTGTTACGCTGGCTGTAATTTCAACCTTTTCAAGCAGGTAGTCATTCTGTTTACGTAGGTGAAGGACTGTTTTATCTAGACCCACCAGTGTATCTTCCGCAGTGCTGATGTGGTTTTCCACCTCCTTAACTCTTATGACTAGGCCGTTGGTATGGTTTTATCCAAACTTGTAAATGCGTTGTCAATTTCTGACAGCTTGGAATCAAGTTGGGTTGCTAGTTTTTTGTTTCCTTCCCAAATCTCTGAGAATTTGGGTGGAGCACTCTTCTGAGTTTTCCTTTCCCCCATCTTGCTCACCGTGTCAATGGTTTGCGTAAGGATATTTGGAGTTAGCATTAGCTTCCCTGTATCCATCATATACGGGGGATTTGCGGCATAGCTTTGCTTTCCTTTGGACCTGATATCCATTTAGTTACTTAACTCAACTTCAGTTCTGAGTTTGGGTAAAATAATAATTTAATCTGGCTATTGTCAGGAGCCGCCGTTTGCACATTTGACTACCCTCGCTGCATCACGTGACTTATTACAAAAAATTGGACCGAAAACAACAATACAAAACGGAACAAAACCTTATGATCATATTTCATCTTGCCTAACATGATGGCTTTTAGTTTATATTCTGTTATCATTATTTACTACTTAACAAATCTTTAAATATTTGCCATAGCTTTATTTTCAAAAGAACAAGCATTACGGTTTTAACTGCAGAAAAAAAATACATAAAATTCATGCATATTTTGCCTCTGTCAACACTCACACAATTACAATTACGATTAATTTGAGGATATTAGTTTAATCCAAGTTTTTTTGTTTTACCAGACAACATGTTAAAATATTCTGCAATTTAAAAAAAAGATAGGTTATACAGTTAGGAAAAGTTTATATTGTTCAAAGTTTTACATCATTTAAAGACTGATTGTATGATACATGAATATATTAAGATGCTTAAAATGGTTAAAATGCTAGAAAGTTCTTTTTAGTATGAAGTTTGATTACCATTTGTTCACTAATCTCATTTAAAAAGTGTTTTCCCCACTTTTTGGAACCTATTTATGTCTTCAAACAATATAAATGAACTGTGATAATTATAAGTGGAGTATTTAACAAGTGTCTTTCTGTTGTATCTATTTTTAACAATTTGTAATTTGTGCCAAAGATGCTTGAGCTGAGAAATTGGGTAGTGCAGGATTGGAAAAGAGCTCAATCTGATATCTTTTTATGGGGCTCCAAATTTCTAGGACTGCCTCTTTATATATAAATGAAAAGTCAGACAGAAGAGAGAACAAAGAGATAAATTAAAAGTTTATGTGTATAACTTTAACATTTTTTAACGTCAAGAAACTCCTTACACGTAGGATGCTTTCTTTCTCCCAGTACAGGCTATAATAATTAATTGTAATGCTTTCTTATGTTCTTGTATCTCCCCTTGTGTGAGGATGCCTCCTTCTCTGTTCTGCTCTGTTACCCGAGGAGTGGGTAAGGTTTCTCTGAACTGCAGCCTCATACCTGTTCCCATTCACCTTATCACTGCTCACTATTTACGCTGATTCTGGACACCTTTGCAGTATTGGTGGATTTCCGCTCTAACTGTGGTTTGTGCTGGTGTTCTCTCTCCCGCAACCTCAGCTGAATTAGTTTGGGCTTAGGCCTTTTGTTGTATCTCCCATCAGGAGCATTTATCACTTGAAGCCTTTTACATGCTGATGGATTTACCTGATCTCTGCTCCTTTCTCCTCAGTGCTCTCCACAAGCCCTAACCACTTGTTGCCACTTGTAATTCAATCAGTCAATCAATCAAACTTTATTTGTATGGCACTTTTCATACAGGACTTTGTAATACAAAGTGCTTTACATGAGAAAAAAGATAAAATAAAATAACAATAAGTGGAATGAAAAGCAGAAAATTGCATCTCATCGTGTTCTGCCCGAGCTGATCTTGACCCCCAAAAGAGTAATGCTGAACGGAGATCAGCTGAGAATGGACAGACATGGATTATGAGTTGTTCTAATAAATGTGATGAGCTGAGATGTCCCACGACTGGGAATCGGAAGAGCCATGAGCAGTCGCTTTACTCTCCTTAACGTGGATGGGAGTAGATGTTATGTGGAGCGGAGCAACTGATTGGAACTCGAATGTCGGTCCGACGTGGAGTGAGATCATGGAGGATTACCTCCTGGAGGTGGAGTGAGGTTCGGTAGCTGTGGACCTAGTTTGACATTGAAGGTTTGTGGTGGTCGAGACAGTATAAGCCCTTGCAAGGAATCTCCTCGACTTCTGATATGTCGAGTATGTGAGTATGAACTTGGGTATCAGTATATCTTAAGTATATTTTTTTTGTTCATTCAACTATCAGAATTAAATAACTCACTCACCAAGTTTGGTCTTGTACAAGGTGGTGCTCTGACATACTATGATCAGTTTTGGGAGTAAAGGGATTAAAAATAACAATGTTACTAACACTGTTACTTTTTCCCAGTAACAGCTAATGCAGTCAACTATTTCAAATGTTATAACGCCATTAACGTTACCGACGTTACCGTGAAATGTGATGAGCTACTTTGCACCAATATCCAGCAGCTGTTATCCGACCTGCCTCACTCAATCAGACACAGACAGGAGTTGTGCTTGTAGCAGACAGACAAGAAAACTTAATGTCAGAGTTGCCAGGTCTGCTAATTATAGGAACTTCCTTCTTCTTTTTCTAAAGCCCAAATTCCACAGCATGCGTATCTGGTCTGTCTCCGCTCCGCTGTGGCAGCGGAGCCGATCCGTTTCCATTATAAGCAATGCGTGTACTTCCACCAGCTGCGGCACGGCTGTGTATCTGCTCCATCTGAGACGGAGCAGATACGCAGAGCTTCTATTTTTGCCGGATGCTGGACCACGGCGCAGCAATTTAGCACACAGAATATCGTGCGGGACAGGAAGTTGAGCACAAACACAAAATAAAACATCCGTAGATGTTTCAGAATAAAATAAACCGTGTCAACAACGGAAAAGTATTGTACCTGGAAAACGTCATTTAGGGCGGAGACAGACCTGGTGTCAAAAGTTCAGTCTCACCCCACTTCACCATGGATGAGGAGCTTTTGATTTTGGAGGTGCAAAACCACAAAATACTTTATGAGCTCGTTGACCCACTGCAAGGCGGAGCCGCAATGCTTCATACCGCAGACGGATCCAGTGGGAGTTGACACGCGTCAGATGATGGAGCAGAGCGGAGCGGGACCGGATACGCATCCAGTGGAATCCCCCAGTAACTTGCATGTGTATATTGGGAGTTGTGGGTTGCAGTTTTTTGGGTTTGTTCCAATAGTGCAGCTGTTCATTTGGACTTGTTGAGCCCCCAAACTATCAATATAAACCCAATTCAGAAGTTATTAAAATCATTTTATCCCTTTCTAAATACAAATTTAAATTTTACTGTAAAATTTGGCTTTCAACCTAAAACAAATCCTCATAGCCAGAATTACATTTATTTCTAATGTAGCTACTATTTTCACCATGGTAAAGTTGTAGAAGATTAAGATAAATCTTAGATAAAACCCTGACATGTCTTTTTGGTTACAAAAACCAAGGTTAGACTGTTAAGCACTAACAGAGTTATAAATAACAGCAGCCACCCCCTCACTTCTGAATAAAGAAAAGGATGTTTAATAAGTAAATTTAGAGACAAAAAAGAAGAAATATGACTTTGAAACTGAAATGTAATGTGGAAAAAAAATTAAAAGCCCTAAAGCAAAGAGTTTGTCTGTTGTTAGTAAATCTAAAATCTAGAGACCAAAAACAGCGAGAACTCCACTGATGATGTCAGAGCTGCTGCAGCAGGTAACAACAAGGAAGGACACAGAGACGGAGACACACAGTTCAAGAGGAAAAGAGTTTTCAGAAAAGTAACACATCAGTTACTTTACCTGGTAACTAACTACATTTATGAAGGAATATTCTGTTAGTACCTCAGTTACTTTTTTGGGAAAGTAGTAGCTGTAACCAATATTTTTTAAGCAATTTGCCCAACACTGACTATGATGTTTGTACTTTTAGGGTCTCCATAGACATATTTGCCACATTTTGACCTGATTTATACACCATTCACTGAAAACAGCTCTGAGACCCACTTATGGACCTCCACCCACAGGTTGAGAACCACTTCACTAGTAGATGGTAACTGAATCTTGATAATAGATGTTCTTATATCATGGAGAATACGTGATGCAGAAACTTCGGGATGAATTTATGATTTAGAAACAGTGAGTGAGGGAAAACAGTGGCTCACATGGACAAAAAGCTGATTTGTCATTTTTCAACACTTTGTGTTTACTTCGACGGAGCTCATGAGCCATCAAGACACTGTTTGAGTTATAAAACCACACAAAGTGACTGGTGAGCTCTCACTGTGCCCGTTTCATTCATGTTATTCGCTGTTTAACTGAAGGCAGCGTTTGTTTGTTGAATGTTTTGAACGATCAGACTGCGGGACAGAGTGGATGGCCTCTTGCGCAGCAGAGTCAGACGACAGGCGACAGAAGAGAGGAAAGGGGAAATTCATTTTAATGACTATATTGAAAGGATGGCAACGCATCAGACTTAAATTGCGCAAATTAGAGTGAGATCTTTTTTTTGAGTGTGTGCGATTGTATTTATACACTGGTAATTATTTAGACTTACACAATGTGAAGCAATAATGTGTAGAGGGCTCGAGAGGGACAGAAGCAGAGTGGAGGTTTTTCATATGTGCTCATCATCCAGCACTAACTCAACAGGACTGTCAGGAGGGGGCTGTGTGGCCGCGGACTCACCCCACCTTCATCTTTATCATCACTGCTTTGCCACAGGGCACGCGACACCTGACTCGAGGGCAGCCAGTCGCACGAGCCCGCTGGAAGTCACAGTCTGCGACGATTAGCCTAGCTCTGGCTTGTTGTCATATTTTTTCTATCAGTGGTGTCACCGACACCGTACAGAGTCATGACACCTTTGGGAATGTGGCAGTGTATTTTTTGATATCCTCTCACCCTTTCCTTTTCTCCAACCCTCTCTGATAACTTAGCTTCATTTTAACTCACGCGCTTCTCTGTTCTCACGTAAACAAACCCACATAACTTCTTGGCTGCTTAGTCTTCCGTCATCATGGGACAGTCCATTGTAGAGGGGGAGCAGATAATATGATTTTGGCATTCTGATGTTTTGTTTCTTTGCTTTGCCATTTATATTATTACTACACTAATATAATTATAAATGACAATTGTGGGGGTGCTGCTGGCTGAAGGGGCCCTGGCCCTTGTTGGCTGGGGCGGGGGCAACTGGTTTGGGGCCCCCTGCAAGTTGGGGGCCTAAGGCATTTGCCTACTTCGCCTTAATGGTAGATCCGCCCCTGGATGTGTCTCATTAGGGTCGAACTGATGGACTTAGGGACGGTGAGTGATAGAGCTTACAAAGACGGAATTGTTGTTTCTATGTAGGGCTGGGCGATGTGCCCTAGGATAAAATTCTCTTTTTTTTTTTTTTACAACACTCGATTTACGATTTTAATAGATTTTGTCCCTCTGTCACTCCTTCTGTCTCCGTGGGTGGTTGGCTCTGGTGAAGAACCCAGAAGAGCGGGCCAGTCAGATGATGCAGCGGTGTTTATGGAAGTTGAGCAGAGATGGATCAGTCTGGACTATGGTGGGTGCGGTTGCCTGGAATGCCCCTCTTTTTTCAGGAACCGATGGAGGTGAGCGATGTCCACTTCCTGAACGTGAAGCCGGTTGGGATGAGGGTGCACGGCGCTGATGTGCACGGCTGGCTAGAGATGAGCGGGCGGAATGTAGTGAGAAGGGCTGCTGTATGGATCGTCTCCTGTCCAAAAATCTCTGAGATCTTGCAGGACATGGAGGTATCATGGACGGAAGCTGTATGGACATGGCTGGCAGGCGGTACACGGACCACAAGCTCTGCTGTTAGCCTGGTTCTGGCCGGAATCTGGCTGTTAGAGGAGGGTGCCTGGTTGGAGGAGCTTGTCGTGAGTCGTCGTCTGAATCGTGAAAATGGAGTTCGGGATCGATGGTAAGAGGTTGCTTTTGGTTTGGTGTCTTATTCAATCAGCATGCAGCGTGGTCTGTCAGTCTTGAAGAGTCACAGACAAACTGAGCAATGAGGCATAGCTGAGTAAAAGTAGGCTTGTCAGCTGATTGGATGTGTGGTTTGGGCGTGGTCCAGCTCCCGAACTTAAGTAAATTACATTAACTTCATTTCAATATACACACTCACTTACTCAAACATACAAAGACTTAAAAAAGGAAATTCTGACAGACCACAGAAGAGGACTGAGGAAATGCTACTTTGAATTAAAAATGAGGAAACACAGGAGCTAAAACTAAAATATTGATTAAAAATACTAGAGGGTAAGATAAAAAAATGTGTAAATACAAAAATTAATTAGATTATATAAAGGTATAGAAATAAAGTTGGATAAATAATATGGTAAAATGAGAAAGCGTAACAGCAGGTGCAAAATAAAATCAGCTAAAATAGAATAATAAAAGGAAAAGCATTTAAGAAAGAATAAAATTCCAAATAAAAAATCTGAACTGAAATATAGTAATAAAACAAAATAAAAGGGTAAAGTTAAGTTAAAATATAACATAGAATAATATTAAATACAATCAGCTAAAAGACTAAAAAGGTAGGTCTTGAGTGTCCTTTTAAAATATGAACAGTAGGCGCTGCTCTCAAGTCAAGTCGACTTTATTTATAGAGCACCTTCAAGAAGACGGCAGTCGATCAAAGTGCTGTACACAAATACATAGAAATAAATAAATATAACAGTAAAAACAATAAAAAAGATAGAAAAACATCGTAATAAAACAGTAAAAATTTAAAAACTAAAAACTAAGGTGCCTGTGATTTGTATGAGCTCATTGATGAAACGCCAGGGAGAAAAAGTGGGGCTTTAAGGAAGATTTAAAAATTTCTATGGTCTGGAGGCTCTTATATGGATGAGGAGACTGTTCCACAGTCTAGGGGCAGCCGCTGCAAAGGCCCTGTCACCTCTTGACTTAAGTCTGGTTTTGGGAACCTCCAACAGCAGCTGGTCAGAAGACCTTAGGGCTCTGGTTGGGGAGTAGGAATGTAGCACTTCAGACAGGTACAGAGGGGCAAGACCATTGAGGGCTTTAAAATCGATTAAAAGAATTTTAAAATCAATGCGAAAGCGGACTGGGAGCCAGTCGAGGGACGCTAAGACTGGTGTAATGTGGTCACGTTTTTTCTTGCCAGAGAGGAGCCGAGCAGCAGCATTCTGAATGAGCTGAAGGCGATTGATGACTTATCCATGCCAATGTATAAAGAGTTACAGTAGTCCAATCTACATGTAACAAAGGCATGGATAGTCTTTTCAAGATCTGCCTGTGAAAAGTAGGCCTTAGTCTTAGCTAAGAGACGGAGTTGGAAGAAGCTTGCTTTCACAACGGCACTGATCTGCTTATCAAAGTGGTTATCAAAGATGACACCAAGGTTCCGAACATTAGACTGAATGTTTGAACTCAAGGGGCCCAGATTTTCAGCAAAGCAGGCCATTGTGGGAGTGTATCCTCCAAAGAAGATGATTTCTGTTTTGGATTCGTTGAATTTGAGAAAATTTTCCCTCATCCAAGCCTTCACATCACTGAGGCAATCGAGAAATGCCTGCACAGTGTCCTGGCCTAGCGACCTTATTGGCATGTATATTTGGACATCATCAGGAAAAAAATTAAAAAGAAATTTTATGCTTCTGAAAGACATCCCCAAGTGGCAACATGTACAGAAGGAAAAGAATAGGACCCAAGATGGATCCTTGAGGGACTCCACAGGTCAGTGAGGCCACATCTGAGGAAGTGTGGCCTAACTGAACAGAGAATGTCCGCTCTGCCAGGTAGGACCTGAACCAACAGAGGGCAGAGCCTGTGATGCCTACATAATGCTCAAGACGCTGAAGAAGAATACCATGATCAACGGTGTCAAAGGCAGCAGACAGGTCTAAGAGCATCAAAACAGCAGGACTACCAGAGTCAACAGCTAAAAGCAAATCATTAAAAACTCTCAGCAGTGCAGTTTCCGTGCTGTGTCTGGGTCTGAGGCCAGACTGAAACTTTTCATGAATATTGTGCTTGGTTAAAAACGACTGCAGCTGGACATACACTGCTTTCTCTAGGACCTTTGATAAAAACCGGAGCTGTGATATAGGCCTGAAATTAGAGAAGTCAGAGGGATCAAGATTTTTCTTTTTGAGCAAGGGTTTGACAACAGCATGTTTCAGAGCTACAGGGACATGACCGGAGCTAAGACTGGTGTTGACCAGCAACAGAACATTAGCTCCAACTGTGTCAAAGACTTCTCAAAGACGGGGGGGGGGACCATGTCAGAGGGGCAGTTAGTTGGACGAAAATGCTGAACTAAATCAGAGAGTTGACAGAGGGTCAGAGGCTCAAGCCGGTCGAAGGTGGTAGAGCGTAGAGCAGGAGCAATGTCTAAAGAAGGCCTGTCACTTGTGCAAGCCGGCCTGAGGGCAGCAACCTTACTGATGAAAAACTGTAAAAAGTCATTACACACAGTAGGAGTTGGTACAAGAGGAGAGACATCACAAGGGTTAACAAGAGAGTTCAGAACGCTAAATAAGACTTGTGGCTTATGGCTATTGTTTGCCACTAAGGTGGAGAAGTAGGCTGCTTTAGCAGCTTTGACAGCTCTTTGATAGTCGGACAGGCAGCCATGGAGAATTTGGCGGGATACAGTGAGTCTGTCTTTCTTCCATTTCCTTTCAGCACGTCTGCAAGCACGTCGATGAGTCCGTGTAGATTCATTCAACCAAGGCTGTTGACATGCTTTTGGACGGATAGGCCTGAGAGGAGCAATATAGTCCAAGACCTCTGTACACGTGGAGTTAAAAACATTTAAAATCTCATCCACACTGAGACCACACTTGTCTATCAGGAACTTACAAGACTCGTTAAAAGTAGAGCGAAACTGAGAGGCAGTCAAAGGACTAATAGCTCGCCTGAGGCACAGAGGGGCAGATGGTTTATCGACTGGACATGGCAGTTTCAAGGTGAACAGAACAGGCAAATGATCAGAAATATATGTGGTAGCACATATTTCACTGATGGAGACAGATAAACCATAAGATAGGATAAGATCCAAGCTGTGTCCCTTTTCATGTATTGGGCCAGATACCCACTGAATAAAATTAAAAGAGTCAATCAGGCTTAAAAAGTCTCTGACCAGAGGATGGGATTCGCAGCACACATGAAGATTAAAATCGGCGCAGATTAAAATATGGCTAGTGACGCAGCGCGTCTCAGCTGGCGGAGGTTGCCGAGGTGAGCACCGATGGGGGTTGACAGCACTGCCGTTGAAGGATGGCCGGTCACCGATGACAGCAGCAGCGGACAAGGATGAGCAGATTCAGGACATGAATCAGCTGAAGAAGAGGCTCTCAGGTA